>CAMGYJ010000006.1:304669-904669 GCA_946122785.1 Linum tenue | reverse complement strand
TATAGCCTTCAAAATCCAAAGAAAATGGACTTTCATCACCCAAAAAATTACGAAAAATGCCATCCGAAAATAAATTGGTCCAAATCTGGCCGAATGCGTGATCTGTAGCCTTCAAAATCCAAAGAAAATGACCGTTCGTCACCCAAAAAATTACGAAAAATGCCATCCGAAAATAAATTGGGTCATAGCAGTGCTTAATGGACTTATCATCTGTGGAGAATAGGATGAATAGACTTCATTATCGGTGGATAATAGACTCAGCCTGAATCCATGATTTGTATCCTCCAGAATCGAAAGAAAACGGCATTTCAAGAAAATCACCCAAAATCTGTGATGGTACGCCTTTGGAATCCGCCAAAAATTTACCCGGAATAAATTTGCCCAAATCAGTGCTTAATGGAATTAATCATCGTTGAAGAATAGACTCATGTCGAATTCGTGATCTGTAGCCTTCAAAATCCAAGCAGAATGGCCTTTCGACAACCAAAAAATTATGAAAATGCCATCCGAAAATAAATTGGGCCAAATCGGTGCTTAATGGACTTATCATATGTGGAGAATGGGATTAATAGACTTCATTATCGGCGGATAATAGCCTCTGCCTGAATCCGTGATCTGTATCCTCCAGAATAAAAAGAAAATGGCATTTCGGGAAATTCGCCCAAAATCTGTGATGGTACCCCTTTGGAATCAGCCAAAAATTGACCCGAAATAAATTCGCCAAAATCAGTGCTTGATGGAATTAATCATCGTTGAAGAATAGCCTCAGGAAGAATCCATGATCTGTAGCCTTCAAAATCCAAACAAAATGGCCTTTCGTCGATCAGAAAATTACAAAAATGACATCCGAAAATAGATTGGGCAAAATTGGTGTTTAATGGACTTATCATATGTGGAGAATAGGATCAATAGAATACATTATCGGTGGATAATAGCCTCAGCCTGAATTCGTGATATGTATCCTCTAGAATAGAAAGAAAATGGCATTTCGGAAAAATCGCCCAAAATATGTGATGGTACACCTATGGAATCTGCCAGAAATTGACCCTGAATAAATTCACCCAAATCGGTGCTTAATGGAATTAATCATCGTTGAACAATAGACTCAGGCCCAATCCGTGATCTGTAGCCTTCAAAATCCAAAGATTTTGACTTTTCGTCAGCCAAAAAATTACTAAAAATGTCATCCGAAAATAAATTGTGTCAAATCAGTGCTTAATGGACTTATCATCTGTGGAGAATAGGATCAATAGACTTCATTATCGGTGGATAATAGCCTCTGCCTGAATCCGTGATCTGTATCCTCCAGAATAGAAAGAAAATGGCATTTCGGGAAAATCGCCCAAGGTCTGTGATGGTACCCCTTTGGAATCCGCCAAAAATTGACCCGGAATAAATTCTCCCAATCGGTTTTTAATGGAATTAGTCATCTTTGAAGAATAGACTCAGGGCGAATCCGTGATCTGTAGCCTTCAAAATCCAAACAAAACGGCCTTTCGTCACCCAAAAAATTACGAAAATGCCATCCGAAAATAAATTGGGCCAAATCGGTGCTTAATTGACTTAACATCTGCGGAGAATGGGATCAATAGACTTCATTATCGGTGGATAATAGCCTCGGCCTGAATCCGTGATCTGTATCCTCCAGAATCGAAAGAAAATGGCATTTCGGGAAAATCGCCCTCGGTCTGTGATAGTACCCCCTTTGGAATACGCCAAAAATTGACCTGGAATAAATTCGCCCAAATTGGTGCTTAATGGAATTAGTCATCTTTGAAGAATAGTCTGTGGCCGAATCCGTGATCTCTTGCCTTCAATATCTAAATAAAATGGCCTTTAGTCGCCCAAAAAATAACGTAAATGCCATCCGAAAATAAATTGGGTCAAATCAGTGCTTAATTGACTTATCATCTGTGGAGAGTAGGATGAATAGACTTCATTATCGGTGGATAATAGCCTCGGCCTGAATCCGGGATCTGTATCCTCCAGAATCGAAAGGAAACGGCATTTCGGGAAAATCGCCCATGGTCTATGATGGTACCCCTTTGGAATCCGCCAAAAATTGAACCGGAATAAATTCGCCCAAATCGGTGCTTAATGGAATTATTCATCTTTGAAAAATAGTATGTGGCCGAATCCGTGATTTGTAGTCTTCAAAATCCAAACAAAATGGCCTTTCGTCACTCAAAAAATTACGAAAATGCCATCCGAAAATAAATTGCGCCAAATCGGTGCTTAATGGACTTATCATCTGTGGAGAATGGGATCAATAGACTTCATTATCTGTGATTAATAGCCTCGGCCTGAATTCGTGATCTGTATCCGCTAGAATAGAAAGAAAATGACATTTCGGGAAAATCGCCCAAAATCTGTGATGGTACCCCTTTGCAATCCGCCAAAAATGGACCCGGAAGAAATCCGCCCAAATCGGTCCTTAATGGACTTAATCGACGTTGAAGAATAGCCTCAGGCCGAATCTCCCATCAGTAGCCTTCAAAATCCATGGAAAATGGCCTTTCGAAAAAAATCCCCCAAGATATTAAAATAATGCCATCCAAAAATAAATTCGCCTAAATCGGTGCTTAATGGGCTTTATCATCCTTGGAGAATTGGATCAATAGACTTCATTATATGTGGAGAATAGCCTCGGGCTGAATTAGTGATCTGTAGCCTCCAAAATAGAGAGAAAATGGCATTTCGGAAAAATCGCCCGAAATCTGTGATGGTACCCCTTTGCAATCCGCCAAAAATGGACACGGAAGAAATCCACCCAAATCGGTCCTTAATGGACTTAATCGACGTTGAAGAATAGCCTCAGGCCGAATCTCCCATCAGTAGCCTTCAAAATCCATGGAAAATGGCCTTTCGAAAAAAATCCCCCAAGATATTACGATAATGCAATCCAAAAATAAATTCGCCTAAATCGGTGCTTAATGGGCTTCATCATCCTTGGAGAATTGGATCAATAGACTTCATTATATGTGGAGAATAGCCTCGGGCTGAATTCGTGATCTGTAGCCTCCAAAATAGATAGAAAATGGCATTTCGGAAAAATCGCCCGAAATCTGTGATGGTACCCCTTTGCAATCCGCCAAAAATGGACCCGGAAGAAATCCACCCAAATCGGTCCTTAATGGACTTAATCGACGTTGAAGAATAGCCTCAGGCCGAATCTCCCATCAGTAGCCTTCAAAATCCTACCCCTTTGGAATCCGCCAAAAATTGACACGGAATAGATCCGCCCAAATCGGTGCTTAATGGACTTAATCAACGTTGAAGAATAGCCTCAGCCGAATCTGCGATCTGTAACCTTAAAAACCCAAAGAAAATGGCCTTTCGTCGCCCAAAAAATTACGAAAATGCCAGCAGAAAATAAATAGGGCCAAATCAGTGCTTAATTGATTTATCATCCATGGAGAATAGGATCAGTAGACCTCCTTGTCGGTGGAGAATAGCCTCGGCATGAATCCATGATCTGTAGCATCCATAATCGAAAGAAAATGACATTTCGGTAAAATCGCCCAAAATATGTGATGGTACCCCTTTGGAATCCGCCGAAAATTGACACGGAAGAAATTCACCCAAATTGGTGCTTAATGGACTTAATCAACGTTGAAGAAGAATCTCAGCAGAATCTGTGATCTGTAGCCTTAAAAATTCAAAGAAAATGGCCTTTCGTAGCCCAAAAAATTACGAAAATGCCATCAGAAAATAAATTGGGTCAAATCGGTGCTTAATGGGCCTATCATCTGTGGAGAATAGGATCAATAGACTTCATTATTGGTTGATAATAGCCTCGGCCTGAATCCGTTATATCTAGCCTCCAGAATCGAAAGAAAATGGCATTCCGGGAAAATCGCCCAAAATCTGTGATGGTACTCCTTTGGAATCCGGCAAAAATGGACACGGAATAAATCCGCCCAAATCAGTGCTTAATGGACTTAATCAACGTTGAAGGATAGCCTCTGCCAAATTTGTGATCTGTAGCCTTAAAAATCCAAAGAAAATGGTCTTTCGTCGCCCAAAAAATTACGAAAATGCCACCAGAAAATAAATAGGGCCAAATCGGTACTTAATGGACTTATCATCTGTGGAGAATAGGATCAATAGAATTTATTATCGGTGGATAATAGCCTCGGTCTGAATCCATGATCTGTAGCCTCCAGAATAGAAAGAAAATGGCATTTCGGGAAAATCGCCCAAAATCTGTGATGGTACCCCTTTGGAATCCGCCAAAAATTGACCCTGAATAAATTGACCCAAGTCGGTGCTTAACGGACGTAATCATCGTTGAAGAATAGCCTCAGGCCGAATCGTTGATCTGTAGCCTTCAAAATCCAAAGAAAATGACCTTTAATCGCCCAAAAAATTACGAAATCCCATCCGAAAATAAATTGGGCCAAATCGGTGCTTAATTGACTTATCATCCGTGGAGAATAGGATCAATAGACTTTCTTATTTGTGGATAATAGCCTCGGACTGAATATGTGATCTGTAGCCTCCAAAATTGAAAGAAAATGACATTTCGGGAAAATCGCCCAAAATTTGTGATGGTACCCCTTTGGAATCCGCCAAAAGTTGACCCGGAATAAATTCACCCAAAATCGGTGCTTAATGGAATTAATCATCGTTCAAGAATAGCCTCAGGCCGAATCCGTGATCTGTAGCCTTCAAAATACAAACAAAATGGCCTTTCATCGCACAAAAATTACGCAAACGCCATCCGAAATTAGATTGGGCCAAATCGGTGCTTAATGGACTTATCATCTGTGGAGAATAGCCTCAGGCTGAATCCGTGATCTGTAGATTTCAAAATAAAAAAAAGACCTTTCTTCGCCCAAAAAATTACGAATATGCCATACGAAAATAAATTGGGCTAAATCGATACTTAATGGACTTATCATCTGTGGAGAATAGGATCAATAGACTTCATTATTGGTGGATAATAGCATCGTCCAGAATCTGTGATCTGTAGCCTCCAGAATCGAAAGAAAATGGCATTTCGAGAAAATCACCCAAAATCTGTGATAGTACCCCTTTGGAATTTGCCAAAAATTGACCCGGAATAAATTCGCCCAAATCGGTGCTTAGTGGAATTAATCATCGTTGAAGAATAGTCTCAGGCCGAATCCGTGATCTGTAGCCTTCAAAATCCAAATAAAATGGCCTTTCGTCACCCAAAAAATAACGAAATTGCCATCCAAAAAGAAATTGGGCCAAATCGGTGCTTAATGGACTTATCATCTGTGAAGAATAAGATCAATATTCTTCATTATCGGTAGATAATAGCCTTGGCCTGAATCCGTGATCTGTATCCTCCATAATCGAAAGAAAATGGGATTTCGGAAAAATCACCCAAAATCTGTGATGGTACCCCTTAGGAATCTCCCAAAAATTTACCTGGATTAAATCCGCCTAAATCGGTGCTTATTGGACGTAATCATCGTTGAAGAATAGAGTCACGCTGAATCCATGATCTTTAACATTCAAAATCCAAAGAAAATTGCCTTTTTTCACCCAAAAATTACGAAAATGCCATCCGAAAATAAATTGGGTCAAATCGGTGCTTTTGGACTTATCATTGTGGAGAATAGGATCAATAGACTTCATTATCGGTGGATAACAGCCTCGGTCTGAATCCATGATCAGTATCCTCTAGAATCGAAAGGAAATGGCATTTCGGGAAAATCGCCCAAAATATGTGATGGAACCCCTTTGGAATCCGCCAAAAATTGATCCGGAATAAATTCGCCCAAATCGGTGCTTAATGGAATTAGTCATCGTTGAAGAATATCCTCAGGCCGAATCCGTGATCAATAGCTTTCAAAATCCAAACAAAATAGCCTTTCGTCGCCCAAAAAATTACGAAAATGCCATCCGAAAATAAATTGGGTCAAATCGAGCTTAATGGACTTATCATCTGTGGAGAATAGGATCAATAGACTTCATTATCGATGGATAATAGTCTCGGCCTGAAACCCTGATATGTATCCTCCAGAATCGAAAGAAAATGGTATTTCGGGAAAATCGCTCAACATCTGTAATGGTACCACTTTGGAATCCGCAAAAATTTGACCTTGAATAAATTCACCCAAATCGGTGCTTAATGGAATTAATCATCGTTGAAGAATAGCCTCAGGCCGAATCCGTGATCTGTAGCCTTCAAAATCCAAACAAAATGGCTGTTCGTCACCCAAAAAATTACGAAAATGCTATCCGAAAATAAATTGGGCCAAATCGGCGCTTAATGGACTTATCATCTGTGGAGAATAGGATCACTAGACTTCATCATCGGTGGATAATTGCCTCGGTATGAATATGTGATCTGTATGCTTTAGTATTGAAATAAAAGCATTTCGGGAAATTCACCCAAAATCTATTATGGTAACCCTTTGGAATCCACCAAAAATTGATCGGGAATAAATTCGCCCAATCTGTGCTTAATGGATTAAATTATCGTTGAAAAATAGCCTCATGCCGAATCCGTGATCTGTAGTCTTCAAAATCCAAAGAAAATGGCCTTTCAGCGCCCAAAAAATTAAGAAAATGCCATACGAAAAATAAATTCGGCCAAATCGGTGCTTAATGGAATTATCATCTGTGGAGAATAGGATCAATAGTAGGGCTGGTAACCGGTTCGGTAACGGTTAACCGGTTACCGACTGAACCAGTTACGGTATACCGACAACGTCAAAATGGGGATCGACTACCGGTACCAAATTCTAACCGGTTAACCGGATAACCGGATAGCCGGTTACCGGTTACCATCGGTTAGTACCGAGAAACCGAGAGGCACTTGCGGAGAATCTTCACTTCGTCTTCTCTTCTCCCTCAAAGCCGACCACCACCAGATCAAGATGCTTCTTCACCTTCTTCTTCCCCTCTTCATCAACAGCCAACAATATCTCATCTCATCCTCCCTCCTATCCACTGCCAAAGCCCATCTCCCCACTTCTTCATCTTCTTCCTTCAACCCACCCCTTGCATCTGCATGCCTCAATTCGTTCCGCCGCCACTCAGATCTGACTCTCAGAGAGACGACCAGATAGAGTCGCTGCCGTCGGTGGATTGTCAAAACCCCACCGCCGATTCAGATTTCAGAGAATGATGTGGTTTCTGGCGGCTCGACGAGAACATGTCGGCGATGAATCGATCTTCCTCTTCCCTAGTCCCCGGCGTTGAATCGATCTTCCTCTTCTCCCTGATCGAGGCCAATCAGCTCCCAGCTGTCGTTGCTTGATCAGCTACTGTCTCGCCGTCTGCATCGCGGCGGAGCAATTGCAAACCACCAAATCTGGATTCTGGTGAGAAAGTCGGCTGAAGAGGAAGATGGCTCGACACTATCTGGATTCTGGTGAGAAAGTCGCGACGGCGGCGTTGGGAGGAACTGGTCGACGACGAGTGAGATAGCGGCGGCGATGGTAGGTCCGACTTCTGCTATGTGGATTTGGGTTGCTCTCTGGATTTTGAAGATTTGGAGAGGCAGAGTAATGGCTTTTGGAAAGATTTTATTTTATCAGCCAAGCGCAATTGGGTTTCTCAGCCTTTGCTCTCCGAAGATGACTGTGGACTTGCGGGAGAGAGGCGACGTCCAGAAACCTTTCTTCTCTAGATCGATGAAGGCGATAAGGTCGGAGAGAAGAGAATGGCTCGCATGCAGGGGTAGGGAATCGGTATATTCGGTATACCGATTTGCCGCCGGTTATTTACCGGATGGGAGTCGGTACAATGATAGGTGGATTTTGACTGCCGCATACCGATACCGCCGGTTAACGGTATAACCAGTAACCGCAGCTTACCGGTTCGGTTACCGGTTATACCGTTAACCGGCAAACCGATTACCACCCCTAATCAATAGACTTCATTATCGGTGGATAATAGCTTCGGCCTGAATTTGTGATTTGGAGCCTCCAGAATCGAAAGAAAATGGTATTTCGAGAAAATCGCCTAAAATATGTGATGGTACCCCTTTGGAATCCGCCAAAAATTGACCCGGAATAAATTTGCCTAAATCGGTGCTTAATGGAATTAATCATCATTGAAGAATAGCCTCAGGCCGAATCCTTGATCTGTAGCCTTCAAAATCCAAACAAAATGGCATTTTGTCGCCCGAAAAATTACGAAAATACCATCCAAAAATAAATTGGGCCAAATCTGTGCTTGATGGACTTATCATCTGTGGAGAATAGGATCAATAGACTTCATCATCGGTGGATAATAGCCTCAGCCTGAATCCGTGATCTGTTTCATCCAGAATCGAAAGAAAATGACATTTCGAGAAAATCGTCCAAAATCTGTGATGGGTACCCCTTTGGAATTCGCCAAAAATTGACAAAGAATAAATTCGCTCAAATTGATGTTTAATGGAATTAATCATTGTTGAAGAATACCCTCAGGGCGAATCCGTGATCTGTAGCCTTCAAAATTGAAAGAAAATGGCCTTTCGTCGCCCAAAAAATTACGAAAAGTCCAGACGAAAATAAATTGGGCCACATCTGTGCTTAATGGACTTATCATCTGTGGAGAATAGAAACAATAGACTTCATTATCAGTGGATATTAGCCTCAGCCTAAATATGTGATCTGTAGCCTCCAGAATCGAAAGAAAATAGCATTTCGGGAAAATCGCCCAAAATCTGTGATGGTACCCCTTTGGAATACGCCAAAAATTCACCCGAAATAAATTCGTACAAGTCGGTGTTTAATGGAATTAATCATCGTTGAAGGAATGCCTCAGGCTGAACCCGTGATCTGTTGCCTTCAAAACCCATAAAAAAATGGCTATCCGTCGCCAAAAAAATTACAAAAATGCCATCCGAAAATAAATTGTGCCGAATCGGTGCTTAATGGACTTATCATTAGTGGAGAATTGTATCAACAGACTTCATTATCGGTGGATAATAGCCTCGTCTTGAATCATTGAACTGTATCCTCGAGAATCGAAAGAAAATGGCATTTCGGGGAAATCGCCCAAATCTGTGATGTACCCCTTTGGAATCCGTAAAAAATTGACCCGGAATAAATCGGTGTTTAATGGAATTAATCATTGTTGAAGAATAGCCTCAGGGCGAATCCGTGAATTGTAGCCTTCAAAATCAAAAGAAAATGTCGTTTCGTTGCCCAAAAAATTACGAAAATGCCATCCGAAAATAGATTGGGCCAAATTGGTGCTTAATGGACTTATCATCTGTGGAGAATAGGATCAATAGACTTCATTATCGGTGGATAATAGTCTCGGCCTGAATCTGTGATCTGTAGCCTCCAGATACTAAAGAAAAAGACATTTTGGGAAAATCGCCCAAAATTTATGATGGTACCCCTTTGGAATCCGCCAAAAATTGACCCGGAAGAAATTCGCCCAAATCAGTGCTTAATGGAATTAATCATCGTTGAAGAATAGCTTCAGGCCGAATCCGTGATCTATAGCCTTCAAAATCCAAAGAAAATGGACTTTCATCACCCAAAAAATTACGAAAAATGCCATCCGAAAATAAATTGGTCCAAATCTGGCCGAATGCGTGATCTGTAGCCTTCAAAATCCAAAGAAAATGACCGTTCGTCACCCAAAAAATTACGAAAAATGCCATCCGAAAATAAATTGGGTCATAGCAGTGCTTAATGGGCTTATCATCTGTGGAGAATAGGATGAATAGACTTCATTATCGGTGGATAATAGACTCAGCCTGAATCCATGATTTGTATCCTCCAGAATCGAAAGAAAACGGCATTTCGGGAAAATCACCCAAACTCTGTGTGGTACCCCTTTGGAATCTGCCAAAAATGGACCCAGAATAAATTCGCCCAAATCGGTGGTAAATGGAATAATCATCGTTGAAGAATAGAGTCAGGCCGAATCCGTTATCTTTAGCCTTTAAAATCCAAACAAAACGGCCTTTCGTCACCCAAAAAATTACGAAAATGCCATCCGAAAATAAATTGGGCCAAATCGGTGCTTAATTGACTTATCATCTGTGGAGAATGGGATCAATAGACTTCATTATCGGTGGATAATAGCCTCGGCCTAAATCCGTGATCTTTATCCTCCAGAATCGAAAGAAAATGGCATTTTTGGAAAATCGCACAAGGTCTGCGATGGTACCCCTTTGGAGTTCGCCAAAAATTGAACCGAAATAAATTCCCCCAAATCGGTGCTTAATGGAATTAGTCATCTTTGAAGAATAGCCTGTGGCCGAATCCGTGATCTGTAGCCTTGAAAATCCAAAACAAAATGGCCTTTCGTAACCTTAAAAATTACGAAATGACATCCGAAAATAAATTGGGTAAAATCGGTGATCTGTGGATAATAGGATCAATAGACTTCATTATCGGTGGATAATAGACTCAGCCTGAATCCATGATTTGTATCCTCCAGAATCGAAAGAAAACGGCATTTCAAGAAAATCACCCAAAATCTGTGATGGTACGCCTTTGGAATCCGCCAAAAATTTACCCGGAATAAATTTGCCCAAATCAGTGCTTAATGGAATTAATCATCGTTGAAGAATAGACTCATGTCGAATTCGTGATCTGTAGCCTTCAAAATCCAAGCAGAATGGCCTTTCGACAACCAAAAAATTATGAAAATGCCATCCGAAAATAAATTGGGCCAAATCGGTGCTTAATGGACTTATCATATGTGGAGAATGGGATTAATAGACTTCATTATCGGCGGATAATAGCCTCTGCCTGAATCCGTGATCTGTATCCTCCAGAATAAAAAGAAAATGGCATTTCGGGAAATTCGCCCAAAATCTGTGATGGTACCCCTTTGGAATCAGCCAAAAATTGACCCGAAATAAATTCGCCAAAATCAGTGCTTGATGGAATTAATCATCGTTGAAGAATAGCCTCAGGAAGAATCCATGATCTGTAGCCTTCAAAATCCAAACAAAATGGCCTTTCGTCGATCAGAAAATTACAAAAATGACATCCGAAAATAGATTGGGCAAAATTGGTGTTTAATGGACTTATCATATGTGGAGAATAGGATCAATAGAATACATTATCGGTGGATAATAGCCTCAGCCTGAATTCGTGATATGTATCCTCTAGAATAGAAAGAAAATGGCATTTCGGAAAAATCGCCCAAAATATGTGATGGTACACCTATGGAATTCGCCAAAAATTGACCCTGAATAAATTCACCCAAATTTGTGCTTATTGAAATTAATCATCTTTGAAGAATTGACTCTGGCCGAATTCGTGATCTGTAGCCTTCAAAATTCAAAGAAAATGACCTTTCGTCACCCAAAAATTACGAAAATGCCATCCGAAAATAAATTGGGTCAAATCAGTGCTTAATGGACTTATCATCTGTGGAGAATAGGATCAATAGACTTCATTATCGGTGGATAATAGCCTCTGCCTGAATCTGTGATCTGTATCCTCCAGAATAGAAAGAAAATGGCCTTTCGGTAAAATCGCCCAATGTCTGTGATGGTACCCCTTTGGAATCCGCCAAAAATTGACCCGGAATAAATTCTCCAAAATCGGTGCTTAATGGAATTTGTCATCTTTGAAGTATAGACTCACGGCGAATCCGTGATCTGTAGCCTTCAAAATACAAACAAAACGTCCTTTCGTCACCCAAAAAATTACGAAAATGCCATCCGAAAATAAATTGGGCCAAATCGGTGCTTAATTGACTTATCATCTGTGGAGAATGGGATCAATAGACTTCATTATCGGTAGATAATAACCTCGGCCTGAATCCGGGATCTGTATCCTCCAGAATCGAAAGAAAATGGCATTTCGGGAAAATCGCCCAAGGTCTGTGATGGTACCCCTTTGGAATCCGCCAAAAATTGACCCGGAATAAATTCTCCCAAATCGGTGCTTAATGGAATTATTCATCTTTGAAGAATAGACTCAGGGCGAATCCGTGATCTGTAGCCTTCAAAATCCAAACAAAACGCCCTTTCGTCACCTAAAAATTACGAAAATGCCATCCGAAAATAAATTGGGTCAAATCGGTACTTAATTGACTTATCATCTGTGGAGAATAGGATCCATAGACTTCATTATCGGTGGATAATAGCCTCGACATGAATCCGTGATATGTATCCTCCAGAATCGAAAGAAAATGGCATTTCGGGAAAATCGCCTAAGGTCTGTAATGGTACCCCTTTGGAATCTGCCAAAAATTGACTCGGAATAAATTCGCCCAAACCGGTGTTTAATGGAATTAGTCATCTTTGAAGAATAGCTTGTGGCCGAATCAGTGATCTGTAGCCTTCAAAATCCAAATAAAATGGCATTTCGTCGACCAAAAAATTACGAAAATGTCATCCAAAAATAAATTGGGTCAAATCGGTGCTTAATTGACTTATCATCTGTGGATAATAGGATCAATACACTTCATTATCGGTGGAAAATAGCCTCGGCCTGAATCCATAATCTGTATCCTCCATAATCGAAAGGAAATGGCATTTCAGGAAAATGGCCCAATATCTGTGATGGTACCCCTTTGGACTCCGCCAAAAATTGACCCGGAATAAATTCGTCCTAATCGGTGCTTAATGGAATTAATCATCGTTGAGGAATAGACTCTGGCCGAATCCGTGATCTGTAGCCTTCAAAATCCAAATAAAATGGACTTTCGTCACCCAAAAAATTACGAAAATGCCATCCGAAAATAAATTGGGTCAAATCGGTGCTTAATTGACATATCATCTGTGGATAATAGGATGAATAGACTTCATTATCGGTGGATAATAGACTTAGCCTGAATCCATGATTTGTATCCTCGAGAATCGAAAGAAAACGACATTTCGGGAAAATCGCCCAAGGTCTGTGATGGTACCACTTTGGACTCCGCCAAAAATTGACCCGGAATAAATTCGCCCAAATGGGTGCTTAATGGAATTAGCCATCTTTGAAGAATATCCTGTGGCCGAATCCGTGATCTGTAGCATTCAAAATCCAAATAAAATGGCATTTCGTCGCCCAAAAAATTACGAAAATGCCATCCGAAAATAAACTGGGTCAAATCGGTGCTTAATTGTCTTATCATCTGTGGAGAATTGGATCAATAGACTTCATTATCGGTGGGAAATAGTCTCGGCCTGAATCCATGATATGTATCCTCCATAATCGAAAGAAAATGGCATTTCGGGAAATTCGCTCAAAATCTGTGATGGTACCCCTTTGGAATCAGCCAAAAATTGACCCGGAATAAATTCGCCCAAATCAGTGCTTAATGGAATTAATCATCGTTGAAGAATAGACTCAGCCGAATCCGTGATCTGTAGCCTTCAAAATCCCAACAGAATGGCCTTTCGTCAACCAAAAAATTACGAAAATGCCATCCGAAAATAAATTGGGCAAAATCGGTGCTTAATGGACTTATCATCTGTTGGGAATGGGATCAATAGACTTCGTTATCGGTGGATAATAGCCTCGGCCTGAATCCAAGATCTGTATCCTCAGAATCAAAAGAAAATGGCATTTGGAAAAAATCGCCCCAAATCTTTGATGGTGCCCCTTTGGAATCTGCCAGAAATTGACCCTGAATAAATTCACCCAAATCGGTGCTTAATGGAATTAATCATCGTTGAACAATAGACTCAGGCCCAATCCGTGATCTGTAGCCTTCAAAATCCAAAGATTTTGACTTTTCGTCAGCCAAAAAATTACTAAAAATGTCATCCGAAAATAAATTGTGTCAAATCAGTGCTTAATGGACTTATCATCTGTGGAGAATAGGATCAATAGACTTCATTATCGGTGGATAATAGCCTCTGCCTGAATCCGTGATCTGTATCCTCCAGAATAGAAAGAAAATGGCATTTCGGGAAAATCGCCCAAGGTCTGTGATGGTACCCCTTTGGAATCCGCCAAAAATTGACCCGGAATAAATTCTCCCAATCGGTTTTTAATGGAATTAGTCATCTTTGAAGAATAGACTCAGGGCGAATCCGTGATCTGTAGCCTTCAAAATCCAAACAAAACGGCCTTTCGTCACCCAAAAAATTACGAAAATGCCATCCAAAAATAAATTGGGCCAAATCGGTGCTTAATTGACTTAACATCTGCGGAGAATTGGATCAATAGACTTCATTATCGGTGGATAATAGCCTCGGCCTGAATCCGTGATCTGTATCCTCCAGAATCGAAAGAAAATGGCATTTCGGGAAAATCGCCCTCGGTCTGTGATAGTACCCCCTTTGGAATACGCCAAAAATTGACCTGGAATAAATTCGCCCAAATTGGTGCTTAATGGAATTAGTCATCTTTGAAGAATAGTCTGTGGCCGAATCCGTGATCTCTTGCCTTCAATATCTAAATAAAATGGCCTTTAGTCGCCCAAAAAATAACGTAAATGCCATCCGAAAATAAATTGGGTCAAATCAGTGCTTAATTGACTTATCATCTGTGGAGAGTAGGATGAATAGACTTCATTATCGGTGGATAATAGCCTCGGCCTGAATCCGGGATCTGTATCCTCCAGAATCGAAAGGAAACGGCATTTCGGGAAAATCGCCCATGGTCTATGATGGTACCCCTTTGGAATCCGCCAAAAATTGAACCGGAATAAATTCGCCCAAATCGGTGCTTAATGGAATTATTCATCTTTGAAAAATAGTATGTGGCCGAATCCGTGATTTGTAGTCTTCAAAATCCAAACAAAATGGCCTTTCGTCACTCAAAAAATTACGAAAATGCCATCCGAAAATAAATTGCGCCAAATCGGTGCTTAATGGACTTATCATCTGTGGAGAATGGGATCAATAGACTTCATTATCTGTGATTAATAGCCTCGGCCTGAATTCGTGATCTGTATCCGCTAGAATAGAAAGAAAATGACATTTCGGGAAAATCGCCCAAAATCTGTGATGGTACCCCTTTGCAATCCGCCAAAAATGGACCCGGAAGAAATCCGCCCAAATCGGTCCTTAATGGACTTAATCGACGTTGAAGAATAGCCTCAGGCCGAAGCTCCCATCAGTAGCCTTCAAAATCCATGGAAAATGGCCTTTCGAAAAAAATCCCCCAAGATATTAAAATAATGCCATCCAAAAATAAATTCGCCTAAATCGGTGCTTAATGGGCTTTATCATCCTTGGAGAATTGGATCAATAGACTTCATTATATGTGGAGAATAGCCTCGGGCTGAATTAGTGATCTGTAGCCTCCAAAATAGAGAGAAAATGGCATTTCGGAAAAATCGCCCGAAATCTGTGATGGTACCCCTTTGCAATCCGCCAAAAATGGACACGGAAGAAATCCACCCAAATCGGTCCTTAATGGACTTAATCGACGTTGAAGAATAGCCTCAGGCCGAATCTCCCATCAGTAGCCTTCAAAATCCATGGAAAATGGCCTTTCGAAAAAAATCCCCCAAGATATTACGATAATGCAATCCAAAAATAAATTCGCCTAAATCGGTGCTTAATGGGCTTCATCATCCTTGGAGAATTGGATCAATAGACTTCATTATATGTGGAGAATAGCCTCGGGCTGAATTCGTGATCTGTAGCCTCCAAAATAGATAGAAAATGGCATTTCGGAAAAATCGCCCGAAATCTGTGATGGTACCCCTTTGCAATCCGCCAAAAATGGACCCGGAAGAAATCCACCCAAATCGGTCCTTAATGGACTTAATCGACGTTGAAGAATAGCCTCAGGCTGAATCTCCCATCAGTAGCCTTCAAAATCCATGGAAAATGGCATTTCGAAAAAAATCCCCCAAGATATTACGATAATGCCATCCAAAAATAAATTCGCCTAAATCGGTGCTTAATGGGCTTCATCATCCTTGGAGAATTGGATCAATAGACTTCATTATACGTGGAGAATAACCTCGGGCTGAATTCGTGATCTGTAGCCTCCAAAAGAGAGAGAAAATGGCATTTCGGAAAAATCGCCCGAAATCTGTGATGGTACCCCTTTGCAATCCGCCAAAAATGGACCCGGAAGAAATCCGCCCAAATCGGTCCTTAATGGACTTAATCGACGTTGAAGAATAGCCTCAGGCCGAATCTCCCATCAGTAGCCTTCAAAATCCATGGAAAATGGCCTTTCGAAAAAAATCCACCAAGATATTAAAATAATGCCATCCAAAAATAAATTCGCCTAAATCGGTGCTTAATGGGCTTTATCATCCTTGGAGAATTGGATCAATAGACTTCATTATATGTGGAGAATAGCCTCGGGCTGAATTCGTGATCTGTAGCCTCCAAAATAGAGAGAAAATGGCATTTCGGAAAAATCGCCCGAAATCTGTGATGGTACCCCTTTGCAATCCGCCAAAAATGGACACGGAAGAAATCCACCCAAATCGGTCCTTAATGGACTTAATCGACGTTGAAGAATAGCCTCAGGCCGAATCTCCCATCAGTAGCCTTCAAAATCCATGGAAAATGGCCTTTCGAAAAAAATCCCCCAAGATATTACGATAATGCAATCCAAAAATAAATTCGCCTAAATCGGTGCTTAATGGGCTTCATCATCCTTGGAGAATTGGATCAATAGACTTCATTATATGTGGAGAATAGCCTCGGGCTGAATTCGTGATCTGTAGCCTCCAAAATAGAGAGAAAATGGCATTTATACCCCTTTGGAATCCGCCAAAAATTGACACGGAATAGATCCGCCCAAATCGGTGCTTAATGGACTTAATCAACGTTGAAGAATAGCCTCAGCCGAATCTGCGATCTGTAACCTTAAAAACCCAAAGAAAATGGCCTTTCGTCGCCCAAAAAATTACGAAAATGCCAGCAGAAAATAAATAGGGCCAAATCAGTGCTTAATTGATTTATCATCCATGGAGAATAGGATCAGTAGACCTCCTTGTCGGTGGAGAATAGCCTCGGCATGAATCCATGATCTGTAGCATCCATAATCGAAAGAAAATGACATTTCGGTAAAATCGCCCAAAATATGTGATGGTACCCCTTTGGAATCCGCCGAAAATTGACACGGAAGAAATTCACCCAAATTGGTGCTTAATGGACTTAATCAACGTTGAAGAAGAATCTCAGCAGAATCTGTGATCTGTAGCCTTAAAAATTCAAAGAAAATGGCCTTTCGTAGCCCAAAAAATTACGAAAATGCCATCAGAAAATAAATTGGGTCAAATCGGTGCTTAATGGGCCTATCATCTGTGGAGAATAGGATCAATAGACTTCATTATTGGTTGATAATAGCCTCGGCCTGAATCCGTTATATCTAGCCTCCAGAATCGAAAGAAAATGGCATTCCGGGAAAATCGCCCAAAATCTGTGATGGTACTCCTTTGGAATCCGGCAAAAATGGACACGGAATAAATCCGCCCAAATCAGTGCTTAATGGACTTAATCAACGTTGAAGGATAGCCTCTGCCAAATTTGTGATCTGTAGCCTTAAAAATCCAAAGAAAATGGTCTTTCGTCGCCCAAAAAATTACGAAAATGCCACCAGAAAATAAATAGGGCCAAATCGGTACTTAATGGACTTATCATCTGTGGAGAATAGGATCAATAGAATTTATTATCGGTGGATAATAGCCTCGGTCTGAATCCATGATCTGTAGCCTCCAGAATAGAAAGAAAATGGCATTTCGGGAAAATCGCCCAAAATCTGTGATGGTACCCCTTTGGAATCCGCCAAAAATTGACCCTGAATAAATTCACCCAAGTCGGTGCTTAACGGACGTAATCATCGTTGAAGAATAGCCTCAGGCCGAATCGTTGATCTGTAGCCTTCAAAATCCAAAGAAAATGACCTTTAATCGCCCAAAAAATTACGAAATCCCATCCGAAAA
Source organism: Linum tenue (assembly GCA_946122785.1). Classification (NCBI taxonomy): domain Eukaryota; kingdom Viridiplantae; phylum Streptophyta; class Magnoliopsida; order Malpighiales; family Linaceae; genus Linum; species Linum tenue. The sequence goes on along the minus strand of CAMGYJ010000006.1, from coordinate 886,927 downwards.
TAAATTGGGCCAAATCGGTGCTTAATTGACTTATCATCCGTGGAGAATAGGATCAATAGACTTTCTTATTTGTGGATAATAGCCTCGGACTGAATATGTGATCTGTAGCCTCCAAAATTGAAAGAAAATGACATTTCGGGAAAATCGCCCAAAATTTGTGATGGTACCCCTTTGGAATCCGCCAAAAGTTGACCCGGAATAAATTCACCCAAAATCGGTGCTTAATGGAATTAATCATCGTTCAAGAATAGCCTCAGGCCGAATCCGTGATCTGTAGCCTTCAAAATACAAACAAAATGGCCTTTCATCGCACAAAAATTACGCAAACGCCATCCGAAATTAGATTGGGCCAAATCGGTGCTTAATGGACTTATCATCTGTGGAGAATAGCCTCAGGCTGAATCCGTGATCTGTAGATTTCAAAATAAAAAAAAAGACCTTTCTTCGCCCAAAAAATTACGAATATGCCATACGAAAATAAATTGGGCTAAATCGATACTTAATGGACTTATCATCTGTGGAGAATAGGATCAATAGACTTCATTATTGGTGGATAATAGCATCGTCCAGAATCTGTGATCTGTAGCCTCCAGAATCGAAAGAAAATGGCATTTCGAGAAAATCACCCAAAATCTGTGATAGTACCCCTTTGGAATTTGCCAAAAATTGACCCGGAATAAATTCGCCCAAATCGGTGCTTAGTGGAATTAATCATCGTTGAAGAATAGTCTCAGGCCGAATCCGTGATCTGTAGCCTTCAAAATCCAAATAAAATGGCCTTTCGTCACCCAAAAAATAACGAAATTGCCATCCAAAAAGAAATTGGGCCAAATCGGTGCTTAATGGACTTATCATCTGTGAAGAATAAGATCAATATTCTTCATTATCGGTAGATAATAGCCTTGGCCTGAATCCGTGATCTGTATCCTCCATAATCGAAAGAAAATGGGATTTCGGAAAAATCACCCAAAATCTGTGATGGTACCCCTTAGGAATCTCCCAAAAATTTACCTGGATTAAATCCGCCTAAATCGGTGCTTATTGGACGTAATCATCGTTGAAGAATAGAGTCACGCTGAATCCATGATCTTTAACATTCAAAATCCAAAGAAAATTGCCTTTTTTCACCCAAAAATTACGAAAATGCCATCCGAAAATAAATTGGGTCAAATCGGTGCTTTTGGACTTATCATTGTGGAGAATAGGATCAATAGACTTCATTATCGGTGGATAACAGCCTCGGTCTGAATCCATGATCAGTATCCTCTAGAATCGAAAGGAAATGGCATTTCGGGAAAATCGCCCAAAATATGTGATGGAACCCCTTTGGAATCCGCCAAAAATTGATCCGGAATAAATTCGCCCAAATCGGTGCTTAATGGAATTAGTCATCGTTGAAGAATATCCTCAGGCCGAATCCGTGATCAATAGCTTTCAAAATCCAAACAAAATAGCCTTTCGTCGCCCAAAAAATTACGAAAATGCCATCCGAAAATAAATTGGGTCAAATCGAGCTTAATGGACTTATCATCTGTGGAGAATAGGATCAATAGACTTCATTATCGATGGATAATAGTCTCGGCCTGAAACCCTGATATGTATCCTCCAGAATCGAAAGAAAATGGTATTTCGGGAAAATCGCTCAACATCTGTAATGGTACCACTTTGGAATCCGCAAAAATTTGACCTTGAATAAATTCACCCAAATCGGTGCTTAATGGAATTAATCATCGTTGAAGAATAGCCTCAGGCCGAATCCGTGATCTGTAGCCTTCAAAATCCAAACAAAATGGCTGTTCGTCACCCAAAAAATTACGAAAATGCTATCCGAAAATAAATTGGGCCAAATCGGCGCTTAATGGACTTATCATCTGTGGAGAATAGGATCACTAGACTTCATCATCGGTGGATAATTGCCTCGGTATGAATATGTGATCTGTATGCTTTAGTATTGAAATAAAAGCATTTCGGGAAATTCACCCAAAATCTATTATGGTAACCCTTTGGAATCCACCAAAAATTGATCGGGAATAAATTCGCCCAATCTGTGCTTAATGGATTAAATTATCGTTGAAAAATAGCCTCATGCCGAATCCGTGATCTGTAGTCTTCAAAATCCAAAGAAAATGGCCTTTCAGCGCCCAAAAAATTAAGAAAATGCCATACGAAAAATAAATTCGGCCAAATCGGTGCTTAATGGAATTATCATCTGTGGAGAATAGGATCAATAGTAGGGCTGGTAACCGGTTCGGTAACGGTTAACCGGTTACCGACTGAACCAGTTACGGTATACCGACAACGTCAAAATGGGGATCGACTACCGGTACCAAATTCTAACCGGTTAACCGGATAACCGGATAGCCGGTTACCGGTTACCATCGGTTAGTACCGAGAAACCGAGAGGCACTTGCGGAGAATCTTCACTTCGTCTTCTCTTCTCCCTCAAAGCCGACCACCACCAGATCAAGATGCTTCTTCACCTTCTTCTTCCCCTCTTCATCAACAGCCAACAATATCTCATCTCATCCTCCCTCCTATCCACTGCCAAAGCCCATCTCCCCACTTCTTCATCTTCTTCCTTCAACCCACCCCTTGCATCTGCATGCCTCAATTCGTTCCGCCGCCACTCAGATCTGACTCTCAGAGAGACGACCAGATAGAGTCGCTGCCGTCGGTGGATTGTCAAAACCCCACCGCCGATTCAGATTTCAGAGAATGATGTGGTTTCTGGCGGCTCGACGAGAACATGTCGGCGATGAATCGATCTTCCTCTTCCCTAGTCCCCGGCGTTGAATCGATCTTCCTCTTCTCCCTGATCGAGGCCAATCAGCTCCCAGCTGTCGTTGCTTGATCAGCTACTGTCTCGCCGTCTGCATCGCGGCGGAGCAATTGCAAACCACCAAATCTGGATTCTGGTGAGAAAGTCGGCTGAAGAGGAAGATGGCTCGACACTATCTGGATTCTGGTGAGAAAGTCGCGACGGCGGCGTTGGGAGGAACTGGTCGACGACGAGTGAGATAGCGGCGGCGATGGTAGGTCCGACTTCTGCTATGTGGATTTGGGTTGCTCTCTGGATTTTGAAGATTTGGAGAGGCAGAGTAATGGCTTTTGGAAAGATTTTATTTTATCAGCCAAGCGCAATTGGGTTTCTCAGCCTTTGCTCTCCGAAGATGACTGTGGACTTGCGGGAGAGAGGCGACGTCCAGAAACCTTTCTTCTCTAGATCGATGAAGGCGATAAGGTCGGAGAGAAGAGAATGGCTCGCATGCAGGGGTAGGGAATCGGTATATTCGGTATACCGATTTGCCGCCGGTTATTTACCGGATGGGAGTCGGTACAATGATAGGTGGATTTTGACTGCCGCATACCGATACCGCCGGTTAACGGTATAACCAGTAACCGCAGCTTACCGGTTCGGTTACCGGTTATACCGTTAACCGGCAAACCGATTACCACCCCTAATCAATAGACTTCATTATCGGTGGATAATAGCTTCGGCCTGAATTTGTGATTTGGAGCCTCCAGAATCGAAAGAAAATGGTATTTCGAGAAAATCGCCTAAAATATGTGATGGTACCCCTTTGGAATCCGCCAAAAATTGACCCGGAATAAATTTGCCTAAATCGGTGCTTAATGGAATTAATCATCATTGAAGAATAGCCTCAGGCCGAATCCTTGATCTGTAGCCTTCAAAATCCAAACAAAATGGCATTTTGTCGCCCGAAAAATTACGAAAATACCATCCAAAAATAAATTGGGCCAAATCTGTGCTTGATGGACTTATCATCTGTGGAGAATAGGATCAATAGACTTCATCATCGGTGGATAATAGCCTCAGCCTGAATCCGTGATCTGTTTCATCCAGAATCGAAAGAAAATGACATTTCGAGAAAATCGTCCAAAATCTGTGATGGGTACCCCTTTGGAATTCGCCAAAAATTGACAAAGAATAAATTCGCTCAAATTGATGTTTAATGGAATTAATCATTGTTGAAGAATACCCTCAGGGCGAATCCGTGATCTGTAGCCTTCAAAATTGAAAGAAAATGGCCTTTCGTCGCCCAAAAAATTACGAAAAGTCCAGACGAAAATAAATTGGGCCACATCTGTGCTTAATGGACTTATCATCTGTGGAGAATAGAAACAATAGACTTCATTATCAGTGGATATTAGCCTCAGCCTAAATATGTGATCTGTAGCCTCCAGAATCGAAAGAAAATAGCATTTCGGGAAAATCGCCCAAAATCTGTGATGGTACCCCTTTGGAATACGCCAAAAATTCACCCGAAATAAATTCGTACAAGTCGGTGTTTAATGGAATTAATCATCGTTGAAGGAATGCCTCAGGCTGAACCCGTGATCTGTTGCCTTCAAAACCCATAAAAAAATGGCTATCCGTCGCCAAAAAAATTACAAAAATGCCATCCGAAAATAAATTGTGCCGAATCGGTGCTTAATGGACTTATCATTAGTGGAGAATTGTATCAACAGACTTCATTATCGGTGGATAATAGCCTCGTCTTGAATCATTGAACTGTATCCTCGAGAATCGAAAGAAAATGGCATTTCGGGGAAATCGCCCAAATCTGTGATGTACCCCTTTGGAATCCGTAAAAAATTGACCCGGAATAAATCGGTGTTTAATGGAATTAATCATTGTTGAAGAATAGCCTCAGGGCGAATCCGTGAATTGTAGCCTTCAAAATCAAAAGAAAATGTCGTTTCGTTGCCCAAAAAATTACGAAAATGCCATCCGAAAATAGATTGGGCCAAATTGGTGCTTAATGGACTTATCATCTGTGGAGAATAGGATCAATAGACTTCATTATCGGTGGATAATAGTCTCGGCCTGAATCTGTGATCTGTAGCCTCCAGATACTAAAGAAAAAGACATTTTGGGAAAATCGCCCAAAATTTATGATGGTACCCCTTTGGAATCCGCCAAAAATTGACCCGGAAGAAATTCGCCCAAATCAGTGCTTAATGGAATTAATCATCGTTGAAGAATAGCTTCAGGCCGAATCCGTGATCTATAGCCTTCAAAATCCAAAGAAAATGGACTTTCATCACCCAAAAAATTACGAAAAATGCCATCCGAAAATAAATTGGTCCAAATCTGGCCGAATGCGTGATCTGTAGCCTTCAAAATCCAAAGAAAATGACCGTTCGTCACCCAAAAAATTACGAAAAATGCCATCCGAAAATAAATTGGGTCATAGCAGTGCTTAATGGACTTATCATCTGTGGAGAATAGGATGAATAGACTTCATTATCGGTGGATAATAGACTCAGCCTGAATCCATGATTTGTATCCTCCAGAATCGAAAGAAAACGGCATTTCGGGAAAATCACCCAAACTCTGTGTGGTACCCCTTTGGAATCTGCCAAAAATGGACCCAGAATAAATTCGCCCAAATCGGTGGTAAATGGAATAATCATCGTTGAAGAATAGAGTCAGGCCGAATCCGTTATCTTTAGCCTTTAAAATCCAAACAAAACGGCCTTTCGTCACCCAAAAAATTACGAAAATGCCATCCGAAAATAAATTGGGCCAAATCGGTGCTTAATTGACTTATCATCTGTGGAGAATGGGATCAATAGACTTCATTATCGGTGGATAATAGCCTCGGCCTAAATCCGTGATCTTTATCCTCCAGAATCGAAAGAAAATGGCTTTTTTGGAAAATCGCACAAGGTCTGCGATGGTACCCCTTTGGAGTTCGCCAAAAATTGAACCGAAATAAATTCCCCCAAATCGGTGCTTAATGGAATTAGTCATCTTTGAAGAATAGCCTGTGGCCGAATCCGTGATCTGTAGCCTTGAAAATCCAAAACAAAATGGCCTTTCGTAACCTTAAAAATTACGAAATGACATCCGAAAATAAATTGGGTAAAATCGGTGATCTGTGGATAATAGGATCAATAGACTTCATTATCGGTGGATAATAGACTCAGCCTGAATCCATGATTTGTATCCTCCAGAATCGAAAGAAAACGGCATTTCAAGAAAATCACCCAAAATCTGTGATGGTACGCCTTTGGAATCCGCCAAAAATTTACCCGGAATAAATTTGCCCAAATCAGTGCTTAATGGAATTAATCATCGTTGAAGAATAGACTCATGTCGAATTCGTGATCTGTAGCCTTCAAAATCCAAGCAGAATGGCCTTTCGACAACCAAAAAATTATGAAAATGCCATCCGAAAATAAATTGGGCCAAATCGGTGCTTAATGGACTTATCATATGTGGAGAATGGGATTAATAGACTTCATTATCGGCGGATAATAGCCTCTGCCTGAATCCGTGATCTGTATCCTCCAGAATAAAAAGAAAATGGCATTTCGGGAAATTCGCCCAAAATCTGTGATGGTACCCCTTTGGAATCAGCCAAAAATTGACCCGAAATAAATTCGCCAAAATCAGTGCTTGATGGAATTAATCATCGTTGAAGAATAGCCTCAGGAAGAATCCATGATCTGTAGCCTTCAAAATCCAAACAAAATGGCCTTTCGTCGATCAGAAAATTACAAAAATGACATCCGAAAATAGATTGGGCAAAATTGGTGTTTAATGGACTTATCATATGTGGAGAATAGGATCAATAGAATACATTATCGGTGGATAATAGCCTCAGCCTGAATTCGTGATATGTATCCTCTAGAATAGAAAGAAAATGGCATTTCGGAAAAATCGCCCAAAATATGTGATGGTACACCTATGGAATCTGCCAGAAATTGACCCTGAATAAATTCACCCAAATCGGTGCTTAATGGAATTAATCATCGTTGAACAATAGACTCAGGCCCAATCCGTGATCTGTAGCCTTCAAAATCCAAAGATTTTGACTTTTCGTCAGCCAAAAAATTACTAAAAATGTCATCCGAAAATAAATTGTGTCAAATCAGTGCTTAATGGACTTATCATCTGTGGAGAATAGGATCAATAGACTTCATTATCGGTGGATAATAGCCTCTGCCTGAATCCGTGATCTGTATCCTCCAGAATAGAAAGAAAATGGCATTTCGGGAAAATCGCCCAAGGTCTGTGATGGTACCCCTTTGGAATCCGCCAAAAATTGACCCGGAATAAATTCTCCCAATCGGTTTTTAATGGAATTAGTCATCTTTGAAGAATAGACTCAGGGCGAATCCGTGATCTGTAGCCTTCAAAATCCAAACAAAACGGCCTTTCGTCACCCAAAAAATTACGAAAATGCCATCCGAAAATAAATTGGGCCAAATCGGTGCTTAATTGACTTAACATCTGCGGAGAATGGGATCAATAGACTTCATTATCGGTGGATAATAGCCTCGGCCTGAATCCGTGATCTGTATCCTCCAGAATCGAAAGAAAATGGCATTTCGGGAAAATCGCCCTCGGTCTGTGATAGTACCCCCTTTGGAATACGCCAAAAATTGACCTGGAATAAATTCGCCCAAATTGGTGCTTAATGGAATTAGTCATCTTTGAAGAATAGTCTGTGGCCGAATCCGTGATCTCTTGCCTTCAATATCTAAATAAAATGGCCTTTAGTCGCCCAAAAAATAACGTAAATGCCATCCGAAAATAAATTGGGTCAAATCAGTGCTTAATTGACTTATCATCTGTGGAGAGTAGGATGAATAGACTTCATTATCGGTGGATAATAGCCTCGGCCTGAATCCGGGATCTGTATCCTCCAGAATCGAAAGGAAACGGCATTTCGGGAAAATCGCCCATGGTCTATGATGGTACCCCTTTGGAATCCGCCAAAAATTGAACCGGAATAAATTCGCCCAAATCGGTGCTTAATGGAATTATTCATCTTTGAAAAATAGTATGTGGCCGAATCCGTGATTTGTAGTCTTCAAAATCCAAACAAAATGGCCTTTCGTCACTCAAAAAATTACGAAAATGCCATCCGAAAATAAATTGCGCCAAATCGGTGCTTAATGGACTTATCATCTGTGGAGAATGGGATCAATAGACTTCATTATCTGTGATTAATAGCCTCGGCCTGAATTCGTGATCTGTATCCGCTAGAATAGAAAGAAAATGACATTTCGGGAAAATCGCCCAAAATCTGTGATGGTACCCCTTTGCAATCCGCCAAAAATGGACCCGGAAGAAATCCGCCCAAATCGGTCCTTAATGGACTTAATCGACGTTGAAGAATAGCCTCAGGCCGAATCTCCCATCAGTAGCCTTCAAAATCCATGGAAAATGGCCTTTCGAAAAAAATCCCCCAAGATATTAAAATAATGCCATCCAAAAATAAATTCGCCTAAATCGGTGCTTAATGGGCTTTATCATCCTTGGAGAATTGGATCAATAGACTTCATTATATGTGGAGAATAGCCTCGGGCTGAATTAGTGATCTGTAGCCTCCAAAATAGAGAGAAAATGGCATTTCGGAAAAATCGCCCGAAATCTGTGATGGTACCCCTTTGCAATCCGCCAAAAATGGACACGGAAGAAATCCACCCAAATCGGTCCTTAATGGACTTAATCGACGTTGAAGAATAGCCTCAGGCCGAATCTCCCATCAGTAGCCTTCAAAATCCATGGAAAATGGCCTTTCGAAAAAAATCCCCCAAGATATTACGATAATGCAATCCAAAAATAAATTCGCCTAAATCGGTGCTTAATGGGCTTCATCATCCTTGGAGAATTGGATCAATAGACTTCATTATATGTGGAGAATAGCCTCGGGCTGAATTCGTGATCTGTAGCCTCCAAAATAGATAGAAAATGGCATTTCGGAAAAATCGCCCGAAATCTGTGATGGTACCCCTTTGCAATCCGCCAAAAATGGACCCGGAAGAAATCCACCCAAATCGGTCCTTAATGGACTTAATCGACGTTGAAGAATAGCCTCAGGCCGAATCTCCCATCAGTAGCCTTCAAAATCCATGGAAAATGGCATTTCGAAAAAAATCCCCCAAGATATTACGATAATGCCATCCAAAAATAAATTCGCCTAAATCGGTGCTTAATGGGCTTCATCATCCTTGGAGAATTGGATCAATAGACTTCATTATACGTGGAGAATAACCTCGGGCTGAATTCGTGATCTGTAGCCTCCAAAAGAGAGAGAAAATGGCATTTCGGAAAAATCGCCCGAAATCTGTGATGGTACCCCTTTGCAATCCGCCAAAAATGGACCCGGAAGAAATCCGCCCAAATCGGTCCTTAATGGACTTAATCGACGTTGAAGAATAGCCTCAGGCCGAATCTCCCATCAGTAGCCTTCAAAATCCATGGAAAATGGCCTTTCGAAAAAAATCCACCAAGATATTAAAATAATGCCATCCAAAAATAAATTCGCCTAAATCGGTGCTTAATGGGCTTTATCATCCTTGGAGAATTGGATCAATAGACTTCATTATATGTGGAGAATAGCCTCGGGCTGAATTCGTGATCTGTAGCCTCCAAAATAGAGAGAAAATGGCATTTCGGAAAAATCGCCCGAAATCTGTGATGGTACCCCTTTGCAATCCGCCAAAAATGGACACGGAAGAAATCCACCCAAATCGGTCCTTAATGGACTTAATCGACGTTGAAGAATAGCCTCAGGCCGAATCTCCCATCAGTAGCCTTCAAAATCCATGGAAAATGGCCTTTCGAAAAAAATCCCCCAAGATATTACGATAATGCAATCCAAAAATAAATTCGCCTAAATCGGTGCTTAATGGGCTTTATCATCCTTGGAGAATTGGATCAATAGACTTCATTATATGTGGAGAATAGCCTCGGGCTGAATTCGTGATCTGTAGCCTCCAAAATAGAGAGAAAATGGCATTTCGGAAAAATCGCCTGAAATCTGTGATGGTACCCCTTTGCAATCCGCCAAAAATGGACACGGAAGAAATCCGCCCAAATCGGTCCTTAATGGACTTAATCGACGTTGAAGAATAGCCTCAGGCCAAATCTCCCATCAGTAGCCTTCAAAATCCATGGAAAATGGCCTTTCGAAAAAAATCCCCCAAGATATTATGATAATGCCATCCAAAAATAAATTCGCCTAAATCGGTGCTTAATGGGCTTCATCATCCTTGGAGAATTGGATCAATAGACTTCATTATATGTGGAGAATAGCCTCGGGCTGAATTCGTGATCTGTAGCCTCCAAAATAGATAGAAAATGGCATTTCGGAAAAATCGCCCGAAATCTGTGATGGTACCTAGGGGTGGGCATCGGTTCGGTTCGGTTGAAACCGAACCGAAGTGGAGCATACCGGATGTCCGATTCACTCCAAATCCCAAACCGAATTCGAACCAAAATATAATTCGGTTTGGTTTGGCCGAACCGAATTATATTCCGGTTAGGTTCGGTTTCACCCGCAAAACCGAAATATGCAGAGGGACAAACAGAGGAGGTAATAATGGGAGAGATAAAGTGACTCATTCATTTCAATTTTCAATTTTCAATCCCCACCTCCCTTCCCTTTCCGTCAGACTTTACTCTTTACCATTTACCAACTCATTTCTTCAATCTCTTTCTTCTTCTCTCTTCTTTTCTAGAAACATCATCGATAGCAGAGAGAGGCAGCAGTACATGAAGATTGGAGGCGGCTTCTCTAGCACCGATTCACCCCGCCTCGCCTCTATCAACCTGATTCCTCCCCAGCGTCGATGACAGAGGCGGCTGGATTTTTCAATCTCCCAAGCTTCGACGGCGGCGACGACTGGATTTGTCAATCTCCCATGCTTCGAAGATGGCGATGTCAATCTCTCCACCTTCGATGACGGCGGCGGCTGGATTCGTCAACATCGAGCACAGATGGAAATTGAGATATGGGTGGTTACCGACTTACGGCCTTCTCCCCGTCGCCGATTCAGCCTTGATTGCTGCGTGCTGTGCGAAATGAGATAGGGATAGGGGGATATGGGTGGTAGTGGGAGGTTACTGGCGAGAGAGTATGGGCTTAGGGTTTTCACTTTGTGGGGAAATTGGGCTCCGAGAGGGGATTGTTTTGGCCTTTTGCGTCTGGGCTAGGGAGTATACTGGGCCCAGGTAGCAGTGAGCACATATTTCGGTTGGTCGGTTCGAAAATCGGAGAATCGGTTCGGTCAAGAGAATCCTGGTTTCCGAATTATGTAGTTTTCTATTTCGAATTCCGAACCGAATAAGAAAAGTTCGGTTTCGGTTCGGTTTAAATCGGTTTCGGTCCGGTTCGGTTCGGGTTTACCGAACAGGATGCCCACCCCTAATGGTACCCCTTTGCAATCCGCCAAAAATGGACCCGGAAGAAATCCGCCCAAATCGGTCCTTAATGGACTTAATCGACGTTTAAGAATAGCCTCAGGCCGAATCTCCCATCAGTAGCCTTCAAAATCCATGGAAAATGGCCTTTCGAAAAAAATCCCCCAAGATATTACGATAATGCCATCCAAAAATAAATTCGCCTAAATCGGTGCTTAATGGGCTTCATCAACCTTGGAGAATTGGATCAATAGACTTCATTATATGTGGAGAATAGCCTCGGGCTGAATTCATGATCTGTAGCCTCCAAAATAGGAGAAAATGGCATTTCGGAAAAATCGCCCGAAATCTGTGATGGTACCCTTTTGCAATCCGCCAAAAATGGACACGGAAGAAATCCGCCCAAATCGGTCCTTAATGGACTTAATCGACGTTGAAAAATAGCCTCAGGCTAAATCTCCCATCAGTAGCCTTCAAAATCCATGGAAAATGGCCTTTCGAAAAAAATCCCCCAAGATATTACGATAATGCCATCCAAAAATAAATTCGCCTAAATCAGTGCTTAATGGGCTTCATCATCCTTGGAGAATTGGATCAATAGACTTCATTATATGTGGAGAATAGCCTCGGGCTGAATTCGTGATCTGTAGCCTCCAAAATAGAGAGAAAATGGCATTTCGGAAAAATCGCCCGAAATCTGTGATGGTACCCCTTTGCAATCCGCCAAAAATGGACCCGGAAGAAATCCGCCCAAATCGGTCCTTAATGGACTTAATCGACGTTGAAGAATAGCCTCAGGCCGAATCTCCCATCAGTAGCCTTCAAAATCCATGGAAAATGGCCTTTCGAAAAAAATCCCCCAAGATATTACGATAATGCCATCCAAAAATAAATTCGCCTAAATCGGTGCTTAATGGGCTTCATCAGCCTTGGAGAATTGGATCAATAGACTTCATTATATGTGGAGAATAACCTCGGGCTTCGTGATCTGTAGCCTCCAAAATAGAGAGAAAATGGCATTTCGGAAAAATCGCCCGAAATCTGTGATGGTACCCCTTTGCAATCCGCCAAAAATGGACACGGAAGAAATCCGCCCAAATCGGTCCTTAATGGACTTAATCGACGTTGAAGAATAGCCTCAGGCTAAATCTCCCATCAGTAGCCTTCAAAATCCATGGAAAATGGCCTTTCGAAAAAAATCCCCCAAGATATTACGATAATGCCATCCAAAAATAAATTCGCCTAAATCGGTGCTTAATGGGCTTCATCATCCTTGGAGAATTGGATCAATAGACTTCATTATATGTGGAGAATAGCCTCGGGCTGAATTCGTGATCTGTAGCTTCCAAAATAGATAGAAAATGGCATTTCGGAAAAATCGCCCGAAATCTGTGATGGTACCCCTTTGCAATCCGCCAAAAATGGACCCGGAAGAAATCCGCCCAAATCGGTCCTTAATGGACTTAATCGACTTTGAAGAATAGCCTCAGGCCGAATCTCCCATCAGTAGCCTTCAAAATCCATGGAAAATGGCCTTTCGAAAAAAATCCCACAAGACATTACGATAATGCCATCCAAAAATAAATTCGCCTAAATCGGTGCTTAATGGGCTTCATCATCCTTGGAGAATTGGATCAATAGACTTCATTATATGTGGAGAATAGCCTCGGGATGAATTCGTGATATGTAGCCTCCCAAATAGAGAGAAAATGGCATTTCGGAAAAATCGCCCGAAATCTGTGATGGTACCCCTTTGCAATCTACCAAAAATGGACCCGGAAGAAATCCGCCAAAATCGGTCCTTAATGGACTTAATTGACGTTGAAGAATAGTCTCAGGCCGAATCTCCCATCAGTAGGCTTCAAAATCCATGGAAAATGGCCTTTCGAAAAAAATCCCTCATGATATTACGATAATGCCATCCAAAAATAAATTCGCCTAAATCGGTGCTTAATGGGCTTCATCATCCTTGGAGAATTGGATCAATAGACTTCATTATATGTGGAGAATAGCGTCGGGCTGAATTCGTGAACTGTAGCCTCCAAAATAGAGAGAAAATGGCATTTCGGAAAAATCGCCCGAAATATGTGATGGTACCCCTTTGCAATCTGCCAAAAATGGACCCGGAAGAAATCCGCCCAAATCGGTCCTTAATAGACTTAATCGACGTTGAAGAATGGCCTCAGGCCGAATCTCCCATCAGTAGCCTTCAAACTCCAAGGAAAATGGCCTTTCGAAAAAAATCCCCCAAGATATTACGATAATGCCATCCAAAAATAAATTCGCCTAAATCGGTGCTTAATGGGCTTCATCATCCTTGGAGAATTGGATCAATAGACTTCATTATATGTGGAGATTAGCGTCGGGCTGAATTCGTGATCTGTAGCCTCCAAAATAGAGAGAAAATGGCATTTCGGAAAAATCGCCCGAAATCTGTGATGGTACCCTTTTGCAATCTGCCAAAAATGGACCCGGAAGAAATCCGCCCAAATCGGTCCTTAATGGACTTAATCAACGTTGAAGAATAGCCTCAGGCCGAATCTCCCATCAGTAGCCTTCAAAATCCATGGAAAATGGCCTTTCGAAAAAAATCCCCCAAAATATTACGATAATGCCATCCAAAAAAAAATTCGCCTAAATCGGTCGTTAATGGGCTTCATCATCCTTGGAGAATTGGATCAATAGACTTCATTATATGTGGAGAATAGCCTCGGGCTGAATTCGTGATCTGTAGCCTCCAAAATAGAGAGAAAATGGCATTTCGGAAAAATCGCCCGATATCTGTGATGGTACCCCTTTGCAATCCGCCAAAAATGGACCCGGAAGAAATCCGCCCAAATCGGTCCTTAATGGACTTAATCGACGTTGAAGAATAGCATCAGGCCGAATCTCCCATCAGTAGCCTTCAAAATCCATGGAAAATGGCCTTTCGAAAAAAATCCCCCTAGATATTACGATAATGCCATCCAAAAATAAATTCGCCTAAATCGGTGCTTAATGGGCTTCATCATCCTTGGGGAATTGGATCAATAGACTTCATTATATGTGGAGAATAGCCTCGGGCTGAATTCGTGATCTGTAGCCTCCAAAATAGAGAGAAAATGGCATTTCGGAAAAATCGCCCGAAATCTGTGATGGTACCCCTTTGCAATCTGTCAAAAATGGACCCGGAAGAAATCCGCCCAAATCGGTCCTTAATGGACTTAATCGACGTTGAAGAATAGCCTCAGGCCGAATCTCCCATCAGTAGCCTTCAAAATCCATGGAAAATGGCCTTTCGAAAAAAATCCCCCAAGATATTACGATAATGCCATCCAAAAATAAATTCGCCTAAATTGGTGCTTAATGGGCTTCATAATCCTTGGAGAATTGGATCAATAGACTTCATTATATGTGGAGAATAGTCTCGGGCTGAATTCGTGATCTGTAGCCTCCAAAATAGAGAGAAAATGGCATTTCGGAAAAATCGCCCGAAATCTGTGATGGTACCCCTTTGCAATCTGCCAAAAATGGACCCGGAAGAAATCTGCCCAAATCGGTCCTTAATGGACTTAATCAACGTTGAAGAATAGCCTCAGGCCGAATCTCCCATCAGTAGCCTTCAAAATCCATGGAAAATGGCCTTTCGAAAAAAATCCCCCAAGATATTACGATAATGCCATCCAAAAATAAATTCGCCTAAATCGGTGCTTAACGGGCTTATCATCCTTGGAGAATTGGATCAATATACTTCATTATATGTGGAGAATAGCCTCAGGCTGAATTCGTGATCTGTAGCCTCCAAAATAGAGAGAAAATAACATTTCGGAAAAATCGCCCGAAATCTGTGATGGTACCCCTTTGCAATCCGCCAAAAATGGATCCGGAAGAAATCCGCCCAAATCGATCCTTAATGGACTTAATTGACGTTGAAGAATAGCCTCAGGCCGAATCTCCCATCAGTAGCCTTCAAAATCCATGGAAAATGGCCTTTCGAAAAAAATCCCCCAAGATATTACGATAATGCCATCCAAAAATAAATTCGCCTAAATCGGTGCTTAATGGGCTTCATCATCCTTGGAGAATTGGATCAATAGACTTCATTATATGTGGAGTTTAGCCTCGGGCTGAATTCGTGATCTGTAGCCTCCAAAATAGAGAAAATGGCATTTCGGAAAAATCGCCCGAAATCTGTGATGGTACCCCTTTGTAATCCGCCAAAAATGGACCCGGAAGAAATCCGCCCAAATCGGTCCTTAATGGACTTAATCGACGTTGAAAAATAGCATCAGGCCGAATCTCCCATCAGTAGCCTTCAAAATCCATGGAAAATGGCCTTTCGAAAAAAATCCCCCAAGATATTACGATAATGCCATCCAAAAATAAATACGCCTAAATCGGTGCTTAATGGGCTTCATCATCCTTGGAGAATTGGATCAATAGACTTCATTATATGTGGAGAATAGCCTCGGGCTGAATTCGTGATCTGTAGCCTCCAAAATAGAGAGAAAATGGCATTTCGGAAAAATCGCCCGAAATCTGTGATGGTACACCTTTGCAATCTGCCAAAAATGGACCCGGAAGAAATCCGCCCAAATCGGTCCTTAATGGACTTAATCGACGTTGAAGAATAGCCTCAGGCCGAATCTCCCATCAGTAGCCTTCAAAATCCATGGAAAATGGCCTTTCGAAAAAAATTCCCCAAGATATTACGATAATGCCATCCAAAAAAAATTTCGCCTAAATCGGTGCTTAATGGGCTTCATCATCCTTGGAGAATTGGATCAATAGACTTCATTATATGTGGAGTTTAGCCTCGGGCTGAATTCGTGATCTGTAGCCTCCAAAATAGAGAAAATGGCATTTCGGAAAAATCGCCCGAAATCTGTGATGGTACCCCTTTGCAATCCGCCAAAAATGGACCCGGAAGAAATCTGCCCAACTCGGTCCTTAATGGACTTAATCGACGTTGAAGAATAGCATCATGCCGAATCTCCCATCAGTAGCCTTCGAAATCCATGGAAAATGGCCTTTCGAAAAAAATCCCCCAAGATATTGCGATAATGCCATCCAAAAATAAATACGCCTAAATCGGTGCTTAATGGGCTTCATCATCCTTGGAGAATTGGATCAATAGACTTCATTATATGTGGAGAATAGCCTCGGGCTGAATTCGTGATCTGTAGCCTCCAAAATAGAGAGAAAATGGCATTTCGGAAAAATCGCCCGAAATCTGTGATGGTACCCCTTTGCAATATGCCTAAAATGGACTCGAAAGACATCCGCCAAAATAGGTCCTTAATGGACTTAATCGACGTTGAAGAGTAGCCTCAGGCCGAATCTCCCATCAGTAGCCTTCAAAATCCATGGAAAATGGCCTTTCGAAAAAAATCCCCCAAGATATTACGATAATGCCATCCAAAAATAAATTCGCCTAAATCGGTGCTTAATGGGCTTCATCATCCTTGGAGAATTGGATCAATAGACTTCATTATATGTGGAGTTTAGCCTCGGGCTGAATTCGTGATCTGTATCCTCCAAAATAGAGAAAATGGCATTTCGGAAAAATCGCCCGAAATCTGTGATGGTACCCCTTTGCAATCCGCCAAAAATGGACCCGGAAGAAATCCGCCCAAATCGGTCCTTAATGGACTTAATCGACGTTGAAGAATAGCATCAGGCCGAATCTCCCATCAGTAGCCTTCAAAATCCATGGAAAATGGCGTTTCGAAAAAAATCCCCCAAGATATTACGATAATGCCATCCAAAAATAAATTCGCCTAAATCGGTGCTTAATAGGCTTCATCATCCTTGGAGAATTGGATCAATAGACTTCATTATATGTGGAGAATAGCCTCGGGCTGAATTCGTGATCTGTAGCCTCCGAAATAGAGAGAAAATGGCATTTCGGAAAAATCGCCCGAAATCTGTGATGGTACCCCTTTGTAATCCGCCAAAAATAGACCCGGAAGAAATCCGCCCAAATCGGTCCTTAATGGACTTAATCGACGTTGAAAAATAGCATCAGGCCGAATCTCCCATCAGTAGCCTTCAAAATCCATTGAAAATGGCCTTTCGAAAAAAATCCCCCAAGATATTACGATAATGCCATCCAAAAATAAATACGCCTAAATCGGTGCTTAATGGGCTTCATCATCCTTGGAGAATTGGATCAATAGACTTCATTATATGTGGAGAATAGCCTCGGGCTGAATTCGCGATCTGTAGCCTCCAAAATAGAGAGAAAATGGCATTTCGGAAAAATCGCCCGAAGTCTGTGATGGTACCCCTTTGCAATCTGCCAAAAATGGACCCGGAAGAAATCCGCCCAAATTGGTCCTTAATGGACTTAATCGACGTTGAAGAATAGCCTCAGGCCGAATCTTCCATCAGTAGCCTTCAAAATCCATGGAAAATGGCCTTTCGAAAAAAATCCCCCAAGGTATTACGATAATGCCATCCAAAAATAAATTCGCCTAAATCGGTGCTTAATGGGCTTCATCATCCTTGGAGAATTGGATCATTAGACTTCAATATATGTGGAGTTTAGCCTCGGGCTGAATTCGTGATCTGTAGCCTCCAAAATAGAGAAAATGGCATTTCGGAAAAATCGCCCGAAATCTGTGATGGTACCCCTTTGTAATCCGCCAAAAATGGACCCGGAAGAAATCCGCCCAAATCGGTCCTTAATGGACTTAATCGACGTTGAAAAATAGCATCAGGCCGAATCTCCCATCAGTAGCCTTCAAAATCCATGGAAAATGGCCTTTCGAAAAAAATCCCCCAAGATATTACGATAATGCCATCCAAAAATAAATACGCCTAAATCGGTGCTTAATGGGCTTCATCATCCTTGGAGAATTGGATCAATAGACTTCATTATATGTGGAGAATAGCCTCGGGCTGAATTCGTGATCTGTAGCCTCCGAAATAGAGAGAAAATGGCATTTCGGAAAAATCGCCCGAAATCTGTGATGGTACCCCTTTGCAATCGGCCAAAAATGGACCCGGAAGAAATCCGCCCAAATCGGTCCTTAATGGACTTAATCGACGTTGAAGAATAGCCTCAGGCCGAATCTCCCATCAGTAGCCTTCAAAATCCATGGAAAATGGCCTTTCGAAAAAAATACCCCAAGATATTACGATAATGCCATCCAAAAATAAATTCGCCTAAATCGGTGCTTAATGGGCTTCATCATCCTTGGAGAATTGGATCAATAGACTTCATTATATGTGGAGAATAGCCTCGGGCTGAATTCGTGATCTGTAGCCTCCAAAATAGAGAGAAAATGGCATTTCGGAAAAATCGCCCGAAATCTGTGATGGTACCCCTTTGCAATCCGCCAAAAATGGACCCGGAAGAAATCCGCCCAAATCGGTCCTTAATGGACTTAATCGACGTTGAAGAATAGCATCAGGCCGAATCTCCCATCAGTAGCCTTCAAAATCCATGGAAAATGGCGTTTCGAAAAAAATCCCCCAAGATATTACGATAATGCCATCCAAAAATAAATTCGCCTAAATCGGTGCTTAATGGGCTTCATCATCCTTGGAGAATTGGATCAATAGACTTCATTATATGTGGAGAATAGCCTCGGGCTGAATTCGTGATCTGTAGCCTCCGAAATAGAGAGAAAATGGCATTTCGGAAAAATCGCCCGAAATCTGTGATGGTACCCCTTTGTAATCCGCCAAAAATGGACCCGGAAGAAATCCGCCCAAATCGGTCCTTAATGGACTTAATCGACGTTGAAAAATAGCATCAGGCCGAATCTCCCATCAGTAGCCTTCAAAATCCATGGAAAATGGCCTTTCGAAAAAAATCCCCCAAGATATTACGATAATGCCATCCAAAAATAAATACGCCTAAATCGGTGCTTAATGGGCTTCATCATCCTTGGAGAATTGGATCAATAGACTTCATTATATGTGGAGAATAGCCTCGGGCTGAATTCGTGATATGTAGCCTCCAAAATAGAGAGAAAATGGCATTTCGGAAAAATCGCCCGAAATCTGTGATGGTACCCCTTTGCAATCTGCCAAAAATGGACCCGGAAGAAATCCGCCCAAATCGGTCCTTAATGGACTTAATCGACGTTGAAGAATAGCCTCAGGCCGAATCTTCCATCAGTAGCCTTCAAAATCCATGGAAAATGGCCTTTCGAAAAAAATCCCCCAAGGTATTACGATAATGCCATCCAAAAATAAATTCGCCTAAATCGGTGCTTAATGGGCTTCATCATCCTTGGAGAATTGGATCATTAGACTTCAATATATGTGGAGTTTAGCCTCGGGCTGAATTCGTGATCTGTAGCCTCCAAAATAGAGAAAATGGCATTTCGGAAAAATCGCCCGAAATCTGTGATGGTACCCCTTTGTAATCCGCCAAAAATGGACCCGGAAGAAATCCGCCCAAATCGGTCCTTAATGGACTTAATCGACGTTGAAAAATAGCATCAGGCCGAATCTCCCATCAGTAGCCTTCAAAATCCATGGAAAATGGCCTTTCGAAAAAAATCCCCCAAGATATTACGATAATGCCATCCAAAAATAAATACGCCTAAATCGGTGCTTAATGGGCTTCATCATCCTTGGAGAATTGGATCAATAGACTTCATTATATGTGGAGAATAGCCTCGGGCTGAATTCGTGATCTGTAGCCTCCAAAATAGAGAGAAAATGGCATTTCGGAAAAATCGCCCGAAATCTGTGATGGTACCCCTTTGCAATCTGCCAAAAATGGACCCGGAAGAAATCCGCCCAAATCGGTCCTTAATGGACTTAATCGACGTTGAAGAATAGCCTCAGGCCGAATCTCCCATCAGTAGCCTTCAAAATCCATGGAAAATGGCCTTTCGAGAAAAAATTCCCCAAGATATTACGATAATGCCATCCAAAAAAAAATTCGCCTAAATCGGTGCTTAATGGGCTTCATCATCCTTGGAGAATTGGATCAATAGACTTCATTATATGTGGAGTTTAGCCTCGGGCTGAATTCGTGATCTGTAGCCTCCAAAATAGAGAAAATGGCATTTCGGAAAAATCGCCCGAAATCTGTGATGGTACCCCTTTGCAATCCGCCAAAAATTGACCCGGAAGAAATCTGCCCAAATCGGTCCTTAATGGACTTAATCGACGTTGAAGAATAGCATCATGCCGAATCTCCCATCAGTAGCCTTCGAAATCCATGGAAAATGGCCTTTCGAAAAAAATCCCCCAAGATATTGCGATAATGCCATCCAAAAATAAATTCGCCTAAATCGGTGCTTAATGGGCTTCATCATCCTTGGAGAATTGGATCAATAGACTTCATTATATGTGGAGTTTAGCCTCGGGCTGAATTCGTGATCTGTATCCTCCAAAATAGAGAAAATGGCATTTCGGAATAATCGCCCGAAATCTGTGATGGTACCCCTTTGCAATCCGCCAAAAATGGACCCGGAAGAAATCCGCCCAAATCGGTCCTTAATGGACTTAATCGACGTTGAAGAATAGCATCAGGCCGAATCTCCCATCAGTAGCCTTCAAAATCCATGGAAAATGGCGTTTCGAAAAAAATCCCCCAAGATATTACGATAATGCCATCCAAAAATAAATTCGCCTAAATCGGTGCTTAATGGGCTTCATCATCCTTGGATAATTGGATCAATAGACTTCATTATATGTGGAGAATAGCCTCGGGCTGAATTCGTGATCTGTAGCCTCCGAAATAGAGAGAAAATGGCATTTCTGAAAAATCGCCCGAAATCTGTGATGGTACCCCTTTGCAATCGGCCAAAAATGGACCCGGAAGAAATCCGCCCAAATCGGTCCTTAATGGACTTAATCGACGTTGAAGAATAGCCTCAGGCCGAATCTCCCATCAGTAGCCTTCAAAATCCATGGAAAATGGCCTTTCGAAAAAAATACCCCAAGATATTACGATAATGCCATCCAAAAATAAATTCGCCTAAATCGGTGCTTAATGGGCTTCATCATCCTTGGAGAATTGGATCAATAGACTTCATTATATGTGGAGAATAGCCTCGGGCTGAATTCGTGATCTGTAGCCTCCAAAATAGAGAGAAAATGGCATTTCGGAAAAATCGCCCGAAATCTGTGATGGTACCCCTTTGCAATCCGCCAAAAATGGACCCGGAAGAAATCCGCCCAAATCGGTCCTTAATGGACTTAATCGACGTTGAAGAATAGCATCAGGCCGAATCTCCCATCAGTAGCCTTCAAAATCCATGGAAAATGGCGTTTCGAAAAAAATCCCCCAAGATATTACGATAATGCCATCCAAAAATAAATTCGCCTAAATCGGTGCTTAATGGGCTTCATCATCCTTGGAGAATTGGATCAATAGACTTCATTATATGTGGAGAATAGCCTCGGGCTGAATTCGTGATCTGTAGCCTCCGAAATAGAGAGAAATGGCATTTCGGAAAAATCGCCCGAAATCTGTGATGGTACCCCTTTGTAATCCGCCAAAAATGGACCCGGAAGAAATCCGCCCAAATCGGTCCTTAATGGACTTAATCGACGTTGAAGAATAGCATCAGGCCGAATCTCCCATCAGTAGCCTTCAAAATCCATGGAAAATGGCCTTTCGAAAAAAATCCCCCAAGATATTACGATAATGCCATCCAAAAATAAATACGCCTAAATCGGTGCTTAATGGGCTTCATCATCCTTGGAGAATTGGATCAATAGACTTCATTATATGTGGAGAATAGCCTCGGGCTGAATTCGTGATCTGTAGCCTCCAAAATAGAGAGAAAATGGCATTTCGGAAAAATCGCCCGAAATCTGTGATGGTACCCCTTTGCAATCTGCCAAAAATGGACCCGGAAGAAATCCGCCCAAATCGGTCCTTAATGGACTTAATCGACGTTGAAGAATAGCCTCAGGCCGAATCTTCCATCAGTAGCCTTCAAAATCCATGGAAAATGGCCTTTCGAAAAAAATCCCCCAAGGTATTACGATAATTCCATCCAAAAATAAATTCGCCTAAATCGGTGCTTAATGGGCTTCATCATCCTTGGAGAATTGGATCATTAGACTTCAATATATGTGGAGTTTAGCCTCGGGCTGAATTCGTGATCTGTAGCCTCCAAAATAGAGAGAAAATGGCATTTCGGAAAAATCGCCCGAAATCTGTGATGGTACCCCTTTGTAATCCTGCCAAAAATGGACCCGGAAGAAATCCGCCCAAATCGGTCCTTAATGGACTTAATCGACGTTGAAAAATAGCATCAGGCCGAATCTCCCATCAGTAGCCTTCAAAATCCATGGAAAATGGCCTTTCGAAAAAAATCCCCCAAGATATTACGATAATGCCATCCAAAAATAAATACGCCTAAATCGGTGCTTAATGGGCTTCATCATCCTTGGAGAATTGGATCAATAGACTTCATTATATGTGGAGAATAGCCTCGGGCTGAATTCGTGATCTGTAGCCTCCAAAATAGAGAGAAAATGGCATTTCGGAAAAATCGCCCGAAATCTGTGATGGTACCCCTTTGCAATCCGCCAAAAATGGACCCGGAAGAAATCGGCCCAAATCAGTCCTTAATGGATTTAATCGACGTTGAAGAATAGCCTCAGGCCGAATCTCCAATCAGTAGCCTTCAAAATCCATGGAAAAAGGCCTTTTGAAAAAAATCCCCAGAGACATTACGATAATGCCATCCAAAAATAAATTCGCCTAAATCGGTGCTTAATGGGCTTCATCAACCTTGGAGAATTGGATCAATAGACTTCATTATATGTGGAGAATAGCCTCGGGCTGAGTTCGTGATCTGTAGCCACCAAAATAGAGAGAAAATGGCATTTCGGAAAAATCGCCCGAACTCTGTGATGGTACCCCTTTGCAATCCGCCAAAAATGGACCCGGAAGAAATCCGCCCAAATCGGTCCTTAATGGACTTAATCGACGTTGAAGAATAGCATCATGGCGAATCTCCCATCAGTAGCCTTCAAAATCCATGGAAAATGGCCTTTCGAAAAAAATCCCCCAAAATATTACGATAATGCCATCTAAAAATAAATTAGCCTAAATCGGTGCTTAATGGGCTTCATCATCCTTGGAGAATTGGATCAATAGACTTCATTATATGTGGAGAATAGCCTCGGGCTGAATTCGTGATCTGTAGCCTCCAAAATAGAGAGAAAATGGCATTTCGGAAAAATCGCCCGAAATCTGTGATGGTACCCCTTTGCAATCTGCAAAAAATGGACCCCGAAGAAATCCGCCCAAATCGGTCCTTAATGGACTTAATCGACGTTGAAGAATAGCCTCAGGCCGAATCTCCCATCAGTAGCCTTCAAAATCCATGGAAAATGGCCTTTCGAAAAAAATCCCCCAAGATATTACGATAATGCCATCCAAAAATAAATTCGCATAAATCGGTGCTTAATGCGCTTCATCATCCTTGGAGAATTGGATCAATAGACTTCATTATATGTGGAGAATAGCCTCGGGCTGAATTCGTGGTCTGTAGCCTCCAAAATAGAGAGAAAATGGCATTTCGAAAAAAACGCCCGAAATCTATGATGGTACACCTTTGCAATCTGCCAAAAATGGACCCGGAAGAAATCCGCCCTAATCGGTCCTTAATTGACTTAATCGACGTTGAAGAATAGCCTCAGGCCGAATCTCCCATCAGTAGCCTTCAAAATCCATGGAAAATGGCCTTACGAAAAAAATCCCCCAAGATATTACGATAATGCCATCAAAATAAATTCGCCTAAATCGGTGCTTAATGGGCTTCATCATCCTTGGAGAATTAGATCAATAGACTTCATTATATGTGGAGAATAGCCTCGGGCTGAATTCGTGATCTGTAGCCTCCAAAATAGAGAGAAAATGGCATTTCGGAAAAATCGCCCGAAATCTGTGATGGTACCCCTTTGCAATCTGCCAAAAATGGACCCGGAAGAAATCCGCCCAAATCGGTCCTTAATGGACTTAATCGACGTTGAAGAATAGCCTCAGGCCGAATCTCCCATCAGTAGCCTTCAAAATCCATGGAAAATGGCCTTTCGAAAAAAATCCCCCAAGATATTACGATAATGCCATCCAAAAATAAATTCGCCTAAATCAGTGCTTAATGGGCTTCATCATCCTTGGAGAATTGGATCAATAGACTTCATTATATGTGGAGAATAGCCTCGGGCTGAATTCGTGATATGTAGCCTCCAAAATAGAGAGAAAATGACATTTCGGAAAAATCGCCCGAAATCTGTGATGGTACCCCTTTGCAATCTGCCAAAAATGGACCCGGAAGAAATCCGCCCAAATCGGTCCTTAATGGACTTAATCGACGTTGAAGAGTAGCCTCAGGCCGAATCTCCCATCAGTAGCCTTCAAAATCCATGGAAAATGGCCTTTCGAAAAAAATCCCCCAAGATATTACGATAATGCCATCCAAGAATAAATTCGCCTAAATCGGTGCTTAATGGGCTTCATCATCCTTGGAGAATTGGATCAATAGACTTCATTATATGTAGGAGAATAGCCTCGGGCTGAATTCGTGATCTGTAGCCTCCAAAATAGAGAGAAAATGGCATTTCGGAAAAATCGCCCGAAATCTGTGATGGTACCCCTTTGCAATCTGCCAAAAATGGACCCGGAAGAAATCCGACCAAATCGGTCCTTAATGGACTTAATCGACGTTGAAGAATAGCCTCAGGCCGAATCTCCATCAGTAGCCTTCAAAATCCATGGAAAATGGCCTTTCGAAAAAATCCCCCAAGATATTACGATAATGCCATTTAAAATAAATTCGCCTAAATCGGTGCTTAATGGGCTTCATCATCCTTGGAGAATTGGATCAATAGACTTCATTATATGTGGAGAATAGCCTCGGGCTGAATTCGTGATCTGTAGCCTCCAAAATAGAGAGAAAATGGCATTTCGGAAAAATCGCCCGAAATTTGTGATGGTACCCCTTTGCAATCTGCAAAAAATGGACCCGGAAGAAATCCGCCCAAATCGGTCCTTAATGGACTTAATCGACGTTGAAGAATAGCCTCAGGCCGAATCTCCCATCAGTAGCCTTCAAAATCCATGGAAAATGGCCTTTCGAAAAAATCCCCCAAGATATTACGATAATGCCATCCAAAAATAAATTCGCCTAAATCGGTGCTTAATGGGCTTCATCATCCTTGGAGAATTGGATCAATAGACTTCATTATATGTGGAGAATAGCCTCGGGCTGAATTCGTGATCTGTAGCCTCCAAAATAGAGAGAAAATGGCATTTCGGAAAAATCGCCCGAAATCTGTGATGGTACCCCTTTGCAATATGCCTAAAATGGACTCGAAGACATCCGCCAAAATAGGTCCTTAATGGACTTAATCGACGTTGAAGAGTAGCCTCAGGCCGAATCTCCCATCAGTAGCCTTCAAAATCCATGGAAAATGGCCTTTCGAAAAAAATCCCCCAAGATATTACGATAATGCCATCCAAGAATAAATTCGCCTAAATCGGTGCTTAATGGGCTTCATCATGCTTGGAGAATTGGATCAATAGACTTCATTATATGTGGAGAATAGCCTCGGGCAGAATTCGTGGTCTGTAGCCTCCAAAATAGAGAGAAAATGGCATTTCGGAAAAATCGCCCGAAATCTGTGATGGTAACCCATTGCAATCTGCCAAAAATGGACCCGGAAGAAATCCGCCCAAATCGGTCCTTAATGGACTTAATCGACGTTGAAGAATAGCCTCAGGCCGAATCTCCCATCAGTAGCCTTCAAAATCCATGGAAAATGGCCTTTCGAAAAAATCCCCCAAGATATTACGATAATGCCATTTAAAATAAATTCGCCTAAATCGGTGCTTAATGGGCTTCATCATCCTTGGAGAATGTGATCAATAGACTTCATTATATGTGGAGAATAGCCTCGGGCTGAATTCGTGATCTGTAGCCTCCAAAATAGAGAGAAAATGGCATTTCGGAAAAATCGCCCGAAATCTGTGATGGTACCCCTTTGCAATCTGCCAAAAATGGACCCGGAAGAAATCCGCCCAAATCGGTTCCTTAATGGACTTAATCGACGTTGAAGAATAGCCTCAGGCCGAATCTCCCATCAGTAGCCTTCAAAATCCATGGAAAATGGCCTTTCGAAAAAAATCCCCCAAGATATTACGATAATGCCATCCAAAAATAAATTCGTCCTAAATCGGTGCTTAATGGGCTTCATCATCCTTGGAGAATTGGATCAATAGACTTCATTATATGTGGAGAATAGCCTCGGGCTGAATTCGTGGATCTGTAGCCTCCAAAATAGAGAGAAAATGGCATTTCGGAAAAATCGCCCGAAATCTGTGATGGTACCCCTTTGCAATCTGCCAAAAATGGACCCGGAAGAAATCCGCCCAAATCGGTCCTTAATGGACTTAATCGACGTTGAAGAATAGCCTCAGGCCGAATCTCCCATCAGTAGCCTTCAAAATCCATGGAAAATGGCCTTATCGAAAAAAATCCCCCAAGATATTACGATAATGCCATCCAAAATAAATTCGCCTAAATCAGGTGCTTAATGGGCTTCATCATCCTTGGAGAATTGGATCAATAGACTTCATTATAATGTGGAGAATAGCCTCGGCCTGAATTCGTGGTCTGTAGCCTCCAAAATAGAGTGAAAATGGCATTTCGGAAAAATCGCCCGAAATCTGTGATGGTACCCCTTTGCAATCTGCCAAAAATGGACCCGGAAGAAATCCGCCCAAATCGGTCCTTAATGGACTGAATCGACGTTGAAGAATAGCCTCAGGCCGAATCTCCCATCAGTAGCCTTCAAAATCCATGGAAAATGGCCTTTCGAAAAAATCCCCCAAGATAATTACGATAATGCCATCCAAAATAAATTCGCCTAAATCGGTGCTTAATGGGCTTCATCATCCTTGGAGAATTGGATCAATAGACTTCATTATATGTGGAGAATAGCCTCGGGCTGAATTCGTGATCATGTAGCCTCCAAAATAGAGAGAAAATGGCATTTCGGAAAAATCGCCCGAAATCTGTGATGGTACCCCTTTGCAATCATGCCAAAAATGGACCCGGAAGAAATCCGCCCAAATCGGTCCTTAATGGACTTAATCGACGTTGAAGAATAGCCTCAGGCCGAATCTCCCATCAGTAGCCTTCAAAATCCATGGAAAATGGCCTTTCGAAAAAAATCCCCCAAGATATTACGATAATGCCATCCAAAAATAAATTCGCCTAAATCGGTGCTTAATGGGCTTCATCATCCTTGGAGAATTGGATCAATAGACTTCATTATATGTGGAGAATAGCCTCGGGCTGAATTCGTGATCTGTAGCCTCCAAAATAGAGAGAAAATGGCATTTCGGAAAAATCGCCCGAAATCTGTGATGGTACCCCTTTGCAATCTGCCAAAAATGGACCTGGAAGAAATCCGCCCAAATCGGTCTTTAATGGACTTAATCGACATTGAAGAGTAGCCTCAGGCCGAATCTCCCATCAGTAGCCTTCAAAATCCATGGAAAATGGCCTTTCGAAAAAAATCCCCCAAGATATTACGATAATGCGATCCAAAATAAATTCGCCTAAATCGGTGCTTAATGGGCTTCATCATCCTTGGAGAATTGGATCAATAGACTTCATTATATGTGGAGAATAGCCTCGGGCTGAATTCGTGGTCTGTAGCCTCCAAAATAGAGAGAAAATGGCATTTCGGAAAAATCGCCCGAAATCTGTGATGGTAACCCATTGCAATCTGCCAAAAATGGACCCGGAAGAAATCCGCCCAAATCGGTCCTTAATGGACTTAATCGACGTTGAAGAATAGCCTCAAGCCGAATCTCCCATCAGTAGCTTTCAAAATCCATGGAAAATGGCATTTCGAAAAAAATCCCCCAAGATATTACGATAATGCCATCCAAAAATAAATTCGCCTAAATCGGTGCTTAATGGGCTTCATCATCCTTGGGGAATTGGATCAATAGACTTTATTATATGTGGAGAATAGCCTCGGGCTGAATTCGTGGTCTGTAGCCTCCAAAATAGAGAGAAAATGGCATTTCAGAAAAATCGCCCGAAATCTGTGATGGTACCCCTTTGCAATATGCCAAAAATGGACCCGGAAGAAATCCGCCCAAATCGGTCCTTAATGGACTTAATCGACGTTGAAGAATAGCCTCAGGCCGAATCTCCCATAAGTAGCCTTCAAAATCCATGGAAAATGGCCTTTCGAAAAAAATCCCCCAAGATATTACGATAATGTCATCCAAAAATAAATTCGCCTAAATCGGTGCTTAATGGGCTTCATCATCCTTGGAGAATTGGATCAATAGACTTCATTATATGTGGAGAATAGCCTCGGGCTGAATTCGTGGTCTGTAGCCTCCAAAATAGAGAGAAAATGGCATTTCGGAAAAATCGCCCGAAATCTGTGATGGTACCCCTTTGCAATCTGCCAAAAATGGACCCGGAAGAAATCCGCCCAAATCGGTCCTAAATGGAATTAATCGACGTTGAAGAATAGCCTCAGGCCGAATCTCCCATCAGTAGCCTTCAAAATCCATGGAAAATGGCCTTTCGAAAAAATCCCCCAAGATATTACGATAATGCCATCCAAGAATAAATTCGCATAAATCGGTGCTTAATGGGCTTCATCATCCTTGGAGAATTGGATCAATAGACTTCATTATATGTGGAGAATAGCGTCGGGCTGAATTCGTCGTCTTGTAGCCTCCAAAATAGAGAGAAAATGGCATTTCGGAAAAATCGCCCGAAATCTGTGATGGTAACCCATTGCAATCTGCCAAAAATGGACCCGGAAGAAATCCGCCCAAATCGGTCCTTAATGGACTTAATCGACGTTGAAGAATAGCCTCAAGCCGAATCTCCCATCAGTAGCTTTCAAAATCCATGGAAAATGGCCTTTCGAAAAAAATCCCCCAAGATATTACGATAATGCCATCCAAAAATAAATTCGCCTAAATCGGTGCTTAATGGGCTTCATCATCCTTGGGGAATTGGATCAATAGACTTTATTATATGTGGAGAATAGCCTCGAGCTGAATTCGTGGTCTGTAGCCTCCAAAATAGAGAGAAAATGGCATTTCAGAAAAATCGCCCGAAATCTGTGATGGTACCCCTTTGCAATCTGCCAAAAATGGACCCGGAAGAAATCCGCCCAAATCGGTCCTTAATGGACTTAATCGACGTTGAAGAATAGTCTCAGGCCGAATCTCCCATCTGTAGCCTTCAAAATCCATGGAAAATGGCCTTTCGAAAAAAATCCCCCAAGATATTACGATAATGTCATCCAAAAATAAATTCGCCTAAATCGGTGCTTAATGGGCTTCATCATTCTTGGAGAATTGGATCAATAGACTTCATTATATGTGGAGAATAGCCTCGGGCTGAATTCGTGATCCATAGCCTCCAAAATAAGGAGAAAATGGCATTTCGAAAAAATCGCCCGAAATCTGTGATGGTACCCCTTTGCAATCTGCCAAAAATAGACCCGGAAGAAATCCGCCCAAATCCGTCCTTAATGGACTTAATCGACGTTGAAGAATAGCCTCAGGCCGAATCTCCCATCAGTAGCCTTCAAAACTCATGGAAAATGGCCTTTCAAAAAAAATCCCCCAAGATATTACGATAATGCCATCCAAAAATAAATTCGCCTAAATCGGTGCTTAATGGGCTTCATCATCCTTGGAGAACTGGATCAATAGACTTCATTATATGTGGAGAATAGCCTCGGGCTGAATTCGTGGTCTGTAGCCTCCAAAATAGAGAGAAAATGGCATTTCGGAAAAATCGCCCGAAATCTGTGATGGTACCCCTTTGCAATCTGCCAAAAATGGACCCGGAAAAAATCCGCCCAAATCGGTCCTAAATGGAATTAATCGACGTTGAAGAATAGCCTCAGGCCGAATCTCTCATCAGTAGCCTTCAAAATCCATGGAAAATAGCCTTTCGGAAAAAAATCCCCCAAGATATTACGATAATGTCATCCAAAAATAAATTCGCCTAAATCGGTGCTTAATGGGCTTCATCATCCTTGTAGAATTGGATCAATAGACTTCATTATATGTGGAGAATAGCCTCGGGCTGAATTTGTGATTTGTAGCCTCCAAAATAGAGAAAAAATGGCATTTCGGAAAAATCGCCATAAATCTGTGATGGTACCCCTTTGGAATTCGCCAAAAATTGACCCTGAATAAATTCACCCAAATCGGTGCTTAATGGAATTAGTCATCTTTGAAGAATAGCCTTTGGCCGAATCCGTGATCTGTAGCCTTCAAAATCCAAATAAAATGACCTTTCGTCGCCCAAAAAATTACGAAAATTACATCCGAAAATAGATTGGGCAAAATTGGTGTTTAATGGACTTATCATCTGTGGAGAATAGGATCGATAGAATACATTATTGGTGGATAATAGCCTCAGCCTGAATTCGTGATCTGTATCCTCTAGAATAGAAAGAAAATGGCATTTCGGGAAAATCGCCCAAAATATGTGATAGTACTCCTTTGGAATTCGCCAAAAATTGACCCTGAATAAATTCACCCAAATCGGTGCTTAATGGAATTATTCATCTTTGAAGAATAGACTCAGGGCGAATCCGTGATCTGTAGCCTTCAAAATCCAAACAAAACGGCCTTTCGTCACCCAAAAAATTACGAAAATGCAATCCGAAACTAAATTGGGTCAAATCAGTGCTTAATTGACTTATCATCTGTGGAGAATAGGATGAATAGACTTCATTATCGGTGGATAATAGCCTCGGCCTGAATCCGTGATCTGTATCCTCCAGAATCGAATGAAAATGGCATTTCGGGAAAATCTCCCAAGGTCTGTGATGGTACCCCATTGGAATCCGCCAAAAATTGACCCGGAATAAATTCACCCAAATCGGTGCTTAATGGAATTAGTCATCTTTGAAGAATAGCCTTTGGCCAAATCCGTGAGCTGTAGCCTTCAAAATCCAAATAAAATGACCTTTCGTCGCCCAAAAAATTACAAAAATGACATCCGAAAATAGATTGGGCAAAATTGGTGTTTAATGGACTTATCATCTGTGGAGAATAGGATCAATAGAATACATTATCGGTGGATAATAGCCTCAGCCTAAATTCGTGATCTGTATCCTCTAGAATAGAAAGAAAATGGCATTTCGGGAAAATCGCCCAAAATATGTGATAGTACTCCTTTGGAATTCGCCAAAAATTAACCCTGAATAAATTCACCCAAATCGGTGCTTAATGGAATTATTCATCTTTGAAGAATAGACTCAGGGCGAATCCGTGATCTGTAGCCTTCAAAATCCAAACAAAACGGCCTTTCGTCACCCAAAAAATTACGAAAATGCAATCCGAATCTAAATCGGGTCAAATCAGTGCTTAATTGACTTATCATCTGTGGAGAATGAGATCAATAGACTTCATTATCGGTGGATAATAGCATCGGCCTGAATCCGTGATATGTATCCTCCAGAATCGAATGAAAACGGCATTTCGGGAAAATCGCCCAAGGTCTGTGATGGTACCCCTTTGGAATACGCCAAAAATTAACCCGGAATAAATTCGCCCAAATCGGTGCTTAATGGAATTATTCATCTTTGAAAAATAGTCTGTGGCCGAATCCGTGATCTTTAGCTGTCAAAATCCAAACAAAATGGCCTTTCGTCATCCAAAAAATTACTAAAATGCCATCCGAAAATAAATTGGGTCAAATCGGTGCTTAATTGACTTATAATCTGTGGAGAATGGGATCAATAGACTTCATTATCGGTGGATAATAGTCTCGGCCTGAATTCGTGATCTGTATCCTCTAGAATAGAAAGAAAATGGCATTTCGGGAAAATCGCCCAAAATCTGTCATGGTACCCCTTTGGAATTCGTCAAAAATTGACCCTGAATAAATTCACCCAAATCGGTGCTTAATGGAATTAGTCATCTTTGAAGAATAGCCTGTGGCCGAATCCGAGATCTGTAGCCTTCAAAATCCAAATAAAATGACCTTTCGTCGCCCTAAAAATTACGAAAATGCCATCCGAAAAAAAATTGGGTCAAATCGGTGCTTAATTGACTTATCATATGTGAATAATAGGATCAATAGACTTCATTATCGGTGGAAAATAGCCTCGCCCTGAATCCATGATCTGTATCCTCCAGAATCGAAAGGAAATGGCATTTCAGGAAAATCGCTCAAAATCTGTGATGGTACCCCTTTGGACTCCGCCAAAAATTGACCCGAAATAAATTCGTACTAATCGGTGCTTAATGGAATTAATCATCGTTGAAGAATAGACTCTGGCCAATCCGTGATCTGTAGCCTTCAAAATCCAAATAAAATGGCCTTTCGTCACCCAAAAAATTACGAAAATGCCATCCGAAAATAAATTTGGCCAAATCGGTGCTTAATGGATTTATCATCTGTGCAGAATGGGATCAATAGACTTCATTATCGGTGGATAATAGCCTCGGCCTGAATCCGTGATCTGTATCCTCCAGAATAGAAAGAAAATGGCATTTCGGGAAAATCGCCCAAGGTCTGTGATGGTACCCCTTTGGAATCCGCCAAAAATTGGCCCTGAATAAATTCACTTAAATCGGTACTTAATTGAATTAGTCATCTTTGAAGAATAGCATGTGGTCGAATCCGTGATCTGTAGCCTTCAAAATCCAAAGAAAATGGCCTTTCGTCGCCCAAAAAATTATGAAAATGTCATTCGAAAATAAATTGGGTCAAATCGGTGCTTAATTGACATATCATCTGTGGAGAATAGGATGAATAGACTTCATTATCGGTGGATAATAGACTTAGCCTGAATCCATGATTTGTATACTCCAGAATCGAAAGAAAACGGCATTTCGGGAAAATCGCCCAAGGTCTGTGATGGTACCACTTTGGACTCCGCCAAAAATTGACCCGGAATAAATTCGCATAAATCGGTGCTTAATGGAATTAGCCATCTTTGAAGAATAGCCTGTGGCCGAATCCGTGATCTGTAGCATTCAAAATCCAAATAAAATGGCATTTCGTCTCCCAAAAAATTACGAAATGCCATCCGAAAATAAATTGTGTCAAATCGGTGCTTAATTGACTTATCATCTGTGGAGAATAGGATCAATAGACTTCATTTTAGGTGGAAAATAGACTCGGCCTGAATCCATGATCTGTATCCTCCATAATCGAAAGGAAATGGCATTTCGGGAAAATCGCCCAGTATATGTGATGGTACTCCTTTGGAATCCGCCAAAAATTGACCCGGAATAAATTCGCCCTAATCGGTGCTTCATGTAATTAATCATCGTTGAGGAATAGACTTTGGCCGAATCCGGGATCTGTAGCCTTCAAAATCCAAACAAAATGGCCTTTCGTCACCCAAAATATTACGAAAATGCCATCCGAAAATAAATTGGGCCAAATCGGTGCTTAATGGACTTATCAACTGTGGAGAATGGGATCAATAGACTTCATTATCGGTGGATAATAGCCTCGGCCTGAATCCGTGATCTATATCCTCTAGAATAGAAAGAAAATGGCATTTCGGGTAAATCGCCCAAAATCTGTGATGGTACCCCTTTGGAATCCGCCAAAAATTGACCCTGAATAAATTCACCCAAATCAGTGCTTAATGAAATTAATCATCGTTGAAGAATAGACTCAGGCCGAATCCGTGATCTGTAGCCTTCAAAATCCAAACAGAATGGCTTTCGTCACCCAAAAAATTACGAAAATGCCATCCGAAAATAAATTGGGCAAAATCAGTGCTTAATTGACTTATCATCTGTGGAGAATAGGATCAGTAGACTTCATTATCGGTGGATAATAGCCTCTGCATGGATTCGTGATCTGTATCCTCCAGAATCAAAAGAAAATGGGATTTCTGGAAATTTACCCAAAATCTGTGATGGTACCCATTTGGAATCAGCCAAAAATTGACCAGGAATAAATTCGCCCAAATCGGTGCTTAATAGAATTAATCATCGTTGAAGAATAGCCTCAGGCAGAATCCGTGATCTATAGCCTTCAAATTCCCAGCAAAATGGCATTTCGTTGCCCAAAAAATTACGAAAATGACAACCGAAAATAGATTGGGCAAAATTGGTGTTTAATGGATTTATCATCTGTGGACAATTGGATCTATAGAATACATTATCGGTGGATAATAGCCTCGGCCTAAATCACTTATCTGTATCACCGAGAATCGAAAGGAAATGGCATTTCGGGAAAATTGCCCAAAATCTGTGATGGTGTACCCCTTTGGAATCCGCCAAAAATTGACCCTGAATAAATTCACCCAAATTGGTGCTTAATGAAATTAATCATCGTTGAAGAATAGACTCAGGCCGAATACGTGATCTGTAGCCTTCAAAAATCCAAAGAAAAAGGCCTTTCGTCACCCAAAAAATTATGAAAAATGCCATCCGAAAATAAATTGGGTCAAATCAGTGCTTAATGGACTTATCATCTGTGGAGAATAAGATCAATAGACTTCATTATCCGTGGATAATAGAATCAGCCTGAATCCATGATTAGTATCCTCCAAAATCGAAAGAAAATGACATTTCAAGAAAATCACCCAAAATCTGTGATGGTACCCCTTTGGAATCCGCCAAAAATTGACCCGAAATTTATTCGCCCAAATCGATGCTTAATGAAATTAGTCATCTTTGAAGAATAGCCTGTGGCCGAATCCGTAATCTGTAGCCTTCAAAATCCAAATTAAATGGCCTTTCGTCACCCAAAAAATTACGAAAATGTCATCCGAAAATAAATTAGGCCAAATCGGTGCTTAATAGACTTATCATCTGTGGAGAATGGGATCAATAGACTTCATTATCGGTGGATAACAGCCTCAGCCTGAATCCGTGATCTGTATCCTCCAGAATCGAAAGAAAATGGCATTTCGGGAAAATCGCCCAAGGTCTGTGATGGTAGCCCTTTGGAATCCGCCAAAAATTGACCCGGAATAAATTCGTCCAAATCGTTGATTAATGGAATTAGTCATCTTTGAAGAAAAGCCTGTGACCAAATCCGTGATCTGTAGCCTTCAAAATCCAAATAAAATGGCCTTTCGTCGCCCAAAAAATTACGAAAAATGCCATCTGAAAATAAATTGGGTCAAATAAGTTCTTAATGGACTTATCATCTGTGGAGAATAGGATCAATAGACTTCATTATCGGTGGTAATCGACTCAGCCTAAAGCCATGATTAGTATCCTCCAGAATCGAAGGAAAACGACATTTCGGGAAAATCACCCAAAATCTGTGATGGTACTCCTTTGGAATCCGCCAAAAATTGACCCGTAATAAATTCTCCCAAATCGGTGCTTAATGGAATTAACATTCGTTGAATAATAGACTCAGGCCGAATCCGTGATCTATAGCCTTCAAAATCCAAACAAAATGGCGTTTCGTCATCCAAAAAATTACGAAAATACCATCCGAAAATAAATTGGGCCAAATCGGTGCTTAATAGACTTATCATCTGTGGAGAATGGGATCAATAGACTTCATTATCGGTGGATAATAACCTCAGCCTGAATCCGTGATCTGTATCCTCCAGAATAGAAAGAAAATGACATTTCGGTATAATCGCCCAAAATATATGATGGTACCCCTTTGGAATCCGCCAAAAATTGACCCTCAATAAATTCACCCAAATCGGTGCTTAATATAATTAATCATCGTTGAAGAATAGAGTCAGGCCGAATCCGTGATCTGTAACCTTCAAAATCCAAAGAAAATGGCCTTTTTTCACCCAAAAAATTACGAAAAATGACATCCGAAAATAAATTGGGTCAAATAAGTTCTTAATGGACTTATCATCTGTGGAGAATAGGATCAATAGACTTCATTATCGGTAGATAATAGACTCAGCCTGAATCCATGATTAGTATCCTCCAGAATCGAAAGAAAACGACATTTCGGGAAAATCACCCAAAATCTGTGATGGTACCCCTTTGGAATCCGCCAAAAATTGACCCGGAATAAATTCGCCCAAATTGGTGCTTAATGAAATTAATCATCGTTGAAGAATTGACTCAGGCCGAATCCGTGATCTGTAGCCTTCAAAATCCAAACAAAATGGCCTTTCGTCACCCAAAAAATTACGAAAAATGCCAGACGAAAATAAATTGGGCCAAATCGGTGCTTAATGGACTTATCATCTGTGGAGAATGGGATCAATAGAATTCATTATTTGTGGATAATAGCCTCGGCCTGAATCCGTGATCTGTATCCTCCAGAATCGAAAGAAAATGGCATTTCGGGAACATCGCCCAAGGTCTGTGATTGTACCCCTTTGGAATCCGCCAAAAATTGACCCGGAATAAATTCGCCCGAATCGGTGCTTAATGGAATTAGTCATCTTTGAAGAATAGCCTATGGCCGAATCCAGGATCTGTAGCCTTCAAATCCAAATAAAATGGCCTTTCGTCGCCGAAAATATTACGAAAATGCCATACGAAAATAAATTGGGTCAAATCGGTGCTTAATGAACTTATCATCTGTGGAGAATAGGATCAATAGACTTCATTATCGGTGGAAAATAGCCTCGGACTGAATCCATGATCTGTATCCTCCAGAATCGAAAGGAAATGGCATTTCGGAAAAATCGCTCAAAATCTGGGATGTTACCCCTTTGGAATCCGCCTAAAATTGACCCGGAATAAATACGCCCAAATCGGTGCTTAATGGAATTAATCATTGTTGAAGAATAGCCTCAGGCCGAATTCGTGATCTGTAACCTTCAAAATCCAAACAGAACGTCCTTTCGTCACCCAAAAAATTACGAAAATGTCATCCGAAAATAAATTGGGTCAAATCGGTGCTTAATGGACTTATCATCTGTGGAGAATAGGATCAATAGACTTCATTATCGGTGGATAATAGCCTCCCCTTGGATTTGTGATCCGTAGCCTCCAGAATCGAAAGAAAATGACATTTCGAGAAAATCGCCAAAAATCCGTGATGGTACCCCTTTGGAATCCGCCAAAAATTTACCCGGAATAAATTCTCCCGAATTGATGCTTAATGGAATTAGTCATCGTTGAAGAATAGCCTAAGGCCGAATCCGTGATCTGTAGCCTTCAAAATCCAAACAGAATGACCTTTCGTCACCCAAAAAATTACGAAAATGCCATCCGAAAACAAATTGGGTCAAATCGGTGCTTAATGGACTTATCATCTGTGGAGAATAGGATCAATAGACTTCATTATCGGTGGATAATAGCCTCGACTAGAATTCGTGATCTATAGCCTCTAGAATCGAAAGAAAATGGCATTTTGGAAATTTGCCTGAAAACTGTGATGTTACCCATTTGAAATATGTAAAATGGACCCGAAAGAAATTCGCCCAAATTAGTGCTTAATGGACTTAAGCATCGTTGAAGAATAGCCTCAAACTGAATCCATGATCTGTAGCCTTCAAAATCCAAGGAAAATGGCCTTTCGTCGTCAAAAAAATTATGAAAATGTCATCCGAAAATAAATTGGCCTAAATCGGTGGTTAATGGACTTAATCATCGGTGGAGAATATGATCAATAGACTTCATTATCAGTGGAGAATAGCCTATGTATGAATCTGTGATCTGTAACCTCCAGGATCGAAAAAAGTGGCATTTCAGAAAAATCGCCAAAAATCTGATATGGTACCATCACATCATCCATCTCGAAGTTATCGCTACCGTCTTCCGAACGAAAACTTTGTACTGATAAGATCTTATTCAACAGTAACAATACAACCATCTCTACTCGTATGCCAAATCATGATATCGATGATGTAATAGTATCCGTTATAAAATGACGAACTTGAGGCAATCGGATTATATCCCCACAATCAAATGACTCTTATATGTTAGATTATGACATCATTGATGGAATAATATCATTTACATAATGATGATGACCATAAAGATTAATGCAATCAGTCTCGTATGTCGTTTGATTGAGCATGTATGAAACAATACCAAACCACATACCATGCACCCTTAGTCATTAGACAATTAAGATTGTATTTGCATATTCTTTTTTATTGACAAAAGAGTGTTCTCAATTTGCAGCACTTGATCGATCTGATATCAGCAGTCAAGACAGCCACTTTTTGATAGCTTTTCGTGGCTGAATAAGGTTATTCTTTTGAAATAGCTGCCATCCGAGTTTAGCTTCGACCCACAAAGAACAGAACAATGCAAGATGGAAAGGACTATATATACACTGGTAATACATATTGATATGACCGCATTCTTTGATGCAAAGGACTATATATACACTGCTAGACGCTAGTAGTGAGGATATGCTCTTTTTGTGTTTGTAATTATATATGGTTATGTCTTCGATCAGTGCACTCATTTTTTTGGGTGCATTCAATGCACTCGTCTAATAATCGTCATTTGGGACAGACAATTTATGTGAAAACGATGTCAATCTTCACTTATGGTATGATGAACAAGAAACACGAATTTGTACGAAAATCATTCAATATCTTACTTTAAATTGAATGATTTACGATTTAGGAATTTAGGGTTAGGGTTTATAATTTGGGGTTTTGGGTTGGGATTCAAAATTGAAGGTTAAAGGGTTAGGATAATGGATTGTTTAGTTGTGATTCTATGTTATATTATCATATTATGCTAATGCTACCAATTAAAGTTCAAAATTTGATGTATTATGATCACTGTTAGAGTTGGGTGCACCTAAAAAATTAAGTGCACTGAAGTAGTCACTATATATATATATATATATATATATATATATCAAATGAGACATGACTTCCCCAGAAAAACTGTGATTGGAAATCACAGTATGTGAACTATGATATTTGATGACACAAGAGTCGCACGACTTTGTCTCGTTACGTCCATTCTATCGTTAATGTGACAGACTATGCAACTTAAACAGACTTGTTATGACATGTCGATCGTTACAGCCGTCAATCTGACGAAAGATCGAACGAGATGGCTCGATCTGCTAAACGGTAAATCTCGAATAAACTAATGAAACTGTCTATATCTACTTCTCTTGTTTGAAACCATGGCCGTACGGTTAGCTTTGACCTTACAAAAGGATACTTATCAAATCTGATCACCTCTTAATCTAACTTCCAGCTTCCTGGCTTGTTTGTCTTCCCATTTGGCGGCTCTTGGGAACCTAGTTGGGGTGGGCTCAAGACTCTAATTATCCGCCATGCATGGTTGGTCTACTTACCAAACGGCAATGATTCCCTTCCCTTTATACTTTTTTGGGGCCAAAAGCCCACCATTCCTACCTTTAATAAGGCTTTAATTAACCTTCTTTTCTTCCATTGATGGTTTACGTTTGGCTGACGTACGAGTTCTCCTTTAGTTACATACATGCACATGCACATCCACGAAGGAGGGAATTTGGGCTATGAAACTCACTTGAAGTAAATAATGCATTATTATTAGCCTATAATGCTCGAGAAATCATTGTATATAAACATCCGAATTATTATTATCCTAAAGCATCATATATGTGGCTTCCCAAGTTGTCTTCCCTTTTCTTACCAAGTCGTCAATTGTTTTTCCTCGTTGTTTATCATTTGATTTTTCCTTTCATGTTTCGTGTCTGTGTTGGCTAATGCAATTTGTGTGCAAACAACACTGTTTCCACAACAGGAGACACGTTGTGTACTATGATTGGTTGATATATCAAAACTTAATCCTGATAATTAGGGCTTAAACCCACATTTCTTCCACGTAAGTGCCTTTGTATATATGTTTTCTCTTGATTTTGCTTTCTCAAGCTACTCAATCTAAGAGGTTCTAATCTTTTCCTTGCTGTGCAACAATGGGTTAACCAAAGAAAGGAAAAGAACATGATGGAAGAGCTAAGAAGAGAATGTTGTTGTTGATTTTGGACGACAATCTTATTTAGTTGATGCATGTTTCATATTGAGGTTGAAGTTTAAAACTCATAATAAATATTATGTCTCAAATGGTTCATAAATCCATCATTATTTGAAGGGTACGAGACATCACGTGGCTAGGATTTTAATCAGCTATTCATGTTAAAATTACTTGAATCGAACACTAGATCGATCTTTCAATTTCGAAAACCTATAGGTTTATATTAAGATAAATTTGTTTGGTAGCTCAAAATCATCATAACATGAACCGCATAACGAGTTTTATGCAATTTACTTGCAAAATCACATTAATAAGTTCACTAAGATGGGATTAAACCTCCTTTGTGTCATTTCATCAAAACTAAAATTTGAATTGTCTATATATAAAAATTTCTTGGTACTTAGTATTATACTCCAACCAAGACCTTAGGAATCAAACCTATTGATTTAAGCCTTAAAAAACTCAAACTCCTTGCCCTTCAAGCAAAGGTATTTCTCACACACCAATAAGACACTTCATTTTATTTCCATAATTTTTCTATCGTTAGATAATTTTTCTGAACTAAGTCATACACATAAAACTAATTTAAACATAAAAAAAGGAACCACTATTTTAATCTGAACTTCATTCATACCCACAAATACAACTAAATTATGATTCGAACTTTTCATTGAAATACACTAATATACAATGTGTGTAACATTGAATTTCAGTTTCTGATCTAACCGACCGGAATTTTCGGATTTGACTGACATTGACCGAATTTGACCACACTTAAATACCAGCCCCTTTCCCGCTGGTTTGGTGACCGGTACCGGTTGTACCCGGTTGAACCGGCCGGCAAGAAACCGTTTTGACAACCATGAAATACAGATACAACTTGAATTATGATTCCAATAAATTATCACTGGAATGCATACTTTTCATATTCAATGCTCCTTTGAGTCCTTTCCCAACGTGGAATGGTGTCTGAGCCAGAGAAATTCAAAGTATAAACCCCACAAACTGCCTCACATCAGAAATCAATAATTGAATGGAAATTTACTGTATTTCTTGTGGGCAGCGACCAGTCTGTCATGTTCTTGTCGCCCCCTCAATCATAAAGTTAAAACACTTATTTCTTCCCCAACATAATTTAGTACATAAATAATAAAAGCACATTTATTCATTAGCCTAACTTTATTTGTGGGACTATCACATCAACCACTACCCGTATATCGAATGATAACTTTGAAATGATAAGATCTTATTCAACAATAACAATACTTGTATGGCAAATTATTATATCAATGATCTAATAGTACCAATTATAAAATGTCGATTTAAGGTGATCGGATTATATTCCCACAATTAAATGACTCTTATATGTTAGATAATGACATCATTGATTTAACAATATCTGTTACATAATGATAATGACCTTAATGTGATCAGATCGTATTCATAAACAATAATACAATCAGTCTCGTATGTTGTTTTATTGAGCATGTGTGGAACAATACCAAGCCACATACCACCCCTAGTCATTAGACAAATAAGATTGTATTTGCATATTCTTTTAGATTGACAAAAAAAAAAGTGTCAAGTGTACTCAATTTGCATGGTTGGAAGAAACCCCATCAAGGCTAACTCAACTTAGCAACCTTATAATCCGCTAGTCGATCGACAAGTGTGTGCTCCTAATTAGCATTACTTGTGGGATTCAAAGACAGAAATGGTTGTTTTAACTTAATGATGTGGGTTGATGCCACGTGTCCAACACCCATCTGTGTTAACTACCTACCTTTGCTATCTATCCACCACCATGTGGCATATGCTATATTGCTAACCATCTCCAAAGAAGTGTCCCCTTCAAACTTCCAAATACTACGCCGTTTCGAATTGCACAAGAAACAAACAAACAAACCCTGTTTGGAGCTAAACTTACGTCTTGGATTTTGGTCTCTCACCACACTCTTCACACTTGCATACTGAATTTAAGGGGCAGCACACTACTACTCCTGCCAAGGTGCAAACCTACTTCTCCTCGATCACTCACTTTGGTCCCCTTTTCAACCCCATCCTTTTCCACATTTAACCATTTTGTATTCCAATTCACTTGCCTCATTGAAATGAATCTCTCGGTCAAGAAATGCACACATAATTCACATGAATGGAAAGGTGAAAGGTAGGTTGGGAGTCACAGAGTTCGAGTTGTTACATGTTTAGTACAAACTATACATATCGTTAAGTTAGCGAAAAATGGACTAGAAAAGTAAGAAAGAGAATGAGATCTAATCACTTAAGCGTAAGCGTTCAAGTAACTAAAACATTCATTCGAGTGTGAATGACAATGTCTGGATCTATAATAAAAGGAAGTTAATATGAGATAACCGGACTTGAAGAGAAAAATGTAAGGAGGTAAATGAACATAATTAAGGATTTGTTCAAAAGGGTTTTGAGTTATAATTGTTTTGTATAAGCATGCATCGTGCTAATGTTTGCTGGTTAAGACACTTCGACCTACCATCTATTCAACAATCAATTGTTAACAAGTATGAGTTAGTTGGAAAAAACCGGTGGATACTAAGCAAACAAACCCACACATAAGAAATATAAGAAACTAAACTCTTACCACCTAAACTTTCGTATATAAATAGCATATTAATATGATTTGAACCAATTAAACGAATACGATCAGGTAAATACGAATCTACCAAATCCCATAAAAAAGTTAGAAAGCAACAGAAGAGGGAGACAACTAACAAGTTGTACCAAAAAGTTTTGCAACCTACCCTTCAAATTTAAGTGTGAGTTTGATAGGGGAGGCACATTTATTAATTTAATTATGTTATGTGAACATAAACTATAAGAATACAATAATTCTCTCTCTCTCTCTCTCTCTTCCCAATCCAAAGATGGTGAGTTAGATGGAGAACGTTTAGCCATACAGTTCACCAACCCGTCTCCTACAAGCTGCCGCTCTGTTGTTTGTTGATTTCACCTCATGATTCCCTCTCTCCCCTTCTCCTTGCCTCTTGCTATAAATAGAAACCCCACATAGCCCTTTTGACAAAACAGAGCAATCAAAGTAGAAAGAAAAGAACAGAGAAAACAGAGCATTTCGAAACTGAATCTCAAGAAAGAAAGCAAGCAAGAAGAATTGCGGAAATGGGTTCTGACCTTCCAGATCATCCAGTTTGCGTTCTCGACGCTTCGAGCTACGTGGGTTTTTGGATTCTCAAGGGTTTGTTGAGCAGAGGGTACTCAGTTCATGCCGCTATCCAGAACAAGAAAGGTAAGAGGAAAACAGAGGATCAAGTTTTTTTTTTTTTCTTTCTTTCTTTCTCTTCCTCTTTTCTGTAGTTGGACAAAATAAATTCATGGGTTTTGGTTACTTTCGGGTTTTGCAGGGGGAGAAGCTACAGAGATCGAGAAGAAGATAATGGAAATGGCGAAAGAAGATGACACAAAGCTTGTGGTGTTTGGAGTGGACGTGTTGGATTACCAGAGCATTTTAGTTGCTCTGAAATCCTGCTCTGGCGTCTTCTGCTGCTTGGATTTCCAGGACCCGTACGATGTAAGTTCCTGAGGTTGAAGCTTAATCGATTTCGGTTCGAACCTTGAGACCAACAACATTATGTATTAAGGTTTTAAGAGTATAATCCAGTTTTGTGTAATTGAGCAGGAGAAG
This sequence comes from Linum tenue, assembly GCA_946122785.1. Taxonomy (NCBI): domain Eukaryota; kingdom Viridiplantae; phylum Streptophyta; class Magnoliopsida; order Malpighiales; family Linaceae; genus Linum; species Linum tenue. The sequence goes on along the minus strand of CAMGYJ010000006.1, from coordinate 843,244 downwards.
ATGGTGGATTTGGAGGTCAGAGGAGCGATCAATGTGGTGGAAGCGTGCGCTCAGACCGACTCCATAGCCAAAATCGTGTTCACTTCTTCCCTGACGGCTGCGATTTGGAGGGAGAACATTTGTTCGGAGAAGGATGTGGATGAGAGGTCATGGAGTGACCAATCGTTCTGCAGGAAATTCAAGGTTTGTTTGTTTGTTTATTTATTGTTGATTGTCAAAGTCCCAAGCTTTGGTTATTTTCTTGTTGAAGTTTAGGTAATACTAAACTTTTGGTTTATAAAAACAGAGGAGTTAGGAGGTTGCCTGGCCGGCGCCGGGAAGTAACCGGAATTTGGTTATAAGTAAAAACTTGTTACGTCAAACATTTAGATCGAAATTTACTTCATTATTCCACACAAAAAAATTACTTCAGTAGCGCCATAATTACAGTGAAATATGAATTATATATTTGCATACTAGCTTCAAGCTAAATAACTTAGATATTTACGCCGTGACAAAACATTAGCTGACTTAATCTCTTATACATAGTTGTGTGATAAGATCGATGGATAATTTATTTCTAATAAAAGTAACCGAAATTTTGGCAGGAATTCACTTCAATATCGTACTAATTCACAGTGAAATATGAATTATATACATGCATAATAGCTTCAATCTAAAAAAACTCATATATACGTTATTGACTTCATCTCTAATACATGATAAGATTGATGGACACTTTTTCAAACATAGTACGAAATTTGGGATTAATTACTCGGATGATTGTACCTAACTTGAATAGAGAAGTGGAGGCACATACTTTCAAACCCATGTGGTTTGGCTCAGATTGAGTTTTCCAGCTGTTATTTTGTCAATCCCATTAATGTCATCCAACAACTTGAAACATAACAGTACATTGGCCTTTTTCCTTTCTCAATTTATTGTTTGTTCCAGCTGTGGTATGCATTGGCAAAGACACTCTCAGAACAGGCAGCATGGGCACTAGCCATGGACAGAGATCTCAACATGGTCTCCATCAACCCCGGCCTCGTACTCGGCCCTAGCGTCTCACAACAGAATCCTCGATCGACCATGGCGTATCTCAAAGGTGCGCGGGTGTTACTTTTTTATGTAAACATTTTCTCGACGTTCAGAACTTAGTAATGTGCAACCATTTTTGTTTGCAAATTCATTCGCTCATGTATCTCTCGAGTTTGTTCTGTCGCTGAATGGATGTAAAATGGTTGCAGGAGCGGCCCAAATGTTCGAGAACGGAGTTCTGGCCTACGTGAATGTGAATTTCCTAGTCAGTGTTCACATTCGAGCTATGGAGGACACATCCACATGCGGCCGGTACTTGTGTTTTGATCAGATTGTGAACACAGAAGAAGAAGCTGTCAAAATTGCACAAGGATTGAGCCCTTTGATCTCACTACCACAAAGGTAAGAAAGTTTTTACCTTTTTCAGTGAAATGTACATTCTTCCTCTTTGTTGTTTTACTTACTTTCTTTTTCAAATTTTTACCGCAGCTATGAGTGTGGAGGAAGTGAGGTCTATGAGGAAAGGTTGAGAAACAAGAAGTTGAATAAGCTTGTTGAGGGGACTGCTTATTGATGAATAGGACACCACCAAAAGATGTTGGCATTAGAGGGAACCTTTTTTAATTGTTTTGGAATGTAAATATATTATTGGGTAATTCAATTACTTCGAGTTTTAATTTCTTGTCGGATCCAATTTATTACCATTATATAGTTAGTAAAAAATTCGTGTTTAAGGTAGTGAATCTGATAATAAAATTCATGAGTGACAAGTCTCTTCATACTAAACAACATAGGTATATATCATCACATGATTACAGAAGCAGAAAAGAACATCTTAGTACATTACATAAATTTGCATATGGGTACCAACTACCAAGTCAATATTAGTCACCTTCCTTTTGGCTATGAGCTAGTTCAATCAAGTGACTAGCTTCTTGAGACTAGCTAAAACCTGATTGATACCAGGTCTCTCTTGTGGGACGTCAGACGAACAAGCAACACCTGTATCGAGAACCGAGATCAGAGTCCCCTCTAATGTTTGGTCGATAAGTAATTCGTTGAGCAGAGTTGGATCCACAACTTCAGTGAGGAGCTGGTGTTGAGATAAAGCATTTTTTACAAGGGTTTGAAGGCGCAAACCATCTCCGAAAATCTCATCCGTTGGTCTTCTTCCAGTGAACAGTTCAAGCAGGAGGATCCCGTAACTGTACACATCACCTTGTGTCGAGACTTCGTTTCCCATGCCATATTCTACAATTGAGCAACAAGAAAAAATCTTGTCAAGAAAAACAAAATGACAATGAAAAGAAGCATGTTTCATTATTTTTTAGAGTGTCTCATAGTTCAACTTCAACACAAGGTCATTAAAATAAATCGAGTTTGTTCGAATCGAAAATTCGATAGCATATCACTAGATGATCATTTACCTGGAGGGGCATAGCCAATCGTTCCCTTTATGCCAATAGAACTTGATATCTCACCTCTTGCAGAAGGATTGTTGACTGAAAGAAATCTTGCTAACCCAAAATCAGCAACATGACCTATCTTTTCCTCATCAAGTAGGATATTGTTGGGCTTGAGATCACAATGAACAATGGGTGTTCCACATTCATATTCATGGTGAAGATAGTCCAGTGCACAGGCTATGTCAATCGCAATATTTAGCCTCTGGTGGAAGTGCAAGCACCTTGGAGTTTCATCAACAGTACTTTCCACTGGATGCAACCAATCTTCCAGACTTCCATTACTCATGAACTCATAGATGAGAGCTTTAAAATCATTCCCTTGATGATCAGCTCCTGAACACACTGTTATGATCCTCACAAGATTTCTATGCCTGATGTTCTTCAAGGCTAGACATTCTGCCATGAAGCTCTTAGAACCTCCACGACGCTGGAGGTTGAATACCTTCACAGCAACAATGGATCCATTCTCGAGAACTCCTTTATACACAGAACCAAAGCTTCCCAAACCTATCAGAGCTGATGTGGAAAAACCATCTGTAGCTCTGAAGAGCTTTTGGTAAGATAGTTGCATTTCCACATCACCTGCTGAAACTGTATCTGGTTTTCCTCTCTTTTTAATCCAGAAGATAAACAAGCAAGAATCCATAAAGGTTAGAAACAGTAGAACAGATATTACTGATATAATAATCTTCCACTTAAGGCTCAGTTTCTTCTTCGGATAGGAGAATCTACAAGGTGGAAGCTGGAGTCCTGCAATACCTCCACAAAGCCTGCCATTTCCCTTGATGGAAATGATGCTTCCATTTTTCAAGACTCCCCCTTGAGGCACTTCGCCCTCGAAATTGTTATACGACAAGTTCAACAGCTCCAGATATTTCATGTCCTGAAAAAATTCTGGAATTTTACCAGATAAATTGTTGGTTGAGACATCAAAGCGTTCCATGCCTCTCAATGAACTTAGAGAAGAAGGAATGACTCCTCGCAAGAGATTGCGTTGTAAGTTCACTAACTCCAATCTGATACAACTCCCAAGACTACTAGGAATAGTTCCTGACAGCATGTTGTGAGACAGATCCAATGTACCCAAGTTTTTCAGGTTTCCCACTTCTGCAGAAAGAGCACCCGAGAAACGATTATGAGACAAGTTCAAGGCTCGTGCCAGAGAGGCAATGCCCATGACTTGTTCAGGAATGGCACCACTGAGATTGTTGTCAGACAGGTCCAAAGCTATTAGATTTTGACAGTTCCCAATGGAGACAGGGATTCCTTCCTGTAGGCGGTTAGCAGCTAGACTCAGGTATATCAATCTAGTCAAGTTTCCAATAGACGATGGAACAGATCCTGAAATACTGTTGTGACTCAAATCCAAGCTCTCCAGAGCTTGTATGTCTCCGATGTCGGATGGGATTGTACCTGAGAGATGATTATGAGTTGCCTCGAACATCTGCAGGTTGACGAGGTTGTGTATCCCATGTGGAATGCTTCCTGAGATTCTGGTGCCGCTCATGTTTAGATACTTCATGCTGGTTGACAAGTTGGCAATGCTCTCAGGGAAGCTGCCTCCAAAGTTGTTGTCGCCAATCATTAGGACTTCCAGACTAGTGGAATTTGTCAAGGAAGAGATGATGGAACTTAGATCACCGATTGCCCTTCTCCCAAGAAAGGTCCTTTCATAAGAAAGACCCTGAGGTTGCGACAGCCTGCCATGCTGGGCATACTCCCCGTGAAATTGTTGTATTGGAGTTGAAGTGTAACCATGTTCGAAGCATTGGATAAGGAAGCTGGAACACTGCCAGTAAGTTGGTTAGAAGACACAGCCAACTCGAAAAGATTCGGAAGCGATTTCCCCAGGTTCGTGGGAAGACTGCCATGAATCTGATTCACAGCAAAGGCCACACTTCCCAGGGAAGAAATGTTGAATATGGAAGCAGGGATTTCACCAGAGAAGTTGTTGAGATTCAGTTGCAGTACCATGAGACTCTTCATCTGGCCTAGAGTTTCAGGAACTCTCCCACTGAGCCCGTTCTCGCCTAGTGAAAGTATCCGAAGAGATGACAAGTTGCCATAGGAAGGAGGAATGCTTCCAGTTAGATTGTTAATGTGTGCTATAAAGATCCCAAGCCTACTATTCATGGAGTCATTCAGCAGTCGTGGCAGCTCGCCCACCAATTTGTTATTGGCGGCCTGGAACATAGTGAGGGCCGAGCATGGCGAGAGGAGGTTGGATGGGATCTCACCGGTGAGCGAGTTGTTGTAAAGGTACAACCATTCCAATCTGCATAGGCTGCCGATTTCAGGAGGGATCCCTTTGCTGAAGCTGTTGTTGTGTAGATAAAGCCTCTTCAAGAAGCTGAGATTGTTGTAAGGCGAAATGGAGCCCGCCAACTTCTGAGAGCGCAGGTCCAGAACCGTGACCCTGCCTACATGTCTTTTGGAACAAGACACGCCATACCACTGACAGAAGTGGGTGGAATCGTTCCATGAGCTCAGAGCCCTCAAAGGGTCGCTAGAGATCATGGCCTTGAACTCCAGCAATGCCATGCGATCCGTCTCGTTACTGAGAACTCCAGCTCCAGAGGCGGCTGCAGCTGCAGTAAGGAGGCACAACTGAAGAGGAAGAAGTAGAGCTGCTGCAGCAACAACCCCAAATGCACTGGAACAAGTTCCTGATAGACCCATATGCATGGTTTTCGACTTTTTGCTATCTTTCTCTCTTTCTTGCTATCAGATCGTTTGAGATGGTGTAGTATTATTAATACAAGTTGGTGGGCTCAACATTTCTTCTCTCGTTATTCCAACGACTTTAGATATGACTCTGTGGGGTCGTCGCCAGAGGAGAGCTGCAGGACCCATAAGAACCTGTAACATAAGCATACAGACTTTCAAGTTTCAACCCCATTTCTCAAGCAACATCACAATCTGTGACTATCATGACCCTGGAAATTTATAACAGACCAGAAGATGGGTCCAAGCTGTGGAAACTAAAACCTTGAGGATGTCATTGTGGGACTCTACGCGATGATAAACAAATCACTACATTATTTCTACTCAGACAAAAGCATAAAGACAAAGCTCACTCTATGAGACTATGACCAATCTGAGTATAATTTGGTGTGGATATAATGAACCATAATGGAAGGCAAGGAAGTCGATCTCTTTCAAGCCAACACATATATTGAAATAAACAAATCATACTTGGTCAAGCAAGTGGCTTCTTTAGCCTTGCTAAGACTTGACTGAGACTTGGTCTCTCTTGCGTATGAGTCTGAAGAAAAAGCAACACCTGTATTCATATGGAAGTCACAACCTTCTCTGATATTCGACGAGAATATAGTTGGTTGAGTAAAACTGGATCCACAACTTCAGGTAATTAAGAGCTGTTGTTGGAATAGAGCATTTTTTAACAAAGTTCTTCTGTTAACAAAGTTCTTTTACTTGACAAAGACATAGTTCATGGAGTAAAATGACTTAAACATGTGATTCGGAAAGAAAAAAAAAAGTACAACAGTTTGATTCTTATATAAAAAATAGGGGGAAAAGTTACTTGCAAATAGAAAAACATGATTAATGAAGTCAAATTATTATGTGTCGATGATGAAGCCAATGAATTTCTTCAGACATAAGAAAGCTCCTCTCAATTGAAACAGCCCTAATTTGGAGGATAATTCGATAAGCATTTTCACAATGTTACTACAGGCCTTCAACCCTTTCCCTAGTTCCTTGTTTTACAGTGTTGAAGTTGGTATCACAAACAACAAACAGAACAAAATCATGGGGTCGTGTAGTTTCTCTCCCTCGGTGCTGCTCTTTACAGTTAACACAAAACAAAGCAATGAAGCATTCATCTTGCAGCAATGGCTGCTAAACAAGAGATGGAAGATCTCCTGCGTTTCGCACCCCAGTATATATTCAACTCTGTTATCACCTTTTTTTTGGTGCCAAGGTAGCCCTGACAGTTTGAAGCCCCGCAGCAGCACTTCACTTCGGGTCCAAACTGCACGAATCTAGAGCAAAACGAAACGAAAACCACCCGAGTTCCATAACTCAGTAGCTTTTTTTTTTTTGGTAGAAACTGTTATATTACTCGACAAAGGCTGCAGCATGTTTAAGTAATGTGTACCTGTAATCATATGTCAATGGTTCTCCAACTTTGATGGACCGAGCAGCAAAAACACCAACCCGTGTCTCCCCCTCAACTTGCCTACGTGATTCCCTTAAGATTTTAAGTTACAAGTCAAAAGCATTGTACCTGGTTCTTCACTAATGAAATGGATCTTTGGAATGGCAGTGCAGCAATGAGTAAAGATGGTACTAACCACTTTTCAAGCATGCAGTTGGGATCACAACTGTGGTTCAAGAAACGAGATGTGTTTCCCTTGTAGGTGGCATCTATTGTGAAGTTCTTGTGTATTTCGCACATGTAGAAGTTCTGAACTCCCCTGTACTTCATGTCCCAAAGCCTTTGCTCGCATAGTGCATCACTAATGACTGAAGTAGTTGAACGCTGCATTGAAGTGATCAGGCTATGGGAGATGTGTAAACATGTACATTATGATTATTGAAGCTGTAATTGAAGGCCCATCTTGTGAATAAGTTATGCTTATGCATGTTGGCACGGAAGAAACTATAGCGATAACATCAAGGGCAGAGTAAGTTTATACCTTCCCCAATGTACTCTATGACAAATTCACCTTTGTTTATCGGTTCAGCTGCCACTACCCCCCAACCACAAAGCTCTGTCTGAGAAAGAAACAAAGTTCAGTTATATACCCAACTGGGGAACTAGTTGCTACCAATGTAAAGAAAGTCCCTTTGCAAAATGCAAGATCCCAAGAAATCGCTTTTATAGTTCAGTGGAAAAAGCAGTAAGACAGGATGGTCAGGTTGTTTCTTAGTCTGGACAAGCTGAATCGCTTTCTTTCTCCCTACATCTTATTACATTTCAATGCAACTTCCCTTCCTCAACCTTTTTTCTCCCTACAGACAGTGGTTGTGAAACTATACATTTAATTCTTACCTTGACAATTCTGATCTTTTTATCCTTGCGAAAGGGCCGGTTGGTGCAATTTTCAGAGCAACGGCAAGACTTGGAGCAACTTATGCATTGGACCCTGGAAGAGATGCACAAAGATTTCAACTTACTAAGAAGCCAAGATGTATGGATCTTGACACGCAATACACATAGAAAACACGAGGCCCTAACAAGATAATCTTGAGCAATTAGCTAAATATACTTAAAGTCTAAGTTGCGAAGAACACTGTGTTTTCGAATAAATGAAGGGGACAATATGGTGGGTACATGCAAATGGCTATTATTTCCATAGGATTCGGCAGCACCTAACATTTCACTAGATATCAAGATATGTCATCTACCCAAAAGCCAAGTGCATTCTCAAAGCTACAAGATGTGTAGTTCATTAATAATGCAATGTTCTAGGCTTAGAAACCTGTTAAAGGAGCCCTTTAAAAGTTTCAGAGCCCAAAAAAATGGCGAGAAGCTCATGTTTGAGCGGACCAAATTTAAAGAAAAATCCACGGACCTTAGCACAGATAGCTGAGAATAAATTAATAACAAGTGAGGGCAGAAGTTCGTTGTTCATCTCTGGTACCTGCATACACAGTTTTCACAGCATATAGGACTGCAGTTTGTGCATCCATTATCATTGCCAGCAGCAATATCATGTTTCTTCTTGACCATGTAAATATCTAGCTTATGTTAAGGCACATCATCTGGGGGAAAATATCCATCAAACCAGCACAAAAAGTAAAGGGGGAATTGAGATAGTAGAAGAACATGCAACTAATGACCAATTATATGAGGTCAGTTCGAAATGGTAGCAAGCACAGGATACTGCGCCTGATGTGCACATAAGGAGGGGGCTCTAGTTTATTCTCCATCAGGCCCTTCCACGTCAAGTCAATCTTGAACTCTTCCTCAACATATGGCAGGGGCAATCGAAGGAATATCTCCTTAGGATAAGAATCATAAATGTTAGATTTCAGCAAGTACTTCAAATGTTCATCACACTTAAGAATCAAGGATAAACAGTGTTGTCTCTTAATAAGTTGGCCTCCAGCATTAATTTTCTTCCTGCTGGAGAAAAACGAGAACAGGTTTCTAACGTCAAAATGGTATAAGCTACTTAGAAGCAGCTAGTACATTATACTGCCATCTATTATTTAGCAAGCAGTCATATCCACTTCTGGTCAATTAAGGTTTTTCCTCAGATTAGCTTGATATAACAACCATTGTCAAGTCTCAGATAATTTTGACACCAGAAATCAGGCCTACAACCAGTCAGCCTAATCTCTTCTATTCGTGAGACTAGAGCTGGTTGCCTGAGTCTTTAATTTTATCTTTCCCATCTCTGAATCGTGCTTTGAAATATATTGATACATTTCACAATGTAATAAAAAGCTGTATCTGCATGAACTCTGACCTCGATATCACTGGCTGGTACCATGTGCCCCTCATTCTACAAATATACGAGTCCTGTCAGCCAGCCTAATCAATAAAAAATAAGGATGAAATATAGAATGCTCCAAATAAAGGAAAAGATTATGCAAATGGCACAGCCTAGACATATTGAATTGTCAATATCATGCCAACCCCGTCACTAAAATAAACATTCACACTAAGAGTCATTTAGTTTCCATATTTGGATTCCTGGACCTTAGCTGTATGCTAACCACATCCACTATGAGAATAAGTTGAGTTGAAAAATATGACTGGTGTGCCCACTGCTCACTATAAATAGCTACACAGGAATAGAAGCATACGTGCAACACTGTTGATGCATCTGATTGGTGGGATATGATGGGCACCACAGGAAAAAAAATTTGGATATAGTATCTGCCTTGGACTAAGATTATCAATCTAAAAAGAATGCAGTTTGAGTTTACTGATTATACATTTATGTGATAAAGCAGCCGAAACCTGGAAAAACAATATGGACAATGATAAGCAGTTTGGCCTTGTATTGAGTGAACTTTTGAAACATGCATACTTCAAAGGTGGAACTATGTTTACATGGTAAATTTCTGGTCTGGAAACATTAGTTTGAGTAGAGAACACACAAAGAGCCCTTAATCGTGGACTTTGCTTAAGAGTAATCACTAGCTTCTGAAGACTATTCAAAGCGCAGCGAGAAGTAAGAGTAGGTAATGTAAACTGTATGAGGATGGGACACTTTAAGCATATCTGCAGAACAATGTGCAAAATGAAACTGAAATTTCTTAAAAGCAAAACGAAAGCAAGAGGATCGAGAATATTAGCTGGATGTGCAATCATCAGTGGAGCTTGATATATCTTACGGTTAAGCTCATCTAGTCATATACAGCATTCAAGGTTTCCAATCAAAATACAATATGTTATCTTTCTGAAAACAATCATGCATCAGAGACAAGGACCTTTGACAAGCCATGATTAGAGTAAAAAAGAAGAGGTTAACCTTCATATCCAGTCTCCAATCATTCGGATGCCAATCCAGTCTCCAATCATCTGGATGCCTCCAACAAATTGCGTGTCCTGGTCGGTCTATCAAATGGATTATAGTATCCGGCCATGGTGCACACTTATCATGTGAAGCATTTAAGCATTGGACACACCTCCAGTGCAGTTTCTGACTGCAAACAAAGCATGCCTGTCCATGACAATATTCAACCAAACAATAAGAAGATTAATGACTTAACAATCAGAGGAATCGTGAACCATTAATCAAGCTTACATGCTGAGGGCACTTGAATTTCTTCACATTTGAGACTTTAAACGTTTCCTTGACACACTGCGAGTGATACACCCCTATGCAGTTCTGAACAGAGCACGTAACAAGCTCATCTCCCAGATCTATAAATCCACGGCAAACACGACATTCAACCTGAACCAGATCCAAAAAACGCATCAAACCCTTTTACTGTAACCACTTCTACTCCAACAATCAACCACCAAAGTTGACAGACTCAAACACAGACAAGGAAAGGAAATGGAAAATTCGAATCACCATTCTCTTTCCACCGCCAAGAAACGGAAGGTAGCAGCTGGATTTCGAAGCCCCCGATTCCATCTTCTTAAGGGCCCAATCGCTCACATAATCCTCCAAACGCTTCGCACCGCAACCTTTCTTCGCTCGATTTGGCACCCCGTCGTGGCACCGCCTCAGCACCTTAATCAAACCTCCATTGCATCGCTTCTTCCCGCTCGGCAACCCAAGGTTGAGGTTCCAGTCGCAGCCGTTAACTACAGCTTTGACCGGACAGTTACCTTCGAGCTCACCATCCTCAGGAGCCGGACAAGGAACAGAAGAAGAAGGGAGACTCATCAGAGTCGAGCAGTAAGTGCGAGTGAGGGATGCATTGCCCAGGTCCGGCATTGGTTGAAAACAAACTCGCCGGAGATCCAGAGAGGAAGAAACGACGGAACCCTAGCTATTTTGCCTTAACAGATTTTGACCAGATAAATTGGGCGGGAAAATGTGAAATATCTCAGATGGACGGCGGAGGAAGGAAATGACGGTGAGGTATCGTGAGAAGAGACTATTTTTACGAGATTGCCCGGTGATTGTAGCCTTTGGGCTTTGATAAATAAGAATGGAGCGTCGGCCCATTGAAAAATACGTAAAGATAGATTAAAATTGGGCCTAGCGAGTTGGCCCATTACTCTTTACCGCAGGCCCATATACAAATTTACAACATGTGGTTTTCACAACAGCATAGCTCCTCAGTCCTTGTTGGACCAGGATTAGTAGCTTCTGAGCGATCTACGTGGAAATGTCCACTTATATCCTTGTAAAGGATTGTCTATTCATCTTATATACCTACTCCTAATAGATTGCAAGAAATCTACAGCAGGCTCCCTTCTGGAATCACCATTGATGGTGTTACTCCTTTGCTTTTCAGCTTCCTTCTCTGCCTTTCGCCTCTCGAGTTCGACACGCTTGATGTTTTCCTGGTGTGCTCGAGCAAAGATCTTCTCGAAATTCATCAGAGTAGAGACGACTGCAGAATCAAGCAATGCATAGAAAACAAAGACCTCTTAGATTTTCCAGTACACGAAAGCACAACATGACTTGGGCTACAAGGATCTGAGGACATTTAAGTAAAGCGTAGCGATGTTCGAAAACCTTGCTCAAAAGGGCAGCGGGCTGGATCTTCGCCGAAATATACAGCCAATGCATCTACATTTCTACCCTGGGAAGGCAGAAGTTCAAGAATTTGTCATGAGAAACAAATTCTTCCTGGGCAAGGTAGCACCATGAATGCTAACGAATTAGAGATTGAAGATTATGCTTACGACACTGGAATAGAGTGAGCTCAAGGACTTCACTTCTCTTTCTGCGCAGCTCAGGAATGCCCTCATGATCTGGAAGTGTAGTAGACAAGGAGATGAATGTATGAAAAATTAAGCCTAATCTCAGTAGAGAAGCCATTAGTTCATCATTAATGGTCTCCAAACTTGCTGATTAATAACAGAACAGTCACTTCGTTCAGTACCCATTTAATATTTCGTTAGTTCGGCTAAGTTAGCATACCAATTAATAGGATCGCCACATCACTACATGATACACGCCTGACCCCCATCGGTTTTGGTGACATGGCAAGCCAATGTGGCATGCTGACTCGGCCAAATAAACCACAAATCAGATGGAACAATCTATTTTGTTACAGATCACTTGGTTAAGTTAGAGGTTCTGCTAAATGACCATGCTGTTACAAACCTGAAAGACTAGTTCGCAATCCACAAACAATGGTAACAAACGCAGAGAAATGCAAGATTACCTTACAGAAGTATTCTGACACTTCACCATCATTCTTCTCTGAGGCTGCCAACTCTTGTAGAACTTTCTCCAGACCTTTGCTAATGGCTTGCATCTCCTCGGCTAAATATTTCAGTTGTATCTGCAGAGGGAAAACTTGTGGCACTCAAGATCAGCCATAACCAGAAGGCTCTAGCTAGCTGCATTGAATATTTCCACAAACAAAAAAAGAGAAAAGATATATCACTTTTGTTGCAGTCTGCAAGCTCACAAGGTCTTTGGAGAAGTCCAGGAGTTCTGGCATCTTCGCTGCAAATGTCTAGAAACCAAAGAAGTAAAAATGAAGGGGTGAGAGGAATCAGAAATGATCTAGGGAAGTTCCATGGGTTTTCACCTCAAATAAGTTGATAAAAGTCACTCCCACCTTACAAAGATAGTGCATGAGGGTCATCTTGTTGTCCCTGGATCGAGTATCCGTGAGTTTGAGGAGACTGTCTAACCGAAAGCCAACAGCAGAACCTGGCGAAATATGAATGTTAGAATCAGTTGGAAGTTTCTACTTTATTTCCTGCCAACATTCCTGCTGAAGCAAAGGCATACTAATTAGGAGGACATATGGAAGTAAGAACTTTGGCAACTCTTACCCCTTGCAGTTCCTTGGTTCACGGCATTTCCAAGGGAGAGAACAGATTGCATGATCCTTTTTAACTTTACTGAACTTCTTATCTGTGTGATTACATATTGTTCATGGTGTTTTGTAAGTTGAAAAAAATTCGGAGATGAAAAAACAATAAAAAACACATAACAGAAAGTAAGAAGAAGAAAACTTGCCTCTTCGGCTGCTGAATTAACAACATTCAAGTTTCTCTTTAGGTCAGAAACCTGCTGGGAGAACTGCATCTTGAATGAAAACACCCTTAACTTGGACTCTACCCGTGGCACTTTCATTAGTTCCAAGAAGAACTATCATGAACATACAGAGTGAGCTAAGATCAGACTGTAACATACACCCCAAGTTATTATCAAATGGCAAATAGGAGTTCAAACTTTGCACCATTTCACATTTCCCCAAGCTTTCCTTGTCCCCTTTATAGCCCTGAATTGTTGGAAGATTCAAGTTTAGTCTATTGTCTACGTTTCGACTATAAGAAACAAATATTGAGACAGATAGCTATAAATTAATACCTTGAGCAATTCCATTTCTTCTTTAGTTGGACAAAACTTAACAAGGCTATCAACTTGATCAACATCCAATACTGAATCATCCAACGCAAGAATTGAACTCTGGAAGATGGTGATGGGGGAACGAAAAGAGTATCAGATATAATCAATGTTACCATTTAATGTGCATTATTGGTAGTGTTTAGTTCACCCAACTGTAAGTCTGTAATATGATACAGATTCTGTATCTGTAATTATAACATATTGAGACTCCTCACAAATTGTAGAGCCAACTAGCTTTAAGCTAGGATAAAGTTCATCTTACCATCAGATCATGGAGAGGAATCTTAACTTTTGTCAGCATGATCTCACAGTTGTATGCACGTCTAAGCTCAATCTGCAGAGCATCCATAAATGCAGTCATCAGTTCGTCAGCAAAGAACAATACACAAAACAAGAGATAAAAAAACAAATTTTAGCAGAACCCACTAGACTACCAGTTGAACTTTCTCAGATTTCCGTACACGACGCTTTGATTTGGCTCCAATGCCTTTCATCTCAGAACTTGGAGTAGCAGCTGCTGAAAACAGGCTCTCAAGTTCTGATATATCAAATTCAGGAGCCCTATAATAAAAAAAAGGAGCAAAAGTGTAAACTATGTTGGATTTGGAAACTGTTAACTTCCAGCACAAGGAGCGTGTGAAGAAGCGCATACAAGGATGTGTCATGAGGGTACTTCTGAGCCTCAGCCCATATGCTCCCCTGAGTTGCTCTAGTCAATTTCAGCCAATGATATGGTTTCAGGCTGGACCTTCTCGGTTGAGCTTGAATTCTTGACCGTGGCATCAACCCTGCTCGTGGTGGCCCAGGAACTAGAGGCACATTCCTGTTTGTAAGTATTCCTTTCGCAGGAGGAACAGGTGGTGGTGGTAGGGTTACTTTTGGTAAAGTAGATGGTGGAGGAGGTGGAGGAGAAGGAGGATCTGGCTGTCGTTTAGATGGTGGTGACTTTACCTGCTTAGCAAGCAAAGGTGGTAAAGGAGGAGGAAGAGGTGGATCATTGCATGTTGCAGCTTTGTTGGTTGGCTTTGCTTTGACTGTTCTGACAGGTGAATTTCTAGCCAAGGGTAACTGAGGTAAAGGCGGTGGAGGAGGAATTGGTGATTTCTTAGCTTCAGAAGAAGTTCCATTGTTTGTAGAATCATGATGAGATTGGGATGAAGGTTGAGGTAGTAGCTTCACATCAAATGTGGCACTGAGGTGAACAGGTTTCCTGACATTTCTAACGTGAGAGGAAACAGCTATGGCTGCTGGACTTAAATGCGCAGATTCATCAGTTGCAGTAGATGAAGCATGATCGTGTAACAATGCTGTAATGCCAAGGCCCAAGTATGCTGATACATTAGGATACCTCATAGAAACTGGAGTTTGAGGGATTCTTGGAGAACATATATTCTTCGACGGAGCAGGCACTTTGATAGAAGAAACACACATCCCGCCTCCATGTTCAATACTACTAGTTTCTAAACATGGTTCCTCTGACTTCGCATCACGAGATGGCTTGCTAGACAAGGCAGGAGGCACAGATTGCTTCTTTAAATCAATGGATTCATGGTCTTCAACCTTGTCTTTCAAATCCTTCAACAGTCTAGCGTTCTTCCCCGTTAATGGATCAACCACATCAGATGCTTCCCAAGGAAGGCATTCTTTCTCCTCTAGAACAAGTGAACCAGTTGGAGCAGCATACTCCATTTCTGAAACCAGAACCTTAAGTTCCATATGTGAAGGAAAAAAAGTCATCAATTGGCAACACTTAAAAGATAAACAATGTTACCAAAAGCAGCAGAAACATCGATATAGCTCTACTACCTTGAAGTTCTTAGGACACTCAAGTTTGGAGTTCCAAAGCGCCTCAGCCTGTTCTTTACTAAAAATTAGGACATTTGGCCTAATGGAACGTGTATGGAACATGATAACCTTGAACATTATCCCCATCATGGCTCGTCTTTCTCCAATTTGAGGGTGAAAAACATTACAATTGATTTCTACATCTGCCTACAAAGAAACAAAGGGTGCAACTTTTTGAAACAAATGTGGAAAGCTCAAAAGAACAAGCCATTTACCTTGATAAATTATAACCCAAAATCACATTTTTTTTCCTACTACCTGATTGCAATTCTGGTTCCTTCTTGGTGTTCCTAACAGAATCTGTGGAGCTCCATCATCATCATCGATGAACGGGTCCTGACCCATGGCTCCTAGCATTGGCCTACAGTCCCCTCCTCTAAGAACGATGGAATCCATTCCAAGTGTTCTGTCCAGTGTAGCAAATCCTCCCTCTTGGAAGCTGAACTCCATTAATGAATTAACAAAACTTCAGGTGAAAACTGTCCCTCAGACGAAAAACCCAATACAACCCACCATTGTTATTCTGAGAGCAAACAAAAGAGAAACTGAAATGTCAGAACTTTCAAAAGAAAACCACCCCCCAGAAAACGCAAATGAAGAGCACAATGAACTGAAACGCCACAAAGAAGAAACTGCAGGTAATGGAAGAGAAGAACCCCAACTGAACTGAAGGACGACGACGGGATTCGTTTCTCAAAAACATTAACAGCCCAAATGAGGAAAGAAAGAAAGAAGAAAGAAAGAAAGAGAGCATTAGCTACCATTAACCCTTTTCGGAGATCTCCAAGACCCCTTCTGGATTGGTACTTTCCATAACTGCAAAGCTCTCCCAAAGCTTCATATAACGTGGAGGGTGTAATGATGAAACTGTGAAGGAAAGAGAAACGAGTGAGAGTGCATATTCACTTATTCAGGAAGGAAATGGGGGTTGGAAGTAAAAAAGTAATCTTTTTTTGCTGGGTTCTTAAGAAAACCCCATCTTCTCTCTTTCCCGCCTTTTATTGTTCTAACTTATTGGGGGTAGATAGAAGTTACAGAGAGAGAGTCTGGAATTCATTTTCTTGGCATTCACACTTACTCCTTCTCCTGCCACTGTTGGTATATCCATTAGCTAGCCCACTGAGACTTTGCTTTCACTTTTTCAATCACCAGATGGCTGAGCTCTTGACAGAGACATTCATGTGCCATGGCTGGAGGTGGGGAACATAGATCTGTTAGTATTAGTGTTGGGTAGTTGTCTTCATTGTTGTTTGGCAAGAAATTAGAAAAGAAGAAAAATCCAAACAGCCCCTTAAAAGGTCGTTAGGAGTCTCTTTTTAGTCAAAGGGCACGTTGATTGGATAAAGTCGCCATCATTTCTGAAAACTGGTAAAGTAAAGATCATCCACTCATTCCTCTCAATCCTTTTACTGTCCATCTTCACTAATCTTCTACTCACTCGTCAAATCGGCCGCCGATGGCCGGAGCAGCATCGCAGTTCCTCTTCCATTCATCTCCCCGCACCGCCATCCGCCCTTCCCGCGCTTCTGCAATTCGCGCCGGCGGCAACAACAACAACGGCAAAGAAACAGGAGAAATTCGCGTCTGCACGAATCGGACCTGCCGCAAGCAAGGCTCGTTCCAAACCCTAGAGATTCTCACCGGAATCGCTCCGCCGAGCGTGTCCGTCAATTCCAGCGGCTGCTTGGGCCGCTGCGGCGCCGGCCCTAATGTCGCCGTATTGCCGCGAGGCCTGATCAGAAACCACTGCGGCACCGCCGCCCAAGCTGCTTCCTTGATGTGCGAATCCATCGGCGCGAGCTCTGCCGACGTGGCGAACACGCTGGAGGCGTTCACTATTCGGAAGAGAGCGGAAGCGGAGATGGAGAAAGGGGATTTCGCAGAAGCCGAGATCTTGCTCTCAAGGGTAAAAAGGTTCAAACTTTGAACTCCTCTTTCAGAATAAAGTGTTGATGAATGCTAATACGGAGTTCAGTGCCCAATGTGATACATAGACTGGCTTGATTGCTCGAAGAACGGTCGAGCTAGTATTTAACCAGAAATCTGATGAACAATATTGTCTCATGAAGTTGTTCAACCATCTTGTTTGCTGAATTGCAGGCTATAGGTTTGAAACCATTTGGTGGACTTCACATTATGCTCAAGTTCAGGTTTGTTTGCTAATGTGCTGATGAACATCTCAAACTACTGATCACGATGAGCATTTGGGGGCGAACAATAGAGAAATTGCTTTAAATCTCACTCAGAATTTCTCCCCTGAAGGAAGGTCGGCTGCTAGATTGGGGACGGGTGACAACTCGGGTGCTCTTGAAGATGCCAGGAAAGCTTTGGAACTGGCTCCTCGATATCCTGAGGTGAGCAGAAGAACCTCGTTTTAGCTCGAATTCGATGCACAAGTGTTTGAGGGAGATTCAAGATGATCAAAGTATGCTTCTTGGAGCAAGTGTGGGAACATGATATGTTGATGTGCAGGCTTATTTGTGCGAAGGTGATGCTTTCATGGCAATGGAGCAATATGATGCAGCTGAGGAATCGTACTCAATTTGCTTGCAGATAGAACCTACCATGCGCCGCTCCAAGTCGTTTAAGGTACCATTTAAATGGTTGTTTGAGAGATTTCCTTCTTGGTCTGTTACAGCCTGTGAATGCCTTAATTCAGGTAGATTCGATCACCGATGATGTTTATGTCTCTTTTTGTTTCCTTTGGCTTTAAATGTGGAACTCTTCATTTGTAGAAGAGAGTTTCTAATCTTCAAGAGAAGTTGACTGCTTCAGAGATGCCTTGAGTGGGCAATGGAGCCGACATCTAATAAAATTGGAGCGACACGAGCAAACAGATCCGTCACTGATGTTAGTAGATTGAAGTTTTGCTATTCCCTTGTACTGTGTTAGTCATGTTGTAACTGCAATTTTCTTTATGAATGGGTTTCAACAAACCGCTGAGACACACACACCATGGTTTTGACTTGTGACTACTTTGTGGCAATTGGAAATATGAAAGGATTCTTCATTCAGTAGAGGCATTCATCTGCTGTCCCAGTTGGGAGCGCAAGCTGCCATGCCTGTACATTCTCTACCTGGATATGACTCCGATTCAGCTCCCCCAGGAAAATGCAATGCCGATTGAGGGAAGCGATTCGCGGAGAAGCTGCAGAACATCAATACGTTTGGCATCCTTCAGAGACTTCTGCCTGAAGATTTGCAGGGAGATGGAAGACAACCCAAATATAATGTCACATCAGCTGTGTATCACATAGCTTTGACAGGTTTATTGCCAGAGATCATTTTCTCAATCTACCATATAGTCAAGATGCCACAAGCAAACTATTAGTCAGCAAGAGATTAACATCCTCCAACAGCAGCTTCCTTGAAACTTTCTTGCACCATCACCAAGCTCCAGTTGTCATCCTCCATCGAACTTGAGAAGATCAACATTTTCACAACTTCTAGTATCTCTCGCAGCCAAAAAAAAAAATCAACTGCTCAGTAGTTGGTCCTTCTCGTAGCCCTTTTATTATCAAATCAAATGTTCTCACCAGATACTTTCGTGTTTTCCGGACCCAATCTGCCAATCAACAAATAGAATTTCACCCACGAAACAGTCAATTTAGCTTGATTACTGCTTGCAAGAGCTCTAATACCACAATGTGACGAATCTTTTATTGAAACGAGTACGAGAAACTTAAGTACCAATCTCTCTCAGCCTTCATATTCGGCTGCCCACTAACCCTTACTAACGAAACAACCCAAAGAATCAACCAACTTCAGCTCTAAACTCCTGATTCGGCTGCAGACACTAACACAGGACTGGGATCCAAGTGACACAAAATAAACTTATATGACCTGACAGTAAAACAGTCTACAAATTCTCAAAAAAAACCATTGAGCGGAAGGATAAAGATCCCGAAACTCCTTCAGTTTCTCGAGCCTCGGTGACTCCAACTCTGTGCATCCATGAACGTTTAACTCCTTCAGATTTTTCAGACATAATGGATCAGACAACTTCTTGAGTGACTTGCAGCTCATCAGGGATAAAGATCTAAGTGATTCCAGTCTCTCGAGCCCATTGACTTCAGTCAACTGTTTGCACCAGGTGATGGATAGTACCTCTATATCGTGGAGACCGGACAGATCGAGGACTAGCTCAGGTGACAAGTGATGGTCGATGTCAAGTCTGGGAAATTCCAAGAGTAGCTGTTTCAGTTTTGCAAACTTGGACAGAGAACGTAGAATGCTTGCTATGATGGGGCAGCAACGGATATCCAGAGTGGTTAAAGACGACTCCCCAATTCGATACAGGCCTGGGATTTCAGGAATGAAGCCACCCGCGGGTTGTGTTCCAAGGACAACACAGTCTGACAGATGAAGTGTCTTAAGGAGCACTAGCTGCTCAATGCCGTTGAGATTAACCAGATTTGGAGCGTCAGATATTGATAAAACTTTCAGCATGCTCAACTGTCCAAGACCATTGATCTCCTGCATTCCAAGACCACTCAAGAATAGCTCGGTCAAGATGTTCAGATTCGATAGACTTGGCAGTACCTCCAGATGAGACGTATAGCTCCTGATCTCGAGTGCAGTTAAGGAAGATGGGAGGGCAGGAGGGAAATGATCACAAGAGCAGTTTACTAGACTCAGTGTTTTCAACTTGGATAGCTTCCATATATCTGATGGAATTTCAGGGCCAACGCAATCGGAAAAACTTAGCTCCTCCAAGTCCATGAGCTCTGAAAGGTTGGGAACCCGTGGAGATGACACGTATAGCACCTTTAAGCCGAGAGGCAACACTGGTAACTCTTTCGGTAGCCAGTAAACACGGTCCAAATTAAGGTGTGTAAGCGAGGATAATTCACCAATACCAGCAGGCACTTCTGTCAAATGGGCGCCGCTTGCATCGAGCTCCTGGAGATTCTGAAGCATTCGGATGTCACCAGTTAACTTGGTTATTCTAGAAACCCCGACCTTCAGCACTTTTAGATTCTCAAAATTACCTATGTGCAGTTCCCCTTCCATCATCCTGCAGCCCTCCAGATTTAAATGCTCGAGGCATCGACACAGAGACAAGTCGGGAACTGCACTTAAGTTCAGACAAGAAGATACATCCACAACTTTCAGCTTGGGTGACACCTGCAACACCAAAGTTTACCGTCACTATAAAATACTAAAAGTGAAGCAAGAAACGGAAAGGCAAGAAAGGATCAAGTATGATAACCTGAATTTCATTCCAGCCTTCCCAATCATCCGTGATAGGGCAACAACAAAGATCAAGGATTACCAATTCCTTCAAGCTAGGACCAGTGGGGATTGAACTACAGTTATCCAGTTGAAACCAGCGTAATTTTGGAAGAATGTCTTTGAAATGTCCACCCAGTTTTCCATTCCTAACCTCTAGATATTTTAAGCCAGATAGTTTCTTGAATTCTTCCTCTGTCAGCTCGAAATCATCTCCTTCCATGTCAACTTTCAGAATTTCCAACTTATCAGTTCCCTGTAGAAGAAAATTAAGAAAATATAAACACAAGCATCTGGAATTGTGTTATTGATAAATTTCGTCAAGGAGATCAAACTGCAAAATAAATGAATAATACCTCTTTATGTCTCAACATGTCCACCACATCCTCGTTGGACCATATCCTGCTGCGCTTCCATGGATTTCTGATGTTCTCCTTACGAATAATAGATCTGCCAAGAATTTTATACTGCTCATGCATCCAGAATTCCTTTCTCTCGTTGATTTTTATCAATGACTTGAGACAAAGAGACTCAACCGCTACTAGGGGATGTAAGTTGGAGTCACTCCACAAGTAGAATGGTCGGTCATAGTGCTCTCCGTTGAAAAAACAAGCAATATCAAGAAAAATCTGTTGTTCATCGGGCGTGGCATCCATTAAGACTATCTCCAATTTCTCCTCCACCTTGTCAGCAGGTATGTCTCGCAACTGATTCAACTTTGCCAGCCAAAAGCTTTTATCTTTGCGGTGAAGTAGTGAACCTATGGCCGCCAGAGCCAGAGGAAGTCCTGCTGCAACTTTTACAAAGTGATTAGATAGGGACATGTACTCTGGGGGAGGATCATCAAATCCAAATGCATGTCTACTGAAGAGTTTAAGGGCGATGTCGTCATGCATTTCCTCTACCGAGTACGGCTCACATTCTCGAGAGAACGGATCTATAACTCTCCTATCCGTCATCGTAATAATAAATCGACTATTCGAGGAAAAATCCTTCAAATCTCCCAAGATCTGTTCAAACTTGAACCCCTGAGCTACGTTGTCAAGAACGATGAGAACGCTGCTCAAACAACAAATTCTGTCTTTTATTACTTGGATTCCTTGACTGGCATCTCGCACCTTGGTATCATGCCTTAGAATGTCGGATAAAATCTTGTTTTGTAAAGTCACAACCCCATCCTTCCTTGACAATATTTCTCGCACGTCTTCAACAAAGCAGCATCGATCAAATTTTCCAGAAACGTTGTCGTAGACAGCTTTGGCTATGTTGGTTTTACCAATCCCGCTCATACCATGAATGCCAACAATTTTCACACTTTTGCTTAGTAGTCCCTTCACTTGCTCTACGTGAGGATCAATTCCAACCAACTGACTCGTGACTAACTTGTAATTCTCCATCAGAAGTGACCTCACCTTAGAGAAAACTTTTTCAAAAAGAACTCCCTGCCTGGAAATGGAACATGATTTCAATACAAAGATATGCGTCTACAGGGAACAGTAACTGTAAATAATTCAAAGCATCAAAGAAAATATAAAGATATGTATACAAATCCCTGCAGGCCATCAAAATGTAGACACGTATTGAATACTACTCGCCTTAAAATAATTAAAAACGATCACAAAGACCCTGGTAGTAATAGTATACTAAAAAATTAAGAATGTCATAACTATTTTGATGAAAAATCCTATACTTCATATGAATTTCTCAATGTCCAACCTATTCGAGCATACTTAGTGAAGGAGAAACAAACACACCCGTTATATTTCGTACTCAAATTTTTTTAATAGAATGAACACACAATTTTCTATCACGTCATCACCTTGTAAGATCAGAAAATATGCACTTGTATGATTTGGTTAATTAAACGATTTAATAAAATTAGTAGAGTAATAGACCAGAAAATATGGTTTACCTAGTTGACTTATTAACCGTCCATCCCTGTAAATCCGAGACCGTTTGAAGAGCTTCCTCCCATTCAGTTCTTGTCTCTGCATCCACTTCCCCAGCGATCCGTCGAAATGATTCCCCGAATTCACCCGTTTGATTCTTCACGTCCTCGGTGCTCACCATATAGAATATGGGAAGCATGATGTGCCCCTTCCCTTTCTCACAGCACTTCACCATGTGAGCCAGCTCTATGAGAGGGAGAGTAGTAGTAGCATAGTTCGGGGAAAAGATCGGTATGTAGATCTTGGATTCTTCGATGGACTTGATGAGCTTGTCGTCGAACTTCTCCCCCTTGGGCAGCTCTTCCACGTCGAAGAAGGTGCGGATCCCATAATGATCAAGGAACTTGTAGAGAGAATCCGCAAAATTGTAGCGGACGTCGGAGCCCCTGAAGTTGATAAAAACCTCGTAGTCTGCGGCAGGAAGAGAGAGGGAGCTCATCTTCTTCGACGTAGAGGACAAAGAAGGGATCTGCCCCATTCTGATCGGTCGAGAAAACCGACCAGGAAACCGCTCTGCAGGTATGGCAACTCAGTAAAGTGAAGTACACAAACGAATTCCGTATCAATCAGATGAACTTACCTGGAGAGTTAATTTGATAGGACAGGTTGATCGGTCGCTTCAGACCAGGAAACCGCTCTGCAGAGATGGATCAACTCAGTAAAGTGAAGCTCACAAACGAATTCCCCCAGCTAATTGGAAGTAGAAACAGAGTATCAACCAGATGAACTTACCTGGAGAGTTAATCCGATGGAAAGACGGATCAATCGGTCTCTTCCACGGGAAAGATGAAGTTGCTAGAAGGGATATCATCTTTGTCTCTCTCTCTCTCTGTACCCTGTGAGTGTTGATTTGGATGAGAAATGGAAATGAATGAGGAGACTTACAGAGCAATACGACCTGTTTCCTTCTGCAGACTATTAATAATGGCTGATTATTATTGATTAATTAAACACTGACCAGTTGAAATTGCGGGGATACAAGGACTAGGTTCAGGTCCTTAAGATCAAAAGGTTAAGAAGTTTCTTAAATATATCGCAGTATTTGGATACTAGGTAAATGGTGTGATGTCCCTCCCACCGTGATGTCGAAGTTTTTATTCACACACAGCAACTCTGACCCAATTTTCCAATCAATAGTACTAGTATAAGCATTTGTAGATATTGACTAGTTAATCGAGATTAAACAATGACCTAGAGTTGTACCTGCATTTATTTTATTTCCTCTAGTTATAATTCTAACTCGATCAAATTGTGTTACCTTCATAAAAAACAATGACCAAGTCACAGCCAAGGATTAAACAATGAGCAATTGACCCCATCTCAAACCCAAAAATTAAAACAATGAGCAAGACTCAACAAAAGATTAAACAAAGACCACCAAATCCTGTCAAACCCAAAAATAAACAATGGCCAAAGCTCAGCACTAAGATTAAACAATGACCATGTTCTATTCTCTTCTAACCTTGCCACTGCCGTTACGCAATTCCGAATACCATATGCATTCTCTACCGGAATATGAATCCAATTGACAGTCCTAGGGATCACACAAAACTCCAAGTCTATCATTTGAAGACAGACTCTTAGCACTAGGTCTCCAACTACATCTGACTTACCCAACTGAGAAGCTGGCGTATCATGACTTCAAAAGAGCAGGTGATCTCGAGCGGCTAGTTGATCGGCCAAGTACAGATTGATGATCCCAGGGTGCTGAAAATCAACAAACAAATGTGGACAACCATCTGCAGACTTCATCATAAATCCCATAACAGAGCCTAGAGAAGGCTGAACAACTCGAAAATCAGGACCAGCAGGGAGCAGCTCTCCATTTTGGCTCGCTTCGATTGTATTTCGTTCTTCATCCAGTCAATGTATTCATCTGCCACCCCAGTTGGATGAGCAAGATGCCATTCCAGTACGTTGTCTTTCTGCATATGAGTCCAAGATTAAGACATATTTAAAAGCTGGAATGACTCCAATTCTCTAGCCCCATCAATGTGGAGATGCATTGTCAAAGAAAGTTCTACAACGTGGTACTGTTAGTTAGTTGTATTCTCCAATACAACGATACAGTTTTAGAGGAAGAACATAACATTCTAAAGCAGACATGACCCCAATGAAAGAAAGTTGGTCTTGGTTATGCCTCCTAATTTTAGAACCAAACTGCATTGATAAACTTAAATATGTAACCTTATGGAACAAGAAGAATGGAGATGAGGAAAAGTAATATCCTAGACAGAAATGGATCAACCTGAATCAAGTTAGCAACAATTTGTTTAGCAGATAAAATTCTAAACACCTGGTCATGAATCAACCTGAGCAATCAAGGAAGACAAGTATAAGATAGCTACAACCTTGGTCCCTTAGACCCCTATTCAAGTCATCAATCGGCACCAGCCGATTTATTTCGACAATATGTGCATTGACATTCATACTTGGCTGTGCCGTCCACCAACGGATAAATTAAAAACTTCAAATTCTCCACTCCAGTATGTTCAGTCAACTGTATGCATCCAATAACATTCAGCTTGAACAAACGTTCGAGCCGTGATTAATCATTTCCTCAACAACCAGGAACAAGTTTTAGAGACCAAATACCATGCTTATATATTGCATGAAAAATAAAACACAATGGCATTTTTTAAGTGTCCTCAATAAAGAAGGATCACAAGGAATAAGAGCACCAAAAAATGTAGACAAAATAATACCTTCTTGTCACCCAACATGGATTTAAATGATGAAGGTAGGGTGGTCTAGAAAGGATATCAGCTTTCCCACCGCCCATTCCCAAGCAGCCAGGTTATTTTTATTTTCCTTCCCTTTTAGATGGACTTGAGCATCTAGATTTGGCGTATATTAGTTTTCCTCTCCAGCAGCTGCTCTGAACCAAAGAAGTCATCACATCAACTGTTCGTGAGAGCACAGCCAATGATTCATAATAATTTTCAGTCTGATAAACCGGAAGAAAAGGGAAATAGTTACAGGAGAGACCGACCTTGTCGCTGACCCAACCACCGGCGACGCAATGTCCATGATGAGATTTAAGTAACGGATAGCCATATTCCCAAGTAGCCAGCTCATTTTAATTTTCCATTCTCTCAATGCTTTGTTTTTAACCTCTTGTACTCTTTCGCATCTTCAGCCTTCAATCCATCAATAGGATATATAACGACTCCAATCTCTCAATCCCAGTAACTTCAGTTAAGTGATAGCATCCCACAATTTCCAAATCCCACAAGTGCTCCAAAGCAGATAAATCAGGCAGCTTCATAATCGACGGGCAATAAGTAATCACTAATTCTTGTAATGACTCCAATTTGTCAAGCCCCATCACACCACTCAACTGATAACATCTCCTGATCCGTAGAATCAATAAATCCACAAGTTCACCAAGCCCTTGGATTTCAGAGAGGAGTGGACAATCAATAATCTCGAGCTTCCGTAACCTGGTCAAATTTGACAGGTTGGGTAGTTTTCTCAGTATACCACAACCACTTACCCTCAAATCCTTCAGAAGGTCTAGATGTTTGAGGCCATTGAGATTAATTAGATTAGAAGCGCTCGATAAGTGGAAGACTTCCAGCATTCTCAGCTCTCCCAAACCGGCAATCCTGCGTACCCCAATAATACTCAAAGTTAATGATGTCAGACTACTCAGATCCGCAAGGTTCGGTAGTCTCTCCAAAGGCTGACAACCCTGAATCAGTAGGGTGTTCAGAGATGACGGGAGGGTAGGCGAGGAAGAAATAAGGGTTCTCGTACCATGTCGCCGAGAATAATGACTTTGGTCGTTGGGATCAACTGATACTTGGGGAAGGACAAGGGCATCCTTCGCATTCCCAACCTGCATCAACGTCAGATCCTTCAACTTGGACAGCTCCAATAGATTGGGAACCCTAGGCGATGAGAGGGTTAACCGCTTTAAACTTGTGGGGAGTTCAGGTACTTCAATCTGAAGCCCACGTAGGTCCAAGATCGTGAGGGAGGAAAGTTCACCAATGCCAGCAGGAATTTCTCTCAAGCGCGAATATTCCACCTTGATCTCTTGCAGATTTTGAAGCCTTCCAATGTCACCTTTTAACTTTGTTATCTTAGTGTCAGAAAACTTTAGCACCCTGAGATCCTTGAAATTGCCAATGTGAAATTCCCCGCCCATCTTAATACAAAGTGCGAAATTTATCCATTCTAGACTTCTACATCCGAACAAATCCGGAATTTCTTTCATGCCGTCGCATGACGATACAGTTATAGCTTTCAGCCTGCATGCCTCCTGGATAAAAAAAACACACACAACGTTAAACTAGATCCGCTGTTAATATAGCCTTATGTTCTCTTAAGAAAATATGGATGTTAGAACGTTAGAATGCGTGATTTTATAATGTAGATGGTTAGAAATGGATCGTCTCATTAATTATGGAAGTATTTAGGGACTTCAAATCTCTCATTGAAATCTTCAAATTAGGATTTTGTGTAATCTCCAAATGGATGGATAGTGGCAGCCATTTTGACCATATTATCACATAAACATAAATTTAATCTTCATAAAGATGAAATGAAGTAGGAACATTAATAACCTTAATTCTGTCCCAGCATCTCCAGTTATCTCCTACAGGGCACAAGAACAGATCCAGAATTACCAATTTCTTCACATTGAAATCGATAGGGATTGAATGGCAATAATGAAGTTGCAGCCAACATAGATTCGGAAGAATCTTCTTGAAATCTCCAGTCAGCCTTCCACGGCTCACACTGAGATACCTCAACCCTGACAACTTCTGAAATTCCTTCTCCGTGAGCACAAAATCCGCAGCAGTCATGTCAACTATAAGAACTTCCAACCGCTCAGTTCCCTGTTAAAATGAAATCATACCCACAAAAATTTATCCTATCTTGAGCAATAATAACAAAATTGGTAAAGGTGAAGGAAGGGAGAGAATATCATACGGTACAACCAGTAATCTTGTGAATTTCAACACAATGAACTCAATCATTGAGCTCATTTTTGTATACTCTAAGCATCCGAATATCATGTTAACAGCAACTTTGCAGCATGCTTATACAGAAACTTCCATAGAAAGAAAATTTGAAGTACCATACAGATGTATTTCGACTAAAATGATATAAAATGCAAGCATTTTGAAATGCCATCCAAAAATTATGTCAAGGAAGCTAAATCACAAAAATGTAGACAAATAATACCTCTTTATCTCTTAGCATGTCCAGCACATCCTTGTTGGACCACACCCTGCTCCGCTTCCATGGATTTAGAATGTCTTCCTCACGAACAATAGCTCTACCAAGGATTCTATACTGATCGTGCATCCATAATTTATTTCGCTCATTGATTTTTATCAATGACTTTAGACAAAGCGTATCAATCACTATCCGAGGATGTAAATTGCAGTCACTCCAAAAGTAGGACGGTTCATTGTAGTCTTGTCCAATAAAATAACAAGCAATATCAAGAAAAATGTGTTTTTCCTCAGGCGTCAAATCCATATAGATGATCTTCAATCTCTCTTGCACCTTGGCAGGAGGTATGTCCTGTAACTGTGTCAACTTTGCAACCCAAAAACTTTTATCTTTTCGAAAAAGCAGTGAACCTATGGCCTTGACAGCCAAAGGAAGACCTGCTGCAACTTTTATGAAGTCCTCAGATACAGAGATGTACTCTTGGGGGGGATGATCAGTCCCAAAGGCATGTCTACTAAAGAGTTGACGGGCGATATTAGCATTCATTCCCTCTGGCTGGTACAACTCATATTCTTGAAAGAACTTAAAAACTCTTTCATCCACTGTTGTAATAATAAATCGACTCTTTGAGCGAAAATGTGTTAAATCACCCAAGGTATCGGCAAACACAAACCACTCATCTATGTTATCAAGAACAATGAGAATGCTGTTCCAGCAGCAAACTCTGTCTTTTATTTTTTGGATTCCTTGACTAGCATCTCTCACCTTGGTGTCATGCCTTAGAATGTCAGATAGAATCTTGTTTTGTAGAGTAACAATGCCATCACTCTTTGACAGTATGTCTCGAACGTCTTCCACAAAGCAACATCGATCAAATTGTGCACTAACACTGTCATAGACCGCTTTGGCTATATTGGTCTTACCAATACCGCTTATACCTTGAATGCCAACAATTTTCACTCCTTTGTGTAACAGCCCCTTCACTTGCTCAATGTGAGGATCAATTCCAACCAACTGACCCGTCACTAGCTTGTAATTCTCCATCAGATGTGATCTCACCGAAGAAAAAATTTCATCAATAGTAACTCCCTGTCTGGCAATGAAACACAATTTCAATACACAAAGTACACATCCACAGGCAAAGCAAGTGGCTATAAATGATTTAAAGCAAAGAGAATCAAGATATGCACAATCCAGGTCTTTTATTAGTAGACCAGACAAGAGTTACCTAGTTGATGGAGAAACTGTCCATCCCTTTAATTCCCCGACCGTCTGGAGAGCTTTCTTCCATCCAGTTATTGTTTCTGAATCA
Organism: Linum tenue; assembly: GCA_946122785.1. NCBI lineage: Eukaryota > Viridiplantae > Streptophyta > Magnoliopsida > Malpighiales > Linaceae > Linum > Linum tenue. The sequence goes on along the minus strand of CAMGYJ010000006.1, from coordinate 814,254 downwards.
TATTTCTTGGCAAGCTGTCGAAATGATTTCTCAAAAGGACCCTGTTGATACTTCACGTCCCTAGTCTTCACCATATAGAATATGGGAAGGATAATGTGCCCCTTCCCATGATCATAGCACTTCACCATGTGAGCTAGCTCCCGAAGGGGCCAACTACTAGAAGCATAGTCTGGAGAAAAGATTGGGATGTAGATCTTGGATCCTTCGATAGACTTCATGAGTAAGGGACCCATTTCCATCCCCTTGCGCAGCTCTTCCTCATCAAAAAAAGTGCGAATCCCGTTCTTATCCAGGCACGTATAGAGAGAATCTGCGAATTGGTAGCGGACGTCAGCGCCCCTAAAGTTCAGGAAAACCTCGTAGTCTCCAGCTGGAAGTAGGAGGTTCATAGAAGAAGAACCAGAAGACGGGAAAGAAGACTTGGAACGGATGAGAAGGTAAAGTAGTGGGCCGACCAGTAGTACTGACATGAGAAGTACTACTCCGGCCGCTGACCAAAGGACGGACCAGATCATCTGCTCCATCGTCGTCCAAAAACAAATCACACAGGCAGGGAAACCCAGAGCTACAAAGATAACAGAGAGTAAGTAAGCCAAGTTTACTAACGAATTCCCCGAGCGATTGGAAGTAGTAAACATCAATCAGAGGCCTTACCTGAAGAATACCCCATATGGACGAACCCACCAAACTGTCGTCTTAATTTAGGTGAGTAACAAAGGAGGAGAGCAGATCAGCACGAGGGGCAAAGTTGTTGTACCAAAAAAAAAAGCAGGAGTAAGGTTTGTATACATGTTTACCAGTTTGTAGTCAGCCCTTAAAAAGTAGTTAGTCATCGGATAAAGTCGTTAGTCATCATAGTAAAATTCCCTTTTACTCTCCCGCTTCACTAATCTTCTACTCAGTCGTCAATCGGCCACAGATTGCCGGAGCAGCATCACAGTTCCTCTTACATTCATCTCTCCTCGCTGCGGGGGCCCCATCCACACTCGCCACCTGTCTCTCCCGCGCTCCAGCAATTGGCGCCGGCGGCCACAACAACACAGAAACAGACAAAATTCACGTTTCACGAATCGGACTGCACTGCAGCAGCAGCTCATCGACTGAAATGTTCATCAAAAGAAGTTCGGCAATGATGGAGCATTTTTACCATTACACCGAACAGAAGAAGCTGCTGCTGATAAAATGAAACGCGGAGTTTTGGACGGCTATTTTAGAATTTGGCAATCCTTCAAAGACTTTTGCCTGAAGGTTGGCAGGGAGACGGAAGACAACCCAATATAATCTTCTCAATCTGCCGTAGACATGGAGCCATTTCAACGCATGATCGTCAACCCCTCCAAGTTCTCAATTCCAGTAACTTCGGCCAATTGTACGCATCCCATAATATCCAACTCATGCAAATGTTTCAATCCAGATAGATCAGGCAACTTCTTTATCTTGAAATTCGCCATCTTCAGCTGTTGCAATGACTCCAAGTTTTTAAGCCCTACGACCTCGGTCAACCCTGTGCACTCACTAATATCTAAAGTAACGATACTGTCCAAACCAGATAAATCTGGCAGCTCCTTAATTGAACTGCAGCCCGACATAAATAGAAATTCTAGCAAATCCAACATCTCAAGCCCCACAACCTCAGTCAAACCTGTGCACCTACTAATCTCCAGTGAATTCAGATTCTTGAGGCGAGACAAATCTGGCAACTGGGCAATGGATGAGCAATCCACCATGCTGAGTGATGTCAACGACTCTGAGCTCTCAATTATAGCAACCTCAGTCAACTGTGTGCACTCGTCAATAATCAATTTCTCCAGATTTCTAAGACCAGATAGGTCCGGCAACTTCCTAATTGATTTGCAGCCTGACATATCCAGAGTTTCTAACAACTCCGATCTTTCAAGTTCTGTAATGTCCATCAACTGTGTGCATCCACCAATACTTAAATTCTTTAAATTCTTGAGACCAGATAGATCAGGCAACTCCCTCATTGATGTGCAGTATACCATACTTAGCGATGTCAAGGACTCCAATTTCTCAAGCCCATATACCGTGGTCAGCTCTCCGAACCCAGAAATCAATAACGTCTCGATATCCCGAAGACCAGAGAGATCAAGAAACCGTTCTCGTGACGAGAGATGGTCACCATAGGTATCATACAGGTATAGCTCTCTCAGTCTAGTTAACTTCAAGACAGAATGCAGCAGTGATTCCGCTGGACAATCAACAATGTATATAGTCGCCAAAGAGAGCTCTCCTAGCTCTCCTATGCCTTGAATTTCAGAGAGGCACCTACAGGAAACAATCTCTAGTAGCTCTAACTTGGTCAAATTTGATACACTAGGCAGTTTCTCCAGTACATCACAGCCTTCCACCTTGAGTGTTTTCAGAAGCAATAGATTTTCAAGGCCATTCAGATGAATTAGATTTGGAGCACCGTCTATCACCAAAGTTTCCAGCATTGCCAGATCTCCCAAACCCTGAATCTCTCGTATCTGAATCCCCATCAAGCTTAGCTCCTTCAGATTGTTCAGATTAGCAAGGGTTGGCAGTCTCTCCAAAGGCTCAGATCCATGAATCAAAAGGCTGTTGAGCGAGGATGGAAAAGTAGATGAAATAACTCCACTATTAGAAAACGATGTGGGACGAAGCTCAAGTTTCTTCAACTTGGATAGCTTCCATATATCACCAGGAATTTCAACCTGATCACCTCCTTCAAAGGATAGCTCTTCCAAGTCTTTAAGCTCAGAAAGGTTGGGAACCCGGGGGGACGAGAGGGATAACTTCTTTAAACTGGTGGGGAGTACAACTATTGCTCCTACTTCCTGCAACTGTGGCTTAAGTGACGTCAGCGTCAAGATTTCAAGAGAGGGCAACCTGCTGATACCAGAAGGTAATTCTGTCAAATCTCCTGCATTAATCTCTTGTAGAGTTTTATGCCTTCCAATGTCGCCGGTTAACTTTGTTATTTCAGTAATGAAGAGGCTAAGCACTTTTAGGTTCTTGAAATTGCCAATGTGTAGTTCCCCACTCATCTCCCCACAGTACCAAAAATGGATGAACTCGAGAATTCTGCACTGGGACAAGTCGGGAGCTGTTCTTAACTTGCCGCAAAAAGATAGATTTATAGCTTTCAGCTTGCGTGCCGCCTGTAGTGCAAAAGTTGCAATTGATCAGAGCACTTGAAAATTGGAAATTACACCAGCTTCACAAAATTTTGTTATCACTGAAATACAAGTGAAATCCAAGAAATAATAGAGGGAAACTGATGACCTTAATTCCAATCCAACCTCCCCAATCATCTTCCACAGGGCAATTATGCATATCAAGAATTACTAGTTTCTTCAGACTAAGATCAATGGGAATTAAGCTACACTCATGCAGTCGAAGCCAACGTAAATCAGGCAGAATTCCTTGAAAATCTCCAGACAGTCTTCCATACTGCACTTCAAGAAACCGTAGTCCTGGTAACCTCTTAAATTCTTTATCAGTCAGCTCGAAATTTCTGTCCACCATGTTAACTCTGAGAATTTTCACCAGGTCGTTTTCCTGAAAAATAATACGACACCAGTAAGTTCTTCACAGCATCTACGTTGTTTACAGATCCCAATTGGTCTTCAGTTAGTATTCTTCCTCAGGCAATTTGAGATGATTATCTTATAGTCTCGTTAGACTAGCATGTTGAGTTTCTAGATCTTATTATTTATTTTTACGTATACTACAAACGAAAGCAAGGAACACAAAGTCTTTAAAAAAAGGAGGAATAAATCATTAGAAGATGCAATTGATCATATGAACAACCCAACCATGGAAGCAATTAAGACGGAGGGAACTCATATGACCAAGTAAGATTTAAAAGAAAATGAAAACTATTACTATCTACACCTATCAAATTAATATACTAAGGAAATACACAAAAAAATATTGTAATGAAATCACGAAACTGCTAAATTAATATACCTCTTCCCTTTCTAATATGTCCAACGCATCTTCATTAGACAAGATCCTGCTGCGTTTCCAAGGATGTTGATTATCTTCCTCACGAATAATTGATCTGCCAAGATCTCTGATGAGGTCATGCATCCAAAATTCATTTCTCTCATCAAATTTTATCAACGACCTATGCACGAGAGTGCTGATTCCACTTACAGGATACAAATTACAATCACTCCACAAATAAAAAGGAAACTCTCTCTTTTCTCCAATAAAAGAACAGGCAATATCAAGGAAGATTTGTTGTTCATTGTAGCTCAAGTCATTATAAGTTACTTTTAATCTCTCTAGTACCTGACTAGGAGCTATGTCTTTCAATTCTTCCAACTTCTCTTCCCAAAAATTTCGATCTCTACGAAACAAAAGGGAACCAGTGATCTTAAGAGACAGAGGTATCCGTGTTGCAACTTCTACAAACTCCTTAGATCGAGTTACTTCTTCCTTTGGAGGATGATTTGTTCTAAAGGCATGTTTGCTAAAAAGTTGAAGACCATGATCATGACTCATTTCTCCAGGTTCGTACATCTTAGATTCTTGAAGAACTTCCAAAACCCTTGTGTCCCTTGTTGTAACAATAAATCTACTTTCCGAAGAGAAATCATCCAATTTTCCCAACATTTGGTCAAATTCAAACCGATCATCCACGTTATCAAGAACAATGAGAACCTTGTGTTGACAAACTCTCTCTCTTATCATGCGGATTCCTTCGCTAGCATCTTTAACCTTGTAATCAATCCTCAAAATACCAGAAATGATCTTACTCTGCAAATTTATGATACCATCGTGCCCCACCAGTATTTCTCTTACATCTTCCACAAAACAATAACGATCTAACTGTGCACGAACCTCATTGTAGACAGCTTTCGCTATAGTGGTCTTGCCAATACCACCCATACCATAAATACCAACAATTTCCACACCTCCACCGCCTAAATTTAGCAGCTTAGTCACTTCTTCTACATGAGAATCAATTCCAATCAACTCATCTGTCTCTAAAGTGTAGCTCTCAGTCAGGAGTGACCATACCTCAGCCACAACCTGATCTACAATAGCTCCTTGCCTGGAAGTTGAACACACGATTGACTTCAATGGAGAAAACCCCAACCGAACAAGTATCTAGATCTAGATAGTTTACTTCCTCCATTTTTAATTTTCCATACTATTTAAGAGCTGAAGACGTCTACCTATATGTATCAGATGCAAAGATGCAGCAGTATAAACTTAGGTCCATGGATATGAACATGTAATAGATGTGTATGTATATGTATATGTATATGTATATGTATATGTATATGTATGGTTGTGTCTTCGGTGCACTCACTTTTTTGGGTGCATTCAATGCACCCGCCTCATAATCGTCATTCTGAACAGGCGGTTCATGTGAAAACGATGTCAATCATCCCTTGTAGTATGATGAACAAGAACCACATGAATTTGTACAAAAATTATTCAAGATTCACTTTAATTTGAATGATTCAGGGTTTAGGAATTTAGGGTTAGGGTTAGGGTTTACAATTTGGGATTTTGGGTTTAGATTCAAAATTGAATGTTAATAGGTTAGGGTAATGGGTTGATTAGTTGTGATTCTGTGTTATATCATCATATGAGACTAATGTTATCCATTAAATTTCAAAAATTTATGTATTATGACCACTTTTAGAGGTGGGTGCACTGAATGCACCCAAAAAAGTGAGTGCACCGAAGTAGCCACCGTATATGTATATGTATATGTATATGTATATGTATATAGACTATAGAGAGAGAGGAGGAAGTATAAGTTACCCATCTGATTCAGTAACGTTCCATCCCTTCATATTCCCGACCTCCCTGAGAGCTTCTTTCCATTCCTCAATCGTCTCTGTATCAAGCTTCTCGTTCTTCATGTGCTGTTGAAATGCTTCCTTGTAAGAACCATCTTGATGCCGCACATCTCTAGGCTCCACCATGAAGAAAATGGGCAGTATGGTGTGGCCTTTTCCTTGCTTGCAGCACTTCAACATCTGAGCTAGCTCCTGGAGGCACCACTTACTCCAAGCATAGTTCGGAGAAAAAATCGGAATGTATACCTTCGATTCTTCAATAGCCTTGATAAGGGAAGGTGCAATCTTCTCTCCCTTACGTAGCGATTCATCATCAAGAAACGTCCGGATGTTGTACCGAACCAGGAATTTATGGAGAAAATCAGCTAAGTTTGCACGGACATCAGGGCCTCTGAAGCTCAGGAAGACCTCATACTCCACCGGCGACAAGGAAGGGGAGGATGATGCTTGCTGCTGCTCTGCCGATGACTCTGATTGTGACAAAGGGGTACCTTCCGTTGGTAAATCCCTCCTCCTCGAAAAGAAAGATATGGCCACCGCCAAGAAAACGACCACTGCCGAGAAGATTAACCAGATGACCCAGCTCTTCCGATCCATATCTCTTCTTAAACAAGTAACTGGGAGTGAATAAATCTCAAGACAATGGGAAAAACACCACTCTGAAATTAAGTTGAAGATATAGAAAACTCCATATCTCTTACCGGCTGTTTGGATGAGAAATGGACGATCCTAAACAGTAGACTTTTCCACAAAGACTTTGGGGTCCTGCCCCGAACGAAAATGAGGAGCTTAACCAAGGAGAAACCGAGTACAGCAGGCGAGAAAGGAAAAGATATCCAAATCACCATTCGCCTTCCTCCCCGATTAAACCGAACGCAGCATTGAGATCTCGAGGCATCCAATTCCATCCTCTTCTGGACCAAATTGGCTGAGCGTGATTCCTCCGAACACTTCGAAACCGCTACCATTTCTCTGCCTCGATCACGAAACACTACCACGGCACCGCCGGGGAAGAAACCCTAACTAAACAGCCGGGCACTGACGTCTGCTTCGATCTGGTAGTTACTCTTCCAATTCGCCATCGGGAGGAGCCGGAGAAGGACGAAGATTCTTGAGAGCAAAGCAGCGAGATCGAGTGAGCAAGGCGTGGTACGGCATTGATTGAAAGGATTTGCCGGGACCAGAGAAATTGGCGGGAAAATGTGCTGGAAGCCTGGAACAGTTCTTCAGATAGCCGGCGGGTGATGACGGTAAGGTTTTGGCCTTTGGGAGAGAACAATACGTCGGAGATAGAATACGATGGGGAACAGAGAGTTGGCCCGTTGAGAAGTGAGATCAAACTTGGGCCTTCACCCTCCAGCCCACTACCCTTTCCTTCAAAAGATAAACGGGCTGGGCCGAGTGTTTTGCTATGCATCCTCTGGAAAACAGAAAACTTAACTATATATGCTTCAGTCACATGCCACCCGTTCATTTTCCCAACTTTCTTCCATTCCTTCACTGTTTTTCATCATATTTTTCACTGTTTTGTCCAAATGCTTTCTTGTAAGAACTCTCTTGAATCTTGATGCCGCACATCTCTAAGAACTAAGATTCACCAGAAGAAAAAACAGAAAGGAGAGGATGAGGCCAAACGACGTAGTTTAGCAAAATATCAACCAAACTTTTGAAGTTTTAGTGTTTACTAGTTAAACCAGCAACCGGTACTATTGTGTTGGTTATCGATTAAACTGTTTATCACCCCAACAGCTAATCCGTGAACAGCCAACCAGCGCACTAGTTCCAGACAATGGACCCAGCCTACACTAGGGGTGTGCAACGGTTCGGTTCGGTCCGGACCGGACCAAACTCAAAAGAACCGCGGTCCATTAGTGAAAGACATGTTAGGACCAAGGACCGGACCATTCTTGCATTTGGTCCATTTGGTCCGGTTCGGTCCGGTCCAAATATGAACTCGGTCCACCATTTCTTCAGTAATTATAAAATTCATGAGGACCAAGGACCGGACCGTATTTTACTCGGTCTGGTCTGATCCGGTCTTAACAACGGTGTGGTCCGGTGTGGTCCGGCACGGACCGGACCATTGCACACCCCTAGCCTACACCAAGCCAGCCCAACCATAGAACCCAAGCGATGTTCATAAAAGAAATTAATACTGAATATACTTCCTTCTAAATATCTTGCTGGCCATTTCAACGCATGATCGTCAACCCCTCCAAGTTCTCAATTCCAGTAACTTCGGCCAATTCGACACATCCCGTAATATCCAACTCATGCAAATGCTTCAAGCCAGATAGATCAGGCAACTTCTTTATCCTGCAATTCGCCATCTTCAGCTGTTGCAATGACTCCAGGTATTCAAGCCCCACAACCTCGGTCAACCTTGTGCACTCACTAATATCTAAAGTAACGATACTGTCCAAACCAGATAAATCTGGCAGCTCCTTAATTGAACTGCAGCCCGACATAAATAGATATTCTAGCAAATCCAACATCTCAAGCCCCACAACCTCAGTCAAACCTGTGCACCTACTAATCTCCAGTGAATTCAGAATCTTGAGGCGAGATAAATCTGGCAACTGGGCAATGGATGAGCAATCCGCCATGCTGAGTGATGTCAACGACTCTGAACCCTCGAGTATAGCAACCTCAGTCAACTGTGTGCACTCATCAATAATCAATTTCTCCAGATTTTTAAGACCAGATAGATCCGGCAACTTCTTAATTGACTTGCAGCCTGACATATCTATCGATTCTAATGACTCCAATTGCTCAAGTCCTCTAATCTCCATCAACTGTGTGCATCCAGCAATATTTAAAACCTTCAGATTCTTGAGACCAGATAGATCAGGCAATTCCCTCATCGACGTGCAATCTGACATACATAGCAATGTCAAGAAGTCCAATCTCTCAAGCCCATATACATTGGCCAACCCTTTGAACCCAAAAAGAAATAACTTCTTGATATCCCGAAGACCAGACAGATCAAGAAACTGTTCTCGAGACGAGAGATGGTGACCATCGGTCTCGAAAGGATACAGGTATAGCTCTCTCAGTCTACCTAACTTCCAGACAGAACGCAGCAGTGATTCCGCTGGACAATCAACAATGTATAGAGTCGACAAAGACAGCTCCCCTAGCTCTCCTAGGCCTTGAATTTCAGAGAGGCTCCTGCAGGAAATTATCTCTAGTACCTCTAACTTGGTCAAATTTGATATACTAGGCAGTTTCTCCAGTACATCACAGCCTTCCACCTTGAGTGTCTTCAGAAGCAATAGATTTTCAAGGCCATTGAGATGAATTAGATTTGGAGCATTGGATATCACCAAAGTTTCCAGCATTTCCATATCTCCCAAACCCTGAATCTCTCGTACCTGAATCCTCATCAATTTTAGCTCCTTCAGATTGTTCAGATTAGCAAGGCTTGGCAGTCTCACCAAAGGCTCACATCCATGAATCAAAAGGCTGTTTAGCGAGGATGGAAGGGTAGAAGAAATCATACCACTGTTAGAAAAAGATGAGTCCCGAAGCTCAAGCGTTTTCAGCTTGGACATCTTCCATATATCTCCCGGAATTTCAAGCTGATCACATCGCTCAAAGGAAAGCTCTTCCAAGTCCTGGAGCTCTGAAAGGTTGGGAACCTGGGAGGACGAGAGGGACAAGTGCTTTAAACTTGTGGGGAGTACTACTACTACTTCCTGCGACTGTGGCTTAAGTGATGTCAGCTTCAAGATTTTCAGAGAGGATAACCTGCTGATGCCAGAAGGCAATTCTATCAAATGCCCCGAGTCGATTGCTTGGAGATTTTTAAGCCTTCCAATGTTGCCGGTTAACTTTGTTATTTCAGTCATGGTGAGGCTAAGCACTGTTAGATTCTTGAAATTGCCAATGTGCAGTTCCCCACTCATTTCCCAACAGTTCCAGAAATGTATGAACTCAAGACTTCTGCACTGGGACAAGTCGGGAGCTGTTCTTAACTTGCCGCAAAACGATAGATTTATAGCTTTCAGCTTACGTGCAGCCTGTACCAAAGAATTTGAAATACAACAGTTACACATGCATCAGAGAAATTTACTATTGTTGATTGACATAGAAGTGAAAATGGAAGAAATTAGGAAAACTAGATAACCTTAATTCCGCTCCAGCCTCCCCAACCATCTTCCACTGGGCAACCATGCATATCAAGAATTACCAATTTCTTCAGATTAAGATCACTGGGAACTGAGCTACACTCGTGCAGTCGAAGCCAACGCACATGTGGTAGAATTCCTCTAAAATCTCCAGTCAGTCTTCCATTATGCACTTCAAGATACCTTAATCCTGACAACTTCTTAAAGTTTTTATCTGTCAGCTCAAGATCTGTTTCTGCCATGTTAACTCTAAGAACTTCCACCAGGTCACTTCCCTGAAAAATGAAATAACAATCGTAATTTCTGTAAGCATTCAACTTTGTTGGAGCAATCATAATGGGTCCCTCAGTTGGTATTCTTACTCGGTACTTACACTTACAGAAACAATTGATCATATTCATCAAATGATGATTATAAACAAATAAAAGAAACAATTGATCCTATAAAGTTTTCAACCATATATCACGTATAGTGAACTAAGATGGATGAGGGTATCAAAAACCAATACGATTGAAAGAGAAAGGGGAAAATTACAATATATAAATGCCAAATATGGTAAGAAAATACTCAAGAGTAATTCTCTAATGAAAATCACAAAACCATGAAACTCAATACCTCTTCACTTTCTAACAAGTCCAAGGCATCTACATTTGACCATATCCTGCTGCGCTTCCAAGGATGTAGATTGTCTTCCTCACGAATAATTGTTCTACCAAGATCTCTGATTAGGTCATGCATCCAGAACTCATTTCTCTCATTCAATTTTAGCAAGGACCTGTCCACAAGAGTCCTGATTCCAGGGACAGGATGAAAGTTACAATCACTCCACATGTACTCAGGAAAGTCTTTCTTTTCTCCAATAAAGGAGCAAGAAATATCAAGGAAGATTTGTCGAACATTGTACTCCAAATCATTATAACTTATTTTTAGTCTCTCAAGCACCTCAGTAGGAGGTATATCTTTCAACTCTATCAATTTTGCTTCCCAAAATATCCTATCTCTGTGAAACAGAAGCGAACCAAAGACCTTTAGAGTCAAAGGATGCCCCGTTGCAACTGTTACAAACTTCTTGCTTAGAACTGCTTCTTCCTTTGGAGGATTATCTGTTCTGAATGCATGCTTGCTAAAAAGTTGAAGAGCATGATCATGGCTCATTTCTCTGGGTTCATACAACTTAGATTCTCCAAGAAATTCCAAAACCCTTTTGTTCCTTGTCGTAATAATAAATCTACTCTTCGGAAAGAAATCATCCAAATTTCCCAAGGTTTGGTTAAATCTAAACCGATCATCCACATCATCAAGAACAATGAGAACCTTGCGCTTGAAAACTCTCTCTTTTATTACACGGATTCCTTCCTTAGCATCTTTAACCTTGTGATCAGTCCTCAGGATGCCAGAGATGATCTTACTCTGCAAATTTATGACCCCATCGTGTCCCAAAAGTATCTCTCGCACATCTTCCACAAAACAATAATAATCTAACTGTCCACGAACCTTATTATACACAGCCTTGGCTATAGTGGTCTTACCAATACCGGCCATACCATAAATACCAACAATCTTCACACCTTCATAGCCTAAATTTAGCAGGTTTGTCACTTCTTCTACATGTGAGTCGATTCCAACCAACTCATCTGTCACTAAAGTGTAACTCGTATCCAGGTGCTTCCTCACCTTTTCCACAACCTCTTTTGCAATAGCTCCTTGCCTGGAAATTGAACACAAGTTTTACTTCAACGGGAAATAGCCAACTGCAGAAAATATCTGTATCGAGATAGTTCACTTCCAGTTTCAATTTGTAAAACTATTAAGAGAAGAGTCCTCTATATATATTGAGAATGAGATGCAAAGCTGCAGCAGTATAATCTGAGGTCCATGAATACATATCTACATACAGATATATACCTTACCCATCTGATTTAGTAACGTGCCATCCCTTTAGTTTCCCGACTTCCCGGAGAGCTTCTTCAAATTCCTTAATCGTGCCTGCATCAAGCTTCTTCTTCTTGATGAGCTGTTTAAATGGCTCCTTGTAAGCACCCTCTTGACGCCGCACATCACCGGGCTCCGTCATAAAGAAAATGGGCAAAATGATGTGGTCCTTCTCTTGCTTGCAGCACTTCAACATCTGAGCTAGCTCCTGAAGGCACGATTTACTCCCAGCATAGTCGGGAGAAAAGATCGGAATGTACACCTTCGATTCTTCAATAGCCTTGATGAGTGCAGGATCAATCTTCTCCCCCTTAGGAAGCTCTTCGTCATCGCGAAAGGTCCGAATGTTCTCACGAACTAGGAATGTATAGAGAAAATCCCCAAAGTTGTTACGGACATCAGGGCCTCTAAAGCTCAGGAAGACCTCATACTCCATCGGCGACGAGGAAGGAGCCGCGGATGCTTGTTGCTGCTCCATTGATGATTCTGACTTCGAAGAAGAAGAATCGTCCAATGGTTTAGAGCTGCTCTTGGTAAAGAAGGGTATAGCCACCGCGAGGAGTAGTCCGACCACCGCCGAGACGATTAACCACATGATCCAGCTCTTCCGATCCATATCTCTTCTGAAACAAGTAGCTGAGAGCGAATAAATCTCAAGACAATGGGAAACTCCACTCCAAAATTATGTTGAAGATATCAAAAGCCCCCTATCTCTTGCCGGCTGTTTGGATGAGAAATGGACGATCCTAAACAGTTGACTTCTGCATAACAAATTAACTGTGGGGTCCTGATACGAACGAAATCAAACGAGAAAGTTCGCCCTAGACCTAGAGGCACCTCTACTTCGATACTCGATGAATCAAGGAGAAACCGAGAACGCAGGCGAGAAAGGAAAAGAAACCCTAACCACCATTCTCGTTCCTCGGCCGATAAACGGAACGAAGCCATGAGATGTCCAGGCATCCAACTACATCGTCTTCTGGACCAAATCGGCTTCAAATAATACTCCGAAACCGCTGTCATTTTCTGCCTCGATCTGACGAGCCACAACAGCATAGCCGGAAGACACCCTAACTAAACCGCCGGACACTGACTTCTGCTTCGACCTGGCAGTTACTCTTCCAATTCGCCATCACCCGCCGGCTATCGATTGAAATGATTTGCCGCGACGAGAGAAATTGGCGGGGGAAATGTGGTGGAAGTTGGAACAGTTTTGCAGATAGCCGGCGGGTTATGACGGCGAGCAAAACCGTCAAAGATAGGGAAAAGAGGCCAGACCGTTGGACCGTCGGGAACTGAGATCAAACATGGGCCTTCATCCTCCAGCCCACTTATCTTTCCTTTTAAAAGATGAACGGGCTGGGCCGACTTTTATTTTTGTTCATTCTCTGGACCCACCGCCAGTCCGCCACAGCAGGAGGAGGCGGACGGCTGAGGAAATTCGGGAACCCACGCAAAAAGGAGGAAACGAGAATAAAAAAACGCCAAAACGCAAAACTTTTTGCATTCTCAAAAACAAACAAACGCAATTGAATGTTAATTTGGCACGGCTGTAGTTTTTGGAGAAGTAGTTTTTAGAAAAATAATTTTCAAAAACTATATTTGAGTGTTTGGGTGAAAAATTATAATAATTTTTTTTAATATAAGAAGTTATGTAAAATGACTATAAAGAACTTATAATATAAAATATGAACAAAAATTATAAACAATAAAAAGTAGTGAATATGGATCTTGTTAGATGTTTTTTATATTAAATAATATGATTTTATAATTTATTTTATTTTTAGAATGATATAAATGAAATAAAATTATATTTTCTTAAATAAAATTATATTTTCTTAAATAAAATTAAAATATGATAACGATAATCTTGTCATAAACCAGTTGGTCTATCACGCCCCCTCAAAACGAAAGTCAACTCACGGGCTTGAAGTTTGCAGAGGCAATCATCATACCTTGTGCTTTAATCAACTGTTAATATTGCGGGTTGTGGAGATTCGAACACACGGCCACTTGGTCAAACCAGCTCTGATACCATGTCATAAACCGGTTATTCTCAATAACTCGAGTTGTTGGAAGAAGGTTATGTTGGATCTTATCCCTCTCTACACTCTCCCTCAAACGAAAGTCAGTAAACCCATAAAGGCTTTTGTTTGCACATGTCCTGACTCCTGAATACAAGAATACATGTGCTTCACAAATGGGGTCATCGGGATTCGAACACAAGACACATTGGTAACAAATGGCTCTGATACCATGCCAAAAACCAGTTGATCCCAATAACTCGAATTATTGAAAAATGTTATGATGTACCACTTCATCAACACTCAAGAGGTAGAGTCTGTTAGACATAGCTTTATCTCCGTAATGCTTTCTTTCCTGCTTCATTCGGCAGAATCGGCCAATCGGGTTGACCATGTTGCTTCTTTTGTGCTTTCTATTTGATATTTACAGTTTTCCTATATCAACTATGAAGAGCTTGTCATTGTCCCTAACAACCTCAAGACAATCAATCTCCCCACCAATCTCATTTGTTATTGTATAATTACTTGCATCAACCCCAAACTTCTCACCTGTATATAAAAGAAAGACAACGAATTTCACATCAAATCAAAGTTATTAGTTGATTGAATCGAATTTCACCAAAACTAATTAAGCTTACTAAGCACATGGAAAGACAATAATTTCTGTTCATGATTATAAAGTTTTTTTCGTATATACCTGCAATGCTTTTGAGCTCCTCAAGTGTACTCGGCAACTTAATCAACTTCCCAAACCTCATGCTTTTCCCTTCATCACCAACATCCTCAACCCTTCTAACCAAATCAGGATGACGACCCATGAAGATGCTCACTCTCAAGCAGCAATCGAGCAACGAACTTCTTCGATCGATTCGCGCACCTGCAGCTGCAGCTTGTGATTTGCCGTTCGCCACGAGGAAATCCACCACGTCTTCGTGATTCCTCTCCATGGCCAGTCCCAGAGCTACTTCTCCACGTCGATTCCTCGAGTGCACGTTGAATCCGTGCACTCGCACGAGCTCCCTCGCGACTCTGAGACTGTTTCGTTCCGCGGCTGAGCATAGCAGATCGCCCTCGATGGTTCGGATTTCGTAGGAGGTGATGTTGGCGTGACTGAGCAGGATCCCGAATATCAGGTTGTGGTTCGATGATATGGCCTCCCATAACGCAGTATTGCCATCCACATCTAAGCAAAAAAAAAATATATATATCGAACGACATTAATTTTATCGTGTCCAGAGTGCTCAAATGTTCTAAATCTAACAAACGAATGAAAGAATCGGGCAATACACATAGTGTCTTTTCGTTACCTCTCAAGTTTACATTGCAACCATATTTGAGGAGCGCTAGCACACACTCTTTGTGCCCCTTTGATGCTGCTATGTGCTGTCACATGAACAAAAGGAGACCGTTAGCATTGTTATGAACCAGTTGATCCCAATAACTCGAGTTGTTGGGAGAAGATTATGTTGGATCTTATACCACATTCTAACACGCCCCCTCAAACGAAAGCCAACTCACGGGCTTGAAATTTGCACAGGCACACCATACCTTGTGCTTTAATCAACTGTTAATATTGGGGGTCGTGGAGATTCGAGCACATGACCACTTGGTCAAACCAGCTCTGATACCATATCATAAACCAGTTAGTCCCAATAACTCGAGTTGTTGGGAGAAGGTTATACTGGATCTTTATACCACACACTAACAAGCATAGAGTAATGAATCTTGTGTTGATTATTGATTGATATAACATATACCAATGGAGTTTTGCCTTTGGAGCCACCGATGTTGGGATCCAACCCTTCCTTGAGCAACTCTTCAAGGAAAAACGCATTGCCAAGGCTTGCCAAGAACAACAAGCTGTAGGAGTTAGCTGTGATCTTTGTCTCTTCCTCGTCTAATTCATTGTCGGGAAATGGAACCATGCCGTAGTTCTTCAAAATCTTGGAGGACATTTTATAATGCTGCAATTGGATAGTGTGGTGGATCCCACAATTAAAAAAAAATAAAGAAAAGAGCCAAAGGTAAACCGGACTGAATCGAATCGGATCAAATGCGTTGTTGGTTATCGTCATCAAAGAAAGAGTTATACTTACGTGGAGGAAGTTCTTGACTATGACAACGGAATCATCGTGATTGCTCCGCATGGCCTCCAAAAGCGTCGTCGTTTTGAGTTGCAACACCTGCGAGAGCACTTTGGTTCGATACGTGAACCTCTGAGGTTTGCCACAAAGTGCGTCAACTTCCCCAAACATGTCGCCGCTGCTTAAGCTCTCGAGCGACAATCTCGTCAACTCTCCATCCAGCCAGGACTGGTCGCTGGTAGTGCTCACGATCTCGACTTCTCCAGAGACGATTATGTACACTTCATCTGGCCGTTCGTTTCGCAAGATGACCTCTTCTCGTGACGGCATGTACTCTGCCCTCATCCCCGAAACCTACACATTACATGATCACTTGTTACAACATTTAATCGGTAGCCTAAACCCTAAATAGATATGTCTGAGACTTACTAGTGACATCAGGGTTCCGAGGGAGACGCCCTTGAAAAGATACACTTGTTGTACCGACGGCAAGAACAAATGTCGGCAAACCTTCCTCCGAATCGATTTGGGAAGCTCTTCAATCAAACGTTGTTGGTTCAATCTCTCGGCCTGGAATCTCAACGACATATAGGCCAACACTTGCTCTTCTAGCCTCCGAGGTAAGCAGTTTCTGTTCACGAAGGTCGACGCTACTTCGATGCTTTTCCTCTGTATACCATTAGCAACGACATTTAGCCACCACATCATCATTCAACCAAAAGAGAGAGATCTCATCTCAACCTCACTCTAAACTTAGGAATGTCAATAGGGTAGGATCGAGACGAGTAATTCGATACTCATATTCATCTCATGCGGCAGATCAAGCTCAAGTCGGATAATTTATCATGGCATGCGGGTCGGAGCAGACAAATTCATATGGGTATATGGGTATATAACTTAAAGTGAAAACATTAGAATTACTGATTTTTTTCGTGAAATAAAATTAAGAAAACACTATAACATGATAAATTTAATTACACTACTATTCAACAATTTGAGGTATACAATTTTATTGTAGCTAAAATATGAGATAATGCAAGTAAAATCCTAAATAATTTAACTAAAATTACATGTGATTTGGCAAAAAAAGATTGAGAATGAAACATGTGCTCAGGATTGTCGGGCGGGGCATACACGGGATAGTACTCGTGCCTAAGGATGACAACAAAACCCGAACCCACGGGTACCCTACCTTACCCAACCCGCGTTGACAGGTTTCGAGTCGGGTTTGTGTTTAAACCCATACACTGTTCACCGGGTAGGGTTGGGTTTGGGTTTAGGGATACCCGCCCACACTTATTCTGTCGCCCTACTCTCCCCAAACCTTTCCCTAATTCTAATTCCCCCAATCTAACTCTCACTACACTTATTCCCTGTGCTTTTATTCAGTGTAATTGTCATTTGTCTGAATTTTCTAGATTGGTGTTTTTATGTATGGATAATTTATATGGGGAAATTGATGTTTGAATTTTATCTTGATAGAAACTTGTTATTGTAATTTTTTTACTACAAAAACTCAAGGACACGCATGAACCCGCATGTTGGATTAGATTTGAGTTTTCCAAACCCAGTGAATTTTACCCCAGGTTTTTTTACGGATAAACCCATAAATTTGGGTCTGACACTACCAACCCGGCCCATTTCCATTCCCTCTCCCACTCAGCCTACGAGGTGGGAATTACCCGCTCCAAAATAAACCGTCAAATTTGATAAACCGAGATGAGTTCAAAATAAACTCTAAACCCAAAGAGAAAGATAAAAAAAAATGAAGTTAGAGGCAATTAATTAGCGACCTTGTTTGGAACTTGTTAATTATACTTACGTACTCCATGGTGCGGCGGGCGCTCTCGACGACGAGGTCGGTCATGTTGCCGATCAAGTAGGCGGTGAGGCCGAGGTTGAAGAGCATGTACCCGGTGATGAAGATCCTCTCCCGCGTGTTCTCCGCCCGGAGGTCGCCGTACCCGACGGTGGTCATGGTGGTGACGGACCAGTACACGGCGACGGTGTACCGCAGCCAGATGCTCGTCTCGTCGCCGTATTTGGCGATGTCGTCGATCCAAGTTCTGCCGCCGTGGTTCTCCTCGGCCAGCAGGAAGAAGAGGCACGCCGCGCAATGTGCTGAAAACAATGCCACCTACGTTTTTAAGTTCAACGTACACCAAATTAGTAGTCCACCTTAACGACACCTAGAAAAATTATTAAAAATTTCCTTCATGAATTGAACCATTGTTTGGAATTTAAATAATCAATAATAATTTTACTCACGCAAGATAGTCTAAAGCACCGGACCGCGAAATAGTTGAACTTGATGTTCTTCTCAAGCCTGCCAAAAGAATCAATATGAACTTTATTATTATTATTTGAGGGGTCATTTAGAAGTTGCGATTGTTAACAAATGTATTATCGTGAATACATGTATAATATATTATGTATGTATTAAAGAATTTGATGTATTGTAAAATAAAGCATTTGGTGTCTTATAAAAAAAAGTAAAGCATTTGGTATGGGTGATTGTGTCAGTATATCAGCTAAAAGCTGAAATAAACAATCTCAACTCAACTATTTGTATTATTATATAAAAAATATTAAAGAAATAATGCATTCTAAAGTCTAAACAATACAAGTATATTGACAATTAAAAAATTACTAACTTCCAAACAAGACTAATTTATTTGTATTATTATTGTTGTTATATTATTATACCTTTTGAAGAGGTGCTCAACTCGGACCAATCGCCAAAACCGGAACAACCCGAGTAGCGAATAACACAACCAGAATTGTTGCTTGCCCGTGAACAAGTGGTACAAGAAATGGTAAGGGATGGTGGATGCCACATCCATGAGAAACCATGTTGATAGGTACCTACAATAATAATAATATCATTAGTTAATTATAATCTCATCTATCTTCAAACTCATCAGCAAAATTTTCCTTAATTGAGATAAAGTGATATGTATATATATTACGTACCTCTTCGCGATCCTTCTAGGGTCGTAGACCATCATATTGGTCTTGGAGTCTATGTAAGCAACGAAGAAGGTCAGAGCTATGTCAGCGATGAAAAACAGGTCGGTTATGGTGTCCACGAGGTAGAGCTCCCCGTGGTGAGAAGTATCCAGGAAGGCGATCTCGAACGGGTAAAACCAGACCGAGTACGCTGCCAACATCACCATAGATGCCTCCCAACATCTGCAATCCCTCAGCCAATTTTTTTTTATGAGAAGTTACATTTGTATGCTTTGGATCAGTTTCACCAATCGCGTCTTGAAGAGACCACAACTAGAGTATAGAGATAATGACCTACGTATTAGATGTGTACCCTCTCTCTCTTCTTAACTGGATTCAAACTCGAACGACTCGAGCAGAAAACGATGGAAAAACGAAACTTATTTTACCTGTATTTTGAATTGAGGGGAGAAATGGTCCGTCCTCTTGATCTCCATGGATCATGGGTTTGGGTTGAAACGCCCAAAGGTGGAAGAACAATCTTGGAGTCATGCACATATATTTTAGCCGATGATGATGAATATTGCTCTTCTTGATATTCGTCATGATCATCACTCTCGGCTCCCATTTCACCACCTTTGATTACGGTTGGTTTCTTGCAAAGCTTTTATTAAATACCAAAAGAGTTTGGCCCTAAGGATCAATCTTAACTACATAGCTAACTTCACATCATTTTTTTTTTGTAGTGAACTAGGAGAAAATTGTTTAAAACGTTGGTAATTATAAATGGCTAATAAATATTATATAGAACATAAAACAAGAGATAAGGAGATATCTTCTAGGGTACAATGTGTTCAATTTTTTGGGGTCCATAATTCCTAGGAAAATTTCCTAGTATAGTCCCCTATAATCACGACCGTCTACACCCTAGTTCATGTTATTAATAAAAAGAACAAGGAGTAGCTTATCAAATCTTGAAACCGCCTTGAAAAGTTAACGTTATTTTTTTTTATAATGGTGATTAAAGAAAAGTTAACGGTATTGTCTTTGTCATATATTATATACTAGAAGAGTTGTAGTTCCTTGTGAATTGTGATAGTACAACAAGTCCCTATAATAAATATATTGATTTATTCCTTACATAAAGGTAATTGATCATCGTTCTCTCAATCTTTTCTCTTAAAAAAATGCTACTACATCTAACTTGATTATCAAATGGCCTTTTCCTATGTTTTGACTTCTGTTTAGAGGTGGCAAATGGGTTGTATTCCATGAATTGGTGGATTGGATTGATAGATTCAATGATCAAATGGATCGGTGGATTCGTAGATTGATGAATTGATTCATAGATCCAAATGACATCCAAGTCTTGGACCAATACGTAAATTTTGAAAATTTTAGGTAATAAATGTCATAATAAAAAATTTTAGGTGCCAAAAATATAATTTCCAATTATATTTTTAGTATAAAAGATAAATTTTAGGTACCAAATTATAAAATACAAAAATATACATATTAAACTGTAAATTGTCAACGATCCATGAATCCGCCAATTCAATCGGATTTGAATAAAATAGATTGAATTTAAATGAATTGGATTCTAAACAATACAAATATAATAACAATTTTACAAAATCAATCACAACTTTCAAACAATCTCTAGCTGCTAAATGAAAAGGAGATAAATTGGAGACAAAGCACTCAACGTGTTATTAATTTCCCAAAACAAAAAACAGAAATTACATCTTCTGTAGAGAAGAAAGAAAAAAATAAGACTACAACGAATTAATCAAACAAAAAGATAATGAACCCTATAAATGGATTTTTCCTTTTTTTTCCCTCCACGTTGTTTTGATCCACAAATAAATGAACTAAATAAATAATCTAGACCCATATAAATCTTCTAAAGTTTCTGTAATATTTTGGCTAATCATACCCTATAGTTCTCGATAATGTGTAATAAATAATCTTTCTAAAACTCATTCACCCTTCACAAATGAGAGGAGGGCCAGAGACCATACTTCAAACGGCCCCGTATTCACAATAAACCCTAATCAATAATTTCAATCTGTGATTAATCAGTAAGTAATTAATAAAATAATTTTTTTTTTAAATAAACCTACGTGGATTGAAATTGATTGATCCCTTCCAAAACGTTGTCGTTCTATGCATCAGAAATCGCAATGGAACATCGGTGGGACGAACGAGTTGATGTCGCCGAAGATCATGTCGTCATGGCTACTCCCGCCGCCGTCTCCGCCGTAGCTGCTCGAGTCTTGGGACCCGAAGTAGGTCTGGATGTCCTCCGGGAAGCTGCACTGCGGCGGCTCGAGCTCGAGGCTCATCGTCGCGGTCGCCGGAGCCGGTTGATGGTGGTGGTGGTGGTGATCGGTTGCTGACGTCATCTCCATCATTTCCTTGAACTTGGAGGACTGGAGGAGGAGGCCCAGGGCGGACGTGGTGTTGGCCGGCCTGCTGATGGGTTGGACCATTGGTTCGATTGGGCTGGGCCGCGGGGGTTGGTGGGTCGGTTGGGTGTGGAAGAAGTTGTTGAGGCCGAGGTTGGGCGGTGAGGTTGGCAGGGTTGGGTTAGGGTTTGGGTGGTTCGGGTCGGTAGCAACTTCGGTTATTCCGGTTTGTTTGGGTTTGAGCCATTTGATGTAACGGCTGAGGTCGAAGTTGGTGACGGCGTTAAGGCCTCGGTACTCTATCGCCGCCATGTCGTACGCCGTGGCAGCTTCTTCTTGAGTGGCTGTGATTGGAAGGAAAGGTTAAGATTAGTCAATGTAATTAAGGAGTAATTGAACTTGGTAGAAGGACAATACTGAATTGAAAAGATAGTTATAGAGACCAATCTCATACTAAATTGTCTGTCCCCCGAGTGATTTTCACATTCCCGTTTTATTCGAATATTGGTAATGTCATGTTAATTGCTCCACCAAAACCTAAAATCCCGATTACTTGAGTTATTGGAGCACAACATTTGTAACTAATTGATGCTATGCATTTACAAAATGCATATAAATATTGGTGGAACAACTACTATCTTCATATTAAGTTTGTGTTAAGCTGGTCAAAGACTCGAATTATTTAATTTTGGGTTTAGTCCCTCTCAAATAGTTGAACCTATAATCTTGATCAAACAACTCATTTATAAGAAGAAGGAAAAAAAACCAACCAAAACCCCATTTAGAAGTCATGAAATAAAATCATTTTATAAGGATGAGATTAGGTTTTGGTGGAGCAATTCTAGGTATCTAAATGATGTGGCATTTGATATATGGTTATATAAATTAGTTAAGACCCTAATTAGCTAGAAGTTGCCCAACCTCCCTACTAAACCTCCATTATAACTGTATCCACTTGTCCCAATCTCAAAATCAGTTAGGCAAAGTAATTAATTAAAGATGTAGTATACGTAGTCCAATTCACAACAGTCTTAATTATACTTATTGCCAAATTAATACCATGGTTTTTGGACAAATGGCTACGTCTTAAATACTTAAGAGTTTAGAGCCAAGAAAACAAACAAACTTCCACTCTCTCAAGGTCCTAGTAGAAGCTTCCCTAATTCTTCCAATTGGCCAAAATAAGGAGATCTAATTAATTAATTCATAATAATCAAATAAATTATTTTATCAAAACAATTCATTCGTCCGTAAATTTTATAATATAATCACTTGAAAACAACTTATTTTGTCGAGTTTTCAACTTTCATTGGGGAAATACAAAGTTAGGGTTTATCATGTGTACGAGCAAAGTAAACACGAAAAGCAGTTATTGTATTAGTGAACTCGATCTGTTCATGGAGAAAAACTAATTCGTATTATCCGGTACTCCAGATCGAGAAGCAAACTTGTATGCTTCATTTTTTATGCAAAAAAACAATAGGATAAGCCATGGAAAAATGCCACTACCATGGTAAAGGTTTGAGTTTATTACTCTTTGGAATTATCTTCTTATAATTTGATAGCTAATTATCTTCTGAATCTCTGCTCAATTAAGGTGACATTTGGGATTGTGATGGAAGGAGAAAGACTTATTTATTACCATAGGTCCCAAGGTAGAGGTACTTGTTGCCAAACACTCTGCCGATCCTGGCTTCCCACCTTCCATTATGGTGATGCCTATTTCCATAACCAAAAACACCCCCAAAACACCAAATTAACTTCACAGAAATTGAGGATTTTTACTGTTTTACAGAACAAGATGATCATGAAATGGTAAAAAAAAAAATCCATTTAAGTATATACCTTGCAACCCCTCTGTACTTCGAAACCCCTCGAGAGAATCCGCTGCTTTTCCTGGCAAGTAATGAAGTCCTGAATTAGCTTCAGTCCCTCTTATCATCGTCATATCATTCAAACCAAAAGAAAGTTTTCGCATGCAACGGAAGAGAACAAAGAAAGAACTGCATAGTCTCGAGAACACTTTTGTACCTTCTGAGCGATCCAATGTACTCTTCTCTCGACTGCCCCTCCATATCCTTGATCTCCTTCTCGTACGTAGCCAACTACAAACAGCAACCAAATGAACCTTACTCCATACTTTTTTTCTTAGAGAAATTTCAACGAAGAAGTTTTGTGTATACATGGAGATGAATAACTTGTTACGAGTTTTTAATTTGTACCGGAAAGTTAAGGATCGTTTCTGGACCCCAGTACTTGAGAGCTGCCAAGTCGTAAGCATGAGCTGCCGCTTCTTCATCATCATAAGCCCCTAGATACACTGGAAAACACGATTCCAATCACAAGAGATAAGATTTCCATGTTAATATATATGAAGAAAAATACAGTATGTTTAGTATCTATACGTACCTTGACGCCCTTTCTTGTTTTGTGTCTCATTCCAGCAGTTCTTATCCCACAAATGAGCTTCATACCGACCCGTCCATCGATGCCTGAACCGACAAAAACACATCCAAAAAAAAAACGTCCAAACACACAAATTATCATCTCGAAAACAGAAAGGTCACGAGTTCGAATCTCTCCGTTAAATTCCTGCTGATCAAAACTCCCCCACCTTGTAACGCCACGGTAGATGGAGCTGCGCTGCGGCGGCGAGTCTCGTGGCACGGTCCTCCTCGTCCTCTTCACCTTCGTCACCCCGCCGCCGCCGCCGTTGATGGAAGCCGACGAAGGAGTCTTGGTGAGCCCGAGCTGCTGCTGCTGCTGCTGCTGGTCACTACTGCTACCACTCCCGTTGGTAATAATACTCCCGTTGCTGTTGGCCCTCTGCTTTCCCATTTGGAGGCGCAGTTGGAAGAGGGGAATTGCACTGTTTTCTTTCTTCTGCTTTCTCTTATCGACCTTGTGTGGAAAGACTAAAATGATCAAATTAAAAAATATGGGAGTAATTAGAAGACTGAATATTTGATGGTTCTCCCAAAGCCCAGTGGCTTATATAAGGAAAGCCGAGCAAGAATAAGGTTGGAGTTTTCGTGGGTTGGCATGGAAATCAGAGCGCAATAGTTAATTAAATTAAATTAAATTAAGTCCATTCTTATTAATTATTATCTTGACAATTTATGAAAGGGGGTTGCCGGCGGTTAAACAGTACGAATTATATATATATATTAATTAATCCATGATTAATAGAAAAAAATATTAAGGAAATGATTATAACGGTTTAAGCGACGTCGCCGTCCTTAAGCGGATTGTCGTCTCGTCTCCAGCGTCGGCACGTACTTGTTATGTGCCCTCCGATCAAATGGGATCGTTTTATTGGTTGGATTAGAGATTAAATATAAGTTAATTAAAAGATGATTTTAATGAATTGTGTAGAATTGATTAAGATTTTTTTTTATTATTTGCCTTGTGTGATTGCCCTGGTAATTATTTATCTATTTAATTGTTACCTTCCTCGCTGTAATGACACTGTCAGGTTTTTAATATTTTGTTAATCTTGATTTTATTTATATAATTGTGAACTTTATTTTTGTTAAGTATGGGACAGTAGAGACAAAAATCTGATTAGTGACAAAATTTCAAGAGCAATTGAGAAGCGTAGATAACTAGGTTTGTACAGAACTTACATCCAGCCGGAAATTGTAATTTTTATTATTTTTCTTACTTCCTTTCATTGTTCATTATTTTTTTTTATAATATATAGGTTATGGCCGTTATGCTGCTCAGACTTTTAGCAGCAGCTTCTGATTTATCAATCTACCCAAAGCAGGGTGAAGTCTGGCTTTCTAACTCTTGTTTGATTTCTATGATAAATTTTACGTAAGAGTGACGAGTCAACAAGTTAAAAAAAATTATGAGCCGAGTTTTTTTTTTTTACAGTAAGCAACCTTTTATTCCATCCGAAACCGGGAAAATCGTGGTCACATTACAAGAGTGAAGCAATAATATTAACAATTCAAATCCAATCCACTGGTAATGATCCCGCCCTAGCATGTCGTGCCACCCAATCCGCTAATCGATTCAAACGTCGAGGAACAAACTCAACACGAATCGATGGTGCAAGCTTGAGAAGGATGTATACATGTAAAAGTGTACTATACCAATTTAAGAATAGATCTTATATAACTATAATTTTTTCTTGTTTCATTCTCTTATACTAGTTAAAAGGGGAAATTATGCATACAATAGAAAAAACAAATGAGCAAAGAGAATAAAGCGTACCTTGGCTGTGTATTGGCCGGACAGTTTTGTTAGGAAAAAATGGGAATGGATCAGGTCAGTAACCTTATGGTGAGTAACCATGAGTAACCCGTTCACATCAGCATGACATTAGCATCATCTCTCTCATAGAAAGCCTTTAATTTTTCCCTCTTTAATCTTTGACGGACGATTTCTCGCTCATTTTAAGTCGAAATTTAATTTTTTTTGCACAGTTAGATCAGATTAATTGTGCTCTTCAAAATGATATCCACTTTAATATATTTTTCGAACAAAAAAAATTGAGCCATTTTTTACCAGCCTATACCATATGGTATTGACTCGTATTGAAATAAAAGCATACCTATGTTTTGAAAAATGTACCTTGGTGGTATGAACAAACCAATACTGTAGGATGGTTGAATATATGATAGTAGAAGTATATTAATTGTAATTTACGACTTTTAACATTGTATACCACACAATACCACCCCGTACCAGGGTGGTATTGTATGGTATTGTGTGGTATTTTTTGGTCCTGTAATTTGTTCACCCAGAAATTTGTCGATCCAATAGATCATGATGAACTCGTCCCTTCTGTGCAAACGTTTTCAAAAACGAATTAAAAACGAAGAAGATACCATACAATACCACCCCGTACCAGGGTGGTATTGTATGGTATTGTGTGGTATTTTTTGGTCCTGTAATTTGTTCACCCAGAAATTTGTAGATCCAGTTGATCATGATGAACTCGTCCCTGCTGTGCAAACGTTTTCAAAAACGAATTAAAAACGAAGAAGATACCATATGGTATGCAGTTGGTACCAAGAGGCCAGAATTTTTTTTCCTCAAAAAATATTGAAAATTGATCTCATTTTGTAGAGCATGGAGAACTCGTTCCATCTGTGCAAAAAAAATTAAAATCCGAGTTAAAACGAAAAAGATATGAGTCAATTAAGAAAGCTAGTGAAAATAAAAATAGCCTTTAATTCTCTATCCTTAGATCTGGATTTTCTAAATGAAAGGTCCAGATTTGGTTATTGATGGGTGCATAACCCATGGTTATGCACCCTATCTTGAGCCGGAAAAAATATATATCGTTCAAGACAAATCCAGTTAATACAAAAACCCGATATGATTTTTTCTTTGGAAAAAAAAATTCACTTAATTTAAGTAGTGTTTTTTTTCCTGATAAATAATTTCCATCGTCTCATAATAATGTTGTAAAAGGTGACGTTTTTATTTTGTGTTCATTATTTGTTACTGATCCAAAACCTAGATGAGTGAATTATGAAAGGGTACAAAGCTGTCAAAACAAGAGGAGAGGCACATAATAAAATCAAGATTGGTAGCACTTGAGCTCATGTGAATTACATGAGAAATTAATCGTAACTATAGAATGTTAAGAGCATTTATATAGTTGTTTCACAACTTTCGTATATATCGTGCCAAGAGCTAGTTGTCTGCAGAGAACCAGTCGCTAGTGACGTCTTCGTCCAACAAATCAGTCGCTGCAAACTCACAATTGTCGACCCAGCCATCCGTCGCATGAATTGATGAAAATCCAGAAGATGAATTGGATTGAAGAGGGACAAAGGCGATTTTAAGGAAGAGGTCGCCGATGTCGACAATCTCTGCTTGTCATTTGTCTTTCGTTCGGACACACGCACAGGAAGAGCTGGTAGGGGAGAGTAACAAGCGGTAGGGAGAGTGAAGAACTTGATTTGGATGGAGAAACAACTGGTGATTGTTGCTAAAGGAGGTTGCAAGGGAGAAGTCATAGATAAGGAAAAAGGAAGGAGGAAGAAGTCGAAGGAACAAATGATCGACGAATCAGAGAGAAGGAAGAAGTCGACGGTTAGGATGAGTTCGCTTTGGGATAGAAGAAGTAAGAATGTGAGATTTCAAAATAACTGGGAGTAACTATTTCAAAAACCCACATTTGTGAACTTTCAAGATATCTTGTATGATGTATCTGTAATCTCTAATTTGTTGTGCCATTTCAAAATGATATTTTTTGTTGAACATAATAATCTCACTTCGGAGGCTTCATTCCTGAACTCCTTGATATGGGATGTTGTGATATGAAATCTGCATAACCTTTTTATTGTTGTTCAATTAGTTATCTGGCACGCAACGTCAAAAGACTCTACCCACTCTCGAGCAGGGGCCATCTTGGTAGAAGTTCACTCCTTTTTCTCCTTTTCAGTTATTGTCGTGTCGTTTTGCTCCTCAAAACTATAACATATATAGATGGCAATACAAGCTCTTTCATTGTGACTTAGTGAGTCTGGTTGCTAACGGACTACCTTATTTGATTGAAATCATTGTTGTAATCGAGTCTTTGTACCGTATTTGATTGTAATCAATCTTTTAATCGTGTCATTGTACCATGCACTTTAGTGCCTTGAAAGAAAAAAGAAGTCTCATTTAAACTACCTCTGATTGTTCTTATTGTTATGAAAGTTGAGTACGAGTGTACGACTAGCAAAGGAAACCTCTCTATCCTCAACATTACCATAAAAACATGAGAATGATACAAAATTTTGGCTTTCAATTCCATGTATTGAGATTTGCAGGCCAAAGATATGAGATATCCACGATACACAAACAAATGCTTGAATAGGACAAATATTTTCACTCTTAGAAATTGACTGCGACACATTCTATGTGAATTAAAGAAAACAAAGCATATATATCCTGATGTGGCACATACACATCAATGCAACAACAAGAAGAGATAAGTGATTATAATAGAGCGTGATTCCAAGAAAAATAACATAGCACCAAGCTAAGTGTAATAGTTCACTATGGATTGCGATTTTAAATATTTACGACGAATGATTATGATATCGAATTGAAGAATATAACTATTATTAATTGAATTCAATCATGATGTACGTGAATAAACCCTGTGTATGCGTACTATCCTGTCGCGACATCTTTTTATACGTGTTTTATGAAAGTGAAGGCGAGATCGAGATTAACTGAACAAGCCAGAATTCTATGGAAGCTAGAAACTAATGAATTGTGAGCAGCAACAACAAGACATAAAGCGAACATACCACAATCTCATTTAGTCCAATTTGAGTTTAATATCACTAGCATCCTAAGAGCAATTTCTACACTACTTCTACGTGGAATAAAAAGAATGATATTCGTACCAAAAAAAATCTAGGAACTGGGCTTGTGACTTGTGATTGGGATTGGGCTTGTTACTACAATAATTAAGGCGTGATCCAGAACTGACATCACTAGGTAGCCCTTGATGCATTGACCTGATCCAAGTTCATTACCAACTAGCTAGTTACTTTATGTGGCCCAATAATTATTTTGAGATGGACTCATTGTCTCTTATAATTTGCCTTGCGTCTTGTGCATGGGTGTGCAACGATATGACTCACTGCTTTATATTTGGTTCGGTATAGTTGGATCCAAGTGTCAGTTTGGTCTCATAAATTTTCTGAATATTGAATAAAATATTGATCGAGTTTATACTTGAATCGAACAAAAACAATAATGATCATATTATGGTCCTCAGTTTCTCTGTTTTCTACTAAATCTAACAACGTAGACATTTACCAAATGACTCATCCATTCCATAATTCTTTCCCATTAGGATTTTAGGGCATGGAGAGTGTGATTGCTCCACACAATTACGTTTTTCATTTTGGCTAAACATACGTGATAGAAGTATTTTCTTTGCTAATTTGGTGGCCAACATTAGCTTGAGAATTGAGATGGTGCACGAAACCTAAAGCTACAATTAGTCTCATGGGTCTAAAAATAACTTACCTAACTTGTACCCTACCCACTCAAGTGGGTGAGCTTCCAAACCTAGCTAGCTTCCTCCCCCCACCATTTATTTGTCTCAAGACTACATCAATTAGTTAACACTAGATATAATGTTGACACTTTGCTGCCAACTCAATAAATACAACAATTATGTTTTTGTACGCCTAACCAGGAGCTTGTCAAATTCAACATGATGCTCAATTCGAATTAACAAAGAAAAAAAAAAGTTGGTCTAGTTGTAACATAGCCCAATTTTTTGCACGACCTATCGTGACATCTCTGATTCGTGATCGAATTGGCACGTATGCTAATCAGCCGTGGCTCGAGTGATGAAAGTTGTGGACAAAAGTGTGACACAATCAACTACCCAGCTCGAATATGAACCAACTCACTTGCATGTTTTAGCACATCTAGAGGGGGGGGGGGGGGGGAATTCAGATAATTAATGTTGCATGTTAGAGTTTCCTATGGCATTCTAGGGAATATGCTCCACCAAATGAAGTGATTTGGTGGTACATCTTCACCAATAACCGACATTTACATGTACCTCTCATTGTTGCTTGGAGAAGTAAGATACATGTTTGTAGTTTTGGATGAAGATTTGGATGAAGATGGGATGCCCAATTGGAATACATGTAATCATTTATGGGCAAAACAATGATTGTGTATGATTATGCCTTTATAAGACTTGATAGAGCAAATCTAGTTGTCCCATGATGTATAATTATTGCATTGCCTTTCTACCTACTCATACATATGGGCTTACCTTATGGGACACATGAAAAAAGGTGCACTCTATTTCCCTCTTAAGCTCCATACATGAATACATGGTTCCTAAGGTGCCTTATCATCTAGAGTAACAAACCACACACATATTTTTTTATTATCTGCATTATATTTTCGTTTCCATTAATTTTGACCGGGGAGATATGAATTATTTAATTGTGTTCATACCTATTACCGATGTACCTGATTGATAGTGTAGTTAAACTCAACTACAAGTCTACAACCATGTCCGTTCATACTAGCATCTCTTGTCAATTTATTACCAAACCGCTACTATAGCTTGTGTTAAAAATTTATTGACTGTTAAAGTCTTCATATAATATAGTAGTGTATTAGGATGCGGTTTTTCTTTACGTACTCCGAAAACACCTATTATTTTTCTAAAAATATTATCAAACACATAATCCCTTATCCAGCTACTATTACTAATTGTGAAGTTGTAAACCACCAAACCATAACAAGTTTTTATATAAGAAAAGTTTGCCATAAACCATCAAATTAGGTCACCTAATTTAATGCATACTAGCACCGGGCCCGGCCCCTTGGCCGGGAAAGTCTAGACAAAAAATATGTTCATATAACATGCTTACAATATAATAGGAAGATACGACATATCACTGAAAAAAGAAATATAATTGTTCAAAGAAGAAAAGAAAAACATACAAAATAATAGGTTTTCAATACTTAAAAATGGCAAATAGTTCAAGATTAGAGTTGTTTTTCCTAAAACATACATAATGAACCCTCAGAAGGAAAGAAAAAGATTGGTCTCTAACAGATTTTAGGAATGAGATCATTTGTAACCCTAATTAATGTCTAACAGATACACCCATATTATTCCTCTTCATAGAAAGTAGAATAAGGATCAGCTGGTTTGGAAGCATGCTAGTCGTAGTCCCCGAAGATGCCTAGAAAATAGTCCGGGTTCTCAAGAGAGCTTCAAACTTAAGGCTGAGTGCAACTAATTTTGAATTACATATGTTTGTCTTTGTCAGTGTTGCTGATACTTTCACTGACTACTTTGATTGGTAAGTTGACCATAAATAATAGGGATATACCTTATTTTGACCTTGAAGTTTGTCGTAAAAGCCAAACTTGACATGAACTTGCAAATAAGACAGTTTTTCAAAATTTTGAAAGAAATGGACAAATTTGGACTGAAATTTATGTTGTTCGTTAATATTAAAAGTTAAAAATTTCTTCATCCATTCAACATACAATGCTCAGGTGGTTGCGATTGCGATGTGGCTTCCATGTCATAGGGATGATACCTTATTTTGGCATGAACTTGATGTAAAAGACAATTTTGGCTCGAATTTTCAAATAAGATAGGTTTGTTTGCACTTTGAAAGAAATGAACAAATTTGGTCCGAAATTTGGGTTGACCTTTAATATTGACAGTTGTGATAGAGAGGTTTCGGTTGCGATGTGGCTTCCAAGTCATTTATTTATAAAGTCTAAAAAAGTGAATTTTTCAGAAGAAAAAAAGACCACAAAATAGGACCCTTAGTATATCCTAATATTTTCATATTTACTTGCATAAATCATATTAAAAGGAAAAAGAAATTGATTCAGGCCCCCAAAAATCCCAAAGCACGAAGCTATCTCTCTTTGTACCCCTCTCATCAATATTAACGGCAACCTAAATTTTGGGTCAAAGTTATTCATTTCTTTGAAAATTCGTACAAAACTGTCTTATTTGAAAGTGTAGGGCAAAATAGCATATTATACCTATGACGTGAAAGTCACACCACAGTCACCTTAACATTGTATGTTGAGTCATAAAAAAAAGAAATGTTTGACCCTCAATATTAATAACCGACCAAATTTGTTAATTTCTTTCAAATTCGGACAAAACTATCTTATTTGAATGTTCATGCCAAAATTGTTATTTACATCAAAGTTCAACACAAAATAGGATATTATCCCTAAATAATATAGGAGTACTAAAAATATTGGACTAATGAAGTTCAAAATGTTTCAAACAACATACAACCCTGATAAAACTGCAGTCCAACCAACTAACATTTAGAACAAATGACTTTCCAGCAGGATAACACAACTATAAGTATGGGTGGTTCTATCATATTTTGATTAAGAAAATGACATAAGGAAATGATATATAGACCTTGAATGATATACTTTGAGTATGAAAATGATGTCTAGTGGCCGGAGCTAGGGACATGGTACTATACCTTAAGCCCTTACAGATTAAAATCTAGGTCTTAATTCTATGAAGCTCATATACTAAGATCAATTTTATTAGAAACAATAATCGAATGTCGTGTTTCATCAAAATACATCAAAAAAATTATGTGCATAATCTTAGTGTTTAGGGCAAGGATTGAAAACCCTTAACGTACCGGGGGTTCGACTAAACCAGTAGGCACTATGTAGTGTTGTGAAACGACTGAATCACGGTTAACCACAGTTTTCGCATAAAATACCCTCCTGCCGACTTTTTCGGTACAACCTCTTATGAGGTTTTATAATCCTTGGTTTAGGATCTATGATTTAAATAGTTAAGACCTAGAGTTCACTCGTCAAGGGTTAGAATATAGTGTCTCGTCTCGAAATCAGGTTAATTCAAAGTCTAGATTGCCATTTCTTACCAAGGGTATGAGTTACCTTTTGATTTTACTCAAAATATGATAGAAAACACTACACACACATACTGGTATACTACAGGAGTATAGTATACTGGTATACTCCAAGAGTATAGTATACTCCACATGATCTAGACATTAGATGTACTTTGTTGAGCTCCAATCAATCTCAATGGTCAATTATAATTTTCCATTAAATTAAACTTTGGGTTTGAGTTTAGAGAATCGGGGCCTGGGGTTTATCCATTAGAGGTTAGGGTAGAGTATCATACCCCAAACTCGGTTAAAAATCATGGTCTAGATAGAGATATCTCACGAAGAGTACCTGAAGTATAATATACTCCAGGAGTACACCAGTCTGACCCATATATATGTGGTTGTGTGTGCACATATATATTTAATATTGTAATTTGATATGCAATATTCGAATAAATGATATTTGGATTGCGGTTTTAAGATTATCCTCCATTTATAAGATAGACTACCATTATTATTGAAGTCAAAATAAAATAATAATAAATGATAATCAAAGATCCAACACTAAAAATGCTTAAGAAAGACTTAGTGGGGTAGCTAACCGTGCTGGAAAAGTCATTTGATTTTCAGAATTTTGCCTCTTGTATATTTTTTTTATAAATAAATGCAACAAATTTGTTTAGTCTTATTGGTTATGACTCTTGTCCTTGTTAGAAGAGACCCGGGTTCAAATCTTGACACTGATATTTTTTTCAAATAAAAAAATAAACAATTGCAATGACGAAAGTACCCTTCCTACTTTCACTCTCGTTGCAGAAAATTTGAAATGGAACAAAGTTGAGTCATGAATCTCCATCATATATCTTATAGATATCTCCCAAACAAATTTGCAGAAAAATGGTTTCCCCGGGAAGGAGCAGCAATCACGTGCGGCCGGGACCAAGTTCCTAAACCTGAACCCGCCAATCACACCGCGAAACGTGGCGGATCGGCTTCTGGTTTGACCTTTTTTTTTAAACAAGTCACGCGGCTAAATCCTGCCGGTTCATTGTAAAAATATATATCCAAAAACGGGAACCAGAAAGGCGAGAAAATGGTAAAGCAGCAAAAGCGAAGAAGAAGCTAAAAACAGAGCGAAAGCAGAGTGGAAAAAGGGGAAAAAGGTTTTTTTTTCTGATCAGATCCACCGCCGCGTCACTCGCCTGAAACCGGGATACTCATTCGTTTCCCTGAGATAGGATAGAAAGAAATGAGCGGCAACGTAAGGAGGAAGACGAGCGCGGCGGCGATGGCGGAGGAGGAAGAAGAGGAAGTGATTGCTACTTCGTCTTCCTGCTGCTGCGGCGGCGGCGATGGAAGGAGGAAGGAGAAGGAGAGGAGGCTGGTGAAATTCAATGACCTGCCGGAGTATTTGAAAGACAACGAGTTCATCCTCGACCATTACCGGTCGGAATGGCCGCTCCGGGACGCGCTGTGGAGCGTCTTCTCCTGGCACAACGAAACCCTCAACATCTGGACGTACGTACGGGAGCCGGAGAAAAGCTCAATTTTGAAATTTCCATTTTCCGATTGGTGAATGGTGGCAAGGTTTTGAATTCGTGGATTTTCTCCCTTTTTGTTGTTCTGTTGTGTTAGGCATTTGGGAGGGTTCTTGATCTTTGCTGGACTGACGGTGATGAGCTTCATGGGGAAATTGGACGAGCTAGGAGGATTCCTCACCGATTTATCGAGGTACGCCAAGCCGAATTCCACTTCGTCTTTTAGATTTCGATTCTCGATTCAAGTGTATTTTCTTTGCAACTGTTTGATTGCAGAGGTCAAGCCTCTGGACCGTTGATGGCAATGATAATGAAGAACAATGGCAGTGATTTCAACGTCTCTGATAACAGCTTGGTTCCTGTAAGTTGCATTTCTTCATCCCTCCCTTCTTTTTTTTATTTGTCCGAAGTTACTCTCATCGATCCAAGTCGACGAGAGTGAGCGATTCGAGCTTACAGCTCTGCCGGTAGCCATGATAGGAAACGAATTAGTTAACTAGAAAGCTTGATAGCCTTGGTTTTAAATTCAATTTGAATTGAAAATCAACAGTATATGCAGAAGAAGAGAGGATATTCTGTGTGGCTAAAAAGGTAGAGAGGGGTTTTCAAGAAAGTGCAGGTAAGGGAATCATGTGATGGCTGATGACTTCCTTTTTTTTTTCTTCTAAACGCCATGTGAATTATTGATGTCTGCTGGCTCTGGCTGATGGCTAAAGGAACCTCTGTTTGGTAGCCAATCAAAGGTTTTGTCTTTTAGGTTGTTTTTCTACCCAATGAATTTGTCTGCAGAATCTTATTGAAGGAGATATTTCTTCATCCCATTTGGATTTTGCCACTGAAGAGGTCTTGTGAATGGTAAAAATGGTTATGGGGATGCTTACTTCTCCTGTTTAATGTGATGCCTTGAAGAAAAGTTTCAAACTTTCTTAGAGGGATGACACAATTTTCCCCTTCTTTTGCTCCATACTCTGTTTTCCTTCTCTCGACTCTGAGAAATGAAGTTCTGATTTCAATTATAAACTGTAACTTTGTTGCAGGACCACCATCTCCGGCGAATCCCGGAGCTGGAAACCGGCTCGGAACCCATCGCACAGTGGCCGTGGTTCGTCTACTTAGCCGGAGCAATGACCTGCCTAACCTGCAGCTCGCTCTCCCACCTCCTCGCCTGCCACTCCAAGGCCTTCAACCTCTTCTTCTGGCGGCTCGACTACGCCGGAATCTCCGTCATGATCGTCTCCTCATTCTACGCACCCATCTACTACATCTTCCACTGCAACCCGATCTCCCGCTTCCTCTACCTCACCTCCATCACCGTCCTCGGCGCGATGGCCATCGTCACCCTGCTCTCCCCCCAGCTCTCGGCTCCCCGGTACCGCAAGTTCCGGGCCACCTTGTTCCTCGCCATGGGGTTCTCCGGGACCGTGCCGGCGGTCCACGGCGTGTGCATCCACTGGGGCCACCCGCACGTGTTCGTCTCGGTCCTGCTCGAGGTGATCATGGCGGTTCTGTATGGCGCCGGAGCTGGGTTCTACGTCGGGAGGATACCGGAGCGCTGGTGGCCCGGCATGTTCGATATTGCTGGACAGAGCCACCAGATCTTCCATGTGTTTGTGGTTATGGCTGCTGTGGCTCATAGCCTTGCGACGGTTATCATCATGCATTTCCGGCAGGGGACGCCTTCATGTTAAGAGGGAAAATGTTTGCAGTAACTGTTTGTCTGTAACTGTTTGTATTGGTAATGTTATCTGACACTAAAGCTCAGTAGTAGTAGAGCTAGGAATGACAATTCGGTTTAGTGCGAGATGCATATCTGAACATTCATACTCATTCTACATCATCCGATAAAAAAAGGTTTCTTCAGCAAATGAAGAAAGAATAAAAGATGGAGGTAACCCAAAAAGAAGTAAACAAAAACGAACGAACATATGCCGAAAAGTTGTCAATGAAACGATACCAGGGATTATCTGCAGCAGCAAAACCTGCCTGCCGGCGGTGAGTGAAATGCTCGTCGCCCATCTTCTTTGCCAGAATGCTGCTATTCTAGGCTTGTTTCTCTTCCCGACTGGTTACTGCATTTGCACCCCTCTCCTTCCCTTCCGTCGCTCAGACATATCAACCTGACAATCTACAAAATGGATCAAGGGTTTCGTGGTTGTTCCGAATTCGGATCCCTTCCCTTCAACTTGAAACTTCGACAACAGCCTCGGCTTCTCTGTCACTGTAATCAGCCCACGACTTGCCCCGGTTTCTCCTGGACGATCGGATTCACTGTGATGTCAGCAGGAGGGGAAGCTGAATTAGCCGACTTTTCTTCTTCCTCTGGGGAAGCATTCTCAGCCACCGCCTCATTGTGATCACGATTCTCTGCTTCTGCTTCTTGAGATGAACTCTCGACACTATCGTTCTTCTCCGCCGGGGTTTCAGTTTGTCCTTTTTCAGCAGTGGCAGTGGCTTCTACCGGACTAACAGGAGAAGACTCCTTGAACCCGTTCATCGGAGCAACCGGGTATCCGTTGGGGGGAGGGGGAGGAATACTGGTAGGGGAAACAGGGAACCCGTTGGCAATCATCCTCGTCGGAGCAGCCAGGTAGCCGTTGGGCGAGCCGGCTTGGTAGCCATTGGGGAGCCAGGGTTGGCCCGGGACGAACTCAACAGCGTGTGGGTTCATGATCCTGGGCGGGTTCAACTGATTGCCATCTCCGGCGGGAACATGTTCACCGGTAGTGTGGAAATGTTTATTGTTTCTTGGCACCCGATTATTCCCTCCGGACCTGTTATACCCACCGGACAACCTGGGACCATAGGGCACTCTAGCCGTAGCCGACGACTGGTGATGAGACCTCCGTATGGCTACCGGGTTCACCGGAAGCATCGGAGGGATGTTCACCGGCGGAGGCAGAATCCCACCGAGGTCCTTAAACGCCAGAACCCCAACAGAACCGAAAGCTGGAATAATCGCTGTGGGAGATGGATTAAACGGTGGTGCAGCTGCTGAGAGCTTCTTCGTTCCATCCTTGCCATTCTGGGCTTCATTCTGTTTCTCCCCTGGTTGAAGAACCTCCTCTGCTTCTTGCTGCTCTTCATCAGTTGCAGCAGCAGGTTGGGGAACTCCTACATTGGTCGATGATACTGCTTCCTCAACTGCATTTCCTGATTCCTGAATCCCAACTTCGTCAGCCGCAGCGGCAGAAGCTCGAGTTTCAGCAGGGTTTCTTTCTTCTTCCTTAGTCTCGGCCGATTCTTCTGTTTGTGGTGGTGACTTTGTTCCTTCCTCTCCATTTTTTGAACTCGCCGAGTCAGTGGTAGGAGTGAAGACCTCAGGACTCGGTTCTCTCGAACGCTTCCCCTCTTCCGGCGGTGGCTGAACTTGAACCTGTTCGGCCACCGCTTTCACAATCGTCCCTGGAGGAGCCAGAGCAACTTCTTTGTATGAGAAAAGCTTCCCAGCTGCTTGAACGCTGATCTGGTTTCCCGCCGAAACTGGTCTCAAAACTGCGTCGTTGGAAGCTGGAGTCACAGGAGCAGATTTGGGATTCATCACCACTTTCTCCGGTCCACCACCGGTGTGGTTGACTTTAGGGCCGAAACTCGCGTTCTTAACGAACTTCTTGGCGGGAACAGTAACTGCCGCAGGTGAAGCAGCAGAGTCGTTTGGACTCGGCTTCCCTCCGCGAGATCTCGACTGGGAAGAAGCATTGTTCATGAAGTTGGTGTTGAGCTTCGCGAGGCTCGGCCTCCTCGAACCGCTACCTGCAGACGGTTTTCGGTTCGCAGGGGAGCGGCCCTTGGGGACGGCTTCCTGCCACCCTTCGTCGGGGTCTTCCTCCAGTGTAGTAACAATGACGACTTCGGTCTTGATGGATATAGACTGCTTCTGATCGAACTTTTTCTCTTCCTGTGGAGCATTGTTCTGGGTCACGGATTTGTTCTCCTTGTCGCTGGAGCTATCATCGACGTGGGAAGTAGTTGGGGATGGTGTTTCTTCGTCCTTCTGGTATTTGTCTGAAAAGCCCGGTTCCCCGTTCTGGCCTGGTTTTCCTTTAATCAGCTGAGAAGGGAAGGAGATATAAACAAGTTCAGGAAATGGAAAGATTTGCTGAAGGTGGATGAATGGTAGAATGGAGAACAAATGCATACCTTTGCGCGAGCTTTCTTCTGGGCTTCTCTAGCTTTAAGATCCGCGTCTGGAGTTATGTAATCCAAAAGGTCCGACACACTGATCCAGTACAGGAAAATTGAGGAATGGGTGATGGTTTAGTTCTCTCCACGAACACTTTACTTATGGATGGTGAAGGGTAGAGGTACTCTCAGTTCTTTGAAGAACACTCCTTTACCTCAAGTGTCCTTTACTGGAGATGGAGGCATCTGGCTTGGGAGTGCCATTACGGGCAGCTTCTTGCTGCTCAAGAGCCTTGGATTCGAAGTACTCGAGCCAAGCTGCAGCATCCTGCAAACATGGCATAACATAAGCGAATATGAGAATTAATCAGTGGTTAAGAACTTAAGATCACTCCTCCGCTAGACAGTAAACTTAGATCCCACCTGAGTGCGTAAATCTTCAGACCCAAGCTTCGCCTGCAGTATTTGTAATGTTGTTTGCTCATGCTGAACACTCAATGAATAAGCTTCCATCAATGAAAGAGCAATCGCAATGGCATGGTAGCTGGCAGCAGTCTGAAAAAGGCCAGATGTAAGTCCGGTATCTTTGTGATTTATATTGCAATCACAGAGAGAGGGAGAGAGATAGAGCTACCTGAATATGGTCAGCTCCAAGTAGTCTCTGGTTACACTTCAGAGCCTCGTGAAGGTACCTAAGAGCAACATGGGCGTTTCCCAGTCCTTCTTCCATCATCGCCACATTGATATATGTGGCAGCTGTGTTCGGGTGAGATGGTCCACATGTAAAGTGCAAGAGATAGAGTGCCCGGTTGACATACCTGAAAGAACCAGTGACAACAATCAATGGTAGGTGCTAAATGATAGCCAGTGACAACAATCAATGATACGTGCTAAATGATAGGCAGTGAAGTTAAAGTGTTATCATTGGAAGCATGAAGTGAATCAAAGTTTAAGTTTCGTAGGAATGTTTAGGAAGGGAAAAAGGAAACGTACTTCAATGCTAATTCTGTATGTTGAAGACGATAATAGAAGACGGCTAGATCTCCGTAGCTTTTCATTGTATCAGGATGGTCAAGTCCAAGCTCCCTTTCATTAATGTCCAATGCCTTCTGCTGATAAAGGGTTGCCTGGACAACTCAAATGAGTTAGTTTGAGTAGCAAGCAAGTATAATACTATCTCCCGGAGAAAAGCAGTTGAATTGGCCCGAGGGTTGCCAGATGATTAGGTTCAGGAACATAAAATAACTTATTGATTAGCAAAGCCAGAGATGCATGAAACTGTCTGAGATGTTGTACCTGATTAAAATCGCCCGTATGATAAAGAACTACAGCAAGCAAACTGTACGCTCCAGCAGTCATTCGATGATAAGGGCCACAGACTGAAACCAGCTTCGAGAGTGCCTTTAAACATATGAACAAATATATCAATTCACATAATCCACTTTTAAATATTATATCAGCAAGAGGCACAGAGTACACAGGTAAAAATGATGAGCTAATAATGCCCACCTTGGTGCCATAGTTAACAGCATCTTCCAACTTCCCCTTGTCCAAGGAAGTTTTGGATGATTCCAATAATGTACGGCCATCTGCTGATGAACATGCAGCATGCTGCAGAGTACGAACACAACAAAGTCAAGAAAATGAGCTAATAGCTAAACTTCCACGGCCCGGTTCTCAGAGTATCGCCTTACCTTATAGACAGGGATCATACTTATGACATCAGACTTCCTAAAAGGAAATGCAATATCCACCTCGTAGTCTCGGGGAAGGAGCTCAAGCCCAACCTGAAAATAGAATGATCCAATGATAGAGTAAGAATGTAATTCTAAGGTATCGGAGAGCAATATCTAGAGAGTGGCATGAGTGGTTACTTTATGGGAAAGTCCACGAAGTATTGTGAATTTTCTTAGATCTTGGCAGCTTTCATGCTTCAATTGCCACCCAAATCTCTTGGAAAGGAAGGTTTCCACCCATTTCCACTTTAACTTATCATCCTCAACAATCTCTGCATCCTCTGTTTCAACTGGAGGAGTTCCCAACAATATATTTAAGCATGCTGAAATTAGTGCAGTCAGCTCAGAAGCCACGTTTGCAACAGCTACAACAGCTTGCAATATGTGCTTGTAGGCTCGAACAATCATTTCATGTATACAGAGTGATTGTACATGAGGGAGTTTGTCTGCAAGTTCAACCTAGAATACAGGAAACCAATTAACAAAATGGTAAGAAATGAAGCATCTAAGAGATAGTATAGCAGAGAAATTTTACCACACGGCCCAAAGAACACATCTGTAAACCCCTAGTATGCATAAACTCTGTCAATGTTCTCCCATCAACCGGTGACAGTTCGAGAGAGCCAAAATCTGCTACCTGCGATTTACGCACATATGCAAGTTAGTTTTAGGAAAATTTTAACAGGGTCAAGGAAATCTGAGTGGTTGAACAACTGACCAGTTTCGGAAGAGCGGTATCTGCATAGTATTTATGTGCCATTTCAATCAACTCTTCAGGAGACTGCAAGACAAAAAAGAACAAGAACAAAAATTAGAATGTGAACTTAAAAAGAACAATAGTGTAAAAGGAAACTTTAAGCAGATGGGTTTTCCACTTAAGATATGGAAACATACCTTGAGATGAAGACCAGTTTCAGATTCTTTAAGCCGCAGATATGCAGCTTCAGGAAGCAATCTTTTCCATGTGACCTCCATATCCTCAAGTTTATTCTCCTCCTCTTTCTGATCCATGCCATCTGATATCCTCATAGTCTCAGTGTTGTTACCTTGAGAAATATCTTTTCCATCCTTTGGTTTGCCATTTTTTACACCCAGTTTTTTCTTTATCTCCTTCAGCAGGCCACCCTGCTTTCCCAGTCCCTTGACGGCAGGTTCAGGTTTTTTCTCTTCAGGTTTTTTAGGATCGGTTTTACCTGAAGCCTGATTTTGCAAGTGTTGGACCCAACATGCGCCTAGTTCCCATCTGATGGACTTTACACGTTTACTGGGTTCTTCATGCAACTTCTGTAGACTTTCCTCTAGTACCTTCCTGACAAGTGCCCTAGCAGAACGTGCATTTTCAGCGTCTCCACTCTGTAATCTCTGGTTTGTATTCGGCAATTGAGATGTTGGATACTTGTGCAATAGCATCCTCAAGCTGAAGAAAGTTAAAGAGAGAATTATTAGGAAAGTAAGATGATTATGATATTCTTGAATGTATATGGGCCATGTCAGACTAACCTATTGGCATTCAAGGCATTGGCCCCTCCTTCAGGTTGGTCTTCAATATCAATGTCCTGAGGAATTGGACTCCCTTTCCAGTCCACTTCTCCCGAGACTTTAACAACAGCTGTGTATCCGCAATGCCGGATAATCACAACTCCTATGGTAGAAACATCCTACAGAAGTAGAAAATCGAGGCTTCAGAAACCAATTCAACATGTTTAAACTTTCTATATTGAAAAATTCGAGAGGAATGTCAGAATCTCACATGAACAGCCGCACTTTCATCAGCAGTAATGCCCTTAAGCAGATTTCGATGAGCGAGTTCTTCCTGTGGCAGTTCAAGTACCAGACTACCATCATTCTTACGATCCAACTTGGTGCTTGCATCAGAGTCATCTCTTATCACCTTAATAAGTAAATCCCCAACTCTTTCCTCGTGGGGAAACAGGTCAGTCTTGCTTAGAGAAGACTGATTATTATCAATGATCTGCTTGATTGCTCTCACAGCTCTGAGAACGGAAACATCGACGAATAAACTGTGGAGTAGAAAGGCTTTCCTATCACGGATCTGTCTCTCTTCTGCAGTTTTACAAGGCATTGCTGCTAATATTGCAAACTCCTTTGCCCATGGCCTGTGATCATGTTTACCATTCCTTCCTTGCCCGCCTCCATTTCCACCCCAGTTTTCATCTTCCACTGGAAGTGGGGGGAAAACAGATGGGTTTTCAGAGACAACTGGTGGCACAACCCATGTATTTGCCCGAAAACCATAAGGAAGATTGCCAAACTGAAATGAAAAATAAGTGACAATTCAACAACCTTCAGTTGACAATGACTATGGAGAAGAATCAGAACAGAAGAACACCAAGAAAAAAGCTATTCCTGACCTTATTGTGTTCTATAAAAGCTTTCATAAGAGCTCGGTAAGCCTGCAACCAGCTCCAAAAAATGGCATAAGAACATCACCACAAACAAGCAATGCTTTCGATGAATTCAGTGAAACTTACAGTATCAAAAGGCCGGCTAATCTGTTGTAGCAAGCCAACCAATGAATGGCAAAGAAGGATGCGCTTTCCAGATGGATAAAACCCTTTCTTCGAAGCAACAATTGTCATTGGCTTCCCACTG
Organism: Linum tenue; assembly: GCA_946122785.1. Lineage (NCBI taxonomy): Eukaryota > Viridiplantae > Streptophyta > Magnoliopsida > Malpighiales > Linaceae > Linum > Linum tenue. The sequence continues at coordinate 771,554 of CAMGYJ010000006.1, read as the reverse complement.
GAAACCCTAACCTGCAAAATTCAAATCCATACTGCCGATTACAACGTCTGCAGTTCACAATCCAAAATTAAAACCTAACAAATCGATAGAAACCTCACATCTAATTGGAAAAAATCGTCGTTCGTTTTATCTTCGAGGAACGGCCGATCAGATCTTCGAATGTCTGAGAAAAAAATCCAGAAATTCCATATCCACTCAATTTCATTCGAATTCCAGCACTACACTACATTCCAATAGCAAATTCGAAACGGAGAAAGGAAAACACCTACAGTGAACCGGCGGCGTGAGGTTTGAGAACGAAAAGAACTCGTAGAACTGCCCTAGCCGCGGCGGCGGGTACATGTTAATCGCAGCCGCAGCCGCTGCCGAATCTCCCTTGGGAGACAGATCCGTGTCATTTCCAAAACTCTTACTCCTGTTGACCGCCGCGCCGGCCTTCTTATCTCCTCCTCCCGCGCCTCCTTTTGACTTGGCGACTCCGGCGTCATCGCCGCCGTTTCTTTGACCCGCTTCCGATTCCGTCGAACTAACATCCTTCCCGGCGGCGTCCTTAGTCGTACGGCCTTCGGCCGGTTTGATCGGCGACGAGCCGAAGGAAGTGGTGCAGGCGACGATGTCGAGGAGCCGGCGGATGTGAGCGACGGCCTGCTCTTCACTGTATTCCTCTGCAGCGGAAAGGAAAAATCATAAAAATATTTTTAAATTCTCGTTGGGAGAAAATATGGCGGGGGTGAAGCGCGGGTTATGATCTGCTATTGGCAGCTGTAGGGGGAAATGTTGCGCTCGGATGAAGTGATAGCCGTTGGATTGAGTACTTACCTTCAACGATGGTGAGGTGGCAGGGTTTGAGTGAGACGATATCCGCCGAATCTCTTAGTCTGGGCCCCTTTACCTGCAGGGGATTAAAAGTGAACTTTTACAAACGATACAAACCAGAGCCAAATTTTTAACTCATACCTGAACTTATGTAAGGATGTAAGTTTAGTATTTAGAGAAGCAAAATAGTAAAGTTAAGGTCACAACTCACAACCAACATCATAATGAATTTAGGTAGATATATTGGGCCCGTTGCATTGAAATACAAGGATGATATTGTCTTGTACTTTGTCGTACCACATTGATGTATGATGACATCATTTTAAAGAAGGGTAAATGACACATTTGGTCACTGAAATTATTAAATCGTGTCATGTTTAGTCACTATAAAATTTTAATATCAATTTTGATCACTCGAATTACTGAAATTGGTCACATTTAGTCATTCTCCAATTAGTTTCTGTCCAACTCTATTAATGGAGTTAGACGGAAACTAACGGGAGAGTGACTAAATGTGACATGTTTCAATAATTTGAGTGACTAAATGTGACATGTTTCAATAATTCGAGTGACCGGAGTTGGACAGAGGCTACAGGAGAGTGACCAAATGTGACATGTTTCAGTAATTCGAGTGACCAAAATTGATATTAAATTTTTCTAGTGACTGAACATGACACGATTTAGTAATCTCAGTGACCAAATGTGGCATTTACCCAGTTGGTCCCAATAACTCGAGTTGTTGGGAGAAGGTTATGTTGGATCTTATACAGACCCATGTATGGTACTTAACCACTTCCTTACACCCCTCCCCCCTAAACGAAAGCCGACTCATGGGCTTGAAATTTGCACAAGCCCGCCATACCATGTGCTTGAAAAGACAACGGTTAATATTGGGGGTCGTGAAGACTTGAACACGTGACCTCAAGGACAAATCAGCTCTGATACCATGTCATAGACCAGTTGATCCCAACAACTCGAATTGTTGGGAGAAGGTTAAGCTGGATCTTATACAGGCTCATGTATGGTACTTAACCACTTCCTTACCGTTACTAAATATTTTTCTAATTAAGTATACTACGTAATTATTGCCCTAGAAAACAGATGAAGCAATAAATGTTCGGAAAGTGTCAGTGTGAAGGGTACCTCGTGGGAGATGGAGAAGTTGTTTAAATGGCATGTCTCGACGTGGACGGCCAGTAGCTTTCTCACGTCCAGGATCCTGTCCGTCGAAATTCCCTACACATCAAAGCAAAAGCTTGAACTCAAACTCCAAATGTGGCCACCTACAACCTCAAACTTAATCGTCCATTTCATAAACAATATCGTTTTAAGGTGGCTAGCTAGCTACGAGAGTCCCTCGTGCCTGGCTAACATTGTGCTTAATTACATGCCCGCTCGAAAGAAGTTCGGTAGGAGATTATTAGATTCGTAGAATCTTCCACGAGTTCATATTGTGTGTTTTGGAATATGATAAGAGAAATAGAATTTGGAATTTGGGTTTTTGTTAAGTTACAAAAGTGAGGTTAAAATAGTTTAGAAGATACTTCAAAACCGATGTAGCAACATTGTCTTGCTCCTAAGAAACAAGCAGAATACAATGTTCTAAAACTTTCAGGTTGGACCAAGAGAAAATAAAGAAGACACTTGAGAAAGAAACAAGAGGTGCATTATATTCTTTCTTAGAGTAAAACATGCTACAAGTCAAGTCCAACCCATGACCCCTTTTTTCAATGAAAATATATATGTTCTTGTTGCAAATGTGGGGACCTTCAATATTGTTTTTTTTTAATTCTTAACAAAAAAAATCTATTTTTGGTAAAGAAAATCCAACATTACGATAGATATTGTGAATTTGTGATAAATTTTCATTTATGTACACTGATGTTACCCAAACATAGAGTAAACAAGAACCCATTATTTCCTTTTCATGGAAAACATTGAGCTAGCTAGAGCAAAGGGCAAGTTTGAACTCAAATGTAACAACAATTTGATAACAAAAAGCAGAAAAACATAAGGAAAAAGTTAAACAAAAATTAGGTAATTAATTACTAATTAGACAAACAAAGTACAGAGGGGTCGGCAATGCATACATGAAATGAAACAGCATCGGTTAAAAGATTAAACACAACAAGAGAGGGTTTAATTTGTTACTGCTTTACCTTGAGAGTGACTTGGGACCCGTCGTCCGGCGTCTCAACGGTGATTTCAACGACCGTCGGCAGAACTGCACCACCAGCAATTCCCAAGTTATACTTTCACAACCCCAAATCATGAAACCAACCCAAAAGACAAAGCCAAGAAAACATCTATATTACTACGAAAACTCGAACTATTGAGAGGGGTTCGATCGAGAACCTCGTAGAAACTTCATTGAGACAACTCGGATTCGAAAATACACGTGGGGAAACAAGATAGAGGAAGAAAAAAATTATGAAGGGAAGACCTTTTTCTTCCTTCTTCTTCTTCTTCTTCTCGCCCTTGGCTTTATGAGGCTTGGCCTTGCCGGTTTTCGGCGCCATTTCTGTTAATCCTCACTATCGAAGAGCTCAACTTATACTCTTAACTTTCCAAACCCAGCAAGACGATGAGAACTATATTATATGAATTAGCTTCTTGAGTTAATCGAAGAATCTGAATCTTTCCCTTCTCTGCGTGGCCAAAAACCCACCAACCAGAATCAATCCTCCCTTTTACTTGGTCCAAGTAATGCTTGTGAACAGCAAATGAACAATGGAGTCTTTGCTGGCGATGACTGAGAAAAGGGAGAGACAGTTAAAATTGACAGAAAGAAAAAGAAGGGGAAAAAAAAGGGGGAGGAAGAAGGAGGAGGGGGAATGAGAATGAAGAAGATGGTGGTGGTTGATACTTGATAGGATAAGGGTAAGGTTTTTGGAGGCAATTAGGCCTATGTGCAAACAAAAGGGTTTGGAAGGGAAGAATGAAAAGTTTTTGGGGTTGGTGGAGGCAAAATTCAGACCTCTCATTTCCCCACCATTCTTCCTGTCTACTCTGTTCAGCCCTTTTTTTTTTTTTGCCCATCTCATCATCCTCTAGGGCATTATCCGTCGGGTTCGATTCGTGTTGCTATAGTTAACCGCGTTTTAGAGAACACGATAGAGTGCGTGTGAAAGCTTGTCGACGTATAATTCAGTATTTGAGTCGGTACAAAGTACGGTGATCTCTTGGTCTATCGAGGTAAGTCCGAGTGATGGCAAGTATCGAAATGGGTTTGTGATAAGACGAGGCGAAATCGTTTGCTTCAGAGGACTTTGGCGCACCGGTGTTGGTAACCGGTAAGTTTTTAGGTGGACTCGGTTCGAAAGTCTTTGCTAGTTTACAGTGTGGATCTCGGAACCGCGCGATTTCAACACAACTATCCATGTAACAGTATCATGTTAAGCGTCGAGCTTACCGAGGGCGAGGATAGTTCTATCCCGATCGATTGATCTAATGGAAATATGGTAAGGATAACTCTCATCAACGTAACTGTATTATTATTGTAGTACATAGTTAACGATTTAACATAGTGGTAATGTTTGAATGATAATATCAATGAGCATAGTTAGACCTCATTGATTAAGATTACAATGATCATATTCATCACCCAATTGGTTTCAATAGTGGGAACAACACACATATAAAAAATGTATGCTCAAGGTTAAAATTTTGAGCATCACTAGGAAGTAGGAATACACATAAAAGACGGCTTAGTGTGGTTAATCCAAAAATAATGAAGATATTGTGTTCATGTGCTTCTGTTTGGACAAATTGAGTCCCGGTTGTGATGAAATAGTAGTATTTGTCTTTTCCCATCTCTTTTTAACTGTAGTTTTTATACAAGCAACAAGTAATTGATTTTCAATTCAGTTGTTTTATGTTTTGGAAACATGTGTTTGTTAGAAATAAACATAACAAATTAACCACTCATAAGAAAATGCCAAAATTATTGATGGCCGGTGAAATTCATTGTCATATGTCGACATAATCTATTATAAAATTTGTAATTATCATATTAAATTGGAGATGACCGAGTTGTTAATTACTAATAACACAAAATGAGACTACATGTCAACAGTCGACGTTGTGATCAATGTTCTCGATGGCTGAAAATGGAAAGTGCAACTGATAACTACATGCCACAACTGACTAGCATCTTTGCTACATGTCAACAATCGACGTTGTGATCAATGTTCTCGATGGCTGAAAATGGAAAGCGCAACTGATGACTACATGCCACAACTGACTAGCATCTTTGCTACTATCCTATGTAGGTGTTGGTTTGCCAATGTTATGAGGAAAGGTATTGATCATGAGTTCTTCTGTATTGTTAGGCCACTTGGACCCATTTCATGTGCGTAGGAACTCGATAGCTAGACCATATATGAGTTCCCTTTGCCATGAATGATCACTTTGACCTTTCGAGACTCCAAAAAGAAATGGGCAAATGGGTGATTTGGAGGTACATAATCTAAAGGGATATGGCCATATGAGTGTGGGTTTGAATATTTTAGCAAAAGGCTATAAACTAGTAGAGAGATTGTGATGAAATTTAGCTAGAATGTCGAATCCTTCTAAAGGGTTAATTGCAAGTTTGGTCACTGGGTTTACAAAAAAGGTTCACGTTTGGTCACTAAAAATATTTAAATTCATTCGTGGTCACTAAAATTAGTTCAATAGTTCGACTTTGGTCACTCTCCGTCCAAGTCCGTTAACTTTCGCTGATGTGGCAGTCAACTTTAAAAGTTGACCGTTAAATGACTGACGTGGCAATTAAAAAATAATAAAATAAATAAAATTTAATATTTTACTATTTTCACATCATTTTCACAATAAATAAAAAAATAAAAGAAAAATCAGAAAATAAGGTAAAATAAGAACCCTTCACCTCCTCTCTTCTCCACCGAATCTTCGTTCACCCAAAATTCAACTTCCCGATCACCGTCTTCCTCATCATCCACTCAATTCCTTCTTTTTCCCTCTCTCCTTCAGTATATCTCATCCTTCCAAGGCCCCAACCCTACCACTAATTCACTGGCCTTTACCAAATAGAAATCCCCCAAACCCACCCCTTTCCATCCCCCTCCTCTCTTCCAATTTACAGAACCAAAAAGAGAAACCTAGGTTGAGACAAACACCCATATCTCTTCAATCCTACCTCTCTCTCTTCATATTGATTCATACTAAAACAAGCGGCACCAACGCCAAATAAACCTCCGTCAATTCCTTCTTGCAAATGATTAAAAACGCGAAGAACGGCGTAGTTGCTCCAATGGCATGATATGGCATGATTGAAGGAGACCGGGAGGTAGTGGAGGGAGGTGTTGTCGCAAAAGAAGAGAAGCAGATGATGGCGGAGAGGGCGAAGATCTCCAAGAACTGGCGGCGGGTTCCGGGCTATGCCGACATTGAGATCTGTTCGTCGAGGGGAATCGGGGTTGTTGTTGTTGAGGGGTTACCTTTGGAACAGAGCTTCAAATCTGGGGCCGAGGGTTTAGTGCGGATTCTGGGAGGAATATCCGGATGGAGAAGAGAGGAGGTGAAGGGATCTTTGGCCGGAAAACCGCCGATCAGAATGTAAGAGAGGCTAGAAGTATTTTACCTTATTTTCTGGGTTTTCTTTATTTTTATTTTTTTATTTACTGTGAAAATGACGTGGAAATAGTAAAATATTTTATTATTTTTTAATTGCCACATCAGTCATTTAACGGTCAATTTTTAAAGTTGACTGCCACATCAGCGAAAGTTAACGGACTTGGACGGAGAGTGACCGAATTCGAACTATTGAACAAATTTTAGTGACCACGAATGAATTTAAATATTTTTAGTGACCAAACGTGAACCTCTTTTGTAAACCCAGTGACCAAACTTGCAATTAACCCTCCTTCTAAACATGGTCAAAAAGAGGATCAATGACTGGGCTTTGGATCCATCATTCGACTAAATGTTCGAAAATCGACCACACAATTTAATTTTTTTAGATGGAGAACTTGGTGAGTGCAAAGATTTTGTGTTTGAATCAAACTATCATTGTGAAAACTTTTTTGTTGGAGGCATGTGGTTAGGAGAATCTAAGGCAAACATATTTTGTGTGGTCTCGTGAGATTAGAGTTTGCCTATAACAATGGAGTTGTCCTTCGAGAAGTTGGGCTACTGAAAACAGAAATTCGAATAAAAGGACATGTAGCTCAATTATTTAGATGAAAATTGAAGTTCGTAATTGATTATTTACAAGCGATAGCGGTGTATTATATGTATATAAGACCGGCCAATTAGTGTGTGATTTGGTGCAACCGGTTGTTTTCTTTCATATTTACAAAAGACCTGCCTATACATAGTTTTGGCGTGTGCTATATTTTTACTAGTACAATTATTAATTATGTACATATATCATTGTAAAAAAGACAATTAATTTATTGGCACAAAGTCAAGTCCCAACTAGGTTAACACTTCAACGGCTACAAAAATTTGAGAGTGGAATATGTCGTCATAGTTCATAGGTGTATGTCCAAAAAAATTTGTATTTTTCTTTCGTTGGAAAGAGACAAATGATGGGTTGCACTTGCCGGATTAGGGCCAGCCACAGATATGATCAATCTATCACTTCACGAGGGAAATTTTAGATCCCAAAGTTTTATGAAATGATTTCACTAGACTTGAGCTCAAAGATATTCATGTTTGGTGTAATAAGTTGTTCTACTAGTTACATCGACATATCATAAACAGAAGTTCAAAGTATACCTCTAATATTTTTCTTTAGAAATTCATCTTCTTTTCATCTCAACTTCAGTTCAAGTAGCCTTCCCATCTCGTTATCCAAACTCATCTACAACTAGAGCATAGTACGTAGTTATTGTAGTACGTAATTTGAAATACATACATCCTTATTTGAACTTAAGATTTGACGCCATAACTCTAATCCTTATGCAACGAGGATTCATTTTCCAATCGTTACCTGTTCAAACTACACGATCAAAGAATGTAAATGATGTTAGTTATATTGCGAACGTAGAAGTTAGTTTATCACGACTAAATTACACCTTATCAACATATCCGATGATAGATAACAATTTTGTTCATACCCAAAGGCCAAAGAACTCGGGGTAAAAAAAAATGGTCATATGTTATGTATAATGGCGAGCCCAACTCTTGCAGGAGTTACCACCAAGTGTAGCCCAACTCTCACTAAAGCCCAAATGAAAGCCAGCTTACCACTAAGTGGAGCCCAAATGAAAGCCGCTAAAGCTCCTGCCGGTCTCTGCTTGAAAACGCTAGAACAACAGACGATTTACTTGTAATCCGCGGCAGAAACCCCGGCAAAAACCTCTGTAGTTTGACTTCAAGTCAAGGCCAGGAGCTTCTTCTCGTAAGGAAACCAGTAGAACCCTAACAATGTCGGTAATCGGCATTCCCCAAACGCAGATCCACAGACTCCCGCAGTCCAAGTACGTCGACGCGATCCGATGGCTTCCGTCCGTCTCCCCGCTCCAGCAATCCGCCATCGTGGCCTTCTTCGACACCGACGCCGACTCTCCATCTCTGGAAGTCCACTCCCTGGACCAAGAATCGAAGGCGCTCGACCTCGTCTCCTCGTGGGCTCCTCCCTCCCGCATTTCCTCGCTGAAGTCGACTCACTCGTTCGCCGTCGCCTCCACCGTCTCCGGGTCGCTCCACGTCTTCAGCGCCGCCGAAGCGCAGGACCCCTCGTCGGCGTTTCGGTCGGAGGTGTCTGTAGCCGCGGATGGGAAAGGGTTTCATATGGGGCGGATCAACGGGGTGGATTTGATGGACGGCGGGAGCAACGAGTGCGTCAGCGTTGGGGAGGACGGGAGGGTGAATTTGGTTAGGGTTTTGGATGGGAGTTACAGGAAGGTGTTCGATGGGAACGGTTTGGTTTCGTATACGGCGGTGAAGTGGGCTTCGCCGACGGAGTTTGTGACCGGCGGGTGTGGGTTTGGGTTGCAGTGGTGGGACCTCCGGCGGCCTGGCTCTGCTGTTGCTCAGTTCAAAGGGAACTTGTGAGTTGTTTTTTCCTGGAAATGTTTTGAATCTGCTGGTTGGGTGTTCAATGGTTACTGGACCGAAAGGTACGATGTTTCTTGCTTAGTGACTTGGTTTTGTTTGATTGATTATGTAGGGAGAAGGGAAGAACTTCTGGGATCATACATTCTATTGATGTTCATCCGTCTAGGAAGCACACCTGTCTGGTAAGACATGAATACTCCCCCATGGGCTTGTGGTAGAATGAATATGGTGGTAGTGAATCGATAATGGCAGTTTCGAAAAGCTCTGCGTACTATTGGAGGCTAAAGGCTTGTGCTTGTTGTGCCTTGACATATTAGAGCCATATTGTTGCTTGTGTCTTGCTTGCATGTTTGCCATAGCATGCTTGAAATGCCAGCTTTTAGGGCCGTGTATCGTCTCTTAGCTCTTAGGTGTTGCCTTCTCTGTTGATAGATAGCTTAGTTTGGTTAAGCGATATATTTTTGGAGCTCATGAAGCTATAGAATTAGGGCGGAACAATCTTGTGTGAGAAATTGGTGCAGCCTAGTAACCGATAAGCTATAATGTGTCCATCTTTGAGAAAGAATGAGGGTGTTAGAGGTGCTTCCAGGGTCCTTATTATTTGTGTAGTATGTGGTATAGAAATTGCTCGTTTATTCCTTAGTCGAAGCTATGGTCTTTTTGTTATCCGTAGTTCTCTCATGGTGTTCACATCTAATTTTAGTATTATCTTGTAGGCTGGAGGTTCTGCAGGAACTATATTCGCATGGGACTTGAGATACCAACAGCAACCCATTATCCTCTCAGGAACTGGTAGTGATACTGCAGCTCAGTCATTATCCGAGAGTGAGGTTTGGGAGGTTCAGTACGACTCCTATACTAAGTCTTCAATGAACAATTTCTCATCCTCGAAACTCCTGCCTGCCATGTTCTGCTCGGAAGATGGGATCCTTGGAGTCATTGAGCAAGGTAACGAATGAATGCCTTCTACTCTCTCTTTTCATACCTGAAACTCTAATGCCAAAAACTTGATACTTAGACTTTCTTCTGTTTGGAATCCTTCGCCATTTATAGGCGAAGAACCTACAGAGCTTCTGGCAGAACCATGTGCCATCAACAGCTTGGACATTGATCGACAAAACCCTTCGGTATACTCAGATCATCCTCTACCCTGAATCGCTTATTTTTTAACATTAGAGAGGGTTTTACTCAATGAACACATTTGGTGCCAATGCAGGAGGTAATTTGTAGTTTGGAATGGGAATCCATAGCCATAGTATCAAGGCCTTAAAATGGGCACAGATGATGCCATTTCGGTCGAGATCCTCCCCAGTATGGAACCTTCCGCAGGCAACCAGCGACCAGCATGGCCTCTTCCAGCTGAAGATTCTTCCCAAGCTTTTCTGTTTCTTCTGTCCATGAAATGTCGAGGATTTCAAAATAAATCCATCTTGTAATGAAGAATCCGAAGCCTACCCAATGTAATTTTAATTGTTCTCTTGTGAAAAGAACAGTCTTTTTCCTGAAAAATCGTAATGTTTGGTAATCTTACTCTACTCGAATTGGATGTAAATTACAATAGAAGATCACTATCAAGATAGTCATTTTGCACAACTCATAGGGAAAGTCCTAGAATGCAGCAAAATAAAAGTTTTGAGGACTAAAAAGTTCACCTCATCCTCTATCCATATTCTACATTTTCGCGTCATCCACTCCCCTCTCCTCTTTCTTCGTTTCCCTCTCCAATTCTCATTCCCTGAGGGTAAAACAGAACACGAGCAGAAAATCCACGGCTATGGCTTCTCTAACCTTCATGTCAGTCAATGCAAGGGTTTGTCCAGCCCGAGTCTCTTGTAGCTCAACCCGACTTATCTCGTTCGCCAATTCCCGCAGCTCGCTGAAGCTCAGTTCCACGCACAGCATATCGGGTTCTCTCGCAGTTCTTTCGTCGAAGCCATGCCCCGTCTCCTCGCTGTCTCAGAGGCTCCAATCTCTCACCGTCTTCGCTGCCAAAGGGTACAAAATGAAGACCCATAAGGTGAATTCTCAGTTTGGTCTGGTTTTGTTGGTGGTGTTTGAGAACGAAGCTAAGGTGTTTGTTAATAGGCCTCAGCGAAGAGGTTCAGGGTGACGGGAAGAGGGAAGATAGTGAGGAGGCGAGCTGGGAAGCAGCATTTGCTGGCTAAGAAGAATACCAAGAGGAAATTGCGCCTATCCAAAATGGTTAGTTCCTTTTTTGACAGAAAACATTTTTGTCTTGCATTGTTTCTAGTTCAGGATTTATGGCTTTAGTTATTGTGTTCTGAACGAGGGTCTAAGGCAATTACCCCCTTTGTGAGGAAGAACCGAGTTTCCAGTTAGTTGAATGTTCCCTACTGGTTGCATTTACTTGTTGGATGATTCCTGGTTGAAACTTGGAAAAGGCTGCTTTCATTGAATTCCTACTGCTTAATCATAAGCATTTAGTATAATCCGTTAGCTTTGCTGGAGAAAAGGGAGCTTTTTAGTGAAATCTGTCTGACAGCAAGCTGAAAGAAATCTTCAAACAAGTCTAAAATGGACTGTAGATACTACAAAGCTTTCACGTTGTAGGTTGGAATACATGTGTTGAAGATGTTGATGCTAGCGGCACTAGAAATTCCGATGAAGGCAACTCCAAGTACTGGACTAGAGAGCTTTCTGACTCTCTGTTTGCTCCTTGCAACCTTGAGAAAACATATGTGGAGTTAGTTACCGAGTATGAAAAGAGCATGGAGCTTTGCTTCCATCAATTTTGCTATGCACTTGGCTTTTTGCAGTGGAGAAATATTTGATTGTGATATCCTTATATCGCTGCTCTAAGGTTCAATCAATTCTGTTATCCACTTAGCTTTTTTCTAGTGGATAATATTTGATTGTGATATGTCCTGATATCTACTGCTCTTTGGCTATTGATATGGTCTCTATCTGCCTATGCTTCTTCTGGTAAGTCCCGGGAAATACGGGAATCTTTCTTGCTTCAGAAGATAGAAGAATTGAGAGGATGCTCTAAAAGTGCATATGACTCTGTACAACCCATCCTGTTCATCTTTTTGCACTGTATCTGGTTCTAGTATCTGCAGTTCTTAGCTTAAACCAATTGATTTGCCTCCAACTTCCTATCTCATTAGCCCGAAATTAGCCATTGGAACTAGCTAGCCATTTGTGTAATTTTCTATTCAATGCTAGTGCCTATATCCACTGTGTTTACTTCCATTCCTGGCATATACAATAGCTTCCCTCTCTCAACCATCTCTTGCTCTCTCTTTGTTCTGAAACAGCACGAGGTCAGCCGGAGCGACTACGATAACGTGATCGGTGCACTGCCGTACCTGAAAGTGAACAGATTGGCAAAGTAGATTTCACAGTCTCGTTAGTAGACAATACTGGAATCCATGGCCGCTTGCTTAACAGTTTATGCACAAGGGTCAGAACTTCTCTTCAATCTTGATGCATTGTTCTTTGTAATTCTGTTACAACACAGGATGATCAGTTTTAGCTGGTTTCTTTTGCTTCTTCCAATTCACTGCACTTGTCCTGCCATACCATGGCAGTTAAGAATTAACCCTTGGAAAAAATGGTTCATTCAGGGTGTTTATTGGATGTCAAATATACAAAACAAAACCCTTTGATGATTAGTTCTAATAGTTAACAATATGATACAAATCAAAATGGTGCTGTCGTCCTTCTTCTTGGACTTCAATGACGATGGTTTATGCACTATACTTATCATTAATTTGCTGGCCTCCCATAGTTTCTTAGTAGGAAAATACCTGGCATGTTTCAACCTTATCCACTCCCTCGTTAACATAACAACAATATAAAATTCCACCACCCATTATTAATTTAACTATTTAATAAACACTTTGGAACCAAAAAAAAAAAAAGACAAAATGAAATTCCATCTGGATTTGATTGGTCGTCCGGCGACTTCGTGCGGACGGACGGCGGAAAGAGATGCGACCTCACACTGCATAAAGTGAGGCCGACCACAGAGTATCACGCCACTTGATGCAAAGTAGGCGTACCCAAATTTTGGCATCCAGCTTACGTGTCGAAGTTCTCGAAGCTACCGCCAGATCAGACGCCACGTGTCCAAACCGACCAACCACCGCCGTCATTTAATACGACAAAAAAGAACTATGGACCGTGGGACCCGCCCATTTTATCCAAAACAGACTCTTACGTGTCGGCCAGCACGTGAATGTTATTATTTTCCTTTAAGTTTCCGTCAGAAAGTACGAAATCAACCAGCCCCGTGAACCAAATGGGTCCCGTATCAACCCGGTTAATCCATATCATGTTTTCGGGTTGGATCGCAGGTACAAATCAATATCCGGGACGTATTGGTATATCAACTCGAGGTGATACTTCGATTAGATCATATGTTATGTAGAAATCTGCTCAAAAATAAAAACACAGAATGAAATTAAATGTGCTTACGAATTCAATTTAGGTCGAACCGGACCGGCTGATCATTCTCGGTTGTTGAACCCTCCCAGGGGGGAATGAACCTGGAAAATCCAAAGGACGCAGTAAAAAAAAAAAAAAAAACAGCACGTGCGAGTCGGTCTCCGACTTCCGTACGCGGGTTCTCCGCACGTGCTCTCCGCCGGAAACGCCACCGTTAAAAAACCAACCCTCCTTTCCTAGGGTTTTCCCGAGAATCGTCTTTCCCCAGAATTCCTCAGATCCCAAAAATAAAAAAACCCACCAAACAGAAAACAAACGCTCCTTTCCTGGAAAATTACTCTCTCTATCTCAGCGGTGATTTTCTCGGGGGGAAATTTGTTCCATATCCAGTCCCAAATTTTCCTGGAGCTCAATACTCCGCAATCGCCAGGTAGATAAGAGGTTGATGGTGCAGTTGATGAAATCGGAGAACTTCCCGGCTGCCGCCGGAACTGGATCCCTGTCGTCGACGATTGGGAGCAAGGATGCGCCGGTGAAGCTGGAGATCGTCGAGGACACTTTGGAGGAAGAGTATGGCCCTCTCAACAAGCGATCCAAGACTCTTCAACAGGTTTTCAGCTTTTAATCTTTTCTCTCCTCCCGCCCCACGCGAAGTCAAAATTAGGGGAAGCCCATTTTAGATTTTCTGAACAATTCGTTGAGGTCGCGGACTTGAGGGGGTTTTGATGTTTTTGTTTGTTGATTTGTGATCTGGGTACAGTGGGGTGCCGGTGCTAATGCATTTCCCGTGCCGCCGGCGCAATACAATCCACTCGATGAGCCGAGTCCTCTGGGGTTGCGGCTGAGGAAGAGCCCGTCGCTGTTGGATTTGATTCAGATGAAGCTCTCTCAGGGGGGTGTTGCTTCGAAGCCGGCGGAAGCTCAGCAGAGTGACAAACCAAGCTCTGGAGCGAAGAAGGACAAACCGCTGAGTGATAAGCTGAAGGCTTCGAATTTCCCGGCATCCGTGCTGAGAATTGGGTCATGGGAGGTACAATTCAAGGCTTTACTGTGATTGATCTGGTTTTTCTTCTGATTTAATGGGGTGGATTTTTTTGATTAAATGTTGATTCTTTGACAGTATACGGCGAGGTACGAGGGGGAGTTGGTGGCCAAATGTTACTTTGCCAAGCATAAGCTCGTGTGGGAAATTCTTGATGGTGGTCTCAAGAGTAAGATAGAAATTCAGTGGTCTGATATCATGGGTCTCAAGGCCAATTGCCCAGAAGATGGACCTGGAACTTTGAATGTCGTGGTAAAGTTCTGAACTTTTTTCGTCTTTGTTGGTAAGTATAATGCTGGGATGGATCTATCTCATTGACTCTGGGAGATGGTGGACGTTGTGCAGCTTGCTAGACAGCCCCTTTTCTTCAGGGAAACTAATCCACAGCCCCGGAAGCACACTTTGTGGCAGGCCACTGCAGATTTTAACAATGGACAGGCCAGCTTACACAAGTAAGATTTTGATTGATTCCTTACACTAGTATTGCTCTTTACCCTATTTCTGTTAGAATATCATGTTTCCTTCTTAGGGCCACTTGCTTATCGATTGCAGCGTACTTTGTTTGCTCTTTTGGGTCATTTGCTATGGTAGAATATCATATGTTCCCTCCCATGCCTCAAAGTTGCAATCTTGTAATGCTATGTTTTTACATATGCGTGCTTGCAGGCAGCATTTTCTTCAATGCCCACAAGGGCTGTTGAACAAACACTTTGAGAAGCTGATACAGTGTGATATGCGGTTGAACTTCTTGAGTCAGCAACCAGAGATAGTTGTAGATTCACCCTATTTTGAAAAGCGGGCAGATGTCTTTAGTGAGCTAGATGAATCCAACGATCAAGAAGTTGACCAAGTGGAAAATGGAAGAGGTTCAGCGTTTGCAGCAGCTGGCTTCCAAAATCTGGCTTCACCATCTGCTGGGTATTCATCCTCGGAGATGGATCGAGGGGATCATACCGGTACAACATCAGAACTCATGTCCCGTGAAGCTCCCTCTCCCAGCTCAGGTATGATATCAGCTTCTTTATATAACATGTTAGGGGGACTGGTAGTTTTTTTTATGCGTACCGAACAATGAAGAATTTGTTCATACATCTCACTGATGTTACATGTTTGTGAGTTAACTGCTTGTTTGTAATTGTTCCTATCAGTGATGGATAATCATGCGATTGAAGGAAGGGGAAACTTTGAGTCTGTTGATTCACGAGCACCCAGGAATTGGGATCAGATAAAAGTACCGGGCCTTACACCTTCAATGTCCATGAGCGATCTCATGAACCACATTGGAAACTGTATTTCAGGCCAGATGAACTCCGGCAATACATCATCGCTGTCCGCAGATGGAGAAGAATGCCAAGAGATATTGGCAGACATAGCTCAATACCTCCTAAGCGACACCCAAAACACAACATCCTCAGATGAGAAGAGGCTAATGGCTAGGGTCAACTCTCTCTGCTGCCTCCTGCAGAAGGACCCCACCTCTTCTTCACAGCAGAATCTGCAGACTATCGGAGAGGACAGCAGCAATGACTCGGTTTTCCAGCTGAATCAACCAAACGGATCTTTGTTGTTGCCTGAATTCAAACCGTCGGAAGGTAACAACATGAAGGATGTTGCTTCGTCGAGCTTAAAGGCTCCATCAGGGATGTCAAGAAGAGACTCGTTCGGGGATCTCCTGCTTCAGCTCCCTCGAATTGCCTCTCTCCCCAAGTTCCTTTTCCATATATCGGAGGAAGACTGAGGAGAGAATAAGAGTAGATGATAGTTGAAATGTTCGCAGCTCGGTCCCCCTCTATGATTGTTGATATCAATGATAGTAGTTATTCCCTCTACTCTCTCTTGTGAAGTGATTCGCTTGTTTGTTTAAAATTTATCATGTCCAACCTCTGGCTGATGTGAAAAACTCAATGAGCATTGGTTTGAAGTTTGAACCCTAAGGGGTGAACTGGGATTCCGAGATTTGGCTTTGATGAAGAATCCCCAGATTGCCTTCACCATGATGTACAAAGAAACCAAGTGGATTGCATTGTGTAAATTGATTACCTCTCTTCTTTCTCTGAGCATTTCATATCAGTACGTAGTTTCAGGTTGTCGTCCTTGTGATCTTATTCTAGTAGCTCCAGATTTGAGAGTTTGCAGCTTTTGTGATCTCATTATGTTCCTCAGATGATCGTCTTTGTGATCTTGTTCTGGTAGCTGCAGATTTGATAGTTTAGCACAGGCTATTTGTGATCCAGTTATGTTCCTCAAGTGGTTGCTTTCTCGATGTTATATCGGTAGATGGAACTGAAGCTAATTGTGTCCAGAATAGGAGCTACCTGTAACATGAATCGACAAAGACGTTCGACACATTCGTGATCTTATTCTGATATGCTGCAAATTCGAGTATGTGCACCAGAGACGTTTCTGGGTCTTTGATCTATTATATTTCGATAAGTGCGAATCTGGTTGTATGCATAGGACCAAAACACTCTAAGCCAACATATGCAATGAAATCAATACGTTCAACTTTGCCTTCAAGACTTAAAAGAACTTGCATCAAAATGTTCATTTTCTTGATCTATGCTCTGCTACTGTATAAACCCATTGAAGAAACAAGGCCATATGCACTCCTATGATGAAACTGGTCAAAAAATTTGCTCCCTCTGTTCTAACAATCATATCTACCAACCTTAATTCCCCCTACAATTTACAGTTCTGCAATGAATTCGTGTGTGCTTTTTCAACTTTCAATCGAGGCTTGCACATATGAAGCAAGCAGGCTCACTCTCTTGCTCATCGGAAGCCATGTTCAAGCACAGCATGTGGAAGACATGGCCGCAACCCAGCACCGCAGCTTCAGGGAAGTTCATAGTCCCCGATTCGTTCTCCGGTGGGACGGGCGCATACGCCAGATCCCTCTCGCAGATCATGCAGTTCTGCCCTAGCTTCCAGTCATTACCCCCTTCACCACCTCCCACCAAACCTGCATACAATGCTTCATCGCACTTCAGGTAATATGTCATTCCTCTCTCCACTGCTTCCTTTCCCTGCGGCGAGGACGGATTCGCTCCCTTCCTCCTCTGCTGCTGTTTTCTTGGCGACCCTTTCGGTTTAGGATTCGTCTTCTGTGGTCCTAGCTTCAGCTTCTCCCCTGTAGGTTGAGACTGAGCTTGAGAAGCTGCCTCAGGTTTCTCCTTCAGAGTTGCATTCTTAGGAACTGGTTGCTTCTTCTCCTTCTTTGCTGTCCCTCCTGAAGCTTTTGCCTTTGAATCAACATTACCCTTCGTCGCTCCACCTCCCAATTTCAGCTTCTCTTCGGAAGCTTTTGCAGCAGCAGCAGCAGCAGCTCTAGTTGTCGGTTGTTTGTTGTTATTGTTATTATTGTTGTTATTTACATCCTTGGCGCTAGGGTTAACCGCGGGCGCGGTCAACCCCGCCTTTTGCCGTTTTGCCGTCGCGGCGGAATTGGAAGAGTTCCTCTTCCCGACGCCGCCGGCGACCCTCTTGACGGCGGTGGAATCGGCAGAGCGGTTGTTGGCAGCCTTCCTCGCTCCCTTCCCAGCCATCGTCAACAGATTCTACAAACAAATTCCGTTGCAACAAAACGCAAAACAAACAAATTGAAATCGCGAAACAGAGAAACAGAAAAAAAAAAACAAACCCAAAACCGTAGAATTGAACGGAAGGGAAACCCAATTGGGGGAAACCTCGAAAACCCGCCATGGAAGGAAAGGAGAGGCTTACCTGAAAGAAAGATTGGACCTTTTGCACCACCCTGCGCCGGAAATTGATGGGTTCGGAAGTTGGATTCGCAAGAACAGCCGACGGCATCAATCGACGGGGGTTTCTTTTGATTCTTTCTCGGATTTGCCTTCTTTCTTTCCCGCGATTTTCTTGGATGGGAGGATTTGTTTTATGGGAGGAATGGCGATTGGCGAGAGAGAGAGAGAGAGAGAGGATATAGGGATTTGCGCGGGGGATTTTGTTGGTGACGGCGGCGGCCCTGGTTCTCCGAGGAGAGTGGGGAGAGCGTTTGGAGGAGAAGAAAGCAGAGTTGGACGCAATATATATGTTTCGGTCTGTTCGGGCTCGGCCCAATACATATTTTATCCTTGTTATTTTTATTGGGTTAGGGATGGATAGGTCGAATCGAACTCAATGGATTCGAGATAGGGTGTACCAATCATAAATGACGTGGTAAAATTAGGTCAAAAGTATGTGTGATTTATTTAGTTTGTACATATATGATTCAAATTCGATCTATTTTTCTTCGTACTTAAGATAATTGGCAGGATTGAAATCAATCGAAATATAGTGAAAGGAGAAGCACAAAACAAGAAGTTATAAAGAGAGAGGATATATACAAAAGATACTTATTGTCCAAAGCGGACAAATATAGTACAGATGTCGAGTGTTCAATCACAATAAGTGGTATCAGAGTCTAATATGAATGTTCATATTCGAGGCGATGGACCGATGATGTGTAGACCCTCATTATGTGACTGCGCGATTGTAGATATGCGCATCCAGAGAACGGGGAAAATGGAGGTATTCGTTTGGCTTCTTGTGTCGAGAATTATAGAGATGCAAGGTAGCTGGCAGATCGATCGATCATTGTTCGGGGAAATGAGAGAAACTTCCATACTATATAAGAGATCCCCTAATTCTACTAGTGCAAAACCTTTTGGAAAGAATACAACAACAAATCCATACAAACTTGACAAAAAACGAACGATATTGTACTCATACTCATGTGCAATATCGGCTACCAACACAAATGCTAGTAGGAGGGGGGGTCAGCCTTAAGGAAGTCTCAAGGCGTCAGACCAAAGAAGCCACATACTCCTATATAAAGAGACTAAAACCCTCAAAGCAAAAGACGACTTCTCGTATCTTTCATTCCGACATTCAACACACATGGTTCTCTTTCTACTCTATCTCTCTACTTTGCATATATCATTCCTGTATATCGTACCAACTAGGTCGTCATAGTGTAGATCAATAATGGGGTTACCGCTTCCTCTCCAAAGATTCCTCCACCCATGAAGAGATTGAATGAAGGAGTTCAATCAGAGCCCCTCATCATTATTGTTAATGATCCGGGTTATATACAATCTGGGTCTAAACAAAAAGTTTTGTGTTGCTATTGATATCGATTACATATTTGACCTAGTCCGTCACCTTTTACTTTTCATGTTGATTAGATACATTCTCAATGTTTGTAGTTTGTATCTCTCCAAGTATACTGAAACAATTGTCTATCTAGTCGAAGATTAGCTAACACACATCGTGTTAATGAATCACACAATAAGTCTGTACTCTTAACTTCCTTACATTGTCAATTTCCCTTTCGGATCTAACAAGTTGTCTTATTTACATAACTTCAAAAGAACATTCGTGAAAAAGACACTAATTCGATTTCGAAACTTCATCTCCGAAGTCGAACGTCTGAGGAAACACACTTTCAAACACCTGTCATTAACAACCAGCTATAGTTGGATAAACAAATCTGCTAATGGATTAGGTTAACTCACTCGATTTTTGTAATGGGATATTGCCTCCACCGACCAATTTCCAATGCATAACAAAACAGGAATGACATTGTGGGCAGTGGCTTTCCCATTGCCCTAAAAATATTTACTGCTGCTTCCTTATCCATAGGGTTCCCCACCGCCCATCTTCTCGCCAATTGCTATCATAGCCAATTTTGTAAAGTCAAGCCATTATCAAGCAACACAATTTCCCCAATTATCTTTTACAAATGATCCACTTTACTTGGGATATACAATTTTAGTTTGATTAGCATAATTTAGAAGTACCGGCAGATGGGTAGGTCAGATATTGACGGGTATCTTGATATTCGTATTTGTTTGTGGAGTAAAATAGAAGGTAGGTTAATTAGCTCGATTGAGTTGGGGACGTCATTGAAGTAGCATGTATATTTAACGTAACAGGCGGTTTGAAAAGAAAATGACACGAATCAGATGCGCAAAGAACAAGGAAACTATTCATGGTCAGAAAATGATACGAATGTACGCCTCGAACTATCACTAGCTATAGCATTATCTAACATCCAATTAAGATTAACTTTTACTACATTGACGATCAACATTTTTTCTTATAAGGACGATGGGAAAGAAAATTGAACCAATACACCACATCAAAATAAGGTGGCAAAAAACCTTTATGAGATGGTACGTATGCATGGGCTTTAGGGTTCACTTTCATTTTCATACGTGCTGACTAAACCCTAGCTAATACACAAATTTCTCAATCCAAGTTTCAAAATGGATAATTCGTGGAGCTCAAGCCACCTAACCATATTCGAGATTAAGATATCTTTGATTTAATTTCAAAGAAAGTAATTAGGTCAAAATTATCTTTCCATGACTCATATCCTACAAAAATCATTAAAAGAGAGCCATTTATGACAACATTGTACACGGTACTAAAGTTAATTGGATTTGGTTGGGACCATATAATCATTTCGAAAGTGATGAAAATTGAGGGGAAAATTTCACATCAAAGCCTTTTTACTTCTTTTCTCTTTCAATCGAGTTTCAAGTTTATAGTGAGAGATTAGTCTCACCTAATTAACATTTGGAAATCGGAATACCTATTAAAATAGATGGTTTGATATTCAAGAAATTGTTCATTTTTATTGACATTGTCTTAACTTAGGAACCCCCTGACCCCTAATCCATCCACCGCCCAAAATTTATCCACACCTTCCTCGTTAATTACAACGTAGGTATTTCGGGTATTGCCCTAACAAGTACAGGTTTTGACTAAGTGTTCGTGTCGTCGAATTTTAAATCAAGAATGACATTCTGATTTCAATTTCTGTGACGTGTAACCTTCTACGCCTCTTCTGTCTTCTCCTTGTTGAAGCACCCATAAAAAAAACCAGATTTGTGAGTATTTTCCAAACGATTTTACTAATTGTTTCTTAATTATGTAAATAGAGCTTACCAACCAATGATTTGAACATTCATCCTTCATTAAATATCATCTTATCCATTTGATTATCCTTTCCATATTGAAATGCTATTACTATCCATAGAGATTTAAAATTACCCATAAGGATTTTCTCACTTTCACTCAATTAAAGTAATTCCTAATAGTACCTCTAATAAAAACCATCAAAGGATCGAATGAAAAAACCTTTCTATTCACAATGGTACGTCTATTGCCCAAATCACCTATTACTATATAGATTTTTCACATAGTTTATGGAGTTCGAAATCGCCAACGTCGGGATTCAGATTGAGTAGGAACGAAAAATGAAAATTTGCAGGATTTTGAACCTAGCTAAATCCTCAAGGAAAAGATTGTACCCCATCTTGTACTATATGTATCTCCACCATCCTCATTCGTATGCATCGATGTCTCCTGATACTGAACCAAAACATTTCTTCTAATGAAATTTTCATATCAAAAAATTCATAATCGAGTTGTCATCTACTCGAAACAACTATCTTGAATAATGGATTGGAGTGGTATATCCATCGGAAAGCAACCATTTCATCTACCCGAATAACAAACTAGGTAAAACTATAATAGATGGGGAAAACACAAAATTCAATTACCAAAACAAACCACGAAATTAAACAGCTAGCTTGTCTTATCACCAAAAGAGCAAAAAAGGAAAATTATTCACAACACAATCAAATTCTTCCTTCTCTAGCCCCCTCTATATAAACAAAATCCAAAATCCCCACAATGGGCACTCCATTTTCCATTATCCACTCTTCTCTTTGAGCAGCCATGGGAACTATAGCAGCATCGCCGACGTCGCTGGCTTCTCCGGCGAACCAGCCACCACCAAGTCCGTTGAGGAAAATCGCCGCCGTGGCCTCCATCGCCGCCGGCATCCAGTTCGGGTGGGCCCTCCAGCTGTCCCTCCTCACCCCATACGTCCAGCTCCTCGGCATCCCCCACAAATGGGCCGCAATCATCTGGCTGTGCGGCCCGATCTCGGGGATCGTGGTCCAACCGCTGGTCGGGTACTTCAGCGACCGCCGAACCGGCCGGTTCGGCCGACGGACCCCGTTCATCCTCGCCGGCACGGTCCTCGTCGTCGTCGCCGTCCTGCTCATCGGCTTCGCGGCCGACATCGGCCACCGGTACGGCGACCGGCTCGACCACGAGCAGCCGGGCCGGCCCAGGACCCGGGCCATCGCGGTCTTCGTGGTCGGGTTCTGGGTCCTGGACGTCTCCAACAACATGCTGCAGGGCCCCTGCCGGGCCCTGCTGGGCGACCTCTCGGGCGACAGCCAGCGGCTCACCCGGTTCGCCAACTCGCTCTTCTCCTGCTTCATGGGAGCGGGGAACGTCCTGGGCTACCTCGCGGGAGCCCAGGACGGCCTCCACAAGTTCCCACTCTTCCGCTTCACCGCGACCCCTGCCTGCGACGTCTACTGCGCGAACCTCAAGTCTTGCTTCTTCATCTCCGCCGCCCTCCTCATCCTCCTCACCGTCGTCGCCGTCGCGTACGTCCGCGAGCAGCCGTGGGACCCCGACACCGCGACCGACCAATCGGACGAGCTAAGTCCACCGACTAGGTGTGTCACTTTTTTTTTGATAATAATTATAAACATCGATAACAATTTATTATTATTATTTTCGTAACGAAACTTATTTGTGTCACGTGACAGAGCCAACAAGTCGTCGGGAAACAGCAGCGTGTTTACGGCGCTGCGAAATCTGGACCGTCCGATGTGGATGCTCCTCCTGGTGACGTGTCTCAACTGGATTGCGTGGTTCCCGTGGGTGCTATACGACACCGATTGGATGGGGACGGAAGTGTACGGCGGGAGCTCGCAGGGGAAACCGGATCGGGTCCGGCTCTACGACCGCGGGGTTCGGGCCGGTTCGTTGGGCCTGATGATCAATTCGATCGTCCTCCTCTTCGTCTCCCTCGCGATTGATCCTCTGGCGCGGAAATTGGGGGTGAAATTGCTGTGGGGGATTGTCAATTTCGTCCTAGGGATTTGCTTCGTGATGACGATCGTGATTACTAGAGTGGCGGAGAAAGAGCGGGAGAAGAGGAGCCACGGCGGCGGTGGTGCGGTGGTGGTGGAGCCGTCGGCGGGGATTAAGAGCGCGGCGTTGGCGGTGTTCGGAGTTTTGGGGCTGCCGCTGGCGGTGACGTACAGCATTCCGTTTGCGATGGCGTCGATCTACTCGCACGGATCTGGGGCCGGGCAGGGGCTTTCGCTGGGGGTGGTGAATCTGTCGATCTGTTTGCCGCAGATGGTGATCTCGCTGGGGAGCGGGCCGTTCGACGCGGCGTTCGGCGGTGGGAACTTGCCGGCGTTCATCGTCGGGACGGTGGCGGCTTTTGTCAGTGCGGTCGGCGCCGCTACTCTGCTGCCGAAGCCGAAGAATTCGTCGTGATAATTATTAATTAATTAATAATAAAAGTGTGCTTTTTTTAATTCGAGTGTATAATTTTCTCATTTTTTCTTCTTTGTATTATTGTGTTAGTTTGGAATCCCGGTTTTAGTGGGAAAGGACTCAAAGGAGTTGTGATAATGTGTTTTGTAATGTTTGGGGTTTTTTATTATCCTGCAATGTTAATTAGTGGACTCTTGCTTCCTTGAAGAGGCTAAATTAGTTGTATGATATTGGCATTGTGACGAGAATTCAGTCAGAATCGATTTAGAATCGACGTTGCGGTAAGTTAGAAATTGTGTTAAGCTAGAAATTGCCACTAACTATTAGATTTGTGGTTGAGAGTGCACTCATATGTCAATGAGTTGGTGAATCTAAATAATAAAACCACTTAAATTGACAAACGAGAACTTCAATAATTTTATGACACGTTTGAAAAAAAATTGATTCAACAATTGCACATTGCCTCTATTCTGAAGCGATAGATATAATAGTAATCTTAACTTGGTTTCAAAAAAAAAATATGGGCATAGACAACATATACAACAAGATAATCAATTCAATTCAAGAACTTCATTTAATAAATGGCGAAGCAATATCAATAAATTCTCAGGCCAAACAACGAACAACCTCTAATTTGAGTTCATCTAAGTTCGTACCAAACAAACAAGACTTATCTCAACTCATATCAAAGTATACAATACAAAATCAACACTCACTTGCCGGGAGAATAGCCATTGCACCACACAAACATTCGGCAAGCAATTGTCATCTCAATTTCGCACCGAAATTTAACAAGCAAACACACGATCTAAGTAAAATTCAAAACATTAAAATGTATGATCATTTCATCATGATAACGTATAACAACGACCGAAAAAGTCTTACCTTGACTCACCGACGACGAAAGTAACAAGACGCGTGCATTGACCTGAATCCCTAACACCACTAAAAATCGCCCATATCTACATATCCGAGAGTTAATCCAAACCCTAATCAATTTTTTTCCTTCCTAATTAATCAATCCGTCGTCAAAACCTCTTTTCTGCCGCTTAACCAACTTCATGTTCAAGAACACAAACCCTTCCGCTTTACACTCCCCACCGCAGGCCCTCACGAGCCCAAACCTCCCTCCCTTCTCCTCCCCCAACTTCGGCAGCCCCACCTTCGCCCTCCCGACGACGGCGCGACCGTGCGACGTTCCCGGGTCGGGACGACCCGACCCGCAATCCGGCCGGCCGACCCGCTCCACCTCCACGCTCAGCGTCCCGTCGTAATCCGACGACCCGATCTCCACGGGGATCTTACAGCTCTGCTTCCACGTCGGGCCAGTCCAGGTCCAGACCGTACTGGTCGAGAACCGGGACGCCGGGTCGACCCATATGTTGAGCCGGTACCTCCGCTGTTCGGCGCCGACGTCGCTGTGGTCGGCGAACCCGTCGATCTCCGCCGCCGAGCTGACCTCGACCAGGAGCGTGAATTCCCTGCCGTGGTCCACCACTCGCTTCCCCTGCGCCCGCTGGATTCCCCGGTACATTGGGTCGGGTCGGGTCGGGTCGCTACGCGTCTCTCTCTCTCTGGAGTTAAACTGTCGCGGTTTAATATATAGAGGCAGGAAGTAGAATAAAGAGTGAATTAGAGGAGAAGCTTTTTTTTTTTTTAAGGAAAGAATTAGATGAAAAGCTTAATTTTCTAATTAAGGTAGAACTCTAATTACGATTAGAAGAAGACTCCTCCTCCGCCTTCAACCATCGCCACCAACATCAATTCCAACACCACCGCGCCTACTCCGTCTCTCTTCTTCTTTCTTTTCAACTCCTACACCATCGGGGCTATGTAAAATTCGGTGTTGAACTTCTTTTAACAACTCGAGTTATTGATATTAAACGGTTAAAAAAAGAGCATTATTTAAAAGCTGATGATTAACTAAACAATGAATAGTTGTTTGGTACAAAGAGAGTGACCTTCTTGATTTTTTTTAGTACTCATGTATTTTAATTTTTCAAAAATTGTTATAAATATAAAATTTTATCATGGATGATTATGAAGTTAACAAAACTATTCATCATGTATATGTTTTCTAAGTAAACCCACTTTGAATGATAACCATTGCTGCCCCCTGCATGTACTCACGTGGGTTGTGAATAGTCACAACTCGGTTATCAACGTGAAACTATATCATGTTTGATGTTATATTATTTATCTTGTTTTATTCCGCTACGAATTTGAGCCTTGGATGAGGTCCATACTAGACTGACTATCTCGACGGGACGTTTTTTTTCTTCTTCTAGGAGTCAGAGGTGGTCAAATGCTTTGGACGGTCACTCACTGCTCTCCAAACCTCAAGCATATTGAAACATGTTATAAATTTGACATCAACACAATAAGAATATAATTGCATCTAAAATCTAGATTGAATGTGATATTACGACTGATTTTCTTGCTAGCAAGGATCACATTTTCATTTTTAGTACACACACTCATTGCATGTGTGAAGCAATGAACACCATATGGACTACCAAAACCCAGCTCATTTGAAGACAAACTTGGAAGTTGTAACTAAAACACAAGAGTGGATGGAGACGATTCATAATATTCACAGTTCATTGGTTTTTTTTATACACAAAAGGGCTTGTCTGTAGAAGGTGACTTTATATACAAAAGAACAGAGCCAAACATCATAATAAAAGAACCTTAGAATTGGTCAGCTGTACAAAGAACAAGGTCACAGACCCTAGTTCATTTTCTTCCTCTCTTTTTTTTTTTTGGCGTCCTTTTCTCATAACTTTCATTAATATACACTTTTTCTTCCATCATGTCATGTCTTCCTGAAGAGTAAACTCAGGGCGGATCGATCATGGAGAATGAATGGTGGTATCAGGTAACATGGCTATCGTCACTACGAAGTATTCACAGCCAATCGGGAGGTTATACGGGTTCATCATCGATCCCAAGTTGTTCAAAGTCAATCTCCGGTCAGCAGCAGCCTCCAAGACGTCGGAGGAGCTTCCCTGATCTGCTGCTGCTGCTGCTGCCCCAGGCAGTTGCTTCACGGTTTGACACTCGATGTGCACGATCTTTCCAACTATGAAGCTCGGTGGGGTTGGAAGATGGTCGGTAAACAGGGCCACCGATTCTGCAGATAAGTAGTAGTTAGAGCAGCTGCGGCTAATCGCCACGTAGTGTCGATCAGCGTTGAGCACGAATGCAGCAATCTCATGGACTACCAATCGGGAGAACGAGATCCTCTCTTTGTTCGCCTGCATAAATTGAAGGGCGGGCGATTGGCATGTCATCACAAGGCATATGGCTAAACAAGAGGATTAGAAAGGGATAATTGATAGAAGATTTACCTGCTTCTCGAGTTGGTGCTTTTTGTATAGAGTGGTGCAGAGCTCTTTCTTCTCCTCCAGGTCCTTCAACAGCTGTTCGTTGGCAGCTTCTAGCTTCGGGCACTTGTCGAGCAGCTCATCTCGGTGCCTTGACAAGAAAGTAACTTTTTCCGCAAGAACCCTAATGCATTTCCTGAACTCCCCAGTTCCATCATCTTCATTTTCAGTAATTGAACTGACACAAGAAAGGAACACACATGAAGATGTAAGTCAGCAACATTACTGTGGACAGAAGCTAACAAATTAAAAAGCTTCAGTGAGAGTGATCTTACTTGGCCAGAGATTGAGCTAAAGAACGCAAAGAGTCTGCAAAAGTAGTAACTCCACCAGGAGCGCAAATGCAGCTCCTCAGTCTTTCAAAGAGACCGCGCATTTTCACAGCAGATGCACGTAGAGCACTATATTCTGAAGCCCTCCTATCAGCGGCACAGAGGTGAGTTTGAGCCTCTTCTCTTGCCTCGTGCAGACAATTCTCCAGGTGAGCACAATTCATCTGTCAACATGACACAAAGAACAGAAAATTTCTTAGATAGCCCACTTTGGAAAGAGTAAAATTACTAGAGCCTAGTAATAGCGAAGTTCGTTATTTATTTGAATCAGAAGGGAATAAGAAACGTAGTTTCAATAGTAAGCACCTGAGATTCGTTCAGAAGTTTTCGACTTGTTTCCAGCTCCTTGGTGAGCATGGCAACCTCCCCCATCACAGCTCTGAGTTTAGCCTCGGTTTCACTCAACTGGTTTGATTTCTCTGCAAGTTCATTCTGCAACTCCAGAAGATCCCCGGCAGTAATCTTAGGCTCGATGACTGCATCAGAAGGCAGATTGGGTGAAGGCTCGGGCATGCTCTCAGCCGTGCAACTATTTGTTATTGACATCCCTAGTTGCCCTGCCACCATCTTGTCTTTCCCATCTTTGTCGCTAGCCTGCAGCTCTTCTCTATGTGGTTCAGGCATTGAAGAATCTAACTGGGTGTTCAGGATTCCTGAGGAATCCATCATATGTTCATCATCGACCAACCCTTCCCTACCTTTGCTACTATGCTGCCTAGTGAAACGCCCCAACTTCGCATCCAGAGAGCTAGATATACAAGAGACGTCATCCATGGATTCTGAAGTAGATGATGAGTAAGGCAAGTGGGTTTCTCCATGGATTGAGATCTCAGGTTTACTGTCATGGGCAGCAGTTGCAGCTGAAAGTGCAGAATCAGATGATACATCTTTATTATTGACCTGTTTCTGTTCCTGCATGTATTGATCGGACAATCTCTGCTCAAGTTCCTGAATCCGCTTCTCATATGACATGCACTGCAATTGCTTCTCCTTGAGCATAGACTGGAGATGCTTTCCATATTCATCTTTCAGTTGCAAAGCCTCGGTTGTCTTCTCTGCTGCATTTTTCAATAGGCTTCCCATTTTGCTATCATCAAGAGACTCGAATTCCAATTCGGGCAAGAAAGAACAGATGAGGGCTATCTTCGAAGCAAGTTCAGCTCTCAGCTTTGCGTTTTCGACTTCCACTTTGCTTGTCCCGGCAATCTCCACTAAATCACAACTCTCAAGCAGCTCCTCAGAATCATCTTTCTCAAGATTATCCACATAAATATCCTCCGTCTCAGCAGAATGAGAGCTATCATTGGAAGTGGAAAATGAGCCTTTTAGACTTCCCTGTCTCTCGCCCTTAAAAGGCAGTCCAGCCAAATACTCAGGGGCATAGCGGTCCAGGTCATGGAAATCAACATCAAGCAAATTAGTGTCAAAAGGAGCAACGTTGACATCACACTGACTAGGAGTATCGTACAACCCCATGGATGCTAAGATATCCCTTGGTATGTACACACCATGCAATTTCAAAAACTCCTCTCGCCTCCTGACCTCAGCTTCCCTCTTAGTTGCAAGCCTCTCTGCCAGCTGTCCAGCCATGCCCATGTAGAGCTTCATTGAGGCCTTTCTTCTCACTATCTCAGCGAAGCACGCTCTGTAAGCCGGGCCAATCCCCCGAACGAGCTTCAGGTCAGTGAAGAGATCGTCCTGGCGTAGCATTGCCTCTCTGAATACAGGGAATTGTAGCTTTGCATCTTTGATTATGTAGGACACATAGGTTATCTTCTGCATGTAGTCATGAACGAAGATGTTCATCTCGTTCTTCTTTTCCTTGCAGAAGTCGAGGAGTTTGCAGATAGAACGGCCGCAAGTTTCCATCTTGGGAAGGTGGTTCTTGTCGTGGACATCGTACATACGACCCAAGGCAGAGACTGTATCATGAGGACGGAGGGAGGAAGACAATTGGCTGGATAAACAGTCATCGACATGTTTCTTTACCGTGTTTACATCTTTGCTGCATTAATAAAAGTGCCCAATCATTGATACCAGAAACTAACAAATTAGGCCAAAACTCCCCTAGTTAGTACCAGAAGTTTGTGAATCCATACTCATGACAGTCAACAACAATCCATGTCAGAAATGGCCATTTCTATACTACAAGCTCGTGAAACCACACAAATGAAAAATCCATGCTAGCCATCAATAATCTATTCGAGACTTAGATGGATGAAAATTACTACTGCACCAACTTTGAACATACAGTTCGTAAATTGCGTCCCCAACTATTCTGAGGCAAAAGGTATCTAGCACCGTTCAAATTTAACAGCAAAACTAGACCTAGCATGTCATAAAATCATAAGATATAGATGGAAACTGAAGCAGACTTTAGTAAGTCCATGCTCATTCCGCATTGTGATTGGGGGGAAAAAAAAGAACTAGAAATTCACCAACTTCACAAGCTTTGCACAAATATCAACAGTGAGATGTTTAGTTGATGAAACTAATGATGATCCCAGCTCATAATAAGCATAACTCAAAGGCCATCAATGACGAAATAAGAAACGTTCATTCCTAGAAATAGTAAGAGACATTCGAGATAACCGGAGCCTAACTATAAACAGCAAGCTGCATATTGCGGAGAAGCATGGTCTACCAGTGGAGATATTTGAGAAGTTTTTAAAATAAGATAGGGCATACTCATATATAATCATGAGAACATGGTATATAGACAAAATTATCAGGATAGAAGGCAACACACCTCAAAGACTGCATGATACTCTTCTGTTCACTGATGAATCGCTGGTGCTCTTTAATAGTTAGCTCCAAGTTCTTAATCGGTACAGAAGCTCGCCATGCAAACAATTCCTCTACCTTGCGCTTCACTTCACCAAACATCTGCTTAAACTCCAAAACCTTCTTCTCGAATTGCTTATGAGAGTTGCTGCAACTCTCCAAAGCCTTTCTCAAGTTCTCTTCTTTCACAAAATCTATCAAACACTTCCTACCAACCCCCTGCAAAGCTGGATGAAGCCTGATAGACCTCAGCTTCTCTAAATCCCTACCGAAATTCACTAGGAGCTCAGAATGAATCCTATGCTGCTGATTATACCGCTTCATGAACTCGGTATAATTCTGATTGATCACCTTATAGTACTGATCCAAATTACCCCTCCCAACCTCCACCGCCCTCTCCTGCACCTTCTGCTCCCTCAATAACCTCTCGCAAGTTTCAAACTTCACCTGAGTTCTACTATAGATCGCATGACCCCTATGGAAATGATACCGAAACTGCCTCTCGTACGAAGGCAACGCCTTCAACGCAGGGTCTGTGGCATCATCCAAAGGATGAGGCTCGTGGCTAGAAGCTGGAGGTGGAGGATCAGCTACTTCGACAACATTCACTTCCTCTGGAGGTGGTGGTGGGGAATTGTTCTGAAGCCTAGCTTTGTTAAATATAAACACTTCTCGATCCATAGCTGGAAGCTTGTAACTAGAGAGCGCGCGTTGAGGTTCTAGTTTCATATCCAAACACAGAACAAGCTGATCATTCAAGTTGATCCCCGAATAAGATTCAACATACCGCATAACTGCTTCAACTGGGGTGGTGTCATCGCAATCCAGCTCAAATGAATGGCCGTTCTCTGCTATGTGGACTAGCAGCTTCCCCTGCTGAACCAAAGCTTCTGTGATACTTGAACTCATCTTCTCCTCCTGAATTTCTCACACCCAAATCAAGCTTCAATCCTCTGAAATCAACCGAATAGAACAGAAACCCAGTAGACCTCAAATCGACAAAGGCACAATTGTCATCGACAACCCATGAGATTCAGCAAGACTCGAGCTCGATTAGAAGCCCAACCGTCCACCAGAGAATTTACCCGGAAGAGAAAAATGACGACTTTACAGTTTACACAGAATCAGCGGCGAAGCCAAGTGGAAAAGGGTCGAAGGAGAGACAACCGAACCCAACCACCAGAGGCGAAAACAAACAAAATCCACATCTAGAAGGAGAACCCTAGTTGCCTGCCCTCTTCCAAAACCCGCCGAATTTGGCCAAATCCGAACTGACCCATTTCAAATTAGCTTATCAAAAGAAAATCCCAGTTCAGGCCCCGACCCAATATCGAAATCGAACTCCGGAACGTCAACAGTCAGACATCAAATAGTTATAATTGGGGGGAAGGAAAGAAAAGAAAAGAAAAGAAGGGAGCTCGTTAGTTTGATTGAGCAAGAAGCTTGCGGAGTAATAATGAACTACAAAAGCAATCGAAAAGCGATTACGTGAAGAGAGAGACCGACGAGGAATTAGAAGGACTCGTCTTCTCTATAAAGGGTTCTCTTCACGGAACCTCATTGATTGAGAAATTCTCCTTCTTTTAGGAAATAAAAAACGAATTTGAAAAAAAAAATGTTTTGGGGTTAAGCCTAAATGCTGCAATCGAAATCTCTGAAGCGTCGGGCAGCTGATTTAAGTTGATAAAGAAAAGAAATCCTCCTTCCCCAACCCCAGAACAGAAAAATATTCACAGAGAACCTTCCGCCATAAGCAACCACCAGCAGGCTAGCAAAATGCCAAGAACACAAACAGAGCTTTCTCTCTCCTTCCTTCCTTCCTTCCTTCCTCCCTCCCTCTCTCACTCTCTCTCTCTGAATCGAGTTTGGGGAAGAACTGACGAAAGCAGACAGATTTTATAGTGGCGAGATAAATTACAGATATTTATTTGTTTTTTCACTGTGATTGAACTTTGTTTGATCTGATCAATTATCCGTTAGTGTGTGATGATACTTCATAGTTCATACTTGTCATTTTGGACACCTCATGTTTGGCAAAATAGCATTTTGATCATTGTAAGTGTTTTTTTAACTCTTTTCGTGTAACAATGTAGTCAAAATTTATCGGTTGTTTGACAATATCTTTTTTACAAATCGAGATACGATCGTCTCTTATTATTAAACTCGATTACTTTTGTTTGTCATGAAAGCATCAACAGAACCATATCAGGTCTAATAATGAAGATTAAGATAATCTAACACAAAAAATTGATGAAACCATATAACAAACGAGTTATGATTTGCTTGTGATATAACAAACGAGTCATGAGGAAAGAACAATTTTAGAATGATGGATCCAAGATGGAGGTGATCGAAATAGTGCGCCCTAATCAACAATGACATGTTGTAAACTGATTTCATACATTTTGAAGAAGTATTACACAATGCTTATCTACCCAGTCTGGGTTGAGAAACAAACCATAAGTGGCCATTACTAGTGAGATTGGACCAATTTGGAGTCGACAAACATTTACAATCAATTTACATGTGCATCAAATCTATTTATTAAGAAAATTATTACTAATCTGATTATCTGAAGAAGTTCATGTTAAGTCCGGTAAGTACGAAATGAAGGGAGTACTGGCTCAACTATTTTTCATTTCACCCGTCCCATGCTTTGCCAAATAACACTTTTAACCCTTTTGTCATTCCATTTCCATTCATTAATATTTAAAAGTTGATAGTGATTTGAGATTCAAAGACTATTTTTTAGTTGTAGTTACCTACTTATTTAAGAGAAGTACATATCTCTTGAATGAAACAAACTAATTTCTGACTACAAGAGATTGTTTGAGTTATCGTAGTATGAGAATTTAAATTTAGAATCGTGGTTTTAGCATTTGTAATGTGTTACCCTTTTCCTCCATCCTCATTTCTCATTGAGGTTAGTGATGGCAACGAGGTGGAGCAGATCCCTCGACTTCCATATCTGACTGCACTAAGGGAAGGTTAGGAGATAGGAAGGGTATACCCCCAACGAGCACAAGGCAAGACATGTCTACTAATTCATACATATTATTTGAAGAAAATAAAAAAAATTAACTATTTTACGAGAAAAACAAAGAGAAATACCTCGTAAATTAAAAGAGGGATAAAATGGATTGAATTATTTAGTATAGTAAGTTGAAAGAATAGCAGATGTGACAATATGATTTAAGAAGAAAAAAAAAAGAGAAATACAACAATATGTCAAGACAAATAAAGATAAAACACAATTCGACGAGGCTTGCCAAAATAGAAATAGCACACAAATCTCGACCCATGCCACTATAGATAAGATGATAATGCTCACCCTAAAAAGGTATAGAACAAATCAAATTGCGCTAGTCGAGTCAATAATTGCAATCACTAGTTGAGTAAAAAAACTAAGTTGTTTGATATAACAATGGACTCAAATTTTGAGGGATGACCACAAAAAGAAAATTCTAGCAACTCTTATAGTCTTCTTAATGTGAAACTTTGTCACTATTTAAGATAAGGATGGAGCTTGAAAGCATTTAAAACAAGAATCCTTCGTGCATAAACAAAATATGAAGAACTAAGTTGTTTAAAGTAGGTACTAACATGTGGACCAGTTAAAGTTGACCAAGGAATTAAGCAATGCTATTAGTATGACACTTGGCATATATGTCAATTGAGCATAATCGCATATGTATCATGTGCCACTAACAAAGCAAAATATATGGTTTTGTAGTAGTAAAGGTCTAGTGATCTTTAACTCTTGTACTATTTCTTTCATTAATTACCTTATGGTGTCCCTATTTAAAGTCTAGACCAAATGTGTTATTTGTGTCACATATTTATCATTATCAGGGTTTGTGAATGGGTAGTCGAATTCGTCATCACTGAGATGTTACATGAAGAATACACTAGAACACTCACGTTTCTGTAACATGGATGATCATGTTTCTTAGCCCTTAAATCTAATATATAACGGATATCTTTCATCTTATTGCTAGACAATTTAGTCCTTTATGTAGGATGAGTATATGATATATTGAAAGTATCAATTAAAAAATAGGTAGGTTTGTAGATATCGATTTAGAATTTTGATTACCAATACAAAATGGCCTAACAAATACACAACACATATGTAGAAGCCTAACTCTATGCTGTTTTTATGGTGCGAAGTTGATTTGGATTTTATGAATTGACAATATGGTTACAGTTCAAATGACAGTAAGACGAGAAAGCTCGCACCAATTTATCATACTAAAGTATGTCTTCAACCTCTAGAATCTTAGCTATAAAGACTTGTCTCAATCGTGTCTGATGAGATCCCTTACAAAGTGCAAATACTCTTTCCATGATCCCTAGATGGCTCGAACCTCATAGCTCAGAGAGTACAAACCCCACCTTCAACCAAACTTTTGTGCAAGAGCAAAAACTAAAAGAATGACATATCATTACGCCATTATCATCTGATATCGAAAATGAAGAAAGACATGCCATCTAACATAAAAGCTCTCTCGATGTCCCTTGAAGGAATGAAGAAGTAAAGTATTAGTAGTTATTTAGTTGTAGTTTTATCGTTTTTCTTTAGTTCTTCGTAGTTGATTTCTTTCCGAATTCGAGATGTTCGATGTGTGAAACCGATCACGCATCACGAACCTAATTTCTAAAATATATGCCATAATAGATCCAAACACTTGCCTTCCATTTTCCTAATAGTAACCCAACAACAATAACACTTAACATAACAAAGGGTCACACAATTGGAAGGAAATTAGGTTTGGATTGGCCTCCAACCTATAGTAGTCCAAAATGCCAACCCGAAATCCAAACAAAATTGAGAAGAAACAAAACGCCTACATTGAACGATCAAAGGGTGGCATTCAACAGAAATTGGGTAGACCATAAAGAAGAAACCAAAAAGTCTGCAAATAATAATTGGCTAAGGGTAATAATACTACTCATAATACTTAATAAATTGGAGCCTTTGTGAAACGAACAAAGACAACCAATTAATTTCACTAAAAACACATCATTCTTACTCCAACGACTGGTCCCAATTAGCTTAATCAATCCGCCGGCTTCTTCATCGTCATCATCATCGTCTAATCTTCTTCTTCTTCTTCTTCTTCTTCTTCTTCTTCTTCTTCTTCTTCTTCTTCTTCTTCTTCTTCTTCTCCTCTAGGTGTTGTAATTAGTGCTTGATGATCCATATGGGTAATGAAGAACTCAACATCAAATGATTATGGGGGCTAATTTGGGATGGGGGAGTAGTGGTGTGTTGAAATTGGGGTTTCTTGGGGAAAGGGAGCTCGCATTCATCGTCGACACTGATCAGTATCCTACTCTCTTACATACTTTTAGCAAAAAGTTGTATGAGATATACTTCTAAGAACCCTACATCTAGCCACTAAAAGTTTCAAAAGTACATGGAAAATCAAAAGAGAGAAGCACCTAAGCCTTCATACTCTCGGATTTGAAGCGAGATCGAAACTCAGTTTGTGAGAAAACTTGAAAAGTAAACAAAGCATAACATGCACTAGATCATAAGAAGCGATTTCTCATTTCTCTCCATCTTCAAGAGGCAAAACAATTGCCTCGTGAAGATGGAAAGAAATGAGACTCAAAACCGATAAGGAGAAGAAGATAAAGAGAACAAAAGAAGAACAAAGAACATAGGAGGAAGGAAGAGAGAGCAAAGGGAATGAAGGTGAACATGATGAAGAATCATATATAATCTCCTTTGAAATAATCAAATTAAACTTTTTAATTAATCTAATGATTAAGGGGAAAGAGTAGGCCATTAATAATAAACAAATCATGAATCGAGCCATTAGTTAAGTTAAGAGGTTGTTTGGCATTGAGCATAAATTATTTTTTATTTTCCCCTCTTCGATCTACAAAAAATTATTTATTTGTTTGACAAAAAACTTAATTTGTGTATTTTTTATATAAAATTATTGGTACGTGAAAAAAACATAGGGAATAACGGGGCGGGCTTAATCCAAGCCCATGTCGTGATGCGCAGACAGCCCACAGGGACAAAGTTTTTTTTTTCCTTCTTTTTCCTTCTTGCTTTAATTTTTTTCTTTTTTCTTTTTTCCCTTCATATTCTCTTGGAAAAACAGGACAAATTTTCTTGTAATTGAGGATTAATTGTTTTATGAATTCCTATGATGATTTCTATTCGATGGAAAAGAAAAACAACAGAGGGTAACTGACAAAAAAATATAATATAGTATATATTCCTCCTTTCTTTATACATAAATACATGTATATCTACGTTTCTTATAGTGTGAACAAAAATAATGTGGATGGACATATAGACGGTTGATTCTCGAATACGGTTCATCTAAATACATATTATTTATACATGGTTAAACATATGATATTTGAACTTGTATAAATTTCAAGTCCATCAATTAGTTTTCGTTTAAGAGACGTGTACAACTCGAAGGAGTGCGGAGCGCGAAAAAAACATACCTAATGACTGATTTTAATTTTGTTGATAACTGATTCTAAAAGATTTGATAATTAGAGGGTCTCGATCGTGTTCGAATTCGCACCACCTTCAATATCAACAAGTTGAGCACAAATAGTTTTGCCGACCTATGCAAACTTCGAGCAATGGGTTGGCTTTTGTCTAAAGGCAGACATGTATATCACTGACATAATGAAGATCCATATTTGAACTAATTCCAATATGTCAAGTTAACGAGACCAATTGATTCTCGACAAATTTCCCCCCTGTGGAGTATGAAACGTGAAAGAGATAGAATTCATGGTTCATGGTTCACCATGGTTTACTTCCACTCCATGCGACTCACCTGTAGAGCGTAATAGGTGTCAATGTCCATCATCCTGGCCTAACTCGGCTATGACGCTCACATTTCGAAATATAAGAACATGTTCGCAACTCGCAAGGATAAATGATCACCAGATTGCACATTGGCCGCTCCGCGATTGTTGGATGGATGTGACAACAATTTTGTAAAATTAGAAGCCACCGTATTTATCAAACGATCACAAAGTGCACAATACGCGATTCAATGGCTGAACACCCTTTAGAATACGATTCTCACATATGCCCCGTGATGACCATAAGCCGATTGATCATGGTCGGTGTAGAAAACATGCTCTTCTTCGATCCCTCCTACGACATAAGTGACACAAATCGAAAATCGTGAAACTATACTGAATATTAAACCAACGAGACTAACGATTCAAGACCTAACAAAAGTCGTTCTTCTGTTTGTACCACTACTGACACATAATTTAGCTGATACAGTCGGCTGATCGGATACAAAGAGTATCACATATACGTGGATGGGAATGAAAATGATGATATATATTTGCCGACCAAACCCTCTGTATCCTCGAAACCCTTCTTTTAATGTTTTAGGTTTGTCGTTTGAGAACAGCGATGGCTGGACAAAATGGTGACCTGCCACTTCCTCTTTTGGATGATTGAGAAGCCATAATCAAACAGAAGAACCTCTCATAAGAGTGTGCTCTGTTTCTGCTATAAAAATAACAGAGACGATGATCACCTCTGGTTCTGGAGGAGTAGTAGTATTTAAGTTAAGTAGTTCCCTTCCTTCATGATTTTGATCTGATTGCTTTACTAAATCTGATCTTCTGTTATAAGGCAACCCAAATTATCAGAGGTTTGCATGGTGTTAATAGTTTGTTATAAGCTAGCTCTAGCTCCCCCTTCAATTGCTAGCTAAGCTAATCAAGTGATCCATTTGGTGGGTGTCTTGCAGCTAAGCTAAATTAGTCTTTTAAGGATTTGTATGAATATTAATTTGATATTGAAAAGGTTGTAACAACTTCCTATGATCAGTTGTGTTTTGGATGATTAGTTTGGTCACACAAATTGTCTTTTGTTATGAGTGTCAGTCACATAAATGGTCCCTGGACTTTGTGGCAACTAAAAGAACATCCACAAGATTTTGAACTACAACAAATTTTTACAAAAACTTTAGAATGAATAGCAAAATAACCTCTCGTTAACTCCAAATTTAATCATAAAAGACTTTAAAACACTAAAAAAAGCTATAATATCGATACCCGTTTTATCCAAAATTTTATCCGGGTGAATCCGATTCAGATTACTCAACATCACACTAACTCCCTTCCTTCTCCTACTATATCCCAAATTACAGGAATAGTACAACTTTTTTCCATTATCAATTGATTTAGTGAACACATCCGTTAAAAATAGATGTTGAAGGACCAATTTGACAGTATCTCAAAAGTGTAGTGGTCATTTAAGTAATTGTTTTCTGTGTAATGTACATTCCCAGGTTTCGGAACACATGAGGAATCGAGGATTGCTTCTTAAAGGCTCAAAGACAAAGACGTCATCTTTAAGGCGAGGAAACAAGTTGGCTCCTTTTTGAGTGGTGGATTGATGGGGTTTTGATCTTTTCGAGAGTTCTTTCCTTTCCCCCCTTTTTGTTTAAACTTTAATGCAATTCTCTGCAAAGAACCGTCTTTTTATATAGCATCCCTCCCAGTGTTGAGTGGCCATTCAGTCTTCTCCTCAACCGAAGGGAAACCCTTTCATTTCCAGAAAACATGGCTAAAATCAGTTGGGCAATTGGCTGGCTCAAAATCTACTTCATTGCCGTTTCCCTTTATGGTTCTGCTGCTGCAAAATTGAGAGACTCAGCTGCCCAGCAGCAGCTGGACAAGGTTTTGGAGCTACCAGGTCAGAACTTCGAAGTTAGCTTCGCCCAATATTCTGGGTATTTGACAGTGAATGAGAAGGCTGGGAGGGCTTTGTTCTACTGGTTCTTTGAAGCTGTTGAGGATCCTGGGTCCAAGCCTCTTATACTTTGGCTCAATGGAGGTCAATCAAGCTTCTAAACGTTCCCATTTTAATTATTTTTTAATTTTTATGTTAGTGAGACGATTCATTGTGTTCTAGCTGATGGGTTTTGATTTCTGAATCAGAAAGACTGTTTCTTTTTTTGTTTGTTTATAGGACCTGGGTGTTCCTCCATTGCTTATGGTTTGGCTGAAGAGATTGGCCCATTTCATGTGAAGCCAGATGGTGCCTCCCTTTATCTAAACCCATTCTCCTGGAATCAAGGTAATTAATGTTAATTTCTGGCTATGGCTCTTCCGAGACAGGACATTGGTGGCCTTGTGTGGGGTATCTATGTCCTTTGTGGTCCTTTCCAGTATCTTTATTCCCCAAGTTTTATCATTTTGGTTTACATTTGGGCTGGAATTGGTGGCTCCCTCGACCAATTATTGATCATGTGATTGTCTATCTAACATTCTCATCATATTCCCTTGCAGTTGCCAACATTCTGTTCGTTGATTCTCCAGCTGGAGTGGGGTTTTCATATTCTAACACATCCTCAGATATGGTGACAAGTGGAGATAAAAGGACTGGTACTTGTTTTCAAACCTCTGCTGCCTAAGTGGTTCTGCTGCAAACCATAAGAAATTTGTGATTGTTAAACTATACGATCCTTCCATTTTGGCAGCTGAGGACTCTCTAGAATTTCTGATCAACTGGTTTGAGCGCTTCCCACAGTATAAAGGAAGGGACTTTTACATTACTGGAGAGAGCTATGCAGGTGGACCAACTCTATGTACCTCTCCCTAATGTTTAACTCTACATTTTACTAGCAGAAGTCTGTGGTTGTAACTTGTTAGAATGTGGTGATCCAGGGCATTATGTTCCTCAGCTAAGCCAAGCTGTTGTGTTGCATAACAAAGCAACTAACTCCCAGACACTTAACCTTAAAGGCTTTATGGTATGGACTAATTACCCCTTTTAATGAATGCCACATGCTCTTTCTGATCATGAGCCACTTCTAGTGACGATCAATCTTGGATTGCGTGATGCAGGTGGGAAATGCTTTGACAGATGATTACCACGACCATTTGGGGGTCTTCCAGTTCTTGTGGTCAGCTGGAATGATCTCTGATCAAACCTACAAGCAACTCAATGATGCTTGTGATTCTGTTTCCTTCATCCACCCTTCAAAGGCTTGCATTCGGTATCTTGAGATCGCAGATCAAGAAGTCGGACGCATTGATCCTTACAGTGCGTTCACCCCTCCCTGCACTCCCAATATCAGCCAGTCCACCCAGCTGCTGAAGAGAAGGCGTGTAAGTGCACATGGCTCTTTATCTGTTGGAAAAAACCATACATAATTTTTCCTTCCTACTATGTTGTTGATAGTAAATAGAGAAAAGTGAACTTATTGTTTGAATGTCGATAGGTAATCGGCACTGTTAGAGAGAAGTATGATCCTTGCACAGAGAAGCACTCTACAGCTTATTTCAACCGGCCAGAGGTTCAGGAGGCTCTCCATGTTCCAGCTGAACTTGCACCATCAAAATGGACGACTTGCAAGTATGCTCCATAGCCTAAGGACTTAGAAACCCAATTGTGCTTAAAGCCTAAAAGGACAGTCAGTAATTTGATCATGTTCTTATTCTTTTCTTGCAGTGACGTGATAAATGAGCATTGGAACGATTCTCCCAGCTCAGTGCTTGATGTCTATAAGGAACTCATCGCTGCAGGGCTTCGCATATGGGTTTATAGGTACTTCAAGATCTTGTTTGTTTTGTCGATTCCTGTTTTTTGAGATTGACTATGGTCCTAGAGGTGTCGTCAAATGGGCAACTTGGGACGAGTTTGGGTTGCAGGTCAATTGAGTCATGCTAATGGTCTCTTGCTTCCCAAAAGCATAAACCTTTCATCATCTTAACCTTCATTCTTCCATTGTCATGTAAACAGTGGCGACACTGATACAGTCATCCCAGTCACATCCACTCGGTACTCAATCGATGCTCTTAAGCTTCCAACGGTGAAGCCTTGGCGCGCTTGGTACGATGATGGAGAGGTAAAAACGCATTCCACGCCTTCGAAGTATCTGTTACTTCCCCCCCAATCTTCTCCACACACCATTTGGCTGATGAATGAAACCCCTGTGCCTGCAGGTTGGAGGATGGACTCAAGAATATGATGGACTTACCTTCGTTGCTGTTCGTGGAGCTGGCCATGAAGTTCCCCTGCACAAACCGAAACTAGCCCTCACATTGGCCAAGTCTTTCTTAGCTGGATCGTCGATGCCAGCTGCTGCGCTCGAACTGGTCAGTGATTCTTGAAGTCTCAGAAATTATTCATAGGGAAATGGAAGAACAAATTTGTTTCCCCACTACTTCATTCCTAAAGCCACAGGGATTTAGACACTAGCTAGAGAGGATGCTATTTACTCACGAATTGTACTTGAACTAGAAATAAGAAGTTCAACCGAACTTCTCCTTACTTTTACACTAGATCAAATCGAACTGCATCAACGTTTAACGTCTATATCAAATCGGACAAGATCGTTCCTCTTATAACAATGAAAAAAGGATTGAAGTATGCTGCTGCTACAATAAGCAAAGCTATTGAAGAGGTAAAATACTACAATCTATAGGGGGAATACTCAACCCTGAATTTACCGAACTTCCTGTCAAACAAGCGCCGCAAGAGATAGAATTGGAGGCAACTGGATCCAACAAGTACAACTGATTCAAACATCGCCTTATGTGTTGCTCTTCGGTTCAAGTCGTTGTTTACTGCTAACATTGAACAACACAGCACATTCGAGTTATTAGAATGAACATGGTAAATTGGTAATAATCGAAGACTTTAACGATCACAAAATGTTGCGTTTAAATCATGAAAGTCAGACTGTAAACAGTTTGGATTGAGCTTAATGCACAACAATAGGCTTGTACAGATGATCATCATGTGTAAGAAAAATGGACAACTACTTATCATTTTTCCTTTCTTTCAACAATTTGTGCGCAAGAGACTTTTTTGTGTGAAAAAAGATTATTGATATGAACATAATTCCAACAAATTGACTCCATCAAGTTAATCTTGTAAGTAGGTACAAGGATTTTCTTTGCTAAATTACCTCTTGATTGGCGTTCAGTTTCAGCCTCGAGCCAGTGTTGTTCGAACTGGATATTGTAGAGTGTCTCCTCCAACTTCGTCATCTCCTCCATCAACGGCCAGAAATGCTCTGAAACACGACAATCAACAGTGTAGAATACATGAATTTCAAGAAGTACGATACGAATATTAGTCAAGACTTATAGCTAGCTAGTTGGTTGGTACCATTTCTGGCATGTTCGTCGTGGAAAGTATAGTGGGAGACATGAACGTCGAAATCGATGGTCTCATGGTACGGAGACTTATTAGTGAAACAGAAGCGGTAAATCCCTGTGTAGTAAACCACAAATTCGTACTTCTCACTTATCTTGTCTTTCATTTCGTGGACGAGTATCCCATGTGGTGCTGTTATCTAATTAATTCTCACAAAAAAAATCCGTCACTAATGATTAAATAACACGAGCGAGTTTGAAGTATATGATAAACAATACAATACATATCAGATCAGTAAATTATAGAGAGAGGAGATCAAGGTTCAACAAAAGGGTTTTTTTTTTTGGAGTCGGTAATCTTACGTTGAAATCAACACCATCCTGAGTGTAATCCCATACGGCATCAGATTTAATGACGACGAACGAGACATGGAACGTATCTGCCTGATCGACGTTATGAGCGAAGCATTCTTCTCTATCGATCACGAACCTTAATCCGTTAGCTGTCTTCGATCTCCATAGTAAAACTATTGTGATTACTATGGCGAAGGTGGTGAAATGTTTGAATGTTGATGCCCATCGAATCGCACTCATTGGATCTGTTACTCTCACGAATGATGCGAATCAGAGGAAATTGAAACTAGGAGAGTTTGTCGATTCTTTTTTCCAGATCAGGAGTGATTAAAGATAGTAACTATTTTCCTATTTTCTTACAGATTATCTTAAATGAAACTGATTAATATAATTTGAATAAAGTAATGTGATTATAAATTTGATTTAACACTTCTTTTTGGTGGAAATTAAACACTTTTTTCTTGTTGGTGCTTATGATTAATTAGTTAATTAAACACCATTAGCCCTTGCTTTAAGGCAACTATAGCGCTAATCGCGTCAATCCTAAAACGGGCTCGAGGTGGCCCGTTTCTTAGGTCCCAGGCTCTAGGCCCAAACCTCATATTGGGCTCCGTGATCTTAGGTCCACTCAGCTTGTTTTGGAGAGCCCGGGTAAATCTCTCCGTCGCGCCACGGTTGCCGTCTCCTTCACCTTAGGCGACGGCTTCTGCTTCTTGAAATTTCTCCCGGCCGCTTAAGATAATCGGGAATGGAATTGAATCCCGAGCGGAGTGGAATCAAAGTAGTGAACTTTCCTTCCCCATTGAATCGTGAAGCAAAGCACTGACCCCATTTGCCGCCATTGGTGCGTCGGCGGCGGAAGTAGTAGCTGTGCCATTTTTGCTTGAGGTTCTGCTTTCCTGGGCTCTGGTTCTTCTCTCTCGACGGTGTCTCAGATGGGCACTGATTGAAACTTGATAAAGCTTGCATCTTTCACCGGAAGCCCAAAGGTTAGAATCCTTGTTCGACATGGATTTTCTGAAGCTGCTCTGGGTTAATGGGTAGCTTCAATACTTTTTCATGGGTTATGAATCAACTTGTGAAGCTGCCAGTAGTTTGCTTGGTGTGCTTTATCCAAAGAAGGGAGCTAACCTTTGATTGAAATGCAGAAGAGGGAGAGGGATAGAGAGCTCTGGTGAACCTAGCTAAATGGGTGTTGGAAATAATAACCCTAAGGAGATTGCCATTAGACGAAGCATCTCCAGCATGTGAGTTCTACGGTTCCCCTTCCTTTTCTCGCATTACGTTGTTACCTCTGCACGTCGATTCGAAACTCGTACTGGCCTTTGTTATTGCACATTGGATGGCCTTGATATGTAATGCTTGAGAAGGCAAAGATCTTGTTGTTTTAATTCATAGGATGCTTGGTCAGCATCGATCATTTGTTGGAATATCTTGACTTCCATCACAGTATCCAGCAAAGATTGGAAACCAGTGGGAAGTTGTGTTTGGTTGTTGCTGAAATCTACTCAAACTCTAATTTCGATTCCCATTGCATCTGTTGCTAACAGATTTAATAAGCGAGAAGAGGATTTCCCATCTCTGACAGACTACAATGATTACTTGGAAGAAGTGGAAGATATGAGTAAGCTCTTGTGTACTTCGTTCTTCGTTGGTTAGTTGCTTGAGACGTGACTTTCATGTCCTAACAAGATGGAAGTTTACTGCTGGCAGTTACTATCTTAGTGTCAGACAGGGATGCTCAAGCTAGTGAAGCTATTAAAGCAAGAATCGAAGAATACAAGAAAGAGAACGCCGAGCAAATAATGCTTAATCAAGCACGGAAGGTCTTGTAAAAAGTTCCAATTGTTCATTTCATCCAAAAGCTTTCAAGTGCTTTACCTCGCCTGTAGCCATTGATTTTGTTCTGGGTTTTATACCTTGTTGTTGTTACAGGCTGAAGAATATGCTAAAGCTCTTCAAGCATGCAAGGGGATTCCACCGCAAACAGATACTGATCTGGTGAGGATCTCTCTCCTATCTGTGCATTTGGTAACCTTCACTTCAAAGCTCTTGATTCTGTGGAACATCTTTATTGGATGCCAGATTGAGCGCCACAAGCTTTGGAAAGATTCTATGCTATATGTTGGTTAACTCTTTATGAAACCTATCTTGTCTGTGAATTCTGCCAGAACTCCCAAGCAATGCTCGGGGTAGAGACGACAGGGCAGTACGCGCCAATAATGGCTACTGGGCAGCCACTACCAATGGGCCAACCAGGCTCAATCAGGGGCGGCGACGATGAAGAG
The DNA here is from genome assembly GCA_946122785.1 of Linum tenue. Classification (NCBI taxonomy): domain Eukaryota; kingdom Viridiplantae; phylum Streptophyta; class Magnoliopsida; order Malpighiales; family Linaceae; genus Linum; species Linum tenue. Next base: position 726,622 of record CAMGYJ010000006.1, on the reverse strand, counting down.
ATGATGAGGCTGCGAGCAGAAAGAGGGAGCAGAGCTGGCGGGTGGACTTTCGAGCTTAGCAAGAAGAGGTCACTCGAGGAAGCCTTCACCACCATTTGGATTTAGCTTCTCCTTTTGACTAGCCTTTGTCTTTTCTCTTGAGTTAGTGTCATCTTCCACTAGGGCTGCCAGCTTGTTCATCTGTGAAATGGAGGGGATTTTGATCTGCTTTGGTGAATAGCTTATGATTATGAATGTTGATATCTTTGGAGTCAGCCAAAGCTTCTTTCCTGAAGTTGCGACTTGTGTTCTCCAAGCTTATACCTCGTCTCACTGCCGGTATTGGCAAAGAAGCATAGTGTGAAAATTTGTTTTTTCTTCTTCTTTATCACAAGAATGACATCTATATCGTGCCACAACTGTTATTTAGAACGAAACGTGTTATCGTTATTGATAAAGTTAAGCACTCGAAACAAACTTAAGGACTCCAATTCCTATAAGATGTACTTTCAATTCCACTTTGATCAATTATAAATTCCTGCCATAGTTGAGATAAGTCAACGGAAAACTTGCTATGTTACAAAAATGTGGCTTCTAAGCTCACAGCCTTATTCATTTACATTATACCCCGCCCCATACATAAAACTGGAAACAAAAAGTTTGCAACTAACATTCTGCAGACTGATCTTTGACTCTACAATTGATCTGGTATATGATTTAGATTCAACGGTTTTCACAATGCCCTCTCACCAGACAGCATGCCTTGAAACTCAGCTGTTGATTAGGCTCTGTTTAATTCGTATCAGGTCCCATTAAAGGCACCCCATCCTCCCAGGAAGAAGTTCACCTTCAAGAAGAAAGGTCCCACGCTCTCAGATTCTCGAGAGGTCTCTCAATCTGCCTGTTTTCAGAGCGAGTCGCACCCTTTTCCCTGTTGGATCATAACAAAGCAGGGGAACAAACCTCTGGCTCTCAGGAAGCTTTACAAGATTGCGGAGGCAAAGCTGGCACCATACTTTTGTTGAAGCACCCTCCGCCTTTCCTGATTCCCACTGCCAGCTTTGAACCCTGATTCTGCTCGAAGAATCGTTTCCAGGCAACATCCTAGAGCCATTCATGAGGATTATCATGAATGAGCAGCAATAGATCTGAGGTTAGCCGATATGTCACGATAACGAGGGAAGAATTTCAGTTGAAGAAGTATTGTGATTTGAGCACTTCGTTCAAGTCGAAGTTCCCCCTCTCAGGAAGAGGTGGGAACTTCAGTCCTGGATATGTTATCTGGAAGCTTTCATGCAACTGCACAACATAAAGATCACAATATAATTAGCAAAACAAAAGGCATTTAAACACATGATAGGTATGAATCATCTTAATTGAAGAGCAACTCACATTTTCAAGTATGGGCATACTATACAGCTCTACGAATTTCTCACGAAGCAGCCGGTTCATCAAATCCACATCACAGGCATGTGTCCAGAAGGAATCATGTACCCCTATTACAAAAACAATAGATTTGATGAGGCTTTAAATTGCAGGCAAGATAAATAAGTGTTCATAAATTCACCGCTCGACTCCCTTTCTCAACAAGGCTGCCCTTTCTTAATAAGGCAAATGAAACACTTGGAAATGAAAAGCAAGAGAAACCTGCAAAACGCAAATTGGCATCTCTACAAGCCATAGCAGTCAGCATCATGTGCGACCCATCAAGCGAGTGCACAAAATTCGGTGGAAATGCAGTTCTCTGTTTCCGTACCTCCACCTGGTGTCAAACGTGGGAAGATTAATCCATTCAGCTAATTGCGTAAAAAAGAACAAGGGAAGTTGAAACACAAAATCAAAGTGATAACAGTCTGCACTCACTGTGGTACCCTCCTGCTGCAGGGCCAAAACTTGGAGTGAAGTCTTTATCTGCCAAATTAAGTTCAAATACTCAATTGTCATGAAAAGATGCAGCATCTCACTGATTGTAAAATCATATCTCGATAGATGCAGATGTGCATCAAGTAACACAAACAAGATTGAGTACATAATGCTCACAAGATGTCGTTCACTCTTGTAGTATGGTTGCACAACAGGGAGACCTAGGGGAGTCGTCCACCGCACAGGTTGCCCGTCTGAAGCAATGACCTACATTGGAATAAGTTAGAAGCATCACCATCTTATTTGTTCATAGAGAAAATCATACTTGTTAGCTTTGGTCTCCAAAATATCTGTATGAACCTCACCTTCGCACAATCACCAAGCCACCCCATGATATCACGTGCAGCTTGGAATAACTCACCTAAGGCCGTCAACGTTACCTGCATGAGCAGTTGGACAAGTTCGATGATGATTCCTTAACTACATATGTAGCTAAGGGGTCGTTTGGATGGAGTATTTGTATGAGTTATTTGGGTTCAAATAACTCACAAAGAGTTATTTGGATGCAAATAACTCACAAAGAGTTATTTGGATGCAAATAACTCGTTTGGCAGCGTTTTACTGAAATGAGTTATTTGTACAGTGAGTTATTTATAAATAACTCAAAACGAGTTATTTGAAATAACTTATACTCATGTGTTATTTCGAAATACCTCGTTTTATCACTCTGCTTTTACCAAATACCACATGTCAAATACCACATTTGCATGGGTCAACCAAACGAGATACTTCATTTCAATTACCACTAAAATAACACTGAAATACCACATGAGCAATAAATGAGTTATTTGACACTAGAAATACCACATTGACAATTAACCCATCCAAACGACCCCTAAAGTGAATACAGTGACCAAAATTGACAAAAACCTGACAATCCATGCCACCCAACCACCAGAAACGACCCACACAAACGAAACTAAATGATCAACTCTCTCTCTATTTTGCCTATGTCCTGAAGTCCATTTTCAATCAGGCAGCACAAAACACGATATTTTAAGGGCAGTAAGCTGCTTACCTTAGCAGCATAACAAGATGCACTGAACAACAGTTTATCATCAGTAAAATGACCCTTCTCCTCTAATCTTCTTTTTATTTGCTCTCGTGCTCCAACATAAGTAACACCATAGACAGAAGTCATCACTGTTTGTTTAACTAATTTCCTATCCACCTGAAAGTTACCATAATATCAGCCATTTTCTGTGTCAAAAGTACAATGATCACAGTACGATGCAGAATAGCATAGAGTAAGAAAAGGACAGACCTGACCGGTCAAGGCCTTGGCTAATAAGGCAGTTGGATATGTAGCAGGGTCCTTAGCGCTGTCTCTTTCCATTATTTCATGGACCCTGCAGTAGCACTTATTCAATTCATATTTCTGAAAAAAGCTCATGCCAGTGTTGTTTTGTTCGGAAGGTATTAACTTTAGGCATGGTGAAATCTGTATTACCTCACAGCTATCTCAGAATAAACATCAGCTGGTTTCTCTCCAGCTACTAAGTTAACTGCTGCTGCTTCCAGCTGGAAAAGAAGAGGAACTGAGAAGAGTAAATAGTTGGGCTAGAGAACAAATGCAGAGGTAGATAATGTAGTTCATCCAGAAGGTATATAATACGGATACATGATGAAGAAAATAACTGGATTTCCATATGACTGTGAATAGAATAAATGCAGGAAATAATCAGCAAAAGGTAACATACAGTGTCTCTTCCCAAAGCTGCATAGTGCTGTAAGCCATTACATGAGCCATCCTGGAAAAATAAACAAATGAACTTCATTGCACAATTCGTACCAAGGGGGGAAAAGCTTGAACTTTCTTGTTTTCGCTGGTTCGGGATTAAGTCACTCTTTTCTTTTTAATTTTTTGGATTATGTCACTCAAAAATTTCCTTTAGGAAAATTGCACTAAATTGGTTACTAGAAAATTAGAGAACCCCTGGAACATCCCGACAAAGAAGTCTTAATAGTTAATACTATACACATTTAGAACTTGAAATTCAAGATATTGCAAACTTTTTTAAGTATTAAATGCGATATACCTGATGAATTGGCAGGTATGAGATTGTCAAATGAGGTGATGAACTCTTTAAAGCTTCTGCCAGATTAATACAAGCCGCTAAGCACTGGAAAGGGTCTTCAGCGGTTAACCACCAGCGCTTTCCATCGACAGGGTTATGTGCTGAATCGAATATCTCACCCAGATGATTCTCAACGAATCCCAGGCGCGCATCATGGGGCATCTTTTCAACCCCACCTCCATATAAGTTTGCTAAATGGACTTTTAGCCAACTTAACCCAGACTTCCCCAATGGCCTTCCTTCAGCAAATTCAAGAACTCCTCGACAAAGGTCAGAACTCAGATGAGTCAAATGTGGATGCATTGGATATGCTCGACCACGGAAGTCTAGATTGTGAGGATAATAGAAGCCATCCTCCTCTTTCAGTCTCCGAGCAACCTGTTTCAAGTAGATATATGCTCAGTATTTTTGTATCATAACAAAGTAACAAATGAGAGCATAGAGGAGGAACTCACAGAAAGTTTAAGTTCAGTGTCACAGCGTTGAGAATGTCTCTCTCGGTTTATCTTTTTAGCTTTACTCACGTTCCATCTCCACTGCTGAAGTTCTATTGGGTCTTCTGAGGTTGGTTTCTCTGGCAAGGGGACCTGAAACTCGAGTGATGGCCAAATCAAGAAGATGCTACAAACAGCTAGCTAGATGTTTCTAGATCTAAACTGTCTGTTATACATAATCTATGTGTAAAAAAGCTAGCACTAGGGATTGCTTGCAATACCTATTACTAGAAAATATGAAGCTAATTTTGAACCAAGAATGCTGGTGGATTGATGACCAACTTCTGAAGAAGTTCATGGCTGCTGATGTTAAGTTGACATCAACAAATCATTTCACAAGTACTAGTTTCCAACAGTAAGGATTTTCAGGGGATCTTACATCTGCCCGGTCCACCAAGCCTGCAATGTTGCCACCATTTTCCCAAATGGTCTCTACCACATCGAGTACTTGTCTGTTCACCCTCCATTTCGTGTTACCAAGTGTATCCAGGGCCTGTTGACGAACAAATAACATCGTACTTCCACATAAGAATGCAAGGAAACATCCCATGGTATAATCAATTAATTGGTGGACCTAGACTTCAATAATTACAAAAGTTTGTTAGTCCTTCAGTTTGGTACTCGTGCAACGACTATTTACTTCTAAGAAAAAAAGGGACCAATTTACACCAACAAATAAAAAAGATAATGATTATAACCTCAAATACTCTCTGCATTTGGTTTCTTGGCACCCCCTTAAGTGCCTCTTGTTGCTTCCTTGATCCATGAGTGCGCATGACATAAGAAGGCAAGAACAGATGCCCGCCTTTGTCATGACTGCAAGAAGATCACAAACATATTACTGTCAATATGTTTGGCTTACACATATAGATTATAGACCATAAAAACCATGTTAAGGAATAAACAGCCTTGAGATTATTTGCAATATTATACCAATTATCACAACTATTCCAGGCATACCTTTTCCATTTCTTGGGAGGTATCAGCATTGGGAAATAAGGAACCAACATATGCTTAGCCTGCATTTTGACAAGCATAGTGTACATTAGTTTGAGTGACAGAGAAGGTACCAGAGAAGAAGACCTGGTAATTCAAGATTTCTCCAAATTTTGCAGCCTGGGTATAGAAATCCATAATATAGAAATCTAGAGCAAATTGTCTTGTGCAAATGAAACCACATGTCATAAGTACTTCACCAAATGCAGGATTTCAACTAGTACCTACTAGTGGGATTTATTCAAGGGCACGGGTTTTGACCAAGAAGGGTGGACGATTCATAGAAATAAATACATTTGCAAGATATGTACAAGAATCAATCATTCAGTAACAGAAATTGTCATCTTACTCACAGATCCATCAAGCCCTGCCAGTACGAGAGGATCGCACTCTACAACTCCATATCTCTTCATGATCTTTTGCCTATAATGATTAATTCAAATCAATTTCATGGACATCAGAGAAGATTATTTTGATGAACTTTTCAAATGGATTGGTAGAAGGTCATGCAAAGTACATAACGATTCTCACCCTGGGCTCCTTGGCAAATTTTTGAACCGATGTCTAAAGGCAGGTCGCACATCTGGTGGAGTATCCGACAACTGGTCAACTGGAGCTTGTATAAAAGCTGTCTCGGTCAAGAGGTGTATCAGCCGACTTCCTAGCTGCACAGCCAAGACATGCATTAAAAAAAAGGCAACATGGTAGGCAAACAAGGTCCTACTTGCAACCTAAACTATCATAAAAGCTCGGTATGGAAGTGAAGTCAAACAGATAATTCGGGGGGAAGAACATAAATAAGAGAAGATGAAGTATACCTTAGCCTGGATATCACGTCCCCAAGGTTTGATTTCATCGCTTTTCACCAACTTCTGCACCTCCACATGCTTTTTCCTCCTCATCAAGCTATTAAGACGTTTTCTAAGGATCTCCTTCTCTACTCTTTGGCTGTCTTCATCATCAGTAGCTGTCTTGTTCCGCTGGTACTTCTTGGCCTTCTCCAAGAAATTGTGAACCCTAACCTGAAATTACACAAAACAGACACAGCTTACTCACTATCTAACAACACTTGCTTGAAAAGTCTATATTAGTATGTTCCATTTGTTGGAATCTTCTGGATTCCTGAATACATTAAACCATCTAACATATAAACCGGCATACATTCATTCAACAATGCAAATGGTATAAAAGAAAGAAGCTGAAGTCTCAGAACAAGAACCTACCTCCTGCTCTATAGCAATCCCGATTTGCACAGCAGCCTGAACAACCTGAATACACCCATCTTCATGTCCCACCATCAACAACCCCATCATCTTATGCATGACAATGAGCGCCATTTTATCCGCGGGCAACGATTCAATCTGCGGCGAAAAAGCAGTCTTCTGCTTCTTCCCCTTATGCAACATCTGCTCCTTCTCAATAGCTTCCTTCAACGGTTCAAACCATCCCAAGAACAAACCTTTAACGTAAGGCAAATTAGGCGCCAGCTTCTTCTCACACATCTCCCTAACCATTCCCCTATACTCCTCCGCCATTCCCTCCCACGCCTCCGTCTCATCCTTAATCTGCCTCCTCCTAAGCAAATTGTACTTCCTCTTCTCGATATCCTTGAACGCCACTCTCACTTCCCGGTGAGCCAATTTCTGCATACCTTTCAGGAACAGAGCTGAAATCCAAGGTGGGTCTTGGATGAAAACACTCGTTTCCTCTTCTTTGCCTTCAATTCGATCTCTTTCCCGTAAATCCAAATTCATGAGATTCTCGAGGGATTGCCGGTCTTCGAGGAGATGGTCGTGGCTGGAATCGTTTAATGGCTTGAAGAGAAGTGGGTTCCTGGGGGATTTGGGATTGAGGGAAGCGGGGAATGAGGATGAAGAGGAAGAAGATGAGAAAGCAGAGAGAGGAGTGAGGGGAGCTTGGCTGGAGAGAAAGTGGAGGTTTTTGTGGGGTTTTGAGGATTTAGATGGAGGTTTTGATGGCCACGCCGAGTACTGAATTTGAGATGTAGTTGAGAATGGCGCCGTGGAAGCCATGGCTTGTTGGTGATAAGAGTAAAGGAAAAGGGAGGGAAACGGAGGGGAAGAAAGGGGCAGAGAAGGGAATTGAGGCAACATGCTACGGCCTGCGAGGAACCTCTGTTAAACCTCAGATTCTGCCATTGCCGGCAGGGAGAGCCGCTATTTCGTTGTTTCCTTCTCCGCTGAAAGATAAGATATTTGTTTTTAAATGGGGGTTAATTCCGCTTTTAGCCCCTGAATTCTGTAATATCGTCAAAAATCCCCTCATTCCTACGAAATTTACATTTTTATCCCTCAATTAGGTTTCCTTTCTTTCAAGTTTAAGTCACTCTATTCGATTACTTTTACATCCATTTTTGGTACTTAGACGCATAATTATATTAGTGTGCATACAAATACGAGAAATCTATTGACATAACTTCAAGGTCTTTTATACAAACGTGAAATCACAGAAAACGGTGCAATACTGTTCTCCAAGATCTTCCCGATCTTCGATTTTCATATGCGACAACAAATTAATATCAAATTGTCCAGAGACATACACAATCTCTTGACTAAAAATGCTCATTCCATGAGATAGATATCTTCGGATTGGGAAGGGCGGGGGTAGATTTTAAAAAAAAAAACCATGAAACATTACCTTTGAGTGAACATAAAAGTACGAAAATATACTATATGCAACATTCTGATCTATTTTAAGCACCAACAACCTAATCACATTTCTCTCTTTAGCAGCATTCTATCACCATGTTTCTTTTCCATTCTACAATATCACCTAGAATAAGAGGGTTTTGGCTATCTTTTCCTCTCCCTCCCCTCCATCTCTCTATCATTCCTTCCTACCCTCCATCTTCTTGTACATTCCCCTAACAAAATTTATCAGCACAAAATCCTTCTCCTTAACCAAGAACACACAACATAGGAAGAACGGGAGAATGGGTTCAATGATATTAATCGAGGTGATATTGGCCATTTTGGTACCGCCAGTCGGCGTCTTTCTCCGTTTTGGATGCGGGGTACGATAAGTTCAGACTTGTTGTTGTTGGTCCTCCTTGTTCCTTTTCATTAACATTTTCCATATGTTTTTAATCTTGGAGTCAACAATCATCCCCTTAATTGTTTTCGTGTGTTGCTAATGGAATATGCAGGTGGAATTCTGGATAGACTTGTTGCTGACGATGTTTGGCTACCTTCCTGGTATGATATACGCCATTTATGTCCTCGTGGGAAAGCAGCAATCAGTGTAGAACGATCTGGGATCTCACCATTTTTGAAGACATCTTTACTTTGTAAAATCTGGTTTGGTAAGCTTTAGGATGTTTCAGGTGTTCCTTAGTGTACCCTATTGATGTTGTCTTGTGTTAATTACAAAAAAATGGTACAGCTTCTTCTCCCTTTTGGCTGCAAATCTTAGGCTTTGGCTACATCCTGCCATATAGAGCGTGATGAATTGTCGGGAAAAGTAAACAGAGGAAACAACAATATTACAACGTATTGAACCACGGTTGTACCACTAGAATATTATTCCGCTAAGTTATTCGGTATGACCTCTGGTACAGCATTCTCCACCTCAAGACATGTTATCGCATTGAGTTACGGAGGGAATGAGAAAAGGGCAAAATTTTATGTGAAGGAGATCTAGCTACCCATCATTGAGGATTCACCCTGGTACAAGCAAAGCACATAAACAGCCTGCAACTTGTAGATATCTGATTTCGTATCAGGAACCACTCCAAAGGAAGATACCATCGATCTGTCGGCTATAGATAGCTCACTCCTTCGGTCCCCACGACCTCGCCAATTAGGCACGCCTTGTGTTGTCCATCCTCGATAATTCTTCTTCCTACTTCCTTAGTCACCACTATGACCATCCCGATGCCCATGTTGAATGTTCTTCTCATCTCGGCATCTTCTATGTTTCCAGCCTGTTTGAAACGCGAGCCAGCCACGATGAGAGAGCAAGGGCAGATTTAAACGAGATCTAAATTGGGGATAAGGAGATTGAAAGATGCGTTGACGGGACTAGATCTTACCTCTTGGATCCATTTAAAGACGGGTGGGACTTCCCAGGAGTTGTTGTAAATAGCAGCTCCAAGACCTTTGGGGAATACTCTCGGTATGTTATCCGTAAACCCACCTCCTGTAATGTGGGCTATGCCTTTTACACCTCCTTTGCCGATTATGTCCAGCACCTTTATGTATAATTTGGACATAACACATCAGTATACGAATGTGCATAGTCAGGAAGAGATGAGAGAGAGAGAACAAGTTACCTGCTTGACATATATAACAGTAGGGGCCATTAGAGCCTCGCCTAATGTAAGGTCCTTTCCAGGAAGTTGGTCCTTCAGAGAAAGACCACTTCGATCTATAACCCTGTTTTCAAAAGGATATATCTTATATTATAAAAGGTTATCCAGGGAAATATTGGTTCAAAAGATTATGAAGATTCTGAATTCATCGACAACCTTCTGACAAGTGAAAATCCATTGGAATGGACTCCACTAGATGGTAATCCAATCAAAACATCCCCAGCTACAATGTTCTTCCCATCAATGACCGACTCCTTCTTAACTATACCGACTGCAAAACCACTGAGATCATATTCACCCTCTGCATAGAAATCTGGCATCTCTGCAGTCTGGAAGAAAAAAAGCTCTTTGATTCATGCTACTCACGTTAGTTTAAGCAAAACGAGCAAGATAGAGTTTTCAGTTTACCTCTCCTCCCAACAGTGCACAGTCAGATTGTTGGCAGCCATCCACAATGCCTCTAATAACCTACCCCAGACCACCGAAAAAAAGGGAACATTTTTATTCATCCGCAGCAGTTACCACATAAAATCGTATGAATGTTTAAGCCAAGCACAATGGCTACCTTTTCGGCCAGGTCGACATCAAGATGACTAGTTGCAAAGTAATCAAGGAAGAAGAGTGGTTTTGCACCTGAAGTGACTATATCATTGACACTCATTGCAACCTATAATCAGGAACAAGCTGGGGGTTAAACTACTACACTTATTGAAACAGTGAAATGGGTTCACATGAATGTTTACCAAATCAATGCCGATAGTGTCATGGATTCCTGTCTCAAAAGCAAGTTTTAATTTAGTACCCACACCATCTGTACCGGCAACAAGATATGAATCCCCTGTCAAACAACATTCACACATAGAATGTCAGAAAAAAACTGAATGGCTGAAGACAATCATTACCACCAATGAAAAACAAAATCCGTGTTACCGAGAGGGAAAAGACCGCCGAAACCACCAATTCCAGGAGCCATCTTAGCAATCCTCCTCACCAGTTCCGACCCAGCATCGATATCAACACCGGCATCCTTGTAAGTCAGCCCGCTGATAGACCCACTGCTCCCACTTTCATTTCCCATTGCAAAGACTCTGTCTTTAGCTGCACCAGTAACTTCTACTGCTTGAAGCGAGCGTCCCTTGAAGGAAGGGCTAAAAGTACATCTATCCACAGCTCGACGTGAGATGTCGAGTTTGGTTGAAGATGAGCTCATGGATGCTCCAATTGATCGGGCTAGCTCAGCATTTACAGCGGTCATGATTTTCTGCAGAACAGAAAGGTTCATATTGTTATCCTTAAAATTAAAAGAGTTCTCAATTCTCATCCTAAGTCATCGAATCAAAGCACCATCAAAACGCCACCATGCTTGCTTGAAATCAGTTAAACAACATGTGGAATAGCCAAGTATCCGATAGCAGAACAGAGAGCTACGAAAACTTTGGGGGTATAAAGCCAAGTCATCAACCCATGTGATTCGTAGGAAAGGATTCAATCAAATAGTCAGTTAGACACGGAAATGAGAGGGGAGAAAGAGAAGGAGATAAGAGCTGACGGTACATATGAGGCAGCGATGACCGGTGAGAGGACTGACTGACGGCGACGGTGGCTAGGGTTGCTGTGTGGGCGCCGGCTACTGTCGGACAGGCAGAATGAAGGAAGCGAGGGAAAGCTGGTTTAGGTTTTTCTTTTCCCGGTTGAGTTTCTGAGTAAATTTTGGCTTGGGCCTAACTGAAATATCTGTTTTGGGTCTAAAAGAGAAACATGGTCTGGACTGTCTTCAAAGTGGACGGCTCGAATTCTGTTAATGTTTGTTATGGCTCTCAATGACCCAATTGCTTGTCGGTATTTGGCTCAGGAAGATCTCGTTCGATTCTCAATTAATATATTAAGAAGTCGAGTTTAACCTATATTCTGCTCAGCTCAGAAGGCTCATGAGCCAGCTTGACTTGGTGACATGTTGAACTCAACTCGTAAACTCCCTCGTTCTCAGCTCATAAGTCGGCTCCTAATGCGGCTAGCGAGCCAGATTGACTAACGATTTGTGAGCATGAGCGAATTGATATGTATAGCTTACGAGTGAACCGACCTATAGCTTATGAGTTGCCTTCTTGATAATTTATAGGCTTTTAGATTATACATCTCACCACATCATGTTGAAGACTTCGATATGTGAGCAAATATATCTCATTTGTAATTTAAAAGAGAAATTATATATTGTAGATATGTTATGCAAATTATTATTAAACAACATGATATGAAAAGTCAAAATGATACGAATAGTTAAAATTTATGAACTAAATAATGTGATATTTAAGATCGAATGGTGCTCACAAGTTGATTAATGAGTCAACCTCGAGTAGTGCTCCACCCGGCCAGTTTGTAACCCTCGCCCAATCCCATGCTCATGGAGTCATGGTATCATCATGAATTGCCAGTTGTGATTCTCCACTCAGAAAGGAAAACAAGAGGAGACAGTTCATGCTGCCAGTGAATTCGCAAATCGACTAATGAAATCATTTCATATACGAAGGCATCAACGAATCCAAGTGCTTGAGCCGCTCACACACTCTGCTAGTTATTGATAAGAGAAATCAGTAATGTTGCACACAAAAGACATTTCCAAATCTGCCAAGGCCAGTCTCAAGATCTAGGAGATTGATCATCTGCAGGGTATCACCACTACAACAAACTACCATAGACTACTTCCATATGATTCCAAAGTCCTTATAGTGAACTAAAAACCTCGATAAAGAGTGCATTTCGGGCAGATTCTGAATTCAAGCATTTCAAATGATCTCCATGCATCAAAACTTCACATCAGTCGTCCATGTACCTTGCACACTCGGGTGTTTGGTCACGTGCCTCGTCTTCAGTTTCACCACCTTCCTCCCCAAGGCATTTCTCAACCGGGTAGCATGCAGCAGTACTTCTTCTGGAGTCATGTTCCTCACGCATACCACGCGCTCATTGTTGTTCTCTTTTCACACCAGAAATACAAGGAGAATACTTTCAAACTGACTGATCTGAAGAAACAAGAAAAAGATAAAGAGAGGAAGCAGCAAGCAGGCTTACTGTAAAAGGCCTTCAAGTGGGGGTGTTGGCCTCGAATGAGCTCAGTTTCCACATTCAGATGGGGATTCGCCTCTTTGAACGATGGAAGGTGCTTCTCCATGAATGCCCTTTTAACATTGATAGAGCAAATCAATAAATCCACTGATACCAGAAGATGAATAGCATAATAATACTCAATTACTAGAACAAAGAAGCTATGCCAATGAAAAGTTGTATGATCCATCATCGAAACATTGCGGCCAAGCTCATAATGACAGTATGAAATAGTTCACCTGATGCCCCTGCTACTTCCACCCCAATCAGAGTAACTCACAATCAGCTTTCTCAGCTGCCAAACACCTCTTAAGGCCATCTGAAAAAATTCACCAAATCCATCATGTCATGTTAGCAAACAGAAAAAGCTCGTTCCTTTAACAGAACCCATTCATTAAAATGCCAAACACATGAATATATATGCCTGCGATAAACCCAGGAATAGCAAAGGAGAGAATGAGAAATGATAAATCTAATCGACGGGAACAATGAAAACTGAAATCAGAATCACATTCTTCAAACGATTTCACTTTCTAACATAGAATGGTGCTTCTGGAACACAGAAAAGAAACTAGGGTTTAATGAATCCCTGAGAAAGCTACCGAATTTGGGGATATATATATATTGAAATTCTTTCACAGGGAGACGAGTAGTAAGTAAGACAATAGATGGCATGAAAAGACGGTAGAGAAGACCGCCCGAGGCTCCGGCCCCGGAGACATACCTGTGGAGAGGTTTTGCGCCGCCGGGTGTACTCCTTTACTCCGGTGTTTTTCTCTATCGAGCGAGAGTGAGAGGAAGAAGAAGAAGAAGAATCAGCGGCGCGCAGAGGAGAGACAAATTCCTTAGACGACCCAGTTTTGGGCTTGTACATGGGCCCATTGGGCCGCAAGTGAACGGCAGGAGAAGTGTGGACAAATTTTGGCCCAACCCAATTTCGATCCAAGCAAAAGTTAGGCATCGTCCTCTAGGAAATTAGTCACTACTATCGACCGTAAATGTCTGATAACAAAGATGCAATAATTGAGTCATCTGATAACAAATATGACTTGCAACAAACACATCTTTGTTACTATATTATTTTGATAATTTTTGGTCTATTCATTAAGATTTCATTGACACAATTATCATCAAAATCATGTTTAGTTAGCACGTATTAGATGACTCAATTATATTAAACCCCAAATTTGGCTACTTCTTTAGCTTTCACAATGCATCCATCATTTACGAAATGAATGGATACTTGAATCCGGCCTTGAACCAGGTTTTAAAACAAAATATGTGAGTCATCAAACACTTATTTACTAAGTGTGAGTTGATTCCACCAATAAAATACTCGGAAGAAGCCTAAATAGAACGGGATAAATAGCATACAAAAACACCAACCCCAAACTTGTTGGGAAGGTTGTAAAAAGAACCTCACATTTCATTACCAAACAACTGCTGTACAAACCAATGGTGCCAAATCCCTATAGAGAACATGCACCACCTCTTTTACAATCAACAACCCAAAACCACACGAACTCAGTCATATAACCTGATAATCATTTACAAAAGTTAATGCCTTCTGTATGGGGGGAAATTTGACCATCATCATCCTCCCCTTGTATCGTTATCTTCTTCACTAAACCTACTTTCTCACCAGAAACTTATAGTCACAGCAAACAGCAATGGTGTATGTATGGAAGTCTGTTTTGATTGCTTTATAGCCAGAAGTACAGCATTGCCTGTGCACACATAGAAACAACCCATCATTAGCCAGCATTTCCAGTGAAGGGGTAGGAAGTTTTGAACCAACCCACCAGCCCGACCCGTCCAGAAGTGACCTGTCACACATAATGATCCATCAAGAGTCAAGACTCGACCTGTTTAACCCCTGACCGATTATGACCCAACCCTGTCTGATTCAATGCAAACCCAACTGTTGGGTCAGTTGTTAGTGTTTTGGCCAAAACTGTTCATGATTCGGTCAGGGGTTAAACATCCATCACGACCTGACCCATAATCCGATCCAAACCTTGACTTGTGACTAGTGTTCATGACTCGACCCAGTTTATAATGAACAGCTAGAGACAATGACACAACGACCCGACCCAGATACCACATTTACTTCCAATGACCTGTCAATGGAGATCTTTTCTTCCATTTGACTAGTGCGCGAAAAGGACAAGTTGCAAGAGGGGAAGCAATACCTCCTGGAGAACGTCAAGGCATGGTTCATCGTCTGGAATTCTGTCAGCTTTTGTGCTTCTCAGTTCACTATGTATTCCACTCAGTTGCTCTTGAATCGCCTTCAACAGATGCGTTTCTTCAACCTCTCCTGTTGGCCCTCCACAAGAAACAATCTCCTGTTGTCTTTCACCAGTGTTCCACTCCCTCTCGAGCCTCTCGATTCTTCGCATCAGCTTCTTGTACTCGGTCGCAGAAACCAATGATAGAGCAGCAGTATCAGGAGGATGAGGAGGAGGCAAACCATGCTGATCATCAACAGGTGGATCTTTCGAAGCTTTCTTCTCATTGCTTGAACTATGCAACACTGTCTTTACTTGCTCGTTGACAATACACTTTCCTTCTCCTAGTTGTGAATATAATGAAGGAGTCCAAGTTCCACCTCTCCAAATTGTAGGCTTGATTTCTTCATGATCTCTGCTTCTACTGGGGATCTCTTTCAGTCGTTCGTCCAATCTTTTTCTGATCTTTTCCCAGTACGAATTTACATCTCCACCACTCAGAGCTACAACTGATTTCTTCTCTGGCTCACAACTCTCTCTGAATTCAGCTCCCTCATCAACTGTTCTAGCAGTGGTACCATCTTGGTCTCTATCAAACCCAACTTTCCACGGAGGCAAGGAGTTGAGCCTCCTCGCATTACCATGAACAACTTTTTCCACCAATAGAGTATCACTTTTGTGAGACAACAGTTGTACTGGTTCATCACTAAGTCCCATGCCGACAAGCCTGTTTCTGTACGACTGAAGCTGGAACTGAAGGGAAGCAATCTCCATCTCCTTCTGAAACATGAGATCCTCGCACAATGCCAGTGCCTCTTCAGCATGACACATCTTCTCCTCCGCCATTCTCTTGTACTGATTCGCTTCCATCTTCAGCACAGACTTCTCCCCTTGCAAGCGCAGGATCATGGACATGGTTTCACTAGTTGCAGTTGCAGCGGCTTCCCTCTCTGCGTCTAGCTCGCGGTAGAGGTTATGCAGGATCTGCTGCTGTGCTTGGAGCGCTTGTCTTAGACTAACCGAGTCATCGGCTTCCGCCATGGTTGTTAAAGGATTTTAAGTCCGATCAAGTCACTGACTCATAACCTTTCTCCATGCTCATACACTACACAACATAGAAGGAATCCCTGGTCATAACATTAAACTTAATAAATCAGGTAATCGAGTCTCCCCCACCATCTCCCTAATCACAAGCAAAACGGCAACCGAATGGACTTTTCCAAAGGATGAGAACACACTTACTGACAGATTGCCGGAGGGAAGAGGAATGGCCTGAAAATCTGCAAACGCACCTCTGCAAAAGCAAAATTTGGAGAGTACGATCGAAACCCAGAAGGCAGAAACAAGAAAGGTACGAACTTTTTTGGGGGATAGGTAGAGACACGAGATTTTTAACAGCAGTCTAAACAGTTTTACTTTGTTTTCTAGTTGTTCATTAATTGCAGAGGTAACGGTTAGAGAAATTTTGCATCATTCTCCAGGTATGGATTCAGCATCTTAATAAGCTCAACTGATAAAGAACCACCACAAGGAACCCAATAGAGAGAGAAAGAGAGAGACAAAAGGGAGGGGGAAATGAGAAATAATGGTTCTGCTTTTCTAGAAAGTGGAAGAATCAATAAGAACTGCACATATTCACTTGGTTCAACAAAAAAAAGAATAACTTCGTCTGCAAAAAAAAAAATACCAATAAGAACAGGAGGGACGGAAATTTATGAAATCCTACCAAACAAGGTATAATATCTTAAAATTTAATTCCTTTTCGTCAACGAATTCCTAATCTATTTAAGAAAGAACGATAAAGGAAGAAACTTATTAATCAATATAATGATATTTTTCAGTGCCATGTGGGTCCAGATTAACATAAAGGCTTTTGAAAAAAGCGGTTAAAAAGGGCGGGTTCAACGGCTACTGGATGGGCCACTTCATCATCATGAGCCACCCACGACCATATACTAGACCCTTGCTACTATTTGCCAATGGCCGCCAGCATGCAAAGCAGACAGACAACCAGATATTGAGAAAAGAAAGTTGCACCAAATCTATATTTTACGGCCTGAAGAGAGAAAAGAGAAAACCTTTTGAGTAATATATGGGGAAAGGTCACGCTCCATTATGGTTGTACTCTGTCTCCATGTCAACGGTAAGCTTCATGATTATCACTTCCCACCAAAATTTGGTCATTATAGCATTGAGATAGCAGAAATTTTACTACACTGGATGACCGAAAGGCTGCATCGTCCAATGGCTGGGAATCGCAGGACGCTGAATCTCACACCAAGGGGCATAAACATCGTAGCCAAATCCGTAGAAGTTGAACTCAAGACTATACTACAATTTAGTGAGGTAAATTATGCACAAACTCAATAAATAAAAAAAGTTCCAACAAAACCGACCAAAGCATTATTCAGAACTTTACTATGTTTGGGGAAAGGAAGTCAATTTTGCCAAGACCGAGTCATTTCTCCTTTTACATTTTCTTCAACCAAATGAAATCCACGTGAAGGTACAGGATTCATTAGCCGACAAAAGTTTTTTATATGGTAAAGTTGCAGAATGAGTCAACTTAAGCAAACTGACCAAATGTGATAAATAAATTTGGCACCAGAAGTTCAGATTTACTACCATTTCAACTAGGAAAAGGGTAGGTGGATGAAGCACAGGGTCAAAAGAGAGAGATGCTTACATCTCTAGTTGAAGATGGCAGCTAAAAGAAGTCCTCCAGAGATGTGAAATGATGCTTATATCAATACACCCCAAAAGAGTTTTATTAGTCAGTCAGCAAGAGAAAATCTTGTACAGCTCTCCATTGGCATTTGGCAAGATGCAAGGACAGCTAGAAACAATGGAGTATGAACTACATACCAAGTCAGATACCTTATAAGCAAGGAGGTTTACTTTACAGAGCTGTGGATGGTGCACGGCACTAGAATGTTGGGAGGTTGCTGCATACACTGGTGAATTGGGACTGTAAGCCTTACTCAATGTCTTCTTCATGATCTGAAACAACCTCCACTTCCATCTTCAACTGGGGATTTCCGGGAATCTGCATGAAATGAAGAGGAAAATGATGAGCACAGTATTGCTGGGACAGAAAGGGAGAAATAATGTCAAACATCCAAACCAAAGCAGAACCAAGCTCGGTCATTCTGAAGGAAAACACGTCTTTAAAGAAGCTGAACACGTAAACCTCCATTGCCAAGTAATGGGTACATAGACTAATTAAGAAGGTTGTGCAAGAAACGAATGTAGAGAAAGACTTGCATTAGTTGGAGGCAGAAATTCAAAGAGTTTTGTTGTGGAAAGGAAGAGAAGAGCCAAAGCTGAAGCTACTTTAATAATGATAAGTAAGTAAGTATCTTTTGATCTTTCGAGAAGTTAACAGCACTAAAGGAATTTTTCCTTTTACAACCATTCTGATGCAACTGCCAAGAACAACAATTAAGACCACAGTTATAGTGGAATTCATGGCATCAGCAATCAACGCATGCAAATTCCTCACAACTGTTCTCAAGTCAACAGAAGTTACGAAAATAAGAATCAAAATTCTTCTTCTGGATCTGCAGCTTTGCCTCCAAACACATCTTCAGCATATAATATTACAGAACTAGAAACTTCATAAAGTTCCTTCCACTTTTGAATTTCAGGTGCAAATTCAACGTGGACATCCTTCGTAGCTAGTTCAGTTTGGCAACCTTCCGAATCATCTAAAGCAGAATGAACTTCCAAACTTTTTGCAACATTTCCTAACCCAACAGGGGAGAAAAAAATAGCTGCATCATTGTACTGGGAAGCACATAGATCTAATGATGGCTTGATGGATGGGTCGGTAGCTCCGTTGTTCTTTAATTCAGTAAACAGGTTGCCCACGATTTTTGATTGCTTCTTGGCTATTTCCAGGACAGCCATAGCTAAGGATTTTATGTCAGTTGCTGATGATGCTTCAGGATAAGATTGCAGAACTTGGGCACACAAGTTGGAGTCGTTACTTTTCTTGCATACTTCTTCAATTAATTTGGAAGGAGGAGAGCTTGGGGTTGACACTCTAGCCGCGGTTGTTTGAGGAAGAAAATGAAAAATGAGGGTGAAAAAGATGGCTGCAATGACCAAAGATGTTCTTGGAGAAGCCATTAGGAAAAGGAAAAGGAAAAGATTGGAAGTATGGTTGATGATTTGAAAATTGGATATGGCTTGGTGGATGAAACTATTGTGTAGCTTTATTTATAGCAACAGAAGCAGGGCTGATTATAGTTCTTTCTTTTGGTGGGAAATGGGGGAAAACCCCTATTAGTTCTTCTGTTGCATGCATCCCCATAATTTCTTGAGAAAAGAGGTTTTCTGTTTCTGAGGATGGAAAAACAATCTCAAAAACCAAAGAAAAACAGAAACCAAGTATCGGAAATGCCTCAGGATTAAAACTTACTTCCAATATACAACTCTCATTTCCTTAAGAATCTAACCAAAGAAAGTTGAGCTCCAACTCATCATTCATTGATTAAAAATACAGTTTTGTTTCTCTTTATCTCTCTCAAAACTCATTCAGTTATCTCACAACACCAATGTTGTTCATAACCAAAAACGCCAAAGCTTATACCTTCTCATAGAAAACACAAAAAATCTAATTATCATATACAGAAAAAGAAACATACTATTCCCGAAAACACTAATACAGCTATAGTTCTCTGCTCTAACACTTGCTCTGCAAAAATAGTCTGTAGCTTCTTGTTTTTAGCTGCCACAGTCCTTCGGCAATTCCTAATTGCAGTTAGAGCTCGCTGTTGACCTCTACTAGAAGAGCCAGGCCACTGCAGCCCTCCACAAAAATTTAACTAGCTTTATTGAACTTAGTATCAGTAAGATTCAGGTTCTCTTCACGTTTGCAAGCATTTATAATCACAAGAACAACCATTTTGTGCCACTGAAAGCTAGCTAAATGATATACTGTGTTCAGAGAACATGGAGAATTGTAAATGGACCAAAAGACAACTGATATCAAGACTGCAAAGCAGAGAACACTGCTACATTCAGCTTTTACGATAAATTATTGCAAAGAGCCAGCAAACAAGGAAACTAAGTGATCAAAGCTATTGCGTGAAAAGGATAAAGAGTATAGATTAGAAGATACCCAAAGCTTCACTCGTGCATCAATTACAACCGGAAGAAAGCGGATGAAGATGGTGATAGTGGACTGATCAACTTGAAGACCGTAGTGCTCAGCTTTTACCACCAACAATGTCTGCCACCCAGATTCTGAATGGTGCCTGGGAAGGTTTCTTTGTTACTCCTACACCCCTACAGAAGAACACAGAGAAACCATTTTCAAGCATCAAAATCAGCATAACAAAGATAGGGAAAACCTCCAGCAAAACCAACAAGATCGAAAACCATTCTTCCCCTCAACGTTCACCTTTCCAGATTCAGAATAGCAAGGAAATGATTCAGCAAAAAGAACGAAACCCCCAGAAACCCAATCGTTTGAATTGATTCGAAGGAATAGTACTGAATCCTACTCTTGAGGAGTTGCTTCACGGAGGGGACAAATCTTATTCGCCATTTCCAGACTTGCAAGACCACGAACAAACTGTGGGAACTAACCTCCGAATCTTTGTTTCAGTGAGCGTAGGTGAATAGGGAGAGGGATATGGCGCGAACCACCGCCATTTCATGTGAGAACGGCGGAAGAGAGGGAAAGAACAGAGATGGTCGCCCTCCGGAGAAGCTTTCTCGATTCTCAATTCACATGGCAGTCAAAATATCGCCGGTAACCAATTTATCGACAAAATATCGTAATATATCGCGATATTAAGTAAAATATCGCATCTCGTCAATTTCTCGTTCTCGTCAATTTATCGCGTTTCGATTTTGGTTTTGAAGAGTCGAAACGTATTCCGTTTCGGCCCTCCTTTCACGTTTCTCCGTTTTATTAACGGGTTTCGGGGTTCCTCTGTAGCAAGGCGTCTACGGCCCGGTATTTTGATGGGCCTAAGTGACTAGTCTCACCAGACAACTGTGGATAAGCCAGGCCTAGATGAGCAAGCCCAGCTAGAACTTCTTGGCCTCATGCCCGATTAGGCCCAACTTGTACGGGCCGAACTAGCCACCCCTGGGCCATGAGCGCGGAAGCTGCACACACATGCGAAACGGCTAGAAGAACGAAGGAAGATACGGATGAAACGGCGAAA
The DNA here is from genome assembly GCA_946122785.1 of Linum tenue. Taxonomy (NCBI): domain Eukaryota; kingdom Viridiplantae; phylum Streptophyta; class Magnoliopsida; order Malpighiales; family Linaceae; genus Linum; species Linum tenue. The sequence goes on along the minus strand of CAMGYJ010000006.1, from coordinate 705,307 downwards.
CGCGAAACGTTTCGGGTCCTCAAAACCAAAACCGAAACGCGATAAATTGACGAGAAAGAGAAATTGACGAGATGCGATATATTACTAAATATCGCGATATTTACGATATTTTGTCGATATATTGAGTCCCGGCGATATTATGTCACGGAGGTAAAAGATTTCCCGGGAATAAGCCGGAAAAAGAAGAAAAATACAGAAAAAATTACACGAAAATACAGAAAATTACACAAGAGAAATTAATCAATTTTGACATTCACCACTAACCTTTCGTCTTGTGCTGAAACAATCATTCACATAGGAGAAACCAGAACAAGAGAGAGGGGAAGGAAGGTGGTCTCCTAGGGCTCTCGGAAGATCGATTCCTCGGCGGCGTAGAGTTGTCCGTCCGGCAAGTTGTCTCTCACTCTCTCTGTGGTTCACTTTCGTAAGAATAGTAGTAGGCGGATTGCTTTGAGAATTTTTTCCTTCTGGGATTGATTCATTCTTCCAGCTGCTGCTGCTTTTGTGTAGTTTCATGGATTCTTTGTTCTTGGTCCCCAGAAAGTTCAGATCTTTGCTTCTTTCGTCGCGCCTTTTCATTGGAATCAAATCTCCTGGTTCACCCGTGTTCAATTTCTGCAGGTGCAGGGGGGATTCCGGCAAGCTCCTGACCTCTCTCTCAACAAGAGCCCCGTTTGAATTATGGTATGTGATAGTCTCCTGTTTTGGATTTTCGCTTAAATTTTGAATCTTGGTACTTTGAAATGTTCAATTGGATCATTTTGGTATGGGGTTTGGTTAGGAAGACTGATTGTTCGTTGTTTGGATTTTGGCAAGTTCCGTTGAAGAATGTACCATTGAGGTAATATGAGTAATTTAGCGTAGTATACCTCGTTTGGGTTCTTGGATGATAGTTTTGGGGGCCCGAATTTGGATTGGAGGCATGAACTAGATGAGCTTACTGGCATAATATTGTAGGACTTTTAGACGAAAAGGAACATCAATGCCATTGATAGAGAGCTGCCAATTCTATTGTTGAGAAGGCCTTTCAAGTTTCTCCTTCCTCCCCCCGACTCTCGCAGCTTATGTTTGTTGACTGGTTCATGATTTGCTTACAGGCTATGTACATTCGGGTCAAGCGGATCAAGACGACGTACTTCATTCAATGTGATCCAACTGAGAAAGTTATTGAGATTAAGCAGAAGCTGAATGTCCTGACTGAGCAAGCAGTTAATGATCAGAGGCTGATCCTTATGCCGTCGGGGGAAGTATTAGAGGACTCCAAGTCATTGGCAGATCAGAAGGTTGTTGCCCATTTATGTGCACTAAGTCGCTCTATATTTCATGCCATGGTTTCTAATTATCTTGCTAGCGATGTTCAATTAAATTTCTGCGTTACCATATATCTGCAACAGGTTGAGAATGATGCTGTAGTGGCTCTCACCTTGCGGAAAGGTTGTTCTCCATACCCTTAGCATATAGTCTTGTTAGGCTTTTTCTTGGTCTATCGGGGATTTCACCTTTGACTTCGGGGAACCAAGCTTCTGATTGTGTAATTCCTTTCCGATCCAGATGGCAATGAGTTTGAAGAAGTCAACATTGTTCGCCCAGACGATTTCTACCAGTCTCGTGATGCAGAAGGTGGCAGCTGGTGACCCATCAATGGCCTTTGGCTCTGGAGAACTGCTCAGCTTTGCAATGTGAGGAGTGTAGGTCTAGTGGTGTAGATTTCAGATTTGATGCAACAGCCTTGGATGTTTGTGTTTGTTACCACCGACTTGTTTCTGGTGAGTGAATGCAACATCGAGCATTTAGGAAGTTATATAATCAAGAGTCGAGCAATGAACAATGTTTTGAGTTTATTGCTAATGAAAAGCGTGAACCTAAAGATACATTTATATTCCCAATTCATAGCTTTTTCATCACTTTTTCTTTGCTGTTGCTCTTCTTAGGGTTATGCCCGAATGCATTTGCTTTCGTGATGCTCCCCAAAGATTGAAATTATGTTGTCGATCTAGGAGCAATGTCGCCTGTTTTCCTCAGTTAGATATCATTGTATCGACAATCGGCTGAAGGGTAGGGTTTATGGCAAGATACAATGGCACTACCGCTGCGCATTTACACTTGTGTGGTCTATCTTTATCGCGGGTTCTGACAACATTTTCTCTGTTTCGACAATGAGATTGAGATTCTCAATCCTGTTGATTCATTTCCCTTTCTTTTTCCATTTCTCTATTCATTCATGTGCGTGGTACAATAACGAACAGAGCTTACACTTGAAGAAGAAAGGCAGGAGCCAACAAACAGCTCACTGCTCTATACTATGAGCTCCCCCCTGACCTCATGCATGTGGTGGAAGAAGACCTTTCCAGTTTTCACTTTTGCCAAATAATTTTCCATGAGGAGAAAAATGTGCTTGCAGTTGTTGAAAACCTTTTTTTTCTTTATATGGATTATTACGCTAATGTTTAGCCATCTTTATGTTGTTCAATAGGCTAATCAAGCTTCTCAACCAAGAGCTAAATCCCCGAAAATAACAGTGAATGCCATTCCATCTGGCATCTATAAGTTTCTATACTAGCTAATGCAGTTATACAGTATTACAAGCACACCTCAGGGATTTTTTCTTTTTTTGGTGAACTACCATCTTCTATTTACAAGCTTTGATTAAAAGATAAAAAGCCTCTCAAACACATGGTAAAACCTAGAAGAGAAAAAAATGGTCGATAATACTGTCGGACATCAAGGGAGTTACATCCTCCTTCGTATGATATCCATCTTGTCGTCGTATGTGCTTAACAGGATGGAAAGAAACCTGGCCTCGCCATTGCACGGACTACTGTTTCTGGCGTTCTTGATGAACATGTTCATGCCATCATACAAAAGGCTTACATGAATGACATCGAATGATGAAGAATTTCATATCAAATGAAAGCTTGCAGTAGCTATCCCCAATATGAAAACCTATTGTCAAATGAAAGCAAGTGCAGAGACGCCATCAGGGAGACAAAATATTTAAGCCAACGTGCATTGAAAATACGGCAAAAGCAGCACTTGAGAAACAGGGTAAATAAACAATAGTAGAAGACTATCCACATTAAGCCATGCTCAAACCACAGGACAAAAGGATGCCAATGTCTCTTTCAAGGTAACACTATGACCAAAGACAGGAGAGGACTAATTTCAGGAAAATTTAGGCTCACATACCAATTCCCAAGAAGATATATCTGCGATCAGTTGTTGCAGCCTTCCTTCACATTGCAATCTTTACATCTGGATATCGGCACAATAACATTTTGAAGGTGCTAAAGAAAACGATGATTTAGCACTTATCATCAGTTTAGACCACCAATATTTTCCAACTTTCAGTTAACGTCAGATAATCATCTTTAAAAGGTGGCAGAATCAGATCATAATTACAAACTGGATAAATGGCTGTAGAAAAAGTTCTGAGCGCACAACTCCAGAACAAAACCAGAAAAAGCAGAAGGATTTATTTCTGATACGGTTCCAGGACAACAATTTCTGATATTGCATATGAAAAATAATGCAAACCACTGTAACCTATGGCGCAGGAAAGAATCACGTTGAGTTTAGAAGTATGAACAGAGGCACCTTTTCTGGCACTCTTTGCAGTCAGAACTCAAGAACACTTCCTGCAGGGAACAAAGGAGAAAAATTAAACACTGATGGTCCTGGACCATCTCACACTCCACCCCAATGAGAAATATGTCATAAAACAGCAAAGGGGGTATCGCAAATAGAGAAGACAATTCAAAGGCATAGAAGCACCAACAATTTGTGCTTTAAAAGCAAAAGCATATATAACAGGATCTACAAAACAAAGGTCCATATGACAAATTATTTCCTAGACACCCTTTAATTAAAATATTTGGGTCAGAAAAGGCATGAGTGCAACATGATGGTTTCATTTGACCTTTCTTTGACAACCAACGACATAGTAAGACATGTAATATCTGCTACTAACTGTAAAGTAAAGAAAAAAAGTCATGGCATCTAGCTTAATCTTAAACATAGTTCTTGAGACAGGTGCGGTAAAAAAAATCCCCCAAGTGAAAACATGCATTGCAGTACTTTTTCTTACTCAAACAATTATATTCTGAATGCTATAAAAGCAAAAGTGCATTGCCAACTTACAAGAATCAGGTCACCAGCTGCAAGACCTGTCTTCTTCATCGCAATTATTCATCAGAGTGCTGCTATAGTTGAATCAGCGCAATCAAGGGCACCATTCATTTTCGGGATCACATGGAGTGATAGGTTACAGAGTCCAGCTTGCAATTCAGCCCGTGCGATGAGTGAATTAACCACATCTCTAATCCCTTCAACTACTGGAAAAAATAGACTCCAACAAGCTTAATTGGTTTGAAGAGAATGATGGCACCTTCTTCTTGACCAATGTCATGACCATCCTAGCCTTGTCAATCTTCTCATTCTTCTTTAAGGCAATAAGTAGCGCAGAAATAGAGTCTACGCTCAAGAACCAGTTCTTTCTCATACAGGCAGTACACATCTTATATGCCAAATCAAGCTCCCCGCCCTCACACAAATAATGTACCATTGTCTGGTATATTTTAACATTGGGCTTAAACCCCCTTCCATGCAATGCAGAATATACCCTTTTTGCCATCTCAGGATATCCAGCCTGGAAAAAACCTTTGATAACTAAGTTATAAGTAATCTCATCTGGTATGATGCCAACTCTTTCCATTGAAAGCATAAGATCATTTGCTTTCCATGCTTGTCTCCTGTTCACCAAATACTGTATCCTAACATTAAAAGTTGCAAGATTTGGTAAGCAACCCTTAAGTACCATAAGGTTCCACAAACCGTTACTGATTTCTAACCTGTTCTTTCTGTAAAATGCTGCAATAAGTGTAGTGTATGTGATAACATCTGCCCTTATTCCCAACTTTTCCATCTGCACCATGATTGAAAATGCCTTGTCCAAAATCTCCATTTCACAAAAGGCCTTAATGACAATGTTCATTGAATATGTATCTAATTCTATATCATACTTCTCAGGAACCTCATTCAGAAATGTCTCGATTGCTGCTATGTCCCGGGCTCCTGCCAAAACTTTAAGTGCAGCATTGAAAGACTTGGCAGTCCTTCTACACTTATAAAAATGCATATCATAAAAGGTATTGATAGCATGCTTAGCCATCCCAGCCTTCCCATACAACATTATTATCCTTACGATGAACCCTTCACGTCGCCCTTGTGGAAGGGACTTTTGTTGCTCAAGCAACTCTTCAATGTAATCAAATCGTCGAGCACCAGCTAAGCGAGAAACAGTGTCTTCAAATGCAAACCGATTCTCAATGACAAGCCTATTTCTAGCATTGGCCTTGAAAAGATCAAATAGCTTTTCAGGATCTCTCTCAGCCTTAAGCTTAACAAGAGCAGGTTCCTCCAATGGTTTTTGCTTCATGATGGGATAAGATACAGCAGTACAGTTTCCAGTTGAGGCAACAGCAGCAGAGCAATGGAAAAATCTGCGAACAGATCTCAGTGAGAGCATGTTCTGGATTGTTCTTTAAGTAGATTCATATCCATGCAAGCTCAACGTTCTAAGGATCAGTGCCAGAAACTCTTCAGTAGGCATTTAAGAAACAAAAATCTGGAAGACATACAAGCCAAATCAATTACCATCGAGACTCCATCAAACTAATGCATGACCATCTATGAAGCATCATCAAACTATCGTTAGTTAATCAGGTCTGTCCGACACAAAAAAATTGAGTCACGCACAGAATTCAGGAAAAAAAAAACTATTTTCCACTAAAAAATATAAGTCTAACCTTCCAACCCCAAGAAACCCTAAATAAAGCACTAGTTCAAGTAGCCTTTGCATTAAACCCACAACACAATCCTCCCTCTCTCTGAAACCCTTACATCAAACTACTCAGTTTGATTCAATTACATGCTACACAAACACTAACAACTACATTCCACTCAAATATAAGTCTTAACTTCCTCTCGCCAGCCTACATAATAAAGCACCAGTCGAGTTGCCGCAGCAGTACTTTGCAAGCAGCTGGCATGGGCTTAGAACTGCAAGTCCTAATAGCCACCTAAGGTAACACACCAGTGATTAAAAAAACTAAAAACAACTCTCCCTTTCCTTGAAACCCCTTCATTAAACTACTCAGTTGGATTCAATTCCCTACAGAATTCAACGTAAACACTCATAAATTACATCCAAGAACACAACTTTTCAACCACAGACATGAATGCACACAAGCCCAGCAGCCCAAAAATCCTACGCGATTCATTCTAGCCAGATTAAGCGATTCTCCCAATAGAACAGACCACAAAAACAAGACAGGACAAAAAAAAAAACAATTCCAGATCCAATACACTTCGTAACCAATCGAAATCACAGGAGCAACCCATTCGAACGGAAACGGCAAAAGGGGCTCCAGATCCAAACATGGGTAAGGCCAAAGACTGAACCTTTAGGGCAGAGGCGCCGCCATGAGGACGAAGGAGCGAGAGATCGCCGAAGGAAATAGCGGCGGCGGCTCCAGATGAATTGCTGTTGCTGCCAGGAATCAGAGAAGAAGAAGACTGGTTGAAGAGTCTGCTGCTTCCGCGACCACCACCAGGCCTCAAGCTCAACACTGTCTGATCACCTTGCTGCATACCTTGATTAAATCTCCGTTGTCCGATGAAAGGAAAGACGCACACACCCTCTTTCTATTCCTCTGACGCTCTGTTCGATTCAGCTGGAGCTGAACCAGGTGGAATCAAAGCGAAGACTTCTCTGACGAATTAGATTTCGTTGCGATTGGGTTCGGGATAGGGGGAAGAGGCTTTCCGCTCTTCGCTTGTTCTGTAGTCCGTGGGGTTGGTTTTCTCTCTCTTCTGCCACGAAGAGAGGGAAGAAAGCGAGCTTGTGAGATGAAGGAGGCCGGTGGAGATAAAAAGGGCCCAAACCCTTCTTAAAAGAGAGAAGCTTTGTTTCTCTTCTGGTTTTTCTTTGCCCTCTCAGACTTTGATTTGGTTCACATTTTCACCTCGGATTTGGATTTTGGAGTGATTTTTTTCTTACTTCCAAGTCCTAGGTGGTCGTGGATGAATTTAGTACACTAATAAAAATGTGCATTGATAAAATATATGATGGTAATAAATATATAATTAAGGTGACTACTTCGGTGCACTCATTAAAATGAGTGCGTTTAATGCACCCAACTCAAAATCTAGTCTTAAGGTGTTGGATTTTGAATTTTAATTTGTGGAATTAGTATAATATGATGATATAACATATGATAACAACTAATTAGCGGATTACCCTAAGCCCTAGACCTCCAATTTTGAGTTCTATCCCTAAACCCCAAATTGTAAACCCTAACCCTAACCCTAAATCTCTAAACTCTAAATCCTTCAAATTAAAGTAAATCTTTAATGGTTTTTGTGCAAATTCATGTGCGTTATTGTTCATCACATCATAAGTGATGATTGACATCATTTTCACATAAATCGCATGTTTAAAATGACGATTATGAAGCGAGTGCACTGAATGCACCCAAAATATTGAGTGCACCGAAGACGCCACCATATAATTAATATTGATCTCTAACGACAACGTTATGTTTACTCTTTTTTAAGAGTTTTATTCAAATTAATTACAATTTGTATTGTGTCGTGCTCGTGCTTATAGTTAGTTAAGCGTGCTTTTATATGGCTTACGTATCGCGTGTATGATGGAAAGTTCATATCTTTGCTCTCGATTCCACTAACGGAACAAAAGTACAATCATGCACATCGCATACGAGAGTAGGAAACCCCGATCATCTTCACCGAGTAAAGGATCATATATGAAGTTGGTTGGTTAGCGAACCAACGATGAATAGGATAGAGACTGTATTGTCATTATACGGTCAACTCTAGTTGTATCATGACGAGAAACTTAGTGATGGGAGGAGTGATAAGATACTCATTGGCGTTACGAATGACAACTCAATCATTTTGGGTTATCACCAGGAGAGAAAAACACCTAGCATCGTTGCTTCAATTGTATTACCTTGAACCATCTCCTCTTATAAGTTATAACCTTCATTGGCGTTAGAGAAATTTATCCTACCAAAGCGTCATGACTCATGAGCTTGATGGCTAACATACTACTCCGTGTTTATAGAAATATATCATTATCTTTTCGAAATGCCCAAACAAGATAAATAGTTAAGGAAATTTTTGTTATGGTTACACAAATTGAATCTATCTCATATCATTGGATACTGATATATTTTACCTTGAAAGGAAAAGATATCAAATATCGAGCTAAGTTGGGATTAACCACCTAATGGCGATGGATTTTGTTAAAAAAATGAAAACATTGAAACGAAATCTCACCTACAATAAATGATATTTCGAAATCTAACAAAATTTACACTCAAAAGTTGATTTAAAAACAATACATAACATAATGTCTTCAAACTTAAAGCATATTGGGCTATGTATAAGTTATCCGTTGATGAGATCTGAATTAATGGAACATTCTAAATTGAGTCAAATTCACAGTTCAATCATCTCTTTTTTCTTTGCTGTTGCTCTTCTTAGGGTTATGCCCGAATGCATTTGCTTTCGTGATACATTCATGTGCGTGGTACAATAACAAACAGAGCTCACACTTGAAGAAAGAAAGGCAGGAGCCAGCAAACAGCTCAATGCTGTATACTATGAGCTCCCCTCTGATTGGAACAAAGAGCTCCCACATGAATTAAACTCTAAAGTGGTAAACCTAAAAACAATATACATTTTTACTGAGATGCAACAGGAGTAAACTATGGATCGATTTCATCTCTGCCGGAGTGGTGGAGGGAAGTGTTGGTTAGTAATTGAAGTTTGTTCTGGGTTGATACTTGATCAGGTTCACCATTGATGTGTTCTTGTAGTCAACATTGCTTGGTTTTCCAGAGCCTGTCTCATTTGTATCAAATGTGTCCTAATGCTGCCCTCTTCTATCTATAAATCCAACAAAAAAATGCAGAAGATGAATGAATTTAAGTGTTCCCCGGAGCAAAAGAACTCAGACATGGGCACTCGATTCGTTTAGAGTAGTTCAAACTCTCACCTGCATGGCTGCTGTTGATGCCAATACGGCTTCACATTCAGCAAGCATTGATTTCTCTCGTGCTGATATGATTGCAAGATCTGTAACAAATCGATTCATTGCCTCCGCCTGCAATGCAAAGTACACTATTCCATGGGTTCATCCGACAAAATTGTTGATCATTGAAATGAAATGCTAGAGATTTTGATGGGAAGGGATGAGGGTTAAAGTAGTTTACCTTGGAGAGCAAGTAACATATGGAAGATCCCATTGCCTGCATTACATCAACGGCTGAGCAAACAGCAAGCTTTAGGGGTTCTAAATCTGCCTGGAAGAAAGTTAAGGGAGAAAGAAAGGGTTATGGTGAGTCTAGCGCCCAGAAGTTTCCAAAAGGAAAGCTATCCATTTGTTTGCAAGAAAAATATGATACCTTTGCTCCTCCAGCCACCGGAAGGCGAAGAGTGCTTGCCTCCAAATCGTCAACAGCTCCCGTTAGTGAGCTAATGTGGTCTCTTTCAAGTAATCCCCAATCATCTAGGTATGCCATCTGAAAGAAAAGGAATGCTTCATTCCATCAGTTACAAAGTGGAAACAACTAAAGAACTTTTGCAGATTGAAAAACATGCATTCGATCATGGGATCTTACTTGATCGTTTAAGATTGCATTTAACTTGAGCTCCAACTTCTGTTGCTGTAGATCAATTCTCTTCCGAATTACTGTATCCCAAAGCGATTGCGTAGTATTCCATACGTCGCATAAAGTTGTCTGCAAACATCAGAACAAGCTCTGCATGAACTTAAGTGTCATTGAAGATCAGGATATGCATAAGTCTCATAAACAAGTCTGGTTCTTATTCCTTGGGTCAATTACCGATTTGTCAGTAACTAAAGAGTTTCATTGACCGACCCCTTTCTCCCCCAAATTCCCTAACTATGTCGACATTCATTCTAGTCAAGAATGAATTCCTCAACAAGAAACTTGATCTCTAAGAAGTACAGTGTGTGTGTGTAAGCTTCACCAGCAAGAAATCTAGCAATGTACCTCAGTGTTCACGTTCTGAACGTAAAGAACAGCCTCTTGTTGAGCATTAGCAAACCTCCACTGCAAGAACCGGTTGTGAACCAGCCTCAACTGATGTGCATCTTCAATGTAGCTAGCACTCCTCTTCCCTCTCTTGTAATCTGTTATAAAACTCAGAACTGAATTCGAACCAAAGGCTGACGATGAAGATAAAGGACTCGACACTGCCCCCCGAGACGGACTAACTCCCCTTGAAGAAGGAGGCGTGGATGGTCTCGTTCGACATGGACTCCCACCTCTACTCCCCACCCCCGAGCCCAAGCCCTTGCTTGGTGACGCTGGCCTCGAAGACCTAGGGCTAGGCAACGACGAGTGAGTCCTCACTGAGGGTAGATACACCATTCTATCAGGCAAATTGGCCGAAACCAACTTCTCCGTTCTCGATAACTGCTCCAGAACCTCATCGAACGCCTTCATCCCGGGCTTCTCCTTCTCATCCTCTGGCGAATACATTCGAGTCGCAGCATCACTAGACGATTTCTGCAAAGGCCTGCCCACGTTCACATTGGTGTCACCACCATCATCATCAGGCAATCCTAAGGACTGCATCTTCCTGAGGGTGGAGGTCCCAATTGGAACAACTGAAGGAGTGGCTAAGCCTCTCATTGACTTGATATCACTAAGATCAACACTCTTGTTCATGGACATCGAATTCGCTCTCCCACTAACCCTACTTGGCCATCTATGCTGATCAATCATCTTCGTCGTCGTACGTAAGCTATGATCTACTGCTGCTGGTCTAGCATTCTCAGACTGATGATCACGTTGTGATGAAGAAGAATTCCTGCCTCTCAGAGGGCTCCTTTTCCTCTCCGGCGTCTGCTGCTGCTGCTGCTTCCTCGATTCGACATGTTTCGGAGAAGCTACATTGGAGGATGGCTTCAACGTCCGATCAATTGGCTTCTCCTTCTCTTTCTCCTTCTTGCTCACCGGAATCGAAATGCTATCAGACTGAAATGACACACTGAGACTTCTCATCGTGGAAGGCCACAAGCTCTCCGGCAACCGAGCCCCACCGCCACCAGTACTCAGCCTCCTAGCACTAGCCGTCGCCTGAGCTTCGACGGCGGCGGAATCCTTGACCGGAGTGGACGCCGTGCGAGGCGAAATTGGGGTGGGAGATGGCCGTCGGCGCTCGGCGGATAGGGCTCTCTTGGGAGAGGATGAAGGAAGTACTCTGGCGACGGAGACATTTGGGGAAGGGAACCGGCGCGCGGCGCCGGCGGCCGTGGTGGTAGAAGGAGATGATGGGGTTGGGGATTTGTACCTGGCGTTAACATCTCTCCTTGGACGGCGAGTGGCGACGGCGGCGGGCGGTGGCGCGTTGCGGTTCCTTTCCGCTGGTGCTAATGGGAGGCGTTTGGCCGAATCTAGAGCTACGATCTTCCGCGATTCAAAAACTTCCATCCCGATAATTATTTCAACAATTAACTTCCCTAAATCAGAACCCACATTGATCGGGAAATTACCATAAAAATCGGCGATTTCCCTTTTCTTCCCTTTCGCCTTCTTCAAGCTTCCCGCATTGAATCAAACTGCAGAAAGCTCCCTTCCTTCAGTTCCGGGAAGTAAATCTGCAGCAGAAGGAGAGATACCCGTCAACAAAATTGAAGAAAGAGGAGCATCGCCATTAAAAGGGGGGGAAATGAAAAGCAGAGCAGAAAAAGGGGGAAAAAGATTGCAGCTTTATAGATTACCCAGATCTGCAAACGATCAAAACTCCAATTGGGTACCCGAATTCCATCGAGAAACCGCCCGATCAAGCGGTGAAAACAGGAATTGGCGGCAATGCAGAGGCAGTTTTGTTGGGCGATGAAGCAGAGAAATGCGGGGTGTGGAAGAAGAAGAACTTGTTGGAAATTAACGGTATAAGGAAGAAGAAGGAGAAGAAGGAAAAAAAAACCTGTAGCTTTCTTTGGGGTTGTTTTTTTCCGGTTCTGGTAGCAATCAGAATCGCTGGCCTTTGTTGGGTAGCCAGCGGGAAAGGAATGAAAGGTCCACCTCGGGAAGAAAATGGTGGGGAAGGAAGGGAAGAAAGGAAGAGGAGTGACTAACAACTAGCGAGCGACCACTGTGATGGAGATTGTACAGGATAGATAAGAAGAAGCAGGGTAAAGTAAAGTGAAAAGAAAGGGAAGAAGAGATGGTGCGTAGGATAAGTGATGGAAAGAGAGAGTGGACATGGAAGAAGGGATAGAGGGAGCGAGCTTCCTCTTTCTTTCTCCTTTTACTGTTTGTTTACTCTGTTTTTACAATTTTTCCTCTGTGGATTCTCAATTACTCTGTTTTTATTCCTTTCTTTCTTTCTGGCTTCCTGCCATATTTTGTAGTGTACTTTCTCACGGGATTCCATGGCTAGCTAGCTGGTCTGGCAACACACAACAGGATCACCCACTCTCCCCTGTTCTTTACCATTTCGCTCCGAGAAGTCACGTAAACTCGAATTCATCACGACCCAAGAATTACGCTATAACTTCGGTTAGATAGTAGGAAAGAAGAAGTTACTTCTTTTAATACCCATGTCAAATAGTTTAATTTCGCACTAATTCATGCTTCTTACCCTTCTACTTGGTTACGGAAAAATCAAGTAAAACTTGAATTCAACAAGACCACGTAAGAATTACACTAATATTTCAATTAAATGATATCGAAGAAGTTACTTCTTGTAGTTCTCATGTTACATAATTGAATTATCCACTCTTACTCGTTTTTTTCGCCTCATTACTTGATTCGAAAAAGTCGCATAAACTCGAATCCACCACCTAAACGTTTTCTATAAATGTCATTAATGGAACCAAAACTGTGACCTCCAATTTGTATCAAGGCAGTTACTATTTGTCTCCTACATGGGAGTTTTTCTCTTTTCAACTTCCAAGTCCCATCATCCCTACACCAAATTAAAAAAAAAAATTGCTCCATGCTTCTCAAAAAATGACAAAAACCTTGTCTAAAAAACTACAGTTTGCTCCATAATTCAGCAGCAATACTGACAAAGATTGAATCATTATTGATGAGATTACAAGCTCCCTCCTTTATCAAAACCCAGAAACCAAAAAAGCTAATCATTAGAGCGGCCCAAAAGGTTAAGAAACAGGGGTGATGGAATTGAAATTATATTATGGACAAGATTTGGAGTTGCAGAGACTGCAGAAGAGGCTGGCTATTGTTCTTGGAACAAGACGGTGGATGGACCACGTGGAGGAAAGATCACTGTCCATCCCCATGAAAATTTTTATCAATAATTTAATGAAAATTTTGTGCAGACAAGCTTCAATACGGGTTAAACAAAACCTCCCACAGAAGATGGATTCCTCGAAGCATGAAAGATGGGGATTATTTTATTTGGTTTAGAGCTCTCTTGAGATTCAAATACGGACAAATTGTTCAAGGTTCTTAATTGGAGGGGAACGAGAATCAACGAATTAAAAACAGAGGAAATCACCCCCCGCCATTAATGAAACTCTGTTTTAGAAGTTAAATCTCTCTGCTTCTGTTACAGAGGAAAAACAGAGACCGACAGAATGAAGGGTATCATTCAATTCACCGCAGCTTCTGTAATTCTTTAATCTTTACTGCTCACAGTTCAAATTCGAATTTTCAAATTAATCGAGGTAATCGATGCCTTAAATTCTTTAAAAAAATTCTACAGAACTTCAAATTGAACTCGATAGAAGATTTGAAAGAAGTTCTGACCTGGGAATCGGGCGGAAGGCGGGAAAGTTTATGAATTTGATCGCTGGCGGGTTTGCTTCAATCGACGGTGAAAGAGACGAGGAATCGAGATCTCGCCGGAAGGAGAGAAGGACGAACAGGGGCGGCGTCGGTTTTTTTTTTGTTTAGAGGGCAGGGGAAGAGATCGGAGGATACCCCGGCGGCGGCGGCGGCGGTGTTTTAGAGAATGGGTTTTAGAGAGAGACAGAGAAACAGAGTTTGAGAGAGAATTTATGCAGTTTGAATGGAAGATTCAGAGAAGAAAGAGAAGCCGGGGGCGGGTGAAGAAAGGAGGCGGAGGTGGACGGTTTTTCAGTTGAGAAAAGACGTTATTTTCGCGCCACCTAATTTGTTTTTAATGAATTCAATGAAAACCCTATTTAATTGCCTTTCGATGTGGACTTTATTTTTTGGTCCATTTTTCTCCATAAATATGTGAAATACACAAAGGTATGTAGGAGTGGGCAATGATTCAATACACACCGATTCTATTTGTTTCGATAGTTGGATTGAATTGAATCGAATCATACTGAATATATTTCAATTTGGTTCGATTTTATAAATTATCTTAAGCATAAAAAAGTGTATAAAATTAAACCAAATATGTCGATTCGATTTGATTCTGGACCAAATCGATCGGTGTTCATCCCTAAAGGTATAACAATACACAAAGTCAACCTAACCAGCTAATGGGACTAATAGATATCCACTCGAAAACTCGATAGATTAGAGGTATGCGTATACTTTGTTGACAGCTCCTAATCAAACTGCGTTAAACTATCACGAGAAAATGGAATTCCCATATTGCATGAGCCAAAAGAGTCACTACACGGTGTTATTTTTAGGGTCTTTAATTAAGAGGAGGAGTACAATTGGTAGGAAGTCCACGATACTAAAGATACTTAATCCGACTTGTACAAGAACCGATAGACTAGTACTTTTGCATTAAACCAACCAAGAAACACATCTATGTAGACCCATTGTTAAGAATAATTCTACCTAATGACCTAGTCATTATACTTGTAATTAACTAAACTCCACTCTAGCAAGAAGCCATGATTATATCTTCCTCAAGTTGATTCATATACAAAACACCAAAGATGACATGAGCTCATTCCCTCTACTTGACACCTTCTCATTGCCTCCATTACAAACCCTTTTGGTCCCCAATTTTAACATGGTCATCATTGACCATGCTTTGATTAAAGTTAAATAGAGATGATTAGGAATCTTAAATTTACATGATGAAGCCTTCATCTTTTTTGGAGGCTATTGCTTTGGCCACAAATGTTAAGTGTCCGACTTCCCAAACAAACTTATTATAATTATTAAGGTTTAGGAGGAGAGGGAAGTAATGACAATAGCAATACTAATATTCATCAATTATTATATGATGTTAAGGTTATCTTCTTCCAATCCATAGAGATCTATATTCATCAACATGTTTTCTATACATCACACAAAAAATGTTACATGAAAACACTACCAACTTGATAGATAATAGTTTGTAAGAGCTCATTGGCTCATACATGCTAATGTGTTAAGCAAATTGCATAGATGAATTAAATGTACAATGTGAAAGTCATGAGATTCAGATTGGAAAGAAAAGAACGATTATGTATCGATCTGATCAATCAAAATATCGAATTGGATTATTAGTACATTGTGTGTGCTCAATTGTATCGGTGAAGTGGATCGGCCTGTAAATTGATGACCTTAACTTTCAGGTTGACAGTACCTGTTATCGCTGGATCACTTTCTCTAATTTTCTTAAAAGATCCTATTTGATTGACATGGAAGAAGGTGGATTTTTGTAAGTTTCGGGATTCAAACTCGTTGTTGAAGGCTCCAAGGACCCCGAAAGAGCTCAAATCTTCCCCTGTACAAGGAAACTTATCGAATCCCGACAAGCTACATATTTATCTTTTCAACACTACATCTAGACTACCTCTCTATAGTACGTCTCTAGTTCTCTACCCAATCCTATAATTATATGTCCCGTACTTGACTTTGATCGCTACTCCTCGAGTAATTTTTTAGATGAAACAACAACAACCCGATTCCAACAAGACATTACTTACCTATGTTCATATGATATCAACATAGGTCCCCCATGTTTTTTACTTCCTTTTCTTAGGGATCAAGTATCAACCCTAGTCCCATAGTTTATCACATAATTTTCTTCAATGTGAAATGCTTACTGCTTAATTAGACAAATTTCTTAGTTCCCACGATGAAAACAATGCACATATATATATATATATATATATAGGTGTCCTTTTACAGAGAGTGTTTTTCCTAAGTACATCTACATAATGGAGAAAACAATTAAGACAAAATAATTAATTGGGTGGATATTTCAATGTAGGCTTTTTTTTGTTTTTCAGTTTGTTTATGTGTCTCAATTTGACTCCCATCTTTGTTCTTATCTGCCCTCTTTTTCATCTCTCTGTTTCACACCTAATTGTTTGCTTTGTTAGGTTTGTCTTTGTTAGCCAAACTCCATCAAACTCTCATTTCATTGACTAAAAAACAAAGTGTAAATGTTTCCCACTAACTACAGGGATCAGTTTATGAACAAATCATGAATTAGGGTTCCATCTTGATTGATTTTCCCGCCATATTAATGGATTTGTGAATGAATGTTGTATAGACTTTTAGACATATCATGTGGTGATGTTGCTTTTTCTGCCTCCTCCCCTTTTCTTTTGTCATACTTATTGTCCATGTATTTGCTTAAGAAGTTAAAATTTGTCTTTTCTTTTTAACACCTAGTTAATTTGGTTTCTCATAATATTTTGATGATTTATAATTGGGGTTTGACCAGTTGAGGTAAATCTTGTGATATCACATGATATGCTGGTAAGTTGTACAAGTTGAATCACGTATTGATAGCCAAGCTATTATACTTAATTATCCATATTATAACATCTTTATATAATTGTATTATTGCGTATTTATTATACATGTGATCGTTAGTCTTATGGATTTGCTCTCTCATATGTTTTCACAATCCCGGATTTATGTAAGTGAAGGGGGTAATGTGGTGACACAAGGCAGTAAATTATTTAATTTACTAGTGGATCACAACAACATTTGATTTGATTATCAACACAACAAAGTAGGGAAGAATAACACATTTTATTTTAATTTAAGTTAGAAGTTAAAAGGACAAAAATCAACATGATTTCTTCCCCAATTAGAAGATAAATTTGAGGGCATGTGCAAATCAATGATTGTGGTCAAGCCCATGCCCAAAAGTTATTCCATGCTCTTGCATTTCTTCTTTTTGGTTTAGAACAATATATTAATTTTTTATAATTTTTCCCCAAATAAGATATGCTCTTGTTGATCTTTGCCCCAAATCTTCCTCCCTTGAAAACTCTAGAGGGAATTAGAAAAAAATTCAATATATATTTCATGCAACATTTCAATAATTGTTACTTATGGATCTGAGGCAGGAAAAAAGAAGAGAGAAAAAAGAGAAATTTCTATCACTATAAGACATGTTCAATTATTTCTGCATTTGTCTGGAAACATTACACCTGCACTTCCCTTGTACTGGATTCAAACTGCAACATTCTGCTCTCAAGGGTGACATTTGAACCTTGCCTGTTGGATCATAGGAGGCATTTCTCTAAGGCTATGCTTAGAAATCGTCATGATTCGCATGTGTCACGGTACAGATATTCAGACACGAATAGTGTGGAGAAAGATGAAACCCTCAAGGTCTCTTCTTACAGACTCTAATTACTCAGGCAACAAAGTGACCAAGAAAAGCTAGGCTGCCAGCAAAATTTTGGTTGATCTGGTCTTTCACCGATTCCATGGCATAGCTGGGGTGATTCCTCAGTGGAGATAAGGGATTTGTTAAAGCAGCCATGGAAAGGATCCTGAATTCTCTGCAAGTCTTTGAGAAAAAAAGGTGGGATGAAAAGGCAAAGTTGTGGTCTTTCCAGCCATGGTCTGGATCTAAACAGGCTGCAAAGAAGGAAGCAAAGCAAAATAGGATTGATTCCCGAATGCAGGCAAAAGTAGCAAATGATCAAAACTAAATTCTGACAGAATGGAAAGGAACCATACTGACCAGTATTAATGCATAGTGAGCTACCAGATTGGAGGTAAGAATTCGATGCCTCTTCGATTTGCCCTGAGCTATGTATAAAGTTTCCGGTTAATCCAGGCTGGCTTTTCAGTACTTTACAAACCCGGCTCGTTCGGCTTTGCCCAAGACCAAGTCCATGTCTTCAGGGAACAAACAAAAGTTCTTTGCCACTGCAAATCCAGCCTGCATTCCGTCAACTGCTGCACTTACGATTCCACCTGCATACCCCGCTCCTTCACCAACAGGGTATAGCCCTTTTAATGATAGGCTCTCGTAGGACACGTCCCCACGAGGGATCTGTACTGGAGAGCTGGTTCTTGTCTAACAAGAAGGAAACGAGAGAGCCAATAGATCATAAATGTGAGTAACTAACCAACTGTGATGCCAAAATAAGAAGAAAGCCAGAGTGCAGTGAGAAAGATACCTCTACACCATGGAGAAGGGCTTCCTCCGAAATGAATCCTGGTAACTGTAAATGAAACACATAGTTCAGATTATTGATGAACTCAACTGCATAAGATTTGGAACACATCTGAAAGTGAAAAAGCACAGTGAAGATAAGTTGAACCTCTTGGTTGAACATTGAGATCGAACGCTTCAATGCTTGTGTAATATGAGAAGGAAACAACTCATGGAGATTGGCTTCCTTGACTCCTAACCGATAACTTGATGATGGTAAAGATGTTCCTGGACAACATGAGGCATACTCGAGTTAATGAACAATTGAAAGTCAAACATATAGCTTTTCATTTTCTTCCTCCTCCATGCACTTTAACTAGAAGTTCAAGCAAATTCCAAAAACACTTCCTCACAACTAGAAATAATTCCAACTCATTTTACAGTTCTACACAAAGTCTTAGAACAAAGAAACCAAGAGGGTACCAGATAACTTGTTGTCCAGAAAGTCGGTAACTCTCTGCACAGGCACCACAAAGTCTTGCTCTCCCATTAAAGCCGCTCTTCGCTCAAATTCCCTCTGAAAATCAGGACATTGTTATGAATTGAGATAATGATATTCATTGTTTTAAGATGGAACGTTCTAAACATACTAAAGGTACAAGGAATAGATTGTTTTATACCTGAAACTCAACTCCTGCAAGGGGTCCATGAAAGCTCAAGGTCTCGAAATCTTGTTTCGAAACATTAACGACAAGTGCAGCATTTGCCCACTTAGAAGCACGACGAGAAAATGACATACCATTGATGCAGAGTTCCTTAGGATTTGTGCTGGTAAGAACCACCTGCAACCACAATGTTTGCATGCTCAAACGACAAACTGATGTCTTTTAAGGCAATGTTGTTTTATACAACCAAAGCACACCTGTCCACCAGGGCACATGCAGAACGAATAGCAGCTGCGCTCCGAGGGTACTGAATTTGAGGAAATGTCGCCATTCTCTGTGCTGACAACTCCTGCAACCTTGTAATCAGCAACAGGTACTTTGCCACGTCCACTTTGAACCTCAGTGGCCAAGCTAGAATACTACATAAGAAGTGCAAAGTTTATTGCATAAGCTTGTCAGCAAACATATAAACTTTCAAAATGTGGTAACCAACAAATTAGTTCATCAGAAAATAATTTGCATCACGGACCTGTATGTTGTTGATTAGCACTTGAGGATGCTCAATCCGAAAACCAACCTGTTTAACCAAGCTGGTTACTCCTCAATGTGAAACAGTTTTGCAAATATCGATGATTTTGGATGGAAGTTCATGCACCAAAACAAGCACAAGTCACTTGCTTGAATAGCCAAATAAATCATTCACAAGTGGCTTCTCTTCCCTAGAGTCAAGATGATTGCTGGGTAATATACTATGTATTTTGTGCATTAATAACCGTCTGCAGATTCTTTTTACAAATTCCATAAAAATTGGAAAAAGGAAAGAGAATAGTGAACTTACTGCAAAATCTTTGGGAACTAGATCAACATTATGAGAAAGAAGCATCTGGTAGATATCCCTCGCAGAATGTCCCACAGCAAGAACCACTGCATCGCATCTAAATCTCTCTGGTGGCAACTGGTTTCGAGAATCAGAAAGTTCAACTCCCACGACACAATTGTTCTCTACTATTAGATCATCTACCCTAGTTCCAAACCTGACAGAAACCTTTTTTCACCATGGAAAGAAATGCACATTCAGAAAAATATGACCACAATAAAAAATCTAACAGGCACTTGTATAATTATATCCAGAAACTTACTCCAAGCTCAAGCAGATGTTGCCTAAAGTGTCGGAGCAATGGAACAAGCCGATCAGTTCCTAAATGGGGCTTCCCGTCGACTAATATGTTATTAGGAGCCCCAAAGTGAACCAGAGTTTTCATAGCCTGAGATAAAAGATAAAGAAACATGTGTGAGAGTCCATGCGATATGACCTAAAACATGTAAATATCCAGAGGAAGAGCTGTAATCCATTTCATAAGAGGAATATGTTTCTCACAGCTAAGACACTATCGCTGTTCCTTCCAATTCTCGTCACTAGCTTCCCATCACTCCAAGTACCTGCGCCACCCTGCCATTCTTAAGTCCTTAATCAACAGAACAATAGACTCCACCTGATATCATACGAACAAGCAAATTGTGCGCAAGAAAATGGCCAAACTAAGCAAGAACAAACCTCGCCAAAGCAAAAGTTGCTTTCAGATTCCAAGATCCTGCGAACGACCAAAGCACCAATGTCACGACCCCTTTGCTCAACGGGCTGACCTCTTTCCATTAAGGTAACATCTGCACCAAGCTCAGCAAGAACAAGAGAAGCAAACAAGCCAGAAGGACCGCCACCAACAACTGCAATTCTCGGCCTGTCTTTTCGACTTCCACACTTGACCAACCCCGAAGATCCATTACTGGAACCATTATCATGATCTCCACTTCCAGAAGATGCCTGTACCTCCTCTCCTTTTCTAGCATGCCTTATTATACTAATCAGGTCGCCCGTCACTCGTCCTTGAGTGATATGATCTATAAGTCCAACTCTCAAGGTTAAGTCGGATATGAAATCTTGAGTACGAGGCTCTAAATCGACAAGCTTACTGACATCCATGTCAACTGTGTAAACAAACTTCGGCTCTTTAAGAATCTGAAACAACAGCAGACCAAACATGAACCATCTCTAACTCTTGTCCCATCATTCTTTTTCATTTCGACAGTATCAGCAATCAAAACCTAATAGTAACAACTAGCAGAGGCAGAGTTAACACATTTCAAATCCCCAATTAAAAAACTGACCTTCCTTGCATCAAACGACTTCCTAATAACTGAAAACGCTTCTGCAGGCAGCATTGAAGCGACCTAGAAACAAAATGAGACGAAAACTTTTGTCAATCTTCATACCAATCGAGCTCACAGTTCATTCTCACCACAAGCTCCTCACGAGCCAAACAGAAGAACGCGAGATTTGGCTTTACCGGGAATTTGATGGCTTTAGCAATTTCTCGAAGCAACCCATCGGAGACACCAGTGAAGTCCTTCCCGGGATCGTCCTGAACAGGGACGGCGAGCTTCGAAAGCCGCCAGATACCCTCAAACTTGTTCTCAACTTCGCGGAGAGTGTCTTTGTGCTTCTGCTTCAGCTTCTTCTTCTCGGAAGGGTACCGCTGCTTCCCAGTCCGCTTCCTCGTGGCGGCGCAGAGTATTCGCGGCGCTTGGTAAATCCGTAAGCGACAAGGATTGGGAATGTTGAGATGGGTTCGAATTGGAAGAGGGCCGAGAGCGAGCGGAAGCGAGTTCGATTGAAGAAATGGCATGGCGGGAGAGGAAAGGAAGGGAAATGCAGAAAGTAAAGAACGGATTTTTTTCTCCACTTCTGAAAGCAGGGGATGGAAGTTTTGGAAGATAAGGGTATTTAGCTTAAATAGTCACTTAATTGTATATTTAATTCAAAATGGTCATCTTATATTTTGTTCAAATTTTAATTTTAGGGACTAAAATGTCACTGTGAAACAAATATGGTGTTTAAAATTCCCGCCTATTAACAACTTCCTGGGAAAACCCTTTTCTTCCTCTAGCCGCCAATAAGCAGTTAGTAAGATCGAAAGATGGCGGCGGCCGGAGCCGTGACGACGGCGGCGGCCAGTTACATTCCCCGAACCCGCGATTCGTTCCTCTATTTTCTCTCCAGAGCGGTTACTCTCTCTCAACTTACCCAGCTCCACGCGCAGCTCCTCCACCACGGCTTCCGAAGCGACATTGCTACAACGACCAAGCTCACTAACCGCCTCTTCGATTTCAGCGCCGTCCACCATGCTCGCTCTCTCTACTTCAGCTTCCCCGAACCCGACAGGTTTCTGTGCAACGTTCTCGTCAAAGGATTGGCGAGCAACGAGTCTCCGAGATCCGCGATTTCGGCGTTCAAACGTTTGAGGGAGGAAAAAAGTATCGATCTTGGACCTGATAACTTCACATACGCTTTCGTTATTCCGGCGGCGGCGAGTCTCGGGGATGTGAAGGTTGGATTATCGTTGCACGGGCAGGTGATAGTTGGTGGGTTTGGTTCGGATTTGTTTATTGGGTCTGCATTTATTGATTTTTACTTTAAACTTGGGCGAGATGATATGGCGAGGAAGGTGTTCGATGAATTGCCTGAGAGAGATGCAGTTCTGTGCAACACGATGGTATCAGGGTTGGGGAGGTGCTCTCGTTTTGAGGAGTCCATAGGGATTTTCAGGCGGATGGTTTCTGGTGATGGGCCTAAGGTTGACTGCACTACAGTGATATCAGTTCTACCTGCTGCTGCAGAGTTGCAGGATTTGAGATTGGGGATGGAGGTTCATTGTCTGGCAATAAAGTTTGGCTTTTATTCTCATGTCTCTGTACTTACTGGCCTGGTTTCTTTGTACTCAAAATGCGGGGATATTGGATCAGCAAAGCTGTTATTCGGGCAGATTGGTAGGAGAGATTTGATATCCTGTAATGCTATGATTGCAGGGTTTACTTGCAACGATGACATTGAGTCTTCATTGAAATTGTTTAGAGAATTGCTCCAGACAGGAGAGAAAGTTAATCCAAGCACTATAGTGGGATTGATTCCTGTCCATTCTCCATTTGGCCATTTGCTTCTTACTAATTGCATTCATGGTTTCAGCATCAAATCAGGCATGGTCTCCCGCCCGTCTGTTTCAACTGCACTGACCACAATCTATAGCAGATTAAACGAGATGGATTCTGCTCGAAGAACTTTCGACGAATCGTCAGATAAAACTTTAGCTTCTTGGAA
This sequence comes from Linum tenue, assembly GCA_946122785.1. Classification (NCBI taxonomy): domain Eukaryota; kingdom Viridiplantae; phylum Streptophyta; class Magnoliopsida; order Malpighiales; family Linaceae; genus Linum; species Linum tenue. The sequence continues at coordinate 682,135 of CAMGYJ010000006.1, read as the reverse complement.
TGCAATGATATCAGGTTATGCGCAGAACGGTTTAACAGAAGCAGCAGTTTCTCTCTTCCAGGAGATGCAAATGTCTAACATCAGTCCCAACCCTGTCACTATCACAAGTATTCTCTCGGCTTGCGCCCAGCTTGGGGCATTGAGTCTCGGCCAGTGGGTTCATGGTTTGATTAAGAGCAACAAATTTGACTCCAACATCTATGTCTCAACTGCTCTAATCGACATGTATGCAAAGTGTGGCAGCATTGTGGAGGCTCGGAGGTTATTTGACTCGATCCCAAATAAAAACAATGTGACTTGGAACGCAATGATTTCTGGGTATGGCCTCCATGGACATGGGCAGGAAGCACTGAAGCTTTTCCATGAGATGGTGAGCTCTGGTACTCCATTAACCCGGATAACTTTCCTCTCCATACTATACGCCTGCAGTCATTCCGGCTTAGTGAAAGAAGGAGAAGAGATTTTCAAGTCAATGACACGTGACCATGGATTTGAACCGATATCAGAGCATTATGCTTGTGTGGTTGACATTCTCGGACGAGCTGGAAAGTTGAAGGAAGCTTTGGAATTCATAGAGGGGATTCCAGGGGACCCTGGAACTCCTATATGGTCAACATTGCTCGGTGCTTGCATGGTCCATAAAGATACTAATGTAGCTCGTATAGCTTCTGAGAAACTCTTTGAGTTGGATCCGGGAAATATGGGGTACTACGTTCTGATGTCAAATATATACTCATCCGATAAGAACTTCCCAGGAGCTGCATTTGTAAGACAAGTAGCTAAGAAGAGGAAGCTCTCTAAGACTCCAGGATGTACTCTGATTGAGATACATCAGAAACCTCATGTATTCAAGGCGGGTGACTGGTCTCATCCACAATCGAGAGCTATATATGCAGAGCTGGAGAGATTGAATGGGAAGATGAAGGAAGCAGGGTATCAGGCAGAGACTATGGCTTCATTGCATGATGTGGAGGAGGAAGAGAAGGAGTTGATGGTGAAGGTTCATAGTGAGAAGCTAGCCATTGCTTTTGGTCTAATATCCACTGAGCCTGGAACTGAGATAAGGATCTTCAAGAACCTCCGCATTTGTCTGGACTGCCATACTGCGTCAAAGTACATATCTAAGGTTAGTCAGAGAGTTATTGTGGCAAGGGATGCCAATCGATTCCATCGTTTCGAGGATGGTGTGTGTTCTTGTGGAGACTACTGGTGAAAGTTTGTTCAGCATGGGGGGAAAAGCCTGGACAGTGGCCTTTTTGGACTTTCCTGCGCTGCACTTGGCTTGATATTATTGAAGCTATTGGTTGTTGAGTTAATTTTCCAAGCTCTGGATCAGGTTTTAACTTCTATATCTATTGCCCAATTGAACTTACAAAAGCTTTATTTGTAATGGTGAAAGCTTTGCATAACACAGACTGTTATCACATTTCTGTACATTACTTGTCCCTGAGCCACAGGAACTGTGGGCTTGATTAGTATGTTATTGCTTTGGAAGAAGAGAAGAACTGATTTTGAGCAGTTGGCTCAAGGTGTAGAGATATTATCATGACAGCCACTTCAGTATCACTCTGACTTCAGGACAAACTAGGTACATGTTGTATTACTGCACAAAAATTTCTCACTATGGCTTTATTCCTTCAAGACAAAGTGAAGTGCTTGTAAGAAAAAATCTGGCACAAGTATCAAAAGGTTACAGAAAGAGAGACTTTTTCAGCAGTTGATTCCACATTTCTTGGTGTCAGGCCCCTTGGTCTTCATGACGAACGGATCAATCCTAACCCACAACAACGAGAAAATTGAAGCCAAGAGCACAGACCAGATGACAACAATGGTCGGAGTCCGATTCTGTCTTCCCATAAGACCTTTCAGGAAAGGATAGAGATGAACAATAACCCAGAAGGCAAAGAACAGCTTCCCAAACAGAGGCCCCCATGATTGGTATCCATTGTTTATGGCATCCGAGACTCCAGCAACAACTCCTACAAGGTTAATGATTAAGATGGTGGTTGGAGGTATGAGGAGGGTCGTCCATTTGAAGGCGTAAAGTTCTCCAAAGTCGTCGTCGTCAGTGGCTTTGGAGGTGACAGTGAAATTTGTATCAATACCGGCCAGAACTTTGAGGAGACCTTGCACAACAGCAAAGAGGTGAGCTGACACACCACCAATGACCCAGAATTGCTCGTTTCTCCACCATTCCTCAATGCTCACTCCACTCCACCGTAGTTCGAGAATACCCGTGGTAAAGATTGAGAGGAAGAGAGCTATGAAGAAGAGACTTGCAAAGGTGCTGATCTGAAATCCAAAGTTACGGTTTTAGTGGCTGAATAATCGTGTCAGTCTCTGTCAAGTTAAGCCATATATATCAATTGAGCTTGTGTTTTTTTATATTGAATTGTTGTTACCTCAGGCATGATGAATTTGTCTGTGAGCAGGCAGATGGCTGGAAGAGTACAGTAGGCCAGAAGTGGTAGCGAGGTGAAGGGATAAACAGTTGTGTTAACATATGCAAATCTCTCGAGCCACTTAAGGTTTCCGTCCTTGTAGCCATACAAGAGAGGACTATGACGACTGAAGAAGATTTCAACTGAACCAAGAGCCCATCGAAGCACTTGGTTCAACCGATCAGACAAATTGATGGGAGCTGAACCCTTGAATGCTGGCCTCTTTGGCATACAGTAGATGGACCTCCAGCCACGGCAATGCATCTTGAATCCAGTAAGAATATCTTCTGTAATTGAACCATAAATCCACCCAAGCTGCCAAGAGAAACAAAACAAGAAAGAATGTTAATGTGATGCTCACATAAGAGCAATGTAGCCTGTAGGAAGCAGGATATGGACATTACCTCTGTCCCCCATTCTGTTTTGTCTTCATATCCACAACTGATAACGTGGATGGCTTCTTTGAGCAAGGCTGCAGGGCTGGAGGAAGGAGGGACACCTCCTTCTTCCATTAAGGTTGAAGTTACAAAAATGGCTGATTGTCCAAATTTCTTCTCAAAGTTCATATGGGACATCAGCAGCTGTTTATCATCATCCACTCCTGAAAATGGGGAAAGAAACCACATCAGAACACAGATGAGAGAGATAGAAGCAATTCAAAACACCATCAGTAAAGATCCATTGGTGAACCTTCTAAGCTGGCTCCTTCTCCATTTGCACCAGGCTTCGCCAGCTTCTTCTTGCGACGTCCAAAGCATGGGCAGCAGTCACAGCTAACCATCTTTGGCCTCTTGGGGCCCTTTGGAGGATCATATCCATACAGAGCTTGCCTCCTGAACACACATCCTGTACCGACATAAACTGGGCCCTGAATCCCATCCAGTCCTTTCATGTTAATCTGCATAAGAAAAACACAGGTTTAGTTTTCATCCTTGCCATGATGTTATGAGAATGCTGGAAATGAAAAGGTTGCTGGGGATTTCTTACATCAAAGAAAACCGTGTTTCTGTTGGCATAACGATCATTTCTGTCAATGCCATCGAATCTCTGAGGAAACTGAACATAGCAAACTTTCTTTCCAGTTTGGATGTCCATCAAGAAACACATAGCTTCTCTCACAGCCTTGCTGTTGTTTATGTAATGATCACAGTCAAGATTCAGCATGAAAGGAGCATTGGTCAGCACAGCAGAGACTCGAACCTGAAAGTTTATATCACAAAGCTTAGAGAGGGCCATGCGATTAACCAGAAGAAATTAGAAGATCATCGTTCTACCATGGCATTCATGGCACCAGCTTTCTTGTGATGTGAAAACCCAGGCCTCTTCTCACGAGATACATAAACCAGGCGAGGTAGTTCATTTCCTTCAACATCATAGCCTCCACTATGACCAAGAAACACTTGGATCATGCCGGGATGATCCTTTGTGTTGTTTCCAGGCCATGGAGTTCCATCCTGCATGATCCAGCCTTCGGCAGGTACCTTCTGAGCTTTTGCTACTATTGCGTTGACCCTCACCTTGAACTCTTCGTATTCCCGCTGTCAAAAAGCATAGGGGGGAAAGATATTAGCAGCTTTACTTGAACAGTTCATGAAAGGCTGCAGAAAATGAATATCCTCCAAAGATCAGAACTTTTAGAAACCTTCATAGCTCGACGTTCCTTCACAAAATTAGGATGGACTTTGTCCTTCAGGTAATCAACCTTCAGGGAGAAGTAAAACTCAGGTGCTCTGGGCTCTATGCTGTGTCTCTTGCAGAATGGGACCCACTTGCGAGCGAACTCAGCTGTCTCGGACATGGCTTCAAATGAGCACATCGAAGCACCATCGTCAGAGAGGTAGCACGAGAGCTTTTCCACAGGGTAGTCCACAGCCAAGATTGACAACAGCGTGTTTGCCGTGACAAGTGGAGGTTCCTTCATTGGATCGACTGTACAGACGAATACGTCCACTGGAGCAAGCATGTTTGGTTCACCTTCCCTCTCGTACCTGTGAAGGGAAATCTGTGAGTACTAGAATGCATGTATATGACATATGTGAATCCAGTTAATCAGTTGCTTGTAAGAATACATTATTGTTTGGCCTTATAAAAAAAACATTATTGTTCGGAATTCATTAGTGAATTCAATATATTTCCATTTGAGGTGGTTTTCATTTTACAGCAACTATAACTGGAGAGGGGAGTTAAGATTTAAAATGCAATCTTGTTGTATTTGATAGACACCATCCTATTAGAAATGCATTGTTTCCCAGAAACCTTCATTCATTTCAAGGAAAGTTTTATGCGGAAAAAGAGGAGTTTCAGTATCAAATGCATGCGTTCTCAAAATATATCATATGACGGCCCCTTAGAATCTTGTGAATTGATCATCAACTTTTTCCTACCTGAGGGACAGGCGGTCAAGATAGGTCTCTCGATCAATAGGGAACCACTTGGGGAACTGATCCAGAATCCACGAAAAGGCAAACCAGATCTCACAGACGATGGAAGTCAACCAAAGGCCAATGGCATCATGAACAGGGTTAAGAATTCGATAGCGAAGGAAGAAGGCCAAGATGACCAGACGAGCCACGATGATCATTCTGTAAGGGTTGATCTTGCTCGAAGCAATCGGTACTTTCCTTGAAAGTGGCTGCCTTGCTTCATCGACCCTGCATTTATCAGCCATGGACTACTTTTGAGCTTCAAATATGACATAGATTGTTGAAAAAATTGAATGTAAATTTATCTATATTTACATGGATGCATCTATATCATCTTCTTGTTCAGGTCCCAAGTTCCCCTGCTGCAACTTCCAGTCGTCCATTCTGTCTTTCCATCCTCCTTCCTTCTTCTCATCCCATCTTGCACTCCCTGTTTATTGTTCTTGCAGGTTTTTATAAGAAATCCTACCGCTACGGTTTATAGCAGAATGTTGTTTGGGAATATGAAGAGCTTTTTGCTTACCAGGTTCTGAAACAGGATATGGGTGGATTCTCTTGTGGAGTGAAGAAGCCATCTGATCACCATATGCTCCAACTGGGAACTCCCCGCTCACCTGGCCATCAACCAACAGAAGAATTCACTATCATTGCAACTTAGAACCAGCAAATGGCCAGTCAAATGAGTTTCCTTGGGTTTATTTACCGGTCTTGATCTGATGCCTGTTATCACAGGTGGGAACTGGCTGTTTTCCTCGTCATCGTGGCCTCTTCCATACGTCATCTTGCCATGAAGCATTGCCTCAGTAAGATGCTTGGTCCTCTCTTGCTCATCTTCAATATTGAACTCGTGTTCAATATCGTCGACATCTTCTTCATCCTCGTCTCCCGGGACTCTGGCGCTCCCTACATAAGACACAAATAATCTCAGAAGAACAGCTTACATACAGCAACTCCTTGGACGTAAGTACACGAACAGAAGCACGTAATTCTCGTGTTTTATATGATCACTCTCTTTATTAATCTCGTTCTTAAGCAGTCTATGCATTTCCAGAATTCTAATCGTGCAGCAATCATATTCTGCAGTTTGACTTACCTCTGAGGCGCTTGTAGCGAGTCTTGCACTGAGGACAGTTCTGAGTGCCTTCCCTTCGTTCATACTCATAGCAAGGCCTGCAGACAGGGAACCCACATTCGTCGCAGGCAACGAACAAGTCTCCTTCGACGGTAACCCCAATCTGGTCGCCACATATCTCACAAAATTGTCCATCCAGGTTCTTCAGTGGCTTAATCTACAAAATGGGAACCACAACTACATGAAGAACAAACCGAAAAGAATCAAGCTTCCCAGTGACCCAACTGAGTAAAGTTTCAATCTTTGTTTACCTCTTCGTGGCCATGGATGACGACGAGCTCGTTTCGGTTGTGGGAGCCTGCCACCAGTCCAGCATTGGCTTCCATGGCGACTTCAAGGGCGAGCCAGGGAAGTGTGTGGAATGGGAGATGAAGATTGCAAGGAGGAATGGATGTTATCAGAGGGTTTCTTTAAGGCGTGAAAGGGATGTGGGGAATTCCAGCTCCTCACCTAATGTTGGATGAGTTTCTTCAGTTGGTTGCAGAGTCGCCATTGCCGTCAAGTTAAGCTTCCGCTGTTTTCCTTTTTCCTTTCTCTTTTTCGCGCCAACTAACATTCGGTTCCTCTCTTACCCTCATTCTATTTTACTGCTAAGCGTCTTTCACACAACGGCTTACGGCTCCTTTATTCCAGTCGCATATTACAAGTGTTGGTAGAATTCAGCTTCAGCTACGGTGAGTGTCACTGTCAACCAAATGCTGCTTCTTTTTTGTGAGAAATTTGTTAGCCGAAGTAAAGGTGAATCTCGAAACTCTAGATCGAGGAAACAAAGGTTTTACCAACAGAGTTGAAATGGTTGCTTTCCAGGCTGTGGAGCAGTATTGTCAAGAAAAACCCAACGTGGATCTAACTGGGAAACCGAAAGTGTGAGAGGCAATATTAACTGGAGATGGAGCAACTTCAAAGCCAAGTCAGTGGCTCCCAAACTCTCAACTCAGAAAGTCATTTCGTTGGTTGAGTGAGTTGGAGTCTCCCCATCCAGATGGATCATCTTCTCCTACTCTTACAGTGACTAAACTATCACGTTTCGCAGATGTAACGATAGTTCGAGGAGGTGTTCGAAGAAGTGCATTGTATAGTTTCTCGCGCGGTTTTTCAAATTACATCACCTAACAACGTGCAGAACAAATTGGCCGACATACTTTCAAATACGCCGAACCAAACGCTCATTAACAAAGCGTATATGGTATACCCGACGAGTCACAACTCACAAGCCTATGTTGGCAGTTGGCACCCTGTTCTAACTTCTAACCCAAGGCATTTAACATGAGCAGATTTTGATGGAGAAAGATTAAAATTGGGCCATAGGCATGTGAGATAGATGGTACACAGAGTACATTGGTACATTTTCAGAGTCCTATCACTACGAATCAAAGGAAGGGAGAATGTCACCACTGTACCATTTTTTCTTAATGAACATATTGCATCACGAAAAACCTTGATGAAACCTCAGCTGTCAGCCATGGAAACCACCATCTGCCCAGCAACCCACCACCAAGATACTTTATAAGGAGGGAAGCTTCGACAGCCTCTCTTTTTCTCTGGGAAGTTATGCACTTGCATTCACCAAGTTGATCCGAATTGTGCTATGGTACAGTAGCTGTACAGTTGCTGAGTTTTCTACACCCAGCATATGGATTCCAAGACACCTTTTAGCCTCTGCTTCATAGATAAAAACTCTTCCTTCTTGTTAACTTACACGGCCGGCACTTCATTTACAGCAGATGGCTTATCTTTCTTCTTGGGAGGTTCCTGACCTTTTTGTTGAATAGCCTTATTTGGAACCAAAGTAATGAATATGTTTCTATCCCTCAAATTCTTGCTCTCCTCGGTTGCCAGCTGCAAACCGAAAAGACAGTCGTATTAGGGAAATGGATAACAGAAACGATGCAGCATTGCAAGAAATATAGAATTGAAGTAGAAAAGGAGAACTGAATACCTCCCCAACATCATTCTGGAAACGTCTGAGAAGCTCGATGGCAATGTTTCTGAACTCATTTTCACGACCTTTCAAATTTACGATCACCTTAACCTGAAAGGAGGGAAGTTTAAAGCACAGGAAACAGTAAGAAATCATGCACATGAGAATAGAATGAATGGGTGAGAATACAACAAACACAATGAGGACCTTATCACCATCTTGCAAAAACTTTCTAGCCGCTTTCAGCCGTACACCGTAATCGTGTTGATCGATGCTATAACTGTTTAGAAAGTTCATAAAAGTGATAAATCAACACCTCCACTTTGCAGTTTGAACCAACAAATGCAGGTCATTTGAAGTACCCAAAGTTGCTAACATGCTACAGCTTGCAAAAGTAGGCATTGATGATTCAAAGAACAGATCTCAATAGCAACATACCCCATCTTAAGCTCCTTCAGATCCATTCGACTCGCTGCAATTACCAGGGAAGGTACACAATTCGGTCAGAAATTTAAGATCAAACCCATGCCAAATTTCAGCCAAATATCTTATCAGAATAGAGATTCACCTGCACTTTTCTTCTGCTGATCTTTCTTCTTCTTTTGTTGTTCATATCTATATTTGCTGGAGACAAACAGAAGAGTATTATTTAATTCAGTTCCTGTACCGATTCACCAAATGACTTGTTATGGTCGAGAAGTTTGAACGTACAGCATTCTCAACCCCCTCCCTCCTACAAAGCTAACATCTTTATCTTTTCCATACAACTTTCAATGTGCACTCTAACATTTTCGTCATTAAACTACTTTGACAATAAGGAAACAATCCCTACCCACAGAACAATATTGAAGGTATGAAACTTCATCATAGCAACGACGAATCCTGACAAAACCCTCTAACTTATATTGAAATTTCTCCCTCTCAACCAAAAATGTTGAGTACTACGAAGATGCACTGTTACTAACTGAAGTCCAAAGTGGCTCTAAATTCTCAAACACAACTAACAGCTTGATGAACCTATAATTCCATTCTCAATGACACCAAATTAGCATTTCGTTTCAGTCATCAAATGAACAAAAAAACGAAAGAGTACACACTTGTAATCCATGATTCTGAGGACCGGAGGATCTGCTTCTGGAGACAGCACAACCTATAACCACCACCACCACCCACACCACCAAGAATGATCAAAATCAAGAACGGTATTGAATATAATGAGGAAAAAGGCAGCTTCTTTTCTTCTAAATCAGAACATACCAAATCAAGCTCAGCTTCTTCAGCCATCCGAATAGCTTCACTTTTCGATACCACCCCAACCTACACATATTCATTAACACCAACTAACTCTTACATAAATCTATTCAAACAACTTCCTTTCTATGGAAAATGCAATTCCCTGCAATTCCAGCAAATGAACTTACAACAAAATCAAATGATCAACAAACAAAAAACTAACCATATTTTGCTTCTGGTCGATGAGCCTCACAGTAGCAGACCTGTCACAAACACAAAACACAGTCTTACATTCACATAACCCTTCGCACATTCAGTACACGAACAACCTAAGAAACCCCACTTCAAATTGACAAACCAATTACCGAACTGCAGAAATGTCAAGAGCCTGTTCATCATCAGGCTCGCTCTGCCGCGAACGATTGCCTCCGCCTCCTCCCCCGCCGCCGTAACGGGCAGTGACCACGGCGGAGCCAGGGAATGTCCTGGGAGAGGAGATTAGTGACTCTGCTCGGCACAGAGGGGAGCAATGGAACCTGAGGCCGAAGAGCTTGGAGTCGAGGGAAGACAAGGGAGTGGCCGATTTCCCGGCGGTAGGGAGGGGCGTGAAAGGAAATCTGCCCGTGCTGGTAATTCCAGCCATGGCTACCACGGCGGCGGAGTTTTTTTTTCGACCGGCGAGACTGGCGGATGAGCAGCGACCGAATTTTCTTATCCACGATTTTGATGATCCGTCTGAGTGTAACAGCAGCGAGCGAGGGAAATTTCCTGATGGTGACTGCGGGCTGGGCTTCTTTCCTATTTTGCGGGCCCATTCGTTCGGCTACTTCATATAGAAGCCCATTGTTTTCTGGCCCATGTGATTACGTGAAGTGGTAAATAGTTGGTTATGGAGTGACTCTATTCCAATAGGTAGTGATCAAATTCCTGACCTCATAGCTAAAAAAAAGGAAGTGATCAACCATCGTATAATTATTCACGAGTGTTGAAAATGAGTTGTATTTGTCATCTTCTAAGGATCATACGTGATCCCAATATGGGTGAACTTTTAGTTGAACATCGTTTTGTGCTTAAATTAGGTTATGATTTAGCAGACGGGTGAAAAATGAATTGTGTTAGTTAAGTATTGCGTCGTATGTGTATCATAAACTGAATTAGTTATATACGTAAATCGTAATGGATTCGTGTCAAATTTTTGAAAATTCAACTCAACAAACCGTGTAAAAATCTCTCATGTTCATACGAGATTCGAGTGTGTTAACTTTTGAGTCGTATGGACATTCATACTTGGGCCTACTCGTGGCTAATGAAGCCACTACTGCTGTCAGTTTGTTGTTTTTCGTCTTCGTGTTTTCTTTCTGTCAACACATAACAATAGGTTGACATGAGATGTTGGCTAGTACGGAGTGGTCGAGGAGCACCGTAGGGTATATACAGTACATATAAAGTACGAACGACTCAAGTTATGGCTCATTATTCATAGCATATCGATTGAATTGTGAATTTGACTCAATTTACAATGTTTTATTGATTCAAATCTCGTCGACGAATAACTTATACATAGTCCAAAATGTTTTAAAGTTTGAAGACATTTTTGTGTTATGTTTTGTCGTTAAATCAACTTTTGAATGTAAATATTGATGGATTTCGAAATATCACTTAAGGTAGGTGAGATTTCGTAATTCAATTTCAATATTGTCATTTTTTTAAGAATCCATAGACATTAGGTGGTTAATCCCAACTTAACACGATATTTGATATTTTTCCCTTTCAAGGTAAAGTATATCAATATCCAACAATACAAGATAGATTCAAGCTGTGTATACCATAACAAAATTTTGCTTAACTATTTATCTTATTTGGGCATTTTGAAAAGATAATGATATATTTCTATAAACACGGAGTAATATGTTAGCCATCAAGCTTATGACGCTTTGGGAGCATAAACTTCTCCAACACCAATGAAGGTTATAAGAAGAGATGGTTGAAGGTAATACAATTGAAGCAACGATGCTAGCTATTTTTCTTTCCTAGTGATAGCCCTACGTGATTGAGTTGTCACTTGTAAGGCCAATGAATTTCTTAACACCCCTCCCATCACTAAGTTTCTCGTCATGGTGCAACTAGAGTTGTTCGTATAATAACAATACAGTCTCTACCATACCCATCGTCGGTTCGTTAACTAGCCAACTTCATATATGATCCCTTACATAGTGAAGGTGATCAGGGTTTCCTACCCCAGTATGTGATGTGCATGATTTCCTTTTGTTCGTTAGTTGAATCGAAAGCAAAGATCTGAACTTTCCATCATACACGCGACATGTAAGCCATGCAAAAGCACGCTTAGCTAAGCATAAACATATGACACAATAAAACTTGTAATTAATATGAATGAAACTCATCGCAAAAAAAGAGTAAACATAACGTTATTACATATTTATTACCATCATATATTTTAGCAATGCACAATTTTATTGGCGTACAAAATTCATCCACGACCACCTAGGACTTGGAACTTGGAAGTAAGAAAAAAAATCACCTCCCAAATCCAAATCCGAGGTGAAAATGTGAAACCAAATCAAAGTCGGAAAGGGCAAAGAAAAACCAGAAGAGAAACAAAGCTTCTCTCTTTTAAGAAGGGTTTGGGCCCTTTTTATCTCCACCGGCCTCCCTCTCTCATAAGCTCGCATTCTTCCCTCTCTTCGCCGCAGAAGAGAGAGAAAACCAACCCCACGAACTACAGAACAAGCGAAGAGCGGAAAGCCTCTTCCCCCCTATCCCGAACCCAATCGCAACGAAATCTAGTTTGTCAGAGAAATCTTCGCTTTGATTCCACCTGGTTCAGCTCCAGCTGAATCGAACGGAGCGAACGGGAATAAAAAAGAGGGTGTGTGCGTTTTTCCTTTCATCAGACGACGGAGATTCAATCGAGGTATGCAGCAAGGTGATCAGACGGTGTTGAGCTTGAGGCCTGGTGGTGGTCGTGGAAGCAGCAGACTCTTCAACCAGTCTTCTTCTTCTCTGATTCCTGGCAGCAACAGCAATTCATCTGGAGCCGCCGCCACCGCTATTTCCTTCGGCGATCTCTCGCTCCTTCGTCCTCATGGCGGCGCCTCTGCCCTAAAGGTTCAGTCTTTGGCCTTGCCCGTGTTTGGATCTGGAGCCCCTTTTGCTGTTTCCGTTCGAATGGATTGCTCCTGTGATTTCGATTGGTTATACGAACTGTATTGGATCTGGAATTGCTTTTTCTCTTCTCCTGTCTTATTTTTGTGTGTTGTTCTCTTGGGAGAATCGATTAATCTGGCTAGAACGAATTGCGTAGGATTTTTGGGCTACTGGGCTTGTGTGCATTCATGTCTGTGGATGAAAAGTTGTGTTCTTGGATGTAATTTATGATGTTTGCGTTGGATTCTGCAGGGAATTGAATCCAACCGAGTACTTTAATGTAGGGGCTTCAAGGGAAGCGGGAGTTGTTTTTAGTTTTTTTAATCACTGGTGTTGTTACCTTAGGTGGCTATTAGGATTTGCAGTTCTAAGCCAATGGCAGCTGCTTGCAAAGTACTGCTCTGGCAACTCGAGCTGGTGCTTTATTATGTAGGCTTTTAGGGGAGAGGAAGTTAAGACTTAGTGGAATGTAGTTGTTAGTGTAGCATGTAATTGAATCAAACTGAGTAGTTTGATGTAAGGGTTTCAGAGAGAGGGAGGATTGTGTTGGGGGTTTAATGCAGGCAAAGGCTACCTGAACTAGTGCTTTATTTAGGCGTCTGGTGGGTGGAAGGTTAGACTTGTATTTTTTAGTGGAATGTAGTTTTTTCTTCTTCTTCTGAATGTTGTGTGTCATTGACTCAGTTTTTTTCTGTCGGACCGAACTTATTAGTTAAATTTGTAAGGTTTTCAATGAGAGGGATAATTGTAGAGAGTTTTACATCCTCAGATGTCGACCTTAGGTAGCATTTAGGGATCTGCAGTTTGCAGGCCAAAGGTAACTGCAGTTTGGTGTTTAGTAATTTTAGGCATTCATGTTTGTAATGCTTGTTTTTACTTGTCAAGATAGTCTGAATTCATCTATGGTTGGTGCAAGTTATTGACTTTGCTCCTTGTTGTTCAGGCTGGTGACTCACGCTTCGAGGCCCGTGAGAGGGTGAAGTACACCAGGGACCAGCTTCTGCAGCTAAGGGAGGTATATATATATCTTTGTTCACTTGGTTCTCCCCTTTTCTGCTGTCTTCAGTTTATAGGTTCTTGGTTTTATTGTGGCTGGATATATGTTCTTGTTCCTAATTGATTCTGGTAATCGATATGTGAAATATACTTTTTACCTATAGGCTATTGTTACAATCCCGGAGGAGCTTCTGAAAATCAAACGGGAAATTGAAACTGAGCTTTTCGGTGAAGATCAAAGCTGGACTCGTGCAGCAGAAAGTAATGTAAGTCCTTTACCTCTTATCTTACTAGTCAGGATGACACTAAAAAGCTTGAAAAATATCAGAGGTTTTCCAAGCATATGACTGTTTCTTCATTATGTTCCTTTTTTGTGTATCCAGCCCTCACCAACTCAGCCACCCCAGAATCGCTATTCTGAGCCAGACAATCGTGACTGGCGAACCCGTACCACCACCCCAATTCCTGGTCCTACTCCTGTGGAAGAGAGGTCCTGGGACTCACTTAAAGACAGAGACTTCGTACCTCGGAATGACTCCAGGCCACTTGATGGAAACCAATTCAATCGTCAGGATCAGCCCAATTCCCAATTTGTCCGCCCAAATCAATCGGTAATTTTGTTTGTGTACTTGTATTAGCTTCTTTATTTTTTCCAGTTCTTGTATACACGCATAAGATAGCACATAGATTCTTTGCTCCAAGGATAACGAAATCATGACTTTCTGAGATTTATTGACAGACATTGATATTCACTCTTTTCACCTAGTGTTAGATGATCTAAGATGTTCTCCTCGAAACTGTCTGATTTGTTAATTCAAGTTCTTCACTCCAGTTTCCTCGATGTTTCATGTATCATTTCCATATCAATTGGTTTTGACTTTCTTACTTGTTTTGTTGACCAGGGTGGTCCTACTCCCGCCTTAGTCAAGGCCGAGGTACCATGGTCAGCTAGGCGAGGCACCCTTTCTGATAAAGATCGTGTCTTGAAGACCGTCAAAGGGTAACTGTTCTCCCCCAGATCTTATTCTCGTTGTTACTCTGCTTATGCTGTAGGGTTGACTTTCTGAGCACGATGCGTTAGGTTTCCTCAACCTGTCCTGGGGTAGGTTTCTCTGTTTCTGAGTAGTAGGTTGTGCCCTGACCCGTAAATAGGACAGGGCAGCATGCATAGCACATGTGTCTCTCCCCAATCCTGCCCCGCCCTCCCTCTTCCTAATTTTATATTTCCGACTTCTTTCTTTTCTTTATTTTCCCTTTCAGCAACCGATACATGGTATCAGGAATACCCGCCCTCGATAGTTCCGATCTATTAGTCTATGTGGTTTTCGGGTTACTGATTCATATTTGCTGTTGCAGTATTCTCAACAAACTTACCCCAGAAAAGTTCGACCTTCTCAAAGGCCAACTCATCGACTCAGGCATCACATCAGCCGATATCCTGAAGGTGTGTGTGTTCCTCCAGAGTTCTTCACCGTGAAATGTCAAAAAGTTGTTTCACTTTTTATTTATCAATGTGACCTTCCTTTGATGCAGGGGGTGATCTCTCTCATATTCGAAAAAGCCGTGCTGGAGCCCACATTCTGCCCCATGTACGCGCTGCTATGCTCCGATCTCAATGAAAAGCTTCCTCCATTTCCCTCTGATGAGCCCGGTGGCAAAGAAATAACCTTCAAGAGAGTCCTCTTGAACAACTGCCAAGAGGCATTCGAGGGCGCTGATAAGCTGAGGCAAGAAGTGAGGGAAATGACAGCTCCTGATCAAGAGCTAGAGCGCAAGGATAAGGAAAGGATGGTGAAGCTTCGTACGCTTGGAAATATTCGCTTGATCGGTGAGCTTTTGAAGCAGAAGATGGTCCCTGAGAAGATTGTTCATCACATTGTTCAGGTTAGTATTCATTCTCTTAAGCTTTTTCTTTAGCCAAGTTGGAAATGATTTTACACGTTTTGCCATTTGCTTATTCTGTTTCTCATTGGTTGATGCAGGAGCTTCTGGGCCCTGACAGCAAAGTCTGCCCGGAAGAGGAAAACGTTGAAGCGATCTGCCAGTTCTTCAACACTATCGGGAAGCAGCTCGATGAGAGCCCTAAATCACGGCGGATTAACGACGTGTACATGAAACGCTTGAAAGAGCTGTCGTCGAATTCTCAGTTGGCTGCTCGTTTGAGGTTCATGGTTAAGGATGTTCTCGATCTCCGATCCAACAACTGGGTTCCCAGGCGTGAGGAGGTAAACTTTGATTTTCTACTCTCAATTTTTGCCCATTGGTGCCCCCCCTTCCAAATCTTTTTGCCCTGATCATTGGATCCTCATCTCCCCAGGTGAAAGCTAAAACCATCACCGAGATCCATTCAGAGGCTGAGAAGAATCTAGGGTTGCGTCCAGGGAGCATGAGAAACATAAGCCGTGGAGGCGGAGGCGGAGGCGGAGGTGGAGGCATCATCTCTCCGGGGTCCGGCCCTAGTGGGCCTGGTGGCTTCCCCATTAACCGACCCGGGACAGGAGGCATGATGCCTGGAATGCCTGGAGCAAGGAGAATGCCTGGTATGCCTGGGATTGACGCCAATAACTGGGAGATGGCGAGAACCAGATCCATGCCAAGGGGTGAACCCTCGAATGCTCAGCCTCGAACTGTTCAACCATCCCAGATGTTCAATAAGTCGACTTCTATGAACACCAAATTCTTACCTCAAGGCAGCGGTGGATTCATCAGCGGCAAAAGCAGCGCCCTCCTCCAAGGACTTGGTGGGCCTTCTTCTGCCACTGAGAAGCCAGCATTCACCGAGAAGCCAGCTGTTGCTCCTGCTGCGCCTGCTGTCACTCCTGCTCCTGTATCATCAGCTGGAAAAATGACCATGAACATCGAAGAGCTGAGGAAAAAGACTGTCTCGATCCTGAAGGAGTACTTCAGCATCCGACTCCTCGATGAAGCCTTGCAGTGCGTCGAGGAGCTCAACTCCCCCGGCTACCACTGTGAATTCGTCAAGGAAGCCATAGCCCTCGGCCTAGAAGAGAACCCTCCCTGCGTGGAACCCACATTCAAGCTCCTCGAGTATCTCTCATCCAAGAAGGTGCTCGCGAGTCGTGACATCTCCTCCGGATGCATGCTCTACGCGACAATGCTGGACGACATCGGGATTGACCTGCCAAGAGCGCCACCCAACTTTGGGGATATCGTAGGGAAGCTCATCTTGGCCGGGGTTCTGGACTTCAAGGCCGTGCACGATATGCTGAAGAAGATGGAGGATGACATGTACCAGAAGCTGGTGCTCGAGGCAGCGGTTAGGACCGTGAAATCGAGCAACCAAGGTATACTGGACTCACAATCCGCGGATGTCGAGGCTTGCCAGAGTTTGTTTTAGTGATGATGATTATGAATGGTGGAAGAACTGGTTCTGTTTTTGTGGCTCAGTCTGGAGAAAACACTACAAACCTTTTTTTCTTCTTATTTCCTTTTTCTTCTTTTGCTGTGAGGCAAGCAAAAAAAGAACCTTTTTGTACTATTTTTCATAAAGCGGGTGAAGTCTCTCTCTTTTGAAGAACAGGTCAGAAGTTTTCCTTCTAATTTTTGATAATTTTGCAATTGTTTTTAGTTGTATATTTTTGATAATTTGGTCATAATGTCATATGGGATATTTGTTAAGGAATTTGATGGTTCCGTTTTTGGTGCTACAAGGAACCTTGTTTGTAACTAATATAATAATTTAGGCGTATCATATTTTACTAGCAATGGTATTAATTCGTGGTTAAAAATGATCACTACCGTAATCGAATCATGGTTCAATCGGCACCACAGATAACCGGTTTGTGGCGACCGATATAAACTATTCTTATGTAGAGTGTATCGTACCAGTTGTCCCTAATTAGGATTGTTAATGATTCGAGCTGAGTCGAGCGTTGTTATGGTTCTGGCTCGGCTCGTTAAAATAATTCTTAGCTCGAGGTGAGTTTTAATAGGCAAGTTCGAGCTCGGCTCATTTGCAAAAATCTAAGTTCGACTTGAGTTGGCCCACCAAATAAACTTATCGAGCAAAAATCGTGTTTAGCAGATAAAATGTCGATTGTACCGCAATCTCAAGCGTGAACTTGGCTCGCAGGACACCAACAACAAACACTTAAATGCTTTTGAACTTGCTCACGAGCCTATCAAGCTGGTTCGACCTTGGCTCGTTTACAAACGAGCTTGTTCGCGAGTCATCTCAATTAAATACAAGTTGAGTGTTGAACGAGTTTTTCTCAAATTGGATGTCGAACCGTTCGTGAGCGATTTGATTCATTAACAACCCTATTCCTAGGCGGCTTTTTGTGGTCCGATTGTGGATTTGTGGTATAGTAGGAATTCACAAACCATATGCCAAACCCTACTCCAAGGCGGGCTATTTCTTCTTTGTAGATGGGCCCACCATTCTTTGTTCATGGACTATTTGAAACAGAAAAAAAGCCGGCCCAACATTTCCTCTAGCCCAGCCTTCATTTAGCTAGGGGGGAGAGGCGAAGAAAGTAAAACAAAAACATGGAGACGAACAACAATGGCGTTTCGAAAGGCAGAGAGTTCCCGCCTGATTTTCGAACCTACCAGAGAATGGCCGCGAGCGAGCCGACGGCGAACCGACCGTCGAGCGAGGAACAACTGAAGCTCGCCGTAGCGATCTCTCTTCTCCAGTCGAAGCTCCTTCATAAAAAACCTCCTCCGCCGCAGCCGGATGCTTCTTCTGGATCTGACGCCCTTCGCTGGAAGCGTAAGGTAAACTCTCTCGGATGGATTGAGCCGATCAAATTTCTGGTTCCCTGAAGATTGTTTCAGTTCAATTGAGCCGAATTTTCCGTTTGATTGCTGGTGGTGATGGTGGACTCTGTGGTTTTGAATTTTGATTAGGCGAAGGATCGGAAGCAGGAGATTGTTCGATTGAGAGAGGATCTCAAGGAAGCGGAAGGTTTTATTTTTTCCGATCTCCTTCTTCTTCTTCCTGGAGAGGAAATTCCAGCTTGAGAATTCCTGAATAGAGAATCTCTTCCTTTTTTTGGGTACTTTTTTAGACGCTTCTTCTCAGTGCGATCTGTTTCCCCAAACCGCCGTTTGCAAGTGCTACTTCTTTGACGATGTGGGAAAATTACGCTTCGAGGGCGCCGGAGACGGATCCGTTTCTAGATTCGACGATGTAATCCGTCGCCGGTTCTTCAGACAAGGTCGATTTCCTCACTGCCTAATAGTTCATACACTTATAGACCTCTCGTCATCTTGTTGTCATGTGCTCATATGGGTGCTGTTCGCTCCTGCTGCAGTGAGGATGAAGCAAAGGCGGCGAAATAGAGACGATCCGAGTCTGAGATTGCGCTTTACAGGTACCATCCTTGCTTTCCAATCGGTCGAATTGAAAGCCACCGCCATATTCGTGGTTGCGGATTGTGGGATTTTTGGAATGTTTGTTGGAGGGTTTTGTTCCTGATTGCAGAATTGAGCAGTGAAAATGAAGTGGATCAGCTTAGGGCTTCCGTTGATTTCCTTGTGGAGCTCTGCGATGGCACTGCTTCTCCTGTAGGAACACTTTTGCTTATAGCTTGATATGAACTTGTTCATGGGTTTCATCTCTCAGTGCACATGCTATCTCTGAAATTTGCAGATGGAGGAGGCCAATTTCGCCAACTGGTCTCACCAGGCTGTTGACTCCATTCTAGGTAAATGGTACCTCTTGTTTGCTAGAAATTCATCTTAGATCTTGAGAAAGAGCATCTCGAACCGCTTATGATCGTTCTTGTGTATGTAGAGTCGCTTAGGAAGACATTGCCAGTGGGGGAGAACATGGAAGTTGTTGAAGGGATTGTTACTAGCCTAATAGTCCGTTTGCTGAGAAGGATCTGTTGCCCTGCACATCGAGATGGTAACCTCTTCTTGGCTTTCGTTTCTGGGTTCCAACTCAATCTTATTAACGACCTTGATTTCTCCATGTTCTGCATCTTTGGATCGCCCATTTTCTTATCCTATATTCCAGACTCCAATTGCGTAGCCATTGATCACCGGCCTCGAGTCCAGCACTTGCTGCGAAAGCTGGGAGGTGAACCCTTCATTGGACAACGCACACTTCTTTCAGTTTGTGAAAGGATATCCACAACAGCTGAGAACTTGCTCTGCATCGATCCCTTCGACGATACATTCCCAAACATTCACCAGTCTCTATTCATTATGTACACTCCATTCCACTATCCTTCAACCATTTACCCAATTTCTGCTGCTCTTTCTTCATTGCTCGAAAGAACCGGCATTGCTATCACAATGTAACAACTCTCTTGTGTTTGTGATAGGATCGAGCTGGTTGAGTTTCTGATATCAGATCACTTGCAAGCCTGGTCAACCATTGAAGGATTTGATCATGGTACAGTACATTACCCCGACCCTAATGCTTCCAATTTCGACGAATTGAGAATGAACTTGTAATGCCATTGATGCAGGGCTAATGGAAGGATGGGTGACATCCTTTCTCCATGCCAGGAAAACACTGCAGCTTCTGGAGTGCAGACATGGGCTTTATGTTCTCTACATGGATCGAGTCGCCAACGAACTGGCGAAGCAAGTGTGTCGAGTTTCGCCGTTCCAGAGGCTCAACCAGCAGCTCCTCCACGATCTGTTCAACTAGCCTGGAAAGCTGCTCTGCTCTGCCATCCACATGTAAAAAAGTGTAAAGACGTGGAGGAAGCCATGAAGTGTGTGTAGGGCTGACTGAACCAACTCTTCGACACCATAAAGCAAGCTGGTAAGTAAAGAACAATATTCTGGCCTTATAGATCATTGCCGTCCAATTAAACTATATGTTTCTTCTGTATTGTCTACTGTTCCACTCAAAGTAGCAGATTCTTTTCTGTTGGCTCTGGAAAGCAAAAGAGCATGCATGTGATTGATTTGTCAAACAAAAAATTTCATTTTGCAGTTCTCTCTACAGAGTCAAAACCGAACTTTAACAAAACAACAACAAAAAGGTGGTAAAAAGTAACGAACCACCACACAAAAATGAGCCTGTTTAAGATTGAAGGATATGAAATATGAACATCTAGTTTGGTCGCAGACAGGAATATCAATTATTATTGTTTACGTAATGACGTGGAATCAGATTCGTTGTCTCTCATTTGCTTGCACGTAAATAACAAATTAATCAGGAACCATGAAAAAAGGTTGCCAGTTATTAGTTCAGATTCCTTTTTTTTCTTTTACACAGTTGAAGTGAAATGAAACCAACCAATGACGATGCATGTATGGCCATTAAGGATTCGCCTTTATTACACAGTTGAATTATACCCATAACCGAAAGCTGGCCAAATTCGTGATTTCGTGATACGGTATCGGACCACGAAAACTCGTTTATCGTTATATAAATATGTGTGAACGAGAGACAGAAAATTTGTAAATTAGTTGAACTCATGATTCTATGATACTTCGTCATATCACAGTTGGATCATGAAAATTTGTCTATCGCCTTTTAAATTCGATACGATGCACACAAAAATATAAGAAAAATGGGTATCTATTGCTACGTGGATGCCACATTAACATTTGAAATATATTATCTTTTTTTATTGTAATTATTTTAATAGTGATATCCTATATGTATATTACCTGCTACCACTTATTATAGCGAATTGGAAAAATCGACGATACAAGAAAGTGAAGAACACACTCATTTACGTGGTTCACCAATACAATGAGTGTTAGCTAATCCACGAGCGAAGAGAATCAGTTTCACTATACTTGAGAAAACATAGATTACTGAGCAATTGAGAAATATACATAGTACTTCTTCAAACGACGTAATCCTATTCTAATCTGGTAAAGAATAACGTTATAGACCAAACTCGAAACGAAAACCCAAACGTATATAAACTCATAGTTTCCGTCAATGACATATAGTCTGATTCAACTCATATGAACAACAACACCATTATTATTCCGCTAAAGATAAAATACCATCACACCAACCTATCTAATACAATCTCCGATATGATTTCACACAACTATTCTTTTCTAACATGGATTACTTTTGGGCCACATGTAAATGTGTGTTGGCGATGACAAGATACGTCGCCAACCCGACCACTTAACCTTTGTTAACTTTTCGGCTTCTTTGTCTTTCAACGGTGGATTAGTATTACTTAATTGTCAAATCCAAATCAGAATCTTAAGATTGCTTGCTAATTAACCCTTTTATTATCATCCCAAGTGACTTTTACAAAGCTTATATATAGAGTAATTAACGACTTCTTTGGCATCATAGATCTCTCAATTATATTCGATTAATCTCCAATTCCCAAGAACCAAGCTAGCTAGGAGGCAATCATGGTGATCAGTAGACCAGTTCCAAAGCTTCTCTTCTTCATCACCATTATTGTTTGCCTCTCATTGGCACTTTGTGCTTCTCATGAGGATCATCAAAGTCATTATTCCTCTTCTCACCATCATCTTCAAGTAACCACCAAGGGTAAGTAAGTAAGTAATTAATTAAGTTCAACTAATTGCATATTAGTCTCATCTCGACGAGATGTCAAGCTATCGTTACACGTTATTCAAAATCGATCGATTTTTTTGGAAACTTCTCAACCTTCGTACATGGTTCAGTAACATAACATAGTGTTTGTACGTCAGCTCGGACAAATACACACCTCATTATACACCGGTTTGATAATCCGCTCGTTTGTTGCCCTTTTTGTTCACAAAAGCGTCCTAATGTCTCCTAATAAGGTAGTGAGATGGATGAATCGTTGCAGCATATTGATGATAGGTTGCTCCATTCCATTTTTTTTGCCACTAGAAACTGCGTAAGGGATTTCTTTGCTTTTAGCAACCACTCGTCGCTATGAATCCGTAGGTTTTCGTAACGGCCGTAAAACTGTCGCTATATATATTATTCACTTTTAGCTACATATATTGTTTGTAGAATGTTTATGTCTTACTTATTATTATGTTTTGAGAAATTTTGTTAGATGAGGTGGAGATGAGAGAGCAAGTAGAAGTGGTGGATGGTGACGAAAGGATTAGCGACGTCGTGGAAAGACGCGCGAAGGGCTCATACGGCGGCGGAGATCTCCTCCGGCCACGGGCCGGCGGCAAGAAGAACGCGGCGCCGGCTTCCTCCATGATGGCAGCTTCTTGCCTCTCGTCGCTGGCCGGACGGCTTGCCGTTGCAGTTGTCATGTGGATCTTCTACGTGGCCTTCTAATTAAGTTCTAATTGTAGCCCATAACTTGGGGTTTGAAAGTGTGTTAGGTGTATAGAATTTGGAATTGTCTTCCAAATTAAATACATGTTGATTAGTTATAACTTATAAGTTTGTATGGAGGAAAGTATAGCAATGAAAACTGAATAGGTAGAATGAACGACGGATTGGTCTAACGGTTTTAACGCTGGTTTTTCGTGTGAAGGTATTAAGTTTGAATTTTATGGTGGACTTTCTTTTTTACTCGTAAATCCGCCTTCATTAGTGTCTTAAAAGAGAAAGGTGTGAATATGTTACTTTAATAGTTTAATTTCCCTTTGGATCTATGTATACCCCTTGATTACAAGTAACGATTGTAGCAATATAATTGTCAAATAAACATTTATTGATGATCTTTGGTTGATTTTATCGTGAAAGACACCCTAGTTGGATATGTTTTTTTTTTATTTCACTATGTTCTTAAAGTATCCTAGTTCAAAATATTTTCAATATAAATGTATGTCTTGATAAGACTTATAGAACACGAATTTAATTTGACCCTTTTTCATAAGGAATTATGATCCTTCACTGAATCAAAGCAAGAATGAGCTAAAGTGTACGACTTGGACGCCTCAATTAAGGACGAAGGAGGAAGAGAAACTAATAAGTTTGCACGTTATTCACCTTAAAATTAGGATCTGTAAGTTCAAAATTTGACAACACAACCATCCAACCAACTCGTCAAGTTTCTTAAGTTTGTTGTTGGCCAATATGAATTAATCTTTTCCTCCCATTTGGGAACATATTAGATCATAAAAAAAAATATATATATATTGAATTTACCGTGTGCCTAAATCAAAATTTATCAAACAAATCATGTACCAAATCAACAATGCTATGGATCATGAATGGCTTTGAGAAATGCCTCTCACTGCCCACTCATTTGGAAAATCAAATGATCCACGGCCCCTCCTTGGGTTATTTCTGCCCGGGCAGATTGCAGACTGGCCCACAATATCTGGGCCTTAAAGTGTGTGTTGATACTTGATAGGCCCATACAAACCCAATACTAACGAACCCCGCATTCTCGTTTTTAATGTGGGCATGCATGCAATTTTTTTTTGGGTAAAATTAGTGACGTTGGTAGAAATCTAAATTACGAGATATTAGATGAATAAAGTTCAATAGATTTGAACTTCAGTACTCGAACAAGAAAATGAGGCCAAAATATCGCCGAATATAGTATTATTATCTCGATTTGTTATGAAATTTACGCGCGTGTACTTTTTAGCTACAATCGAGAAGATAAGAAAGGACACCATACAGGCAGCCCGACCACCGCTAGTACCCATCAACTCCATGTACGTACATACGTTAATTAATGTTACTTACCGATTAGTTTCTTTTGCGACAAGGAAATCATCCTCTTGTTGTAGGGCTCTCGAAGATGATAAACAACATAGCTCTCACACAGGGACTCATGGAGATACTCGCTCGATACGTCCTCGACATTACACAGTCCATCAGACACACACAATCCAATCACCACGAGACCCCGACAAATAACACGATTCGAGAAACAAAAATCGCTCGACACACGAGAACAGACCCGGCCCGTACCAACCCTCCTTGTTATCTGAAAATGGGCCCAACCCTAGCTAGCTAAGCTCGGTGGCTGTCATTGATTGTACTACAGTTGGGTTCCTTTTAGAAAGGAAAGGTTGTGGTGCGTATTGGGCTATGTCGTTCTAGGGTTCTAGTTCTTGTTCTTGCCATTATTACTAAAAAGAGAGAGCTACTGTGAATAAAGGTGACAACTTTAAGCTTTAAGCATTTTGTTTTGTCTGTGCATACAGGCTACCAGCAGCTGGAAATTTGATTCAGGACCTCTGACAAGTGATAAGAAGCAGCTGCTAGCCCATTGAGAGCCAATGTGACAAACTTCCAGGAATCTGCTTTTTTTGCTGTTGCATTGGGGAGTACAAAAGCAGAGCAATAATAAGCTCGACTGACTGATTTTTCAGGATGGTGGTGGTGGTCGTCGTTCTGAGGACTGATATCCATAACTCTTTTTAGCGACGGAAGTGGTTATGTGGACATATTGTCGCATTCACACACCATGGGAAACTGGGGAGGAAAGAGTTTTTAGCAACGAAGATGTAATAATGACCACCAGGTAGTCTCTCGGGCATGGGTTGCAAAAAGGCTCAATATTTGGATATTTTCCAAAACCCCCCGATTTATCATGGGTTAAATCCTATTTGAGTACCTTTATTTTTGGAACAGACTCATAACAAACATTTTATGGGTTTCAATTAAATTCATATTATTGGTTATACAAAAGAAAATGAATATATGAATCCAAGGCAGTTTTTGTGCTATTTTTATTATAAAACAAACAAAAAGGCGTGGAAACCCAACATTAAAGGTATAGTTGGATCTAAATTGGACCCATGTCTTCTATTCAGAAAAAAAAAAATAATAATTGGACTCGTGCCATTGGATACTCAAAAGAAAATGGAATACCCGATTCCAAGGCATTTTTTGAATTATTTTTTTTTGTTATGAAACAACCAGAAAGATGGAAAAGACCAATATACTAAAGGTGCAATTGGATTGAAGGCCGTTGATATGGTCGATATTATCTTTTTTATGTACGTTCATCTGGATCCAAATAAACCCGTTGAAATCTGATCCAAACGAGGTCACCCAAATTAGACTTAATTCATAACCAACTCAAGCTCAAAATTATTAAAAGCCCATTTAAATCCCTTTGAATGTGACCCAATACATGAGTCATGAAAATTGCCATGCCTATCCAGGGGATAGACAGCATTTATCACCCCAGCTAGGAAGTTTGCTGGGCTCCTATTTCAATAACCTTGACCGGCGAAGTTCAATCTCAATCACGCATGTGAGCCAACGTATGCAATTGAATGATCAATTAATATTGGGGACTATGTCCACCACTATAATAGACAATCTCAATTCATTTGCCAAATTCCGCCAAACAATGGGCAAAAGAAAAGGACGTATCGCTATCGAATCACCAAGTGGGTTTCCCTATCATGAAAAATACAAAAAATGAGTGGTTGGTTTTTAATGTCTTGTACTCGATTAATGGAAACCGCACCAAGTTGATTTCATTCGTGTACGGATGTGAATTTTTACGGATTGAGCGTGTCCAATGGATTACAAAGTGAGTGTATCCATTGGTCGAGATTGGAAATTAACCAAGAAATAAGGGCAAACGAGTTCGGGTCGACCGATATCATGCTTTGAAGTCCGAAACAACAAGCGTGTGATCGAATTGAACTTTTTGAAGTTCGATTAACCAAAACCGTGAGGCGGGTCAGCCTGTTCAGGTTCGTGTGAACCATGGTTAGGAAATTGGTCTCGAGTCCTGTTTAATTCCAGTTTACTATATACTCTAGGTTATTACTAGTATAAAAAATATCAGGTTGTACCGGTACGCTCGAATCGCCAACTCTCGTAAATCCATCGAATATATCTAATAAAAATAGGATAGTTTTTTTGTGTGAATGAATTGGTCTTAATAATCTGAGTTGTTGAGAGAGGTGTATATATAGATATTAACCACTTTCTTACACTCTCTGGAACGAAAGCCAACTTCATGATCAAACCAGTTCTACTATTGTATCATAAACCAAATAATTTCAATAATTATTGGGAGAGCTATGTAGATGAATGTTAACCACTTTCTTACAAAGTCATGATGGGATGCAATAATTGAACTTTCGCCGTTGTAGCGTTCACTATTGTCAAACTCTTCTTTCATCAAGCTGTTCATAGAAGCAGAACCTTCGTTTGGGTGGCCGCCGGCGGCCAACTTTATAGAGACAAAAGGTGTTAGATGGTTAATTATTAACGTAAGGCCTAAAAGTCGCGTCAATCGTCTAGGGCCAAAGGGGATGTTTGTCCGGCGACGGCGAGGGTGATAATAAAAGACTTACCATTCACTTCTTTGATTTGCCGTGGAGAAGTGTACGACGATGAGTTTTTGTTGACGGAGAATTTGGTTGCCAATTCAACATTATCTAAGATGACGGTTTGAATAATATCAATTATCATCGTTCTCCTCCCAATTTTTCTATGGAAACCCCCAAAAGAAGGTTAGGAATTCCCTTTTAGCTTCATAGTTCAAGTCATAAGCAAAGGTAACGGATCCAGTTTAACAATTATCGACTTGCACTAAACAGGTCAAACAGATTAGATAAAATGGATCCGCTCAAATTTTCGTATGTACTTGGATGGAGTTTATCTCGACCAACCATTTACTTATTTTAGCTCCATCAATTTTTTTTTTTTAACTTTTGCTTATTCGCCAAGAGTGAATGTCCTCTTGCCAATTCATAAATTCATTCACAAATAATAACAATTTGAAACGCCATAAAGATATAGAGGGGCCAGAATGAGACATGATTGCAGTCGTACAAAGAAATTGATGCAGAAGAAGAAAAATGAAACGTTTAAAACACCTACACCAAAGTAAATAATTGAGGGTCGAAATTATATATCAGTTGGTTGACTTGTACCTTGTGAGGAAGATGAAGGGGATCATATTTGTTAACGTTTCTCCTATGTGTGATAAATGTGATCATGATGCTATATAAGAATTTTGGTTATTTGTGACCAGAAAATACGATTTATCATGGATTCATGGTGCATATATGAACCTCTTTTAACAACTCGAGTTATTGGGATCTGTGCAAATTTCAAGTTCATGGGTTGGCTTTCATTGAGGGAGTGTGTAAAGAAGTTATTAAGTAGCATACATAAACCTCTTTCAACAACTTGAATTATTGAGACCAATTTTTGAACACTTGTCGAAGTCCATACATTGACTTGCAAAGTTGGCACACCAGAGTATCATCGGGTTTGGAAAAATCCTCGGGGAATAGCTCCAGTTATGTGAATAAGTTGGTTTTGAATGATATTAGACTTTCAGTGTGAGAATTCATGTGTTCAAATCCTCACGATCAACCATCGTGTTAACACAGTTGGTTGAAGCAAGATACGACAAATATGTCATGTCAACTTCAAGTACAATGAGTATTTTCATATTATACTGGGTTAAACCTCTCCGAACAATTTGAATTATTGGTATATGTTAGGATACAATCCAAACACCACATTGGAAATACAAGGGAAAGAGCCAATTAGTATGTAGCATTTTGGAAAGGAACCCAAAAATAAATATGTGCAAGCTCGGCTCAAAGAGAACAATATCGTATTAATGGATCTATCTGATTTCAACAATTTGGATCAAAGCCTAATTGTAGAGTTTGAATCCAGGGCGGTGACCTCAGTGGCCTCGAAATTTATAATATGCATTTGTTTATGGATCTAGGGATATATGAATTTGGTCAACTGTCTGGCATATCAAATATAAATCTGCATCTGATCAATCCTTGCATCGAAGAACCTATCGTTACGAGTCTCAACAGTATCCAACCATACATCATGAGTGTTGTGGCCACTTCCATCCAATTTGCCCGTTGTTAAAGGTTACCAAACTATACTAACCAAACTTTTGCTAACACTTCCTCATGACCTCTATCTCATGATGATATATCAGATTCATAATATTATTGCTTTCTCCAAACGTTTATTAGAGCCATTTTTACCCTCTTCTAGACCTAAAAAGACAGACAAACAGAGCTCATAATTGAGTTCTCCAATTTGCTTTTGTTGGGTGAAATAATTGTGTAGTACCCATTTGCTTGTTGCACTCAATTATTGATGGTTTGTAGTTGTTCATGGTTCACATGCACACAAATCATTTACTTTCTGTACTAGGTACTATAGATTCCCCAGGGATGCTTTCTCAAAAATATTTTAATTTGTTCTTAGTGTAGTTCCCACTACAGAGCATTATGTGGCTTACATGAGATATTTGGTAGGTAGGAAACTCTCCCAACCACACCATTCGAAGTTTGATCCATGTTTGAACATTTAGGTCGAAAATGTTTATTTATGTGTAACTTCTTACGTAAAGAATGATCCTTTGTAAACTTCTAAAAAAGTTGCATTTGGTTTCTACAAGTATATATGAAAAGACTTTTTTTTTCGTGCTGCTCGAATTCAAAGATACAGAGAATATGTTTACCAGTTCGATGGACCAGATTCTTATAGGTTGAAATAAGAAAAGAAACCACCAGCGATGAGTACACTTGAAGCACTATGCCCCTTAAACACTCTTATTGGCATATGCCAGTTCCAAATTGCTGCTTGGGTGACGGAGCAGCTCGCTTGCTCTAGATAGTTAGAAAATGAGAGCACCTAGTAAAACCACCTCGATAACCTCTTATACTGACGTGGTCTCAACACTCGTATTCCCGACGAATTGGATCGAGGATGCATCCGACATGATTGTAAGTTCGAAAATTTTGTTCAGCACCATCACTAAGTTCATAGAGTGATCATATCAAATGAGCTTGCCACTAAAGTGAGAATGCTATGAGTTTGTTTGAGTGTGTGTGGATGGAGAATGGCTGCAAGAAGCCAAGAACATAATCAAATTGGTTGGTAAAATGACACCACTCAACCTATACCTAATGGCAAATGATCATCTCTCTGTACTAAGGTCCCATCCTTCTCAACTCATCATGAAATGAAACATCATTACAATTTCATAGATGCTCTTTGAGGACAAAAACCTCAAAAACATTCTACAACAAAAAAAAAAACCTCTAAAAAACATGACAACTAGTTTTCCATCAAGGTGATGAGTTCGGCTAGAGAGCTCTGCACCAGAAGTGGAAGACCAACCAACGCATTCAACTCAAGTATGAAAAATTGACAACTAATAATGTAATGGGGACCAAATTTTTTTGACCATCAATCAGTTCCCAACAACCATTCATATGTCTAGAAGTGCTCTACCTCCAACCTAAATTAGATTCCATTATCATCAATTGATAATCTAACATAATGGTAATTTGAATAGACTATACCATGCAACTCTCTTAATTAGCATATGCTATAATTCACCCACCCAAATCCACCCAATAAAACTCGACCTGCCATGATGCGGGTGGGTATAAATACGGGCTGTGGCGGTTTGTTTCTATGTTAATCCACCAATATATATAGATGAATGTGGGTCGACCCGTCAAATTCATCACATATATGTACTTTATTTTAAATCTCAAAATTCTTCCATTGAACATGATTCTCTTCATAATTTCATTATTATATATGTACATGTCTTATTTACGGTAACAAAAATATATAACTTTCTAATGTAATCAAAAGCCTCCATGAATGATTCATGAGAAAAATTCTTCAAAATACTTCATCATCCATGTTTGTTTCCAATTCAAAGACAAATTTTCAAATTTATATAAAGTTGGAAACCACAAACCTTACCCACCCAATAATCCATCTGCAAACCGCATCAACCGGGCCAAACCATCCAATGCTATGTACTTGGGTGGGCATGAGTCATATTAAAAATTTACCCGCTTAGTTATGGATGGGTGATTTTCGTCTAAAATTCGTCCAATTCATCCAATGTCTATCCCTTGTCTCTGAATCGAATTAAAGGCGTTCTTAAATTCTTACTTCGTTTTATCATTATTTTCGGGATGGATAGCACATGTAGCCACTCATTTAATTCATTTTGCATATTGGAATAGTAAGGGTCGTTGTTATAAATTTTAACTCCTAGCTAGCTGGCTTAGTGCAACTTGCAAATCCATAAATTAATTAGTGGCCACTTTGATGGGCCAAACTATGCAACACATGCACATTTTTTCCCCGATAAAGAAAATTGCCACATGCATGAAACTTTAAATTATATACCCGTATGAGTTGACCTGCCCAACTTGCGCTCTATTAAAACATACCTGACTTGTCACGAGGCGGGCATGGTACCAATTATTAATATACCCGCCCGGATCTGTTACTTTGTCATTCCTAAACCAAGATTTAGAGACCTTATAGCTAGACATGGTACAAAAGCACATAGACTAGACTCAAACTCGGAGTATCGAAATGATCATATGAGATGACAATCAAAGAACGAGCCATGGTCCTGGTTGGCAAAAGATCGATGTACAGTGTGAAGTTATTCTCTGGAAAAAAAAAGAGAGGTGAAAGATACTTCTAAATCAGAAGTGAGCATCCAACAAATCACATTACCTATATGATGATATATGTAAGCTGTAATTAGACAAACCGATACGTCCAATTCACACGCTAAATTGTATGGGAAGCAACCTTCATAAATCTTGATTTCGACAAACTTACAATTTCATAAACTAACATATTTTTATTTATTTTTGGTTAATAAACAACATATTATTACTTAAATATGTAATATGAAATTCAATCGATGACTTTTATCACATTATATAATTTCATAATATATATGTGATTCTTTTTTCAATTTGAGTACTGTTTCTGCTAGCTGTATGGTTGACAACAACTTTATATTACTTGGCAACATGGAATTAAAAACCATTAAAAAACCCCCCTCTTTTCAGGTCACGTTATGATCGTAGAGAGTTAAACAAGAACAAAAGAGTTGTTAATGTCTCCAAGCTGAGATCATTACCACCAAATTAAACTTAATTAATGAAACATATATATATTATTAAGATTTTTTTTATATGAAAAAGTCACCGAAACTCAGGTACTCCACTCAATAATTAAGTTGTAGTAGTACTACTGTTGTTTGTTATCATGGTATTACTAGACTATTAATATGATATAAAGGCGCATTTCTCCCATTGATAAGCTTAAGTGCATCTTTGTGATATCAATAGGAACTCTAATCAATATTTTCTGAAATCCTTTTTAATTTTTACATAACAAACACAAGAAGCCCAATGTCTTCTGCGCGCCTATTCTCGAATCCCCAATCTTGGCCCTCAAATTATCAGAGGCGAGTTCATCACGGAGTTTTTTTTTTTAGAAATAGTTGTGTAAAAACAATATAGAGTTAGTGCATCGACTTCTGAAATTGGCATTATTGCTACTCGTCGCCACTGCCATTGTTGAAAGAGCATTCTTTGGAATAAATTACTTGAAAATAGCACTTCGAAGACCGATGAAATCATTCACGATTTTTTCGATTGTATACTCTGAGAGGGATAGCGTCGATAGTTTGGATGATTAATATATTTTAGATACTTTTCATAATATCCCTAGATAACCTATGGCTAGCTTGATGTAGGTTCGAGAATTCATGCGACTTGTCTCTCTTTCTCGCTCTCAAGAGTTAGTCGATAATGCGAAAATGATAACCTTAGATCCAAATCTTGCTAGTTGCTACCCAATATTCAGATTCATATCAATAAAAAAAAAAACACGTTGGAATTCTTCTAGAAGCTCAATGTGAGAACCTATAGTGACCACCACAACCACGAGAACCCTTCCTACACATATTCCCCCATTATATTGCAGATCCACAGGACCACATGAATTATTACTTCTGGCGGCATTTTCATATTTTATATACATATATCTTTGTTTTGTTTTCTACTATTATTTTTTAATTATTTAGTACCATGCATTGCCTATATTAAATAAATAAAATTGGTTTTGCTTTCAACCTCAAAAAAATGTTGAATGGCCCTTGCCTTGCCTGTAATACTTCTTCTCCACATTACCAACCACGCAACAAGTGGACAAGTCAATAGGCAGCCAAAGCTCTAGTGGCCATGGCGCCTTTTCTCATTCTTAATGAAAAACCCTTTTGTCTTTTGATAACGAGGGAAAAGGGAAATGGAGAACAGAAGGAAGGAAGGAAGACGACGGGGGGAATGGAAACAAGAAAAAGGTTTCTAGAAGGGAGGAGAAGGAGTAGTACACACTACTTTCAACTAGTGGAACAAATTGGGAGGGGTTTAATTTCATTGTTAATTAGTAGGAAGAAGATTCAATGGTGGAATAGTACATTTTTCTTAGATGATTGGTGTATCAAGATTTGGAATTGGATTGAATGGTTTTCATATGTGAAGTTATGTGCAGTTCGATCGGGATAGTTTGTGACCCGTTTTGAAGTTTTGATTTTAGATTATAACGTATATTAAACAAAACATTGAAAAGTTACCGTATAGATAGTGCTCTGCTGCTTGTGAGACCACGATGCAGCTCTGAGCAGTTGTTTATTTCTAGCTAGTTTCAAAATTTTGTTTTGGCTTCCCATTTCGCTTTGCTAGTCGGGGGTACTTGCAATCCTTCGAGCATCTCATGTAGACATACTCACTTCGCACATATTGGGCCGAGACCACCCAGCCCATCGCACGTCCGCTGCATCCGTGGCCTGCCATGCAGCTCACGTAGGGACTGTCTCCCTAGAGGAGTTGGAGACTCACTCCGAACACGAGATTGTAACCCTAGCTGATTGTGGAATAGGGTATAAATTGAAGTGTAATGGCCTTGTGCCGCAACAAGTAATAAGATCATAAGCTTTCTCCGTGGATGTAAGCCTCACACACTGTGAGGAAGAACCACGTTAAACCAAGTGTCATTTAATTTTCGCACTATTTCTCATGGTATCAGAGCCTGGTTCCAGGTTAACCAATCCCGCAGCCGGCTTCGATCAATCATGGCATCCGATGATGAGACCGAAGTCAAGAGCAAGAACAAGGGACTCGTCGGAACAACCAGTTCAGACCCTAATCTCCCTCCGGTGTACCAACTGAGTAACTCGGACGGACCGGGCAATATGCTGGTGGGCGAGATCCTGACGTCGTCAAATTATGGAGAATGGGTCCTCGATATGAAGGATGCCCTTCTCGCAAAGAACAAGTTTGGATTCGTAGACGGTACGTTATCCAAACCTACGGATCCGGTGGAACGGAGCGCTTGGATTCGTTGTGACGCGATGGTGAAAGGATGGCTGAAAACTTCGATGGACAAAGAAATCCGAAGCAGCATCCGATTCGCGGAACACGCGCAGGAGATCTGGTCCGACCTGCGAGAGCGCTTTGGCCAGGGAAGCTCTTCTCGTGCCTATGAGTTGAGACGCCTTATTAGCTTGCTGCAACAAGAAAAACGGTCAGTCTCCTCCTTCTACACCAAGCTTCGTTCCTACTGGGAAGAGGCATCGGCTATTGCACCTCTCCCAAGCTGCATCTGTGGCCATTGCACCTGTGACGTGTCTAAACGCATTAGAGAACATCAAGAGAATTCGAGGCTGATCGATTTTCTGATGGGGTTGGATGAAGGAGCTTTCGGTGCGGTACGCACTCAAGTACTAGCGATGAAGCCGACCCCAAATCTACCAGAAGCATTCAACATTGTTTCGAACGCAGAACAACAAAAATTGATTTCCCAGAATCGCAAAGTGCAGCCCGAGGCCGCTGCCTTCGTCGCACAAGGTGAAGGTAATAGGAGCGTCCAAGGAACGGGGGAGCAACGAGAACGTGTTCGATGCACTCATTGCGGCAAGCCGGGGCATCTCAAGGAGGGTTGCTGGGAGCTGATCGGGTACCCACCCAGGGATCGGCAGAATGACAAGCGAGGCGGTGGGGAACGACAAGGTGATAGACCAAGGCGTCGCCCTCGAGATACAGCTGATGGGGCCAGAATTGAGCAACAAAGCCGAGAGCCAAGGGCCTCACAAGCTGAGTCTACTCAAAGTCCAGTTCCAGGTTTTACCGTTGCTCAACTAAATCAACTCAAGCAATTTTTTGGACTCCAGGACAAAGGCGCCGATGATCATGATCCAGCAGCTCACATGGCAGGTAATTTCCCTAGCACTACTGAATGGTTAATTGATTCTGGATGCAACGAGCACATCACTATGGATGATTCGTTAATGTCGGGTAAAGAAGCACAGCTTACCAGCCAGCCAGTTCGCATTCCCAATGGCGAGAGCATTCCTGTGAAACACGTGGGTTCAGTTGTGCTACAACCTGGGTTTTGTTTGAAACGAGTGCTTCATGTGCCAGAATTTCAGTGTAATCTAGTTTCAGTGAGTAGACTGACGAAGGATAATCACGTCGCATTGATATTCCTTGATGGTTTTTGCATCATCCAGGACTTACGCTCCAAGAAATTGATTGGGAAGGGTGAGCTTAGAGATGGCCTGTACTATCTACGCTTGTTTGGAGCAGGAAAGGCGCAGGCTTGCAGTGTGCAGCATAAGAAATCTATGGAGCTGGTGGATTGGCATGCACGGCTAGGGCACCCTTCACCGGAGAAGCAGTCATATGTTGGTCGTTTGCTTTCTTTTAGTTTACAGTCGAATAAAGGCCCTTGTCACTCTTGTTGCCGGGCCAAACAGTCGCGTCTACCTTTTCAGTCGAGTACTATTAAGACCACGACCAGCTTTGAACTGATTCATGTAGATCTTTGGGGCGGTTATAAAATTGCGTCATTAAGTGGTGCACATTATTTTTTGACGATAGTGGATGATTTCACACGTGGTGTTTGGGTATATTTGTTGCGCTATAAGTCTGATGTTGAGAATCACCTATTACAGTTCTTCCAGATGGTTCGGACACAGTTTAGGTCTCGTGTTAGACGCATACAGGCTGATAATGGTTACGAATTCAGTACAGAGGTATTACGCAGCTATTATGCCCAAGAAGGCATTCTCCTGCAGACATCGTGCACAGACACGCCGCAGCAGAACGGTGTTGTAGAGAGGAAACATCGCCATATTTTAGACACAGCTCGTGCACTTCGTTTTCAGGCAAGCTTGCCACTTCGCTTCTGGGGAGAATGTATTCTCACTGCCGTTTATCTAATCAACAGATTGCCGACCACTGCCACTGGAAAAACTCCTTTTGAGTTGTTGTTCGGCAAGATACCTACCTACACTCACCTGCGAGTGTTCGGCTGCCTTGTTTACTACAAAGACACCCATGCACACTTGGACAAGTTCGGCGAACGAGGACAAACTGGAGTATTCTTGGGGTATGCTCAGAGTCAAAAGGGCTACCGAGTTTATGATTTGAGAACTCGGCGGATCATCACATCACGAGATGTTGACTTCCATGAACGCCTGTTTCCATTCCAAGAAGGGGTTCAACGAGAGTTACACTGGATCCCTCGCCCGGTGCTCAGTGGCGCGGATGATCTCCCAGCGCCAGCTGATGCCATTGCAGGCGAGCAGCGGTCCCCATTTGAGTCTCAAAGCGGGGAACGTGACGAGGAGAGCCCCGGTCGCATTTCTCCACCGCACGGCAGTGCCGCGCCGAACGAGATGGAGGATTCGGTGCCGACTCCCCCCCCCCCACTGAGGTCGAGACCACCAGCGCCGAGACGGTTGCCCATCGCACGCCTACTCCAGCTGATTCTGGGCCAGCTCTGCGGAAGAGTGACCGAGCCCGCACGCGCCCAAAATACCTGGATAACTATGTCACTACTCTTCCTTCGACCAACTCACAGGGAAGTACTTCAAATTGTGTACAATATCCCTTGGCTGCTAGCGTGAGTTACGAAGGCTTTAACCCTCATTTTCGTGCTTTCCTTGCAGCTATCACTCGCGGTGAAGAACCCCGCTACTTTCATCAGGCTTTCAAGGATCCACGATGGAGGGAAGCAATGCGTCAAGAGATCTTGGCCTTGGAAAAGAATGGGACGTGGAGTTTGGTGGATCTCCCACCCGGCAAGCGTGCCATTGCGGCTAAATGGGTGTACAAAATCAAGTACTTCCCGGACGGCACTATCGAGCGCTACAAAGCTCGCCTTGTGGCCAAGGGCTACACTCAGATCGAAGGGTTAGATTTCCACGACACATTCGCTCCAGTAGCCAAACTTGTGACTGTCAGGTGCCTCATTGCCGTAGCTGTCAGTCGAGGATGGGATTTACACCAGCTAGACGTAAACAACGCGTTCCTCCATGGAGATCTTGATGAGGAGGTTTATATGGAAATTCCCCAAGGTTTCCGTACCCCTGGTGATACGCGCGTTTGCCGACTTCACAAGTCACTTTATGGGTTGCGACAAGCCTCTCGCAACTGGTATCAGAAATTCACGGCAGCTTTGACTGAGTTCGGCTTCCGACCCTCACCTGCCGATGCGTCTCTCTTCATCCACAAGAAAGGGAAGTCCTTTGTCGCTGCCCTTATCTATGTTGATGATGTTGTGCTTACTGGTAATGACTTACCTTTCATGAACAGGCTAAAGACCTTCCTCGATGATCGCTTCAGCATCAAAGATCTCGGGCCCCTTCGTTACTTCCTGGGAATTGAGTTGGCGAGAACTTCCACCGGCGTTGTTCTTAGCCAACGCAAGTACGTCCTTGACATATTGGAGGATGCAGGAGTTCAAGGAGCTCGACCAAGCGCTTTCCCCATTGAGCAGAACCATCACATGACGAGCTCATCGGAGGACCACCTTGCCGATCCCTCTCTGTACCGACGGCTGGTTGGCCGGTTATTGTACCTGACCATCACCCGTCCTGATATCACCTATGCGGTTAACATACTCAGTCAACATGTGCAGGCACCCAGTCAACTGCACTTGGACGGTGCTTTTCGTGTCCTGCGCTACCTCAAGAACTCGCCCGGACAGGGCCTTTTCTTTCCTGCTGACAATTCCCTGCAGCTTAATGCCTACTGCGATGCGGATTGGGGAGGCTGCCAGAGTACCAGGCGATCCACCACAGGCTATTACATCAGTCTGGGTGATGCTCCCATTTCCTGGCGTACCAAGAAGCAACGGGTCGTTGCTCGCTCCTCTGCTGAGGCCGAGTATCGGGCCATGGCGAGTACTGTTAGCGAAATCATTTGGTTGCGCTGGCTTTTACAAGAACTTGATGTGCCGCAGCTTACTCCTACTCCGCTCCACTGCGACAACCAGGCGGCTCTTCACATCGCCAACAATCCGGTTTTCCACGAGAGGACAAAGCATGTGGAAATGGATTGCTACTTCGTTCGTGAACGAGTTCAGTCTGGTCACATTTTACCTGTCAAGGTCCCTACTGATCTTCAGCTGGCCGATCTCTTTACAAAGGGCCTAGGTGCGGTTCGCTTCCATTTTCTTCTCTCCAAGCTACACGTTCGTGACCTCCACGCGCCAGCTTGCGGGGGAGTATTGGGCCGAGACCACCCAGCCCATCGCATGTCCGCTGCATCCGTGGCCTGCCATGCAGCTCACGTAGGGACTGTCTCCCTAGAGGAGTTGGAGACTCACTCCGAACACGAGATTGTAACCCTAGCTGATTGTGGAATAGGGTATAAATTGAAGTGTAATGGCCTTGTGCCGCAACAAGTAATAAGATCATAAGCTTTCTCCGTGGATGTAAGCCTCACACACTGTGAGGAAGAACCACGTTAAACCAAGTGTCATTTAATTTTCGCACTATTTCTCAGCACATGGCGTGGAAAACAGAGTGTTGCACTGCATGCAGAGGTTACCAACTCTGTAGATAGATGACCTGCACTGCGAATCTCTTTCGACTACGTACACGTGACTCAATAAGACTCGCTTTGTGCGATCATCAGCCAGTGGGTTCCGAAGGATCAAACTATCTCTCTGGTTCATTGGCATCATGAATTCAAGTTCAATCATTGACATGCATTTTATAACTTGAATGATTAGAAGTTGTTTTTATAAACGATTTGTGGATGGTGGTAGATGATCCTAATATCACTCTCATCCAATGGAAGTAATAATTTCTTAATATAAAAGTATCAATAATTAGCGATGAGATTGAAGATGACGATGATAGAAGGAGACTGCTGGACTTCTTTGTACATGTTTTGAAGTTGGATGATTCTTTTGTTATTTACGTTTGGCATTGTATAAACTATAAAGTTGTTAATTGCCTTGTCTTTCTCATTTTTATTAGTGTGGTAGTTAGGCCATAAGCATGTTCATATGTACTACTTAAGTGGTTAATGATCTGTGTTTAATGTTTAATCAAGATTAGATGCTCAATTGTGATCCTTTTCTAATATAGACACAACTTAATTTGTTATCAGTCTCTCATGCAACTTGATAGATAGAATTGTACCAATTACTACCAGGGTCAAAGTCTGGATTTCGTCCAGTCTCCAAAGTGAATCTATTTAGAGAAGAAAAAAAATATACATGATGAAATATTTTTTTTGTTAAATTTTATTATGATCCATGATATGATCTTAAATTTGGAAAAACTTGATAAATTAAATTACAGTAGTCAAATTCTCATACCGTCAACCAGAATGATTTTGATACTTGTAAACGGTGTTTAACGTCATGTGGCCCTTTTCCCTCCAGATTTTCACACTAGTATGAACAATTCGGATGAAAAAATTCAGTGATGGGAAAGGAGTCGTATTTTGTCACTTAATTAAATTTCAGGCTTTAGTTGTCAAGAACGAGCAGTACTTTCAATAAATCGAGTTGTTGGAAAAGATTCATTATGGATTTTATACAATTTACTAGCACATATCCTCAAACGAAAGCCAACTGATATGAGTTTAAAATTTGTACAATTCCAAATACCATGTATTTAACATTAGGTCACTGAAATTTGAGCACAAGGCCTATCACACATAAAAACACTAATACCATTTTAAGAACCGTTCAATTCATACAAGACGAGTGATTGTGAATGTTTAATTATGAATCTTGTGCAATTTACTAACATTAGTAACCAAGTTGTTTATGAAGCAAGCGCAGTGTCCATTTATCTAATTAACCCTATAGTATAATAGCCTCATCGAAAGTTCCTCACTTCCTCTTGATATGATTTCATTTACATCCTCACTGTCAAGAGAATATTACAGTGTGAAATAACTAATAAGTTAAACCAAAAAACCCATATTTTCTCCTATAATAAGGTAATTAAAGTTAAACGAAAATGAAAGTTTGTCATAGATAGATTAGGAGGATTAAAATAGAATAAAATCCTGCAAAGATCTGATCTCCACAATCCTGACCTCACATGAAAAGGCCACAATTTTAATTCATTATTTTGCTTTTATATATAAGAAATGAAACAGTGACCAACTCTTTTGTCACCAAATAATTATTAATAATTGTAGGCATAAACAAATCTAACAGGTATAGTAGTAACCAAGTTGGTTTCGCTGTTTCCCCACCTTGAGATGCTAACCCATGTCACATGCCAATTAGTTATTTGTTTAATTCATAGCACTTTACACTCCCAAAGAACAAGGGAAAAAACAATCAAAGACATTATAAAATATTATTATATATGTTCTTGGATCTTGAAAATCTAGCAATGTTAGGTTTGGGAGGAGCAAGATAATAACAAGCCTCTATAGTGGAGTGCTCTGGTCTAGGAATCATGGATTTGGAGGTTACAATCCTATGACACATAGGATAAGGGAATTCATCAAACGGCACTTCGATTTACTTGATTCAACTTCATGATAGATGTCGAGAGCTACCTTTACGAGAATCGTGGTGAATTTTTTATGATCATATGATAGTTCGGTCGTAGCTGTTACAGGAACATACATGTAACCCTTTTCACCAAAATCAGCTTGGGTTTTGACCGCTTTTCTGTTTATTCTTGCATCATCGAGATGTAATGTGCTCGGGGTACCATCACCAATAACATCACGACCTAATGGGGGATGGTTTTGTCCATACCGACAATATTGGATTACCCACCAATATGTTTGACCGAACATGACGATATGTTGTGTGTATGACACATGACATCATCACGCCTATTAAACAGTAAAAGACGACACACAGAACAATCCGACAATGTTTGTATGCACTCATCACGGATGAACCCACTTTTCTAAACCAAGGATTGTAAAGCCATATCAACGGTTGTACAAAAAATGTCAATAATCTAGTATTTTATGTTGAAATCGTGGTTCAACTGTTTCGTATTGCTAAAATCTACCTACCGACTTAAATTCCGATGAGAGTTTTTTTTTCCTGATCGTACCGTTGACTACAACACGATTATTCAAACACTCTCTAAAACAAAGAAAGTATAAAATATTAGTGATGACATGGTTTGAAAAATCAAAGGAACTAAAAGTAGAAACCAAAAGCTAGCTAGCTCTTTTTTTTTCCTTTCTCCCCCATACAATGATGACTTCACAATTTCACATACTACCATTCTTGCCCCATTTACTTCCATAGAATCCCCCCAATATATTTTATATTTCTTTCCCCCCATATTTTAATAATACCCTTGTTTCCTTCATCACATGCTCCTCCTTCTATAAAAAAAACAAACTCCACCTCCATTCTCCCCACCACCGTCTCAACTCTCATCCCTTCCCCACTCCTTCCACCCTTTAGCAACGACTCGTCACCCTCCTCCCGTCACTAAAAACCCCAAAAACAATGAAGGTCACGGTTACGGAAACCACCATCGTCCGCCCTTTCTCCGAGACCCCGAGGGAGAAAATATGGCTCTCCAACATGGACCTCCTCCACGGCCGCATCCACCTCCCGACGATCTACCTCTACAAGCCCGACGGCTCCGCCGGCGACAACTTCTTCGACGGCAAGGCCCTCAAGGAAGGCCTGGCGAAGGTTTTAGTCACGTTCTACCCCGCCGCGGGCAGGCTGGCGAAGGACGACAAGGGACGGATCGAGATCGATTGCAACGGCGCGGGCGTGCTGTTCAGGGAAGCCGTGACGGATCTCGCCATGAGCGATTTGGGCGAGTTCATGCCCGGGACGGATTTGCTTCAGTTTGTCCCTAGAGTTGACTACTCGGCGGACATGTCTTCTTACCCACTTTTTGTGACGCAGGTAAATGGCTCTTGTTTTCTTTCTTTTTCTCGTCCTCTTTTCTCTGTTTTCTGTCGTTTTATGAGTGGTGCGTCGTTTGGTTCAATGGATTCTTAAATTGTGGCCTAGTTTTTAGTGACCATGTGAGTGGAATATGACAAAACAAATGAGTATAAAGGGGTTGGCTAGGGTT
The DNA here is from genome assembly GCA_946122785.1 of Linum tenue. Lineage (NCBI taxonomy): Eukaryota > Viridiplantae > Streptophyta > Magnoliopsida > Malpighiales > Linaceae > Linum > Linum tenue. The sequence continues at coordinate 640,814 of CAMGYJ010000006.1, read as the reverse complement.
TAATAAAATATTTTAGGTTCCATATTTATTAAAAAAATGAGTATATTTATACAAATAAAAAAAAGGGCAATGTCTATTTTTTACCCAAACCTTTTTCAGATTCTTTTATTTTAACCAAACCTATTGAATTCCTAAAAATTATCCAAACGTTAACTCTCCGTCAACTTTTCTGTTAGTAATGCTGACTAAGTATGACCATAATGAGTTGACTTCGTATGTGGCGATCAGAATACCATCATTTACTATTTTTAATAAAAAGATTATAAAAAAAACAAAACAAAATCCCACCTCTCACGTGGACAAAATAAGTAACGGTAACAGAATGAATGCCCAGACTTTGATAAATTATAATACGTTTGGATAATAAATAGAATTTCTATAGGTTTGGTTAAAATAAAAGAATCTGAAAAAGGTTTGGGTAAAAAATAGACATTGCCCTAAAAAAAATAGACTATACATTATCTTTGTGGGTAGGAAACGAACTTTTTTGAAAGTGCGAAATTCACCAGTCTTTGGCTATAAAAGATAACTACTTGCTACATTTAGCGACGAGACGAGAGTGAATAATGACGACCTGACGGGGACATCATAGTATCAAATTCATACTTAGAAACACAACTTGGTTAAGTTAGGGCCAGACAGAAGTACCAATCAAACAGCTCACCAGGTCATTTTTTGTTCTTTTGCCGCCACTTGTTATTCTCCATAGGACCACATTTTGTTCACAATGTGTCTTGTTGCCCAACTTATGTACGTGTCGGTGTCACAATTGATGATATCGGTCTTAATACTTGGTACAACCGTAGCGTATTTATGGTGTATATTAGGCAACAAAGTTTAGGAACAACTAATGAAAGATTAAATGTCTGTTAGGCATCAAGACGTACTTGACCTAAGTCTCGAAACCTTTGAGTTGGGTCCTGGAATTAAGGGTTGAAGATTATTTTTTTCCTATCCTTTCCATTGTTTAGTGAACATTCAAGCTGGTCATAGTGTACTTGTGACAGAAAATGGGTTGCAATAAAAGAGTGGTCCCATTATGGTTGGTGGAACATAGTGTGGAAAGGTCTTGGAAATTTTGTTTTTGCTTGCAACATTTCCTAGAAGGCCACTAAGAGAAAAAGTAAAAAACTACCGGTGAAAAACTATTTACCCCAAGCCAACTTTCAATTCCATGGTCACCAAAAGTTAGGATCAACATTGTCTTGTGGTTAAAACATTGTGGATTTGTTCAAGGGTAGGCTTGGTTTGGCTTAGTTTGATTTTGAAACAAGAGATTGATATCAAATAGTGTAATATTTTTTTTTACAGTAAAATAGTGTAATACATAGTGCGAAATTATAACAAAATCTCTGCGGCATTCATCTCATGAACGATAGTATTATATCGCTTTGATGTCTACTCTTTTTTTAGTATGAATATGTCACATCCAATAAGTGATAATATTATATCACGCTCCAATGTTTTGTCAAACGTATTCCGATTTTGATTCTAATTTATTTATTCCGGCGATTTTTATAGTAAAAAAAAATGTTTTGGTATTGAAATTTGACAACCGAGACATCACCACCTCCGTCACTAAATGTTCTACTGACTGTGACTTATGTAAACATTATTTTTACTGACGGGTAATGTTTTTTTTTTTTTTTTTTTGTGAAAATAGGTGACGAGATTCTCGTGCGGCGGAGTGTGCGTGGGGACAGGCTGGCACCACACGGTGGCCGACGGCGAAGGCGCGTTGAGCTTCATCAACGCGTGGGCCGACTGTGCCCGCGGTCTGCCCGTACCGGTCCAACCGTACCTCGACCGAACCCTCCTCCGGGCCCGGTCCCCGCCCAGCCCCAAATTCCACCACGTCGAGTACGACCCGCCGCCGACCATGGTCTCCCCTCCTCCCCCTTCCGCCGCCGGCAACGACGGCGCCACCTCCATGGCGATCCTCGAAATCACCCCCGAACAGATCAACAGCCTGAGAGACCAGATTACCCGCGACAACGTTACGAAGGCGAAATACAGCACGTACCAGATCCTCACCGCTCACATCTGGCGCGCCGTCACCAGAGCCCGGGATCTCGCCGCCGACCAACCCACCAAGCTCCACATCTCCACCGACGGCAGATCTCGCCTCAACCCGCCGCTACCCGCCGGTTACCTCGGGAACTGCGTCTTCCACGCGACCCCGACGGCGGAGGCAGGGGAATTGGTCTCCGAGCCGCTGATTCGGACCGTGGACCGGATCCACGGCGCGATTAAGCAGATGGACGACGAGTATTTGAGATCTGCAATCGATTACCTCGAGGATCCGAACGATTCTTCGGCGATTATGCAGGTCCCCGGGACCTGCAGGACGCCGAATCTGAAGATCATTAGCTGGATTCGATTGCCGTTCGAGTGCGCCGATTTCGGGTGGGGGAGGCCGATCTTCAATCGGCCGGCGAATCTGTTTGAAGGGAAGGGGAATATCTTGCCCAAGTACAGCGTCGACGGGAATTTGTCGCTGGCGCTATGTTTGGAGAACTATGCCATGGAGAATTTCAGGAAGACGTTCTACGAAGTGGATGGGTGAAGAAGAAGAAGAAGAAGAACAGGGGGGAATTTGATTCTGGGTTTGTGGTTAATTCGCTTGATTGTGTGTGTTTCTAATAATAGCTCCATTGTTCATCTTCATCATCATGTTTCTAATTTTCTTGCTTATGCTTTCTTGTAATGCCTGAAAATGGCGGTTCTTATTCAATGGGAAATTGGGGGTTATTATTGTAAGAGCATGAGTCCGGTAATGAAATCAACAATCTAGACTACACCGTGGACAAAGAGAATACAAGACCACTATGAAATGTTAGGAAAAAGAGTCGTCATGCGGCTCTTTTTAAGCATCGAAAGGCTTGCCTATTGAGTATTTGGGTGTAATTTGGGTGTCTGATTTATATCATTGGCAAAGTTGGCAAAGTTGAGGTGAAAAGATTGATGGTAGTTGCAGTCTAACTATTATAGGATGCAAATATGCTTGTTGGAAGCAAAAGAGAAGGTACTTGCAAATTGAGATTTTTACTCATAAATCCAACTCTAAATGCATTTTACAAACCTTTTCCAGGTTGGTCTTTCTAGCCATCAAATAGACTATCTAGTTGCTATTTATTCTAACCATAAGCTGAAACTCAAACCCTAAATATGTCAAACACAACTAACTAACCACATTCAAAATGACCCCGTCCACCATATACCGATTGTTTGCACTACTTTCTCTTTCCAGACATAACGAATGAATAATCTATACCAATCTAAATACGAAACTTAAATTATAAAATTCAAACCCGAAACTTCCGAAAGACGTTCGAATATCCTATGTTTTTCTTTGCCATTTTTAATGAGATTCGCCCTTGGTGCAATTGAGACTATGAAATGAGCGACCTAGTTCTCCTAGTACAACGACGAGTCATGCCAAGTCAAGCCACCCATCTCTACATGTCCACACAGAAAATTGCAGGACGGAGCCTTCTCTCCAAGTTTAGGACAACCCTTTGTTTGAACATTGGTGTAGGGCAGCCTTGTACTTCAGTCTTCACCCAATCCCTTTCCCTGGATTCATGTGAATCCAACAGTGGTGTAAAATCTGTTTCTCTTTTGATGGGGTTGCTTACTGTTATCCTGTCTGCCATTCACATCCAAGCTTATGAGTAGGTAGAGAGACTAGAGAGCTAACTCGGTTATCATTCAAAACGGTCATTCACACATTTGAGTATCGATGCGGTGTGTCGGTGAGGACTAACGTGTAGATCATAAGTTACTGGGATGGTCAACCTATTGGATATAATATCGAGGTGATTTTGATTCTCGAAGGTCTATGTGGTCGAGTTGTGGCGGCCTAACACCAACATTTTGTATGTCCTAGCAGCAGACCGAGCTAAATTCATATTAGATAAGATTCTTCTTTCTTTGAGTTATACCGATGCACGATTTAATTAATCTAATATTTATGTGATGATGAACTTGTACCGCCTACAAATATATGAAAAAAACGAATTTCGATAATTCTTGACGATAGGAATGATAAATGATTAAACAAATCTACACCAAATTGTTGTCAATTGATTGATTGATATACTAAGAGCAAAGTATTATGGTAATTATTAGTAGACGATCAAGTGGGTTAATGACAGGGATTGAGTTGTTTATTTGCTTAAAGTTAAAACTTTGAACCCAGTCTTATTCAACGATCCCCCACGCCACGTGATTAGGGACAAGTAAACAAGGGCAATTAATAAATTATTAAGTCGTTAAAAAAAGTAAGGAAAAAAAATTCAACACTAGGATGAGTTAAAATAAGGGAGTTGCTAAAGGTCGCCCTTAAAATTGCTAAAGGTCGCCCTAAAAAGAATAAAAGTTACACTTTTAACCCCCATAGCTTCTTTACCTTCCCTTCCTCAAACAAACATCACTTGGACTAAAAAAACACTCTCTAAGGAGAGAAAAATCTCTCATCGTCATTTTGAAGCCGATATCGTCGATAGGACGTCTGAATCATGAGTAGCGACTCCGACGAGGTAAGAACATGAACAAAAAAAAAAAAAAAAAAACAGAAAATGGGAACCGCGGGTGATTTGCGGTCCGACCATGGTCCAACCGCAAGTGACCTGCGGTTGAACCATGGCTGGACCGCAAATCACCTGCGGTTGAGCCATTGGTGGACCGCAATTGACCTGCGGTTGGACCATGGTCGGACCGCAAATCACCTGCGGTTCAGCCATGGTCCAACCGCAGGTCAATTGCGGTCCACCAATGGCTTAACCGCAGGTGATTTGCGGTCCGACCATGGTCAAACCGCAGGTCACTTGCGGTTGGGCATTTTTTGGTTTTTTTTTTTTTTTCGTTGAATAATTTTTTTTTATATGATTTATGATTGTTCCATGAAATAATTTGTTGGGTTTTGATTTATATAATTTATTAGATTTATTTGCATAATTATTTTTGGAATTGAAGGATTTAGCATTAGAAATTAAGATTAGATTTTTGGAATTGAAGGATTTAGCATTAGAAATTAAGATTAGATTTGGCCTTAAATTAAGATTAGATTTAATTTGGTGTTAATCTAGAAAATTAAGATTAGATTTTGCATTACAAATTAAGATTAATATAATTTATTAGATTTATTGGGTTTTGATTAGATTTTTGGAATTGAAGGAATTAGCATTAGAAATTAAGATTAGATTTGGCCTTAAATTAAGATTAGATTTAATTTGGTGTTAATCTAGAAAATTAAGATTAGATTTTGCATTACAAATTAAGATTAAATTTATTGCATAAATAATAGATTCGCATATGAAGTTATGATGATTATTAATTTTAATACTGATAACATTGCAGGATATTGGAAGTTACAATCCGGATGGCCATGATTACACCTCGGATTTCATTGATGGCGTGAAATACACTACGGAGTTGCAAGCATATGAAGCAGCCATTGAGATTGCAAAGGGTTTTGGGTTTTATTTGGTGAGGGCATCGAACAAAAAAAATACGAATGAAGGTACTTGGCGACATTACTTACATTGCACTCATGGTAGGAAGAAGAAGTCGAAGGAACCTGATCCGAGTAAGGAAACGAGGCCTCTTACATCTACTGAAAAGTTGGGGTGCGAGTTTAAGATCAAGCTTGAGCGGTCAGGTGATGGATATTGGTTGATCCTAGGGGTGGCAAATACAAAGAATCCTGGTGCTAATTTGGGTTTCCACAATCATCAGTTGGAGCTATTTCCGGAGGGATCAAAGGGAAGGAATGTTTTGACTACAGAGGACAAGCAATACATCAGAGAGCTGAGATCAGCCGGTGTCCCACCAAGGAATATCCACAAGGCAGTGAATGACAGAAAAGGTGCAAATGGAACACACAACAGAAAGCAGATTTATAACGAGTGTCACAAGATAAGGAAAGAAGAGCTTGGTCAGATGACAGCCTTACAGTATACTTTCCGCATGGCGCAGGAGAAGGGTTACTATGTGCAGTATATGGACGATCGTAACGTGCTTACACACTTGTTCCTAGCCCACCCCGAGTCAATATTGATGTTGCGAGCTTGGCACCATGTGATCGTGATAGATGCAACATACAAGACCAACAAGTATGATATGCCTTGGGTTGAGATTGTCGGCATGACACCAGTGGGATTGAACTTTGTCATTGCATCTGCAATAGTGTACGACGAGACGAAGGAGTCGTACCAGTGGCTTCTGACGCATTTGCAACATCTTCTTGGCCCCATTGTTCCAGATGTGTTTGTCAGTGACAAGGCAGGAGGATTGGTTGAGACCGTGGGGGTAATGTTTCCATCATCGACTCATATTTTATGTCTTTGGCATATGGATAGGAATGTGAGAGCAAAGTGTCTAACGGAGGTGCGAAGGACGACTCATTGTGGTATAGATGCAGCCAAACCGACAGTGGATCAGATCATGGCGTCTTGGCAACGTGCTGTATATGCATTGACAGTGGAAGACATGGATACTGCCTTAGAGAATTTCAGACGTGGTTGGGGAGTACAGTACCGACGTCTTTGGGGGTATATGACAGCTGAGTGGTTACCAGTTAGACACATGTGGGCTAAATGTTATACCAATCAACTGCGGCATTTGGGTAACACAAGCTCTAATAGGGTTGAAGCTGCCCATTCCTCCTTCAAGAAGTGGCTTCAATCATCTACTGGCGCAGTCGACACGGTTAGTAATCTAATAAATCTTTATTGATACACACATAAGTTTTAGTAGTTTCCTAATTGTTCTTCATTGTTTGTAGGTATACAAGAAGAACGATGATTACATTGAGGCTCAACACCTTCAAATCAGGAAGCTGCTGGAGGATTCCCGACAAAAGAAGCTGCTCCGAGCGGATGGAAAACCATTTCGAGAGTTGAATACGAAAGTCACTCTAGAAGCTCTGAGGTTGATGTTGTTCGAGGTAGCAGTGGAAGGGGAACCTTGTACATGTACGTTTCTTCCTACCTATGGTCTCCCATGTAGATGTTCCATTCAGTTAGCACGACGTGAAAATCGGGATTTCGCCTTGTATGATGTGTTGCCATTCTGGACCGTTATCAACTATCGTGAACCTCCTACTCGGCCGGAGTGGGATGACCATAGTGATTACCACCGTGGTGTGTTCCAAGGTCTAGTACAGGAGGTTCTTGATAGAGGCGACGAGACCATTCGAGGTGCAATCGGCCTACTCCGGAGCCATCTTCATCCTGAAAATGATGGCATTGATGAACCGCATGGGGGACAGCCCCGCCCCGGTCGCCCAAGGACGTCCACCACTCGAAACCTGTCTCACTTCGAGCATGTGGAGAGGAGACGAGGGAGGAGAAGTTCAAGACTTCCGACTGCAACTCCGGACAATGATGGAAATACAGGTAGATTAACTTTTTCTTTTAGTTGTGTTCAATTGTCCTCAATATGGTGTACAACTAATCTATTTATTTTAAATGAGATAGGTGGTGCCCCGAATGTGAATGCACAAACCAACTTCGAGGATGAGACGGAGCCGATCCATAATGATACAGGTTAGAAATTATATTCCTAATTTCGGGTAAACATATAGTGTAACTCTTTGTATTAATTTATCGTGTTATGCTCTTTGGCTAGATGGTGCACCGAATGGGAATGCACAAACCAACTTCGAGAATGGGACGGAGCCGGTGATCCATAATGATACAGGTTAGAAATTATATTCCTAATTTCGGGTAAACATATAGTGTAACTCTTTGTATTAATTTATCGTGTTATATTCCCAACCTCAGCATCACCGTCATCATCATCATCCTCGTCAATGGAATCACTCCAATTAGCCTGCCATACCGGTGCGGTATCTGGTGTAGGAGTACTGGTAGTGCCTCGACTAAGAGACAACTGCCCCACAGTAGGGTGGCCGTCAGGACGCACTACATCCGCCTTCTTCTTCCTTCTAACCTTAGGTGGATTTTTTTCTTCATTTTCCTTCCTACCAGTCGCCGTAAGTCTACAAGCACGACCCTCCATTCTCTCCTTATTTCTCGCCTTAATCATATCCGGTTTACCCATTCCATGTCCAGACATCTTCAAAAAAAAGTTTGAATTATTAATAATGGAGTACATAAAGTAATTAATTTAAGATTTTCATAATTAAAATTATAAAACTAATAGTTTTAACATTTATGTTACGTTCTATGTAATAATTATTTACTTTTTAATCAAGGTAAAATTATTAATAATTAAGTAGATAAACGAATTACTTTGAAATTTTGATTATTAAAATGATAAAAACACATTTTTAATTTTTTTATAATGTTCTTTAAATTTGTTATCTTTAAATAACAATTATCGAATACGATTTTAATTTTTTTTTATATAACTAAATTATAACTAAATTAACATTTATCGAATACGTTATTATTAATTATCATTATAACTAAATTAGTATTTATCAATAATATAACTAAATTCTTTTATTATGTATATTTTTTTAATTTTTTTTATTATTATTAACATTAAACACAGAATTTAAAAAACAGAATTTTTAAAAAAAAAAGCCGAACCGCGGTCAACGCGCGGTTTGACCGACGGTCAACCGCGGTCAACGCGCGGTTGGACCTGCGGTCAACCGCGGTCAATGCGCGGTCCGACCAGCGGCTGACCGCGGTCAAAGCGCGGTTTACCCATCGGTCAACCGCCCTTTGACCGCGGTCAGCCGCTGGTCGGACCGCGCGTTGACCGCGGTTGACCGCAGGTCCAACCGCGCGTTGACCGCGGTTGACCGTCGGCTCAACCGCGCGGTGACCGCGGTTCGTGCAATTTTTTTTTTTTTTTCTTACCTTCTTCTCCACGCGGCTGGAGGCGACGGGGCGGCGACGGGAGGCGACGGGGCGGCGACGGGAGGCGACGGGGCAGGCGACGGGAGGCGACGGGGCAGGCGACGGGCGGCGACGGGGGCGGCGGGCTGGCGGCGGGAGGCGACGGGGGCGGCGGCAGGGGGCGGCAGGGGGCGGCGGGCTGGCGTCGCCGGCGGTGGCAGGGGGCGGCGGGCCGGCGGCGGGCTGGCGTCGCCGGCGGTTGAGGGGGAGGGAGTGCAGAGGTGAGGAGTTGGGGGGAGGGGGAGGGAGAATGAATTTTTGAATTTGCCTTAAGGGCTTGTTTGTTTTGAGTTTTTGCTTAAGGGCATGTAGGTAATTTTATATTTTAGTTAGGGCGATGTTTAGCAATTCTTAGGGCGACATTTAGCGATTCAGTAAAATAATGTAGGGTGGGTACAATAATATTATGTTGAGCAAATTATGCATAGTTCATAGTGATTTATATCGTTGGTAATGTTGAGACCAAAGATGCAAACACTTTTCTTTGGAATCAAACAGGTCTTTTTAGTCACCATATAGCTATCCTATTGCTATTTCTACTCATAAACGATAAAACGAATCCCAAGAATTAAGTACGCTGAATGCAGCTGGCGAACCTCCTCCATAATGACCTTCCTAGTCACCACACGAATAACCTAATTCATAATTCTATCTATAACTCGAACCGCAAACTCTAGGTATGCGAAACACAAATAACGAACCTCCTTCACAATAGCCCCATGATACACTAGCTGACTGCACTACCTTCCTTTCCAATATATATTGAATGAATACTCTATATCAATCTACGTACGAACACAAAACTTTAAATTATAAAATCCGAACACAAAACTTCTCGAAGAAAAACGTTTAAATCTCCTTTTTACATTTCAAGCTTTATTAGTATACAACAGAGAGACTAGAGAGCCATTAGGTTAGCATTCATACACTTGAGTATCGATGTGGTGCCCGCGGCGAGTACTAACGTGTAGACCTATCTATCATCGGTTTGATAGAAAGTCGTTATAAACGTTAATTTGGGATCATATGATAATGATATAAGCGTTCAAAAAGCTACTTAAAGACGTTTTCTAGTCCTAGTAAAGTAATGTCCAAATTTATTGGATACTTAAACACAATGACAATGGATATAAATTTATATTATTCGTAAGTTCTTAGTCCTCTCTGGATATCATAAGTAATTGGGATGGAGTGAGTACCTTTTGGACACGGTTCCTAGATGCTTTTGATGATCGAAGGTCATGTATCTAATTGAATCGTGCATGCCAGCCCAATACTGGCAATCGATCTAATTAGTTTCTATTTGAGTGACGATGAACTTATACAAACTTCAAGATCTGTCTACGAAAGAAACTTTGATGATTCTAGTCGACATGAATGATTAATTAAACTAATAGGGAAACAAATCTACACCACGTTGTTGTTAAATCTATGGCTGATGGATTTGATTAATACAATACGAATAAAATATAATGGTGGTTAGTATGCGATCAAGTGGGTTAATGACAGGGATTGGGTTGTTTAATGTTTTCAACCCCAGTCTTATTCAACGATCCCCTTCGTCACGTGATTTATGAACAAGAAAACAAGGGTAATTAATAACAATATAAGTCATTTAAAAAATAACTTAAGAAAATTAGCAGCACGATATGTTAAAATAATGTGGGGTGTGTAAAATAATATTTTTGTTGGGAAATTATGCATAATTCATGGTGACTTCACTAGCTAATTGTTTTAATATAACTTAATCTCAATTAAGAAGTCCATGAAAATTTGAGAGACCGTTGGTTCCATGCCTTAAAAAAAAGTGTAGGAGATATGAAATCATACTTCATACACACACTAATGTTGCATGTGGAGCCCCTAGGAGGGACATTCAAGATAATTTAGTTGTGGTTGACGATTTGAATGCTTCGAGATCGTCTTCAAAGAATGTATGTTCTATATATAAGTTTAGATCAGTTTAGTGTGATATCTACGACTGTCGGTTGACTTCCTTCGATAATGCGTCATAACTCCTTTATTTGTCTTGTATAGAATTGTATTCATTTGATTTTGTCTTTTGGTTGGACGGGGCGATGGTAGAGTAGTATTGTTTTCTATTGACATGCATATTTCAATGTCTTTTTAATATCAGAATGGAGCTTGCTAAATATATTTGCTTTAACCAAATAGTAGTAGTCAGAATTTTCAATTTAAAACGTGAGAGAAAGTCACAAATGTTCTACGACAATATGCATTTTTCACGGCATCTTTCCGTCGTCGTTAGATTCGCTCATCGTTTATCTCCCGCGAAACGAGTAAGCGGTTTTGCGCGGACTCAGTGATCCGCCGTCTCTTGTTGGTGCCGCACTCGGAGAAAGAGGAAAAGGATAAGATGGTCATTTCAATTCCATAAGCGATTTGGGCCTGTTTAATTGGGTTGGGCCCTTCGGGCAATGTGGGCTAAACGTCCAAAACTCCATATTGGTCTGTTGGTTTTGGTCCACGTAAATATAGCTAATTTAATTTTTTTTCCCCATCGCTATTCAGTTTTCCCCTTCTTCTATTTGTCTGCTTCAATTCCTTTATCAAAGAGTTCGCCGACGAAACTTCCTCCGCCACCGCATCGTACACCGGCCAGTGGCCACCCCTCCGTCGCACTCATTCACCGCTGCGCGGTGGCGAGATAAGGTTTTTCAGTGATCGGATACATTGATTCGTAGTTTATTTTCACTGAATCTGCCCAATGATGAGATTGCATGATTGCTCTTGAGCTCCCCTATTCCCTAATCCTCTTCTTCTTCTTCTCTTCAAATGCGCCATGGTTGCCATTGTTATTAGTATTATTATCATTATCATCATCATCATTCATTGACCTCTGATTCCTCTTCTTGTTGTTAACTGCTACTGCTGCTGCTGCCCTTTACCATTGCTGGTAGCTGCAGTGGTTTTCACGCATGGGGGAGTACAAGTGTAAGAGAAAAATGCATTTTCCGTCTGTTGAATTCTCATAGATGGAAGGATCTGAGGGCATGTTTGATTTTGAATTTTTCCCCATTTGGATGATCTTGGCTTCTTGCTTATTGGGTTCAAGTTGAGAGTGTAGAGTATTATTGCCTTGTGCTGCCATGGAACGAATTCATGATTTGTTAACATACAAAAGCCATCATCTTTGAATGTGTGCTGAAATGGGTAATGGAGAACCAGTGAGAACTAGTTTCAAGGTGATAGAGATAAGAGCTTCTGAGCCTTCTGTGTTATGAAATGCCCATTCCCAATTGCAGTGGATTGTGATTTCCCCCGTTTTCCTGCTTTCTTGTTTGAAGGCTGTGGTTTAATGACTTTCTGTTTATCAGAATCATATCTAGTTAGGTCTGCCCGCCCAGTGATGGAAATTGTAACCCACTGATGAGAGTGGTTGCATGGTTCAGTTCATAGCTAGTCTTTTTGCACCACCACAGCTCTCTCTCTCTTTCTCTCTCCATCTCTTTCTCCAGATGAAACAACCATAGCCATGGCTTTTGCCTCTCTAGCTATCTATATATCTATCTATCCATGTCTATATCATCATTGATCTTTTCCCCCAGTAATGTACACTGTCCCAATGTCTTGTGGTGGTTTGAGAGGACTTCTATGAATTGCCATTAGCACAATCCACAATCATGATACTACTGAACAGTACTATGGTATCTGAGGGCCTTGTGGTTCTTTAACAGTTTTTTCATTAAGGATTGTTCTGCTTAGTATTGTGATTTGTGTGTGATGAGATTTATTTCCAGAATAGTGTTGGAGTTTGTTGAATGGAATACTTCGACTCTTTCTAATGCTGTTAATTTGCTAGGATAGTAAACTGTGCATGGACCTTGGATTATAGATCGCTTGTTGTCATCCATGGTTGCTTTGGATTCTATTCTTTTTCGTGTTGTTGCTCTTTCTGCAGCTAATGGAGAAGGTTGAAACTTCCATACCATAGAACAGAGGTTTACTAGTTTGAAATGATGGTACAGAGACAGAATAAGGCAACAATTACAACAATGATCATCAACAACTACCAACATCATGAACCAGCTTCTGAAATGCCACCATAGCATCCTCCTCGAGGCAAATCGCTAGGGAAAGACTCCCATCAGCATTCCTGGGGAGAAGGTTTCCTTTCCCTTCGAACAAATTTGCAGGACGACAATACAACGGCTTCCCCCACCCGAAATCACCATACTCAAAAGGCAGCCGTATCCAACTAATGATCTTCAAATTCGGCGATTGACAAGTCCCCGGAACTTGCATCACGCTAGCTGGGTCATCAGGGTCCTCCAAGTAATCAATAGCCGATCTCAGGTACTCATCGTCCATCCTATTGATCGCCTGCCTGATCCTCTCCAAGGTCCTAACCATTGGCTCCTTAACAAGCTCCCCAACTGTGGCAATTGGAGTGGCATGGAAAATTACATTGCCGAAGTACCCCGAAGGAACCGGCGGGTTCAACCTCGACCTACCATCGACCGACATGTGCAGCCTCGTCGGCTGATCATCAGCAAGGCCGCGTGCCTTGCTCACGCAGCGCCAAATGTGAGCCGTCAGGATCTGGTACGTGCTGTATCTGACCTTTGATTCATTCGTGCCAGGGTTTGCCAGCTCTTTCAGGGCATTGAGCTCTTCTGGTTTGAACCTGAGGATGGCCATGGTAGTGGGTTTTTTCGAAGGGTTTTCCGGTTGGTTCGGGTTGTTGATCAGGGTTGGGGCTGGGTCGTACTCGGAGTGGTGAAATTTCGGGGAAGGTGGGTTCCTCGCTCGAAGAATAGTGCGGTCCAGGAACGGTGAAACGGCTGGGGGAAGACCCCGAGCCATGTTGGACCATGTGTTGATGAAGCTCAGAGCTGATTCCCCGTCGGCCAGGCTGTGATGGATACCGGTTCCAAGGCTCACTCCTCCACACTTGAACCTCGTGACCTTAGAAAACACCAAGACAATTGGAAAAAACGTCAAAAGATGTGGTGGGATATCTTCCAGCTCAACTGAACTTTCAGGTACAGGAAGATTTTTTATCGTGGTATGTTTGTCTTATTCCACACAGGAACATATTAGATCTCGTCAAAGAAAAACAAGTTCTGCTTTGATCTCGTCACTGTCTAGAGCCATATTATTACTCTAAAAGGTGAGTTAATGTGTTTTGTATTCTCTTATAATGCACCTGGTCAGAGCATTGATAATGGTGGTGTGAAGCATGTGGGACATAACCACGATGAAGGAGACAGAAGGATGGTCCCATGGCACCATTTCCGGCCATTGGAATCCTTGAAGGTACATCTACCATGTTCATCTTTTCCTTCTCCTTTTATGAAAGCCATCTTTCCTTCTCCTTTAAGTTACTTATTAAGAGAGTAAAAGTTGGAGCCACTCTGTAAGAAATTCAAGGTTGAGATGCTTACTCACTCTATGAGGTTGAAATATACGTACTAATTTCCATTAATAGATGTAAGTTTGAGACGTTTACTTTAATGAGGGAAGAGGAAATCATAATATCCAATCCATACTATGATTGTTTGTTTGGTGAAGCATAGTTAATGTGACATAACAATCTGATACTTTTCCTAAATGTTGCATCAAAACCGTTTCTAATTTTGGGTTGGTTTCAGTAGGGGAATTACCTGAAGAACCACCAAAGGGTAAGAAGATATCCCTTGTGAGTAATCCACCCTAGGCACCAGCTTGAGAAGCTCGGCTCCAGGCATGAACTCGCCGAGCTCGTCCAACGAGGCATCCGCCTCGGCTTCCCTGAACAGCACGCCTTCCCCATTGCAGTCCACCTCCACTCTGCCCCCTTCCTCGTCTCCCCTCGCCAGCCTCCCCGCCAGGGGGTAGAACGTGACGAGGGTTCGACTCAACGCCTCCTTCAGCAGCTTGGTGTCGAAGTAACCCTTCTGCTTCGACGCCACGCTGCTGCTCACGTCGTCGTCGTGGTCGCCTGCAGGCCTGAAGAGGTAGACCGTGGGCAGGTGGATCCTGCCGTGCAGGAGGTCCAAGTTGGACAGCCACAACCGGCGACGATCATGATGGACAGGCTTAACAATGGTGGTCTCTAGCGTGTGAACCTTCATTTTCTCTGGTGTAAGCTTTGGTGGTGAAGAAGGTTTGTATGGTTGTGTATGGAGGTGGAGGTCCTTATAAATGCAATGTGAGAGAGAGAGAGAGAGAGAGAGAGAGAGAGAGAGAGAGAAAGAAAGGAATTGATGCGATGGAGATAAGGAAGAGTGGGAAGCAGGGGAAGAAGAAGAAGAAGAAGAAGATAGACCTCTTACGTATCCAGTTGGCCATGTATTTATGAGTGTTGTTGATGTATGTATGGCCCTATGCGTGCGTGTTTACTTCTGGTTCACGAGTCAACAGTATTCGAAATGGATCCACCGCTAGTTATTTTTTTTTTCTTTTGGATAACATGACGCAAAAGGATGTCCTCACCTTTACTTATTATGAAGGTTGTCGACTTGTTTTGAACCCTTATACAGTGAGAAAATGGGTCTGGGTCTTACACATTCATTGCGTAGTAAGGTTATTATATAATTTATAAATGTATGAACGATATAATGATTTTTTGTCATATATTCGGTTAAATCGGCTTAAAACTTACTTGACTGGGTCAATAGGTTAAACCGGATTGGCAAACCTTGCTTATTATGAATGGGATTGAGAGATTTGAAGAATTGGTTTTCTTTTTAAAATTAATGTATTATACTATGCATATGTTATATTATATTATACATGAATGAATTGATAAATTTGATGTATTGTATATCATAGTCATTAGAAAAATTTAACGTCAATTTAGGTCACTCGAATTACTGAAACATGTCACATTTAGTCACTCTCACATTGGCCTGCGTGGCTGCGTCCAACTCCGGTCACTTGAATTACTGAAACGTGTTGCATTTAGTCACTCTCCCGTTAGTACTCAACCAAAATCACTTTCCGCACGAAGAATGCGAGAATTGTTTCAGCACTCCTTATCATATTCCATTACAAGGCTAATAACTACACTATTATGCAGAAGAACACAACTTGACGTTATGAAAGATAGCTACACTTTACAAAGACAAAGTCTCCAATAATGGTGTGTGAATTGATCTTGGGAAGATTTTGATATTGATTGCAGGAGTGATATTCAATGATGCTTCTAGAATCTCTCAGCACAAAGGTTACAAATGTCCACTTTGTAAAGAAGATAGTGAAATTTGGGGCATGTGAAAACCGGAGTAATGCCAAAACCAAAAAGACGGGAAGGGTATTTTAATATTCATATATATACACTAAGAGCGGATCAGGTAAGGTAATACTCGTCCTATATCAATAGTAAATTAGGTTGGATAATACTTGTGTGGATAGGAGTCGGGGCAGGTCGACTCATTCTCACTTGTTATTTGAAGGGGGAAAAATGCTAAAAATTAGTTTAGGTAATCCGAGTCCAATTATTTAAAAAGAAAAACACTTCATGAATGGAAAATAATTGTAATGGAATGGGTAGTTGAGTCCAATTAGTTGAAAGATCAAATCCTGCACATATTCAAAGTTTCATTGATCGAAAATATGATTGAGCAATAATAAAAATAGGAGAAATACAAAAAAAAAATTGGATAAATTTAGAGAAGGTGGGTCAATACTGGTGCTCGTCTCACACTACTGCGAACTAAGTATAATAACCACGCTAGTACAAATTAGATCGAATAAAATCCGACGAGACAGGTTCAAATTGAAATCCTACCGCTCTTGAGGCCCTCCGAAAATGAAATCAGCACAGCATGTTCCAACCACCAGTTGGTTGTGAAATTGCTGGGGGCTACTCTTAATTTGGATGCTACTTACAGTGCGACTGTTTTGTTTGGTTATGAAGAATTACTTTCTTTTTGGATGAAATTAAGTTTATGAAGAGTTGCGAATGTGGAGTTTTCCGGTTCACGAGTGGAGAATAAAATGTCGATGAAAAGATGGAATAGGGTGAATTTGCTGTGGAACTTGATGGGTGGATTTGCAGTGGTAGATTGTTGAAAGCGGTGGATTGTGTTCCAGACTAGATAAGTTTTGAAATCAATGTGGTTTGTGTTAGATAAAATCAGATTATTTGCGACGAAAACTTTTAACTTCGTTGCTGAAAGCCTATCTTAGGGACGTAATTTGTGCCGTTGCACAACTCCCGTCGCCTAAACTTTGGGTTCGAGTTGTTGATTAGGGTGTGGGGTTTGGGGATCGCCTTGGTTCGCGTTCGAGTTCGAGTTGTCGATTAGGGTTCGGGGTGGATCATACTCAGCGCGAGGAAACTTCGGAGAGGACAGGCTCTCCTGACTCGAAGAACGGTGTGGTGGAATATTGTGATGACACTATTGTTTCCATGACGTTTTGTTGTTTGAAATTAATTTTCTTCATTCTAGTAAATTATTGTCGTATTTTGCCACTTATCTAACGTGAGTATATGTATGCATTTTAACATGTTGGTTGAAGTTATAAAGAGAAATTATTACTCATGGATAAACCGTGAATACCCAAAATCCGAACGGATATAAGCATGATATTGAGTTTCTACCCGATTCTTTAGGGGATATAGGTACGTGCAAAATCCGAAGTACATTGAAGAAGGTAACGGGTATGCACTATCCGTCCCGACCAGCGGCGGATCTGGGGAGCCGCCCCCAGGCCACGGCCCAACCCTCCCCTGAATCCAGAGCTAATATAGCCCTTGTAAATTTTCGATTTTAGGTATTCGTTTCAGTGCTCGTCGTCGGGTTACGGCCCAATACTCGCCGCCTCTTTTTTCTTGTTGGTAGCTAAGCATTGATGAGGAAGGGCCAGGGCCGGCGGCGAAGCTCAAAGTAAATGCAGGGAGGGACAGAGTGAAAGCGATAGATCGAGAGTGAAAAACGAGAGAGGAATAATTGAGGCTGCTTGTCTTCGTCCAACCAGGTCGTTTGCGAAAGCGATGAGCTTAATTAATTTCTGCGTTTGTTTGTTAGTTTTGAAGACTTGATGAGTACGTGGACTTCTCTTGTTCGTGAATTAATCAATAATTGAGGATCAAAAATGGAGTTTCACTAGCTAACAAATCGATAATCGAGCTAACTTGTGATTGAAGTTTGGAATTAAGTAATGGGCACGGCGGTAAAGATATGATATAATTGAGATAGTATAATCCGAATTATTAGAATTATCAAAGTGGTTCTTAATATGAATATCATAACATTTAATTGAGAGGTCGATCTCCTGTTCGGATCCTCGTTACAAAAAAATGTTGTTGTTCTTCGTCCATCAATTCCTTGAACATTCTCAAACTAGTTCAACTGCATTTTGAGGATGTTCAAGAGACTGTTGGCTGATGGTTCAATCGTGTGATTTAAATGCGCGCGCATCGGGGACAAACCCTAGCCGAAGTTGTGGCTTTTCAAGATCAAACTTTGCAACCCATACCCTAGAATTTATTACACACCTTAACCCACCCTTATCTCCATGTTTTTTTTTTTTTTGCAAATTATACTTATCCCGTTAGTTACTTCGGGCAAGGAAAAAAGGGGGTTTCTTCTGGATAATAGAAATGGTCGAATTCATCACGAGAAGATAACATTCTCACACGATGTATAGGTTTCAACCTTGCGATCAACAATTATCCTGAAAATAATTATCAAGTCAACTCCATACCATGAAAGTGGCGTCCACCTCCTAGTATTGCCAACCCATTGATCCATAAACTGACGAGAAACGAATAGCAGTTTAACGGTAGTTTAGTACTGTGTTGTGTTTGTAGGTCCGATTGGAGTTTAACATGAAGTCTATATGATGTAACTCCAGTCGTCGTTTGACTAGAAATTGTCAGAGCGTGTTTATTTATGTTAATCCTCGTATGTTCTCTCAAACCCTCTGTCGATCTCTTCCCGTGTCTTATTCTGCCTTTCTGTTCTATTTATCACGATGCGTCTCTATTCCATTCTTCTATCTAAATGCCCTAATTCTGTCTTATCCTTTCCTTCTATTAATCTACCTCGATCAAGTGCCAAGATGATGTTACCGACCATGATTTTTTGACCAAATAGAGCCATTTTTTTTGGGGTGAGAAGCAAGGTGCAAAAACAACACTACAATTAGGTGTAAAGTGACAATAGAAAGCAATAGGTGGATGCATTATCCTCGTATTATGCACATAATAATTGCACATAATAATTACACACATAGGAAGATGCTACTGCTGGTCCAAAACTGGAATGGGATCAAGGGTAGATCATATAAGGTAATATAAGGGACCAATGGGGATGGTGAATTGGTGACTAAAGGTAGGTTGCAAACATTAATGAGAGATGTTGTATCTTACCTACATCATCAAAGAAGGACATGCGACATTAAAGAATCACATGGAAAGATTGATAGCGGTCCGAATTCAACCAGATTATGTAAGGTAAAATTTACACCGTTAAATGCATGGTTTTAATTTACCACTCGAATCCCGTGCAAGTATGTGCGTGGAATCATTAGGAGAAGTGTCATTTCACAACTGTTTCCTTACCTCACTTGTCGACTTCACCAAGAGCCAGAAAACAAGTGCATGAATGGCCTGGCCCGGTCACCTTATCACTTCACAACTCCCATCTCAAAAACCAACTCGACTATTGAATGAGAATAGATATACAAAATCACTTGAATGACATTTTTTTTGTAATTGTCTCGGATTCACTCTCAGAGATATTGTGACAAGGGTCTTGATGCAAACACATGATATTCTTTTTTTTGACAATAAGGTTCAACTTTTATTCCATCATCAATACGAAAACAGAGGTTACAGGCTTCAAAGGAAATCAGAAATTAGATCAAGAACACTAATCCAGTTATCTGGGAGAGAAGATCTAGCAAGTGATCGCGCAACCCAATCTGCTCTGACATTAAATTTACGCGCAACCGCCTTGACCTTGATTTGAGGGTTGGCTCTCAGGATTGAAACCATGGTTCCAATCCATGCTGCTCCTCGCCATGGCCAACTTCTAGAATCTTGATTAAGAGCATTGACTAACGTCTGGCAGTCAGACTGGACAACACATTCTGTGCCATATTCTTGAGCTAATTTGAGACCTTCCAAAAGAGCTTTTGTTTCGGCTTCGAACGGGGTGGAACAAAGGAGGGTGTCAGCTCGCCCGTCACACACTTGCCCATGATGGTTAATGACAACAACACCATATGCCGCCGGCTGGGAGTCGTCTAAAAACGACCCATCACAGTGAATCACAAAATTATGATTGCTTGGCGGTGGAGAAGTGAGTGAGAGGGCTCCCCTGAGCTGAGGAGAAGGAGAGCAAAGGAGGGGCATCCTCGGACAGGTCGTCCATTCAGTAAGTTCCTTGTATGTTCTCATAATCACATTCGGATGCCAAGGAATCCGATTCTTGAACACACACTCATTTCTTGCTTTCCAAATATTCCAGCAGAGGAATATAACATGGGACATGGCTCTTGCGTGGATAACATCCTTTAAAAGAGACTCAATGGGGGCATTGGCACACTTGACATGTCGAGTTAGGAGAGCACTTCCTTTGAAAGAGTTTCTCTTCTGTTGCAAGCCGGTTCTTAGCACACCTCCAAACGAAGAACTTAAGCTTTGGAGGGATATCCAGGTTCCACATCGAGTTAGGAGAACACATGATATTCGAGTGTTCCATAACCGAAAATTTCTTGTGTTCTAATTTCAAGAACGTCCAATATCAAGCACATTGTATTCATACAAGTTCTCAAGAAAAAGAACCGAGTAGCGGTATGTTCAATGTTGTCATCAAAATTCATCATAGAAAAGACGGACAGCAGAGCAAATCACAGCCCTTAAGAGGAACGTCAAAACATAAGAATTTGAAGATCTTCCCTGTTGTTCTCGCCATTTTTCCTTCTGTTCTTTTCTATTACAACTGCAGAGTGGTATGCATTACCAATACATTAGATAAACGATCGCAACAATCCTGTCAATCACACAACCTACTGCTGGTAAGCCTCCATTTCAATGGCAAAGACTTTGAATGGGGAAATCCAATACTATCTAAGGAAAGTAGATTCCATTGAAGGGACAAGGCATCTCTGCCAAGAAATGCAGATCGAACTGTGAAGTTGACAACTTGCTTGCAGGCTGAAGCCATGGAGACCTTTCAAGGTGCTGTTCTATGAGACTGACCATTCATGGAGCTCACCTGAAAGTATATCAAGAGACTGATAACAAATAAGAGCTTGCGTGAAGGCACTCTTTAGTTCTTACCATTATGCTTCATCACAGCCTGCAATCACCACAATAGTTGGACCAATTTCAATAAGAATAAACTGTATTCTACGCCCTCAGATTCGCCATCGTATGAGAATTCATAGATGGCACTCATCTTCTATCAAGTCACGGGAAGCAAAAGGGGAAACAACAATGTCCCTACCACTACCAGCAAATAGTAAGAGCAGCAGTAGCAGTAGCCAGAAGTTCCATATAGCATCAATTACCATGGCAACAGCAACAACAACAATGGAGAATAGAGAGAGAGATGAAGAAGATTCTGAGAATGGAAGAGCTCAAATCAACAAGACCTTTCATCATCGGGCAAATCCAATCACAACCCTATAGTCAAAACACCATAAAGACTGAAACTTTCAGCTCACAATCGCCAAAAAATCCAACCAGAAAGTCAAACCAACGAAATCTAATGACGATTACACTCAAAGATGAGCAAAAAAAACCCGCAGAAGAGGGATAAAGTTGTCTTCTTTTCAACAAAAGATGAAATAGCAGATTGAAAAAAGCCCTCAGATCTCATAGCATAGAATCATCCAGCGCCGGCGGCATCCATTAGCCAGCCTTCACGCACCACCACGGCAGTCGCGGAAGATGAGGAGGTGGATGCCGCGGTGGTAGGTGAAGGCTAGCGATGGACAGAAAGAAAGTTCTACCATCGGCAGCCGATCAATGTGTTTGTTTTCCATCATTGGGCAAATAATAATCTATCAAAGTTCGCAAACTGTAAAACAAATTGAAACAAGAAAGCACTGCGATCTAAATTGTGTAAAAGCTTTAGACGCCATCGATTGAAGAACGACGCATATATCAGAGATTTATGAGAGAGGGGTCAGTTTGATTTCAATGGCGGCAGTGTGGGAAGACTCTGTTTTTATATTGGGCCGTTACACTTTCGATCCCTAAAGGAGCGCTAGGGTTTCCCTCTTTCCCCATTCCTCGTCGTGGAGGAGTGGAGGCAAAAAAGAAAGAATATATGGAGACGGTTGGTAGGCTTGCCAAAACGGTTGGATATGGTCGAACCGGTTTCACTCCATGTCCGATCGGATTGGTGAATGAACCAAATCAGAAATTAGAGAAAGGTATACAAGGAATAGAGCATAAATTCAATTACCTTGTTTTTCTATAACGAGATTCAACATCAATTCAAATCGAAACGAATTACATACGAAATGATTGTTGTTGGTGTTACTATTCAAAATAGTTTTCATAACAAAATTTGTTTTCACTTCATGTTGTCTTATACTCGAATACACAATCATAACAAGTCTTAGGTAATTCAAACTCAACTTGAATACTTCTTTCATAGACAAACAAATTCAAGCTACATCATCGACCATCAACAAACAAAATCGTGATAGATCATTAATTTCTAGTAAATCAGAATCCGCTAGAATTCATGTCAAACTCTTTTCCAAACAGAACGAATAGATCGAATCCAAATCTAACCAAATCATATGCCTTTTTTTTAATAACCTTTGCATTCCCTTCCATGTTATTGTCCGATTCAAAACCGAACCGAATCACCCCACCAATCCCCAATAGTCCTTGGAGTTGGTGGTGCTAATTGAAAGATACAGAACCAAAATCCACGGTCACCGTGCAGCCATCACTACTCTATGACAAAGCAATTACAGAACAATCGCTCTAAGCCCATTCCTCCGTAGATTCAACCGACCCAGAACTTAATCGAAGCATTCATCCAGCTCAGTCAGAAACAGAGTACTGCTAAAAACCCAGAATACAAAGAGCGATTCAGTTTACATAAAGTCATAGCTAGTAGTACGAGGCGGAATACAGAGGGCGCCTGGCCTCGTCGAAGAACTCTTCGCGATCCACGAACACGATCGCGTAAAGGGCGTAGATTATCCCCGGGAGGTAACCCAGAATCGTCAGTATCACGCAGATCCCGAACTCCACCTGCAACAAGCAAATTCAGAGTCCGATTGGCAGAGTTCAAGCAAAAAAGAGAGAGACTTTTCTAGATCTGTTTGGCACCCAAGAAACAGGGGATGAAAAAGAAACTGTTTTTAGCTCTAGCTCTCTGTTGAATTCGCATCAAAGAAAGTAGAGGGGAAAAAGAGTCAACGGATTCGATGAATCGAAGGAGTAGGAGGGGGGAACTTACGGTGCAGCAGCCATGCCTGAGGCAAACTCCAAGAGGAGGGAGCAAGATCGCGATCAGGATCTCGCAGAAGATCGCACAGCAGCTCGGCATTTTGTTCTTCCTTCTTCTTCTTCCGGCTCCGATATCCTGGGAAGCAGATAGATAGCTTGCTCTTTTTTCTTTATACCCGATTCTGCTGCTTTCCTATTATATGCCGGGAAGCGAACTGTAGATTCTGCCATTCTGGGGAAGTCCTTTCCTCTCTATCCGGATTAAATGTGTAAGTTGTCACCCAACTGAAAAGGTTGTAACAATTTAGTCACTTAACAATTTTCTCACCACATAAAGGTGCTTCAACATAGTTTAACAGAACTTTAGTTGAACTAATGATGTTGTCACAGAGCACAATCACTTTACTCGTGTACTAATGATATCAATTTTCTCACCACATAAAGGAGGAAATCTCGAAAACCGTAGTTAAAGTGATTGAACTCATAAACAATGGTATGTTCTCACTAATATTTTCTTCATTCCGTTCTCATCCAGTAAGTTTGTGTTGTGGGCATATTGATCTCGTCGAGCAAAAAAAATTTGATAAAGTCTAGTGATGTAGTGCTAGCTCTTATGCGAATCGTTCGTCGTCTGGTTTCAAGAGGAGGCTAGACTTTGTAGTTCAATGGTGCACTCAAAACACATGTGCTTCGAGTTCCGCTATTCGTCGTAACAATGAGGGTTCACTTATTTCGGATCCAAAGGTGGTATGACAAAATCCTCTAAAGTCCTCCTTGTCATTGCCAAAGTCTACCTTGGCTACGGATACCCTTTGGGGTAAGGGGTATCCTCCAATGCCTCTTTCCTTTAGCTTAGGAGAATGGAGGAAAGAAGACGAGCTCAACATAAACCACAAGGGAAGTAGTAAAACCAAGTGCTGAAGAAATGAGATTGCAAATGCAGGAACAAATAGAGATGTGTAGTAGGATCCAGCAAGTTGAACCGTGCGAGGATGAGGCCCTCGTTGTTCGATCGAATTAAAACGAACAAACAAAATCAGGATACGAAAATAACGCGAACTGAGAATGCAGATTTACAGTTTGAGTTGCCAAGTGAAGGGCAGACAAACAAGCAAGCATGGAAAAGGAACACAAACACTCTCAGCATACCAGTAGTCTTCCTGTTACTCCATTGAAACAGTACATCTTACCTAAAACTCCATACTTGACCTAAGCATCATCGTCCCCCCCGCAACCAACCTGCGCTTCTCCTCTACAAGAACTTGGCACACAATGCCTCATCAAAGCATCTCATCAATAGAAGAAACGCATAGCTTGAAAAGGGTCAAAATCCGGCTACTTCAAGTGGATATAATCACCTAAAACAAGTAACAATCGCACTTCTGCAAACTCAAGTAAGCATAGATGCATCTTTCAAACACCCCCCGAAATCGGAATCAGAATCACAAGTTCTAAGCATCAGTCTGAAACTACTCTGCACCATCCATGAAAGTAGTATGAAAAGGCAGAACAAACCAATTCAAGAACACAGCCAGGCCAATTCTTCTTCCCAAGCACAGATTCAAGCAGATTAAACTAACTGAGCTTCATTAACAGCAATTCCTCATAAGGAGTCTACAACAGGAAATCGAAATACAAACATCGAAACAGCAACGATTCAGCTCAGTTCAATCACTGTTTAAACAAAGAAGTCAGCTACCATCACTTCAATCAGTAGTAAGAGGAGTAGAGAGGGCGCCTGGCCTCGTCAAAGAACTCCTCCCGATCGATGAACACAATCGCGTACAGCGCGTAGATGATCCCCGGCAGGTAGCCGAGAATCGTCAGCAGCACGCAGATGCAGAACTCCACCTGCAAATTGACACCACCAAACGCGAGAACACCATCTCAATTACAAACCGACTCTCCTAGATCTGTTTGGCGAGGAGGAAAAGGAAAGGAAAATAATCTCTGTTTGGCTCCTGAGAGTATTCGACAAAAACGAAGAATCGGAGAAAGAAAGAAAAACTTACGGTGCAGCAGCCATGCCTGAGGCAGACTCCCAACGGAGGCAGCAGGATCGCGATCAGGATCTCGCAGAACATCGCGCAGCTGCTCGGCATTTTCCTTTTCCTTCCTTTCCGCTGATTCAACTTCCGGCGGGACTTCCGATTTCCGTTCGCGAGAAGAAGAGCTCGGTTTCCTTTTCCCTTCAATTGGCTTCTCTGCTTACTCTTTGAGCGAAACGAGTAAGGTAAACGGTAGCTTTCAGGCGAAGATTTTAGCTTAAGACGAGTCGCGAGCGAGATATTTTATTCAGGAGGGGAAAGAAAACTGAAAGGGATCACGTGAATTGTCGACGAAAAGTCGAAAACAGAAGGGAACACGTGTATGTCTCTGGGAAGCCTGTTGATATGTTCACATCAAGCCCGCCCAGTTTTCGGCCCATCAATGATATGGATCAGGCCCAACTTTCGAAACAAAGCCCAAACGTTCTATAGGCCGCCAGCCTTCCCGCGCATATAGCAGTTACTATGTTGACAGTACAGTAACGGTTTCCGTTCCGTCGGACGTCTGTCGGTTCATCTTGTTCGGCAAGCCACTTTTTTTTTCGAATTAATTTTATTTTTTGAATTCGGCAATTCCCCTCTCAATTATTCGTCACTCTGTTCGCGAGTCGGTTAATTTCCCATGGAGTTCAGGTACAGAGCCGGCGACCTGCCGGGGGGATCCTCCCGCCACGAGCCTTCACCCTTCGCCGCCGCCATGCCTCATTCGGCAATTCGAGGTTTGGGTATTTCCCGGCTAGATCTCTTCTTTCGCCTGCACGCTTCAATTTTTACGAGCAGCTCTGTTTCTCAATTTTGGGGCCGTGAATGATCAGGTGTTCCGCCGAGCGTCCAACTGATGACGGACGAGATACTCCATCAGGAACTGGAGAAGGCGCGGGTGTGGCAGGAGATACTCGCGGAGGAGATCGAGCGGCGTAAGGAGGTTATGAGGGCGGAGTTGCGTCGGCAGATGATCGGGGAGAGAGATCCGGAGCCCGCGATTTCGCACGTGGCAGTCGACGGCGGAGTCGGGCGCCCGACGTATCCGGTACGGCCGCCGGAGCGCCGTTTCATTATTCCTTCTCCGAAACCGACGACGCCTGAGGTCAGGCCTCCTTCTGCCTCGGTCGCGGAACCTAACAAAGCGGGGAAGCTGCCGGACTGGATTCGGGACCTCGGACAAGAAAACGAGAATTCCGATCTCGGAGGCGGGAAGCATGAGGAATCTGAAGCGGGGGAGAAACCCAAGGAAGATTTAAGGTGCGTGGTGTGCCAGGTGAGTGCTACTTCTCATAAGCAAATGATCGAACACCTTGCGGGCAAGCAGCACGAGGCCAAATCTCGCTCTTTGGCAGGGAGGATAAGGAAAAGAGTTGGTTCCCAGATGCAGAAGAATCATGGGAAGCGTGAGAAGTTCAGTAGGAAGTGAAGCCATTGGGAGATTAGAATGTAGAACGTGACCGTCATTATGGTGTTTGTTTATAGTCCTTTCTTTCCCTTAACTGTAATCTTTTGGTATTAGTAATGGGCAGGCAGACTCCGCCGTTTCCTTCCTCCTGTCTTCTTTCTTTTTCATCACAAGAAGCGAACAGCAGTATCCACCAAAAGAAGGAAACTTTACATTGCCACAGCCAATCAGACCACCTTTGACCTTTCCCTTCTTCCCCAGCTCCATGTTTTGTTCGCTTGTGCTCTTAAGGAAAGGGTAGTTACTTTGTTTCAAGTGCAAGCAACCCAGAGACAGTTTGCTTGGGTGGCAACCAGACAGAAAGCAACATCACAACTTCCCCTACCACAAAAACAATAAGTCTCTGCAGAAATGGAGGAGGAAGAATAAAGGAAGCAGCTTTGCTGGACTGATTGTTGACGCATTCAGAACCCATGATGAACAGATGAAGCCAACCAAAGCATAGCATTGTTATGGCATCTGGTTGATGGCTGTCGTTCGAGGAAGGCATGGACGAGTGTGATCGCAAGATCAAACCAATGCAGTTGATTCCTTCAGCTATAAGGAGTTGCAGAACAGATGTACCGAATGTGTGTTAACAGTTCGGAGAATCGGATCCTTTATGTGTTCAACGAGCTGTCAAGTGATATGGTGATATATACGCTATATCGTGGAATTGTTTTCTGCTTTACAACGAAGTGGGTTATCTCTCATCTAGAGGTTTTGTTCTGGCTATTACAAGGCGAAAAAACCAGCTTTGAAGGAGGGTAAAGAATGATGTAATCTTTTCTTGAGGCAAGAAAAGAAACAAACCCTCACACTCTTAAAGCTACTGGATCCTGCCACGATATCTTCCTCTTCCCAACCCGGCTGGGCATGTTCCCTAAGTTCCTACAGGCCGATAACTTCAAGTCGTTGTTGAGTTGTTCATCGATGATTCCACCATGCAATGTACTTAATATCCTAGGCTCCTCTATTCTCGTCATCGTCATTGTTGCTCCATTTGTCTGTAATTCTTCCTCTTCAGTCTGCAAAGGAATTCAACAACATATAAGCAGCTAATAATCTTGTTTAATTGGATTGAAGTAATGATTATTACGGAGTGTGACAAATTGATTACCGAGATTTGGTTCAAGTCGAAGAATGGAGCATTGTTTCTAGCAGCAGCATCCTTCCCACCGAGCATCCTTTCCTTCTCATTAAGGTCAGGAATCACCCCGGAATTCCTCATTGCAGCTTCTCTTCCCACATAATAGGACTTCTGCTGCTTCTGGTTCAAGTCAATACTTGGTGCTGCTGAACTTCTTGCTGCAACTGAGTCCTTCACAGTATAAACCCTGCCCTTCCGGTTCAAATCGAACTTTGGAGCAGGCTGCCTCGAAGCAGAAGCAGGAGGTTTGTGGTTACTGGAGATCGTTTTCTTGTTCCTCGCTTTCTTGCTCTTGTTAATCACTGTGGTTTGTGATGGCAAGAGCTTTTGTTCCGGCTTAGGGTTCTGAGTCTGGGTTTCTGTCAAGTACTCGAACCGACGCCTCAAGAAACTGCAGAAATGGCTAAACTGTTAGAACCATACACCATACTACAAACAACACCAATTCATCACAGAAGAATAAATGTGTTGATTGCACACCTCACTTCAGCCATTAGTGTCATTTTCCTCTGCTTCATCATCTCCAACCTCTTCCTCTTCGCTTCTGTTTCCTAATAACATGAAATGATTAGGGAATTAGCTCAAATTCAACAAAAAGGTGGCACCTTTTACTGAGTTGCTTTGTAGTAAATAACTGAGAACATAGAAATATGCTAATACATACTTCAATTTCATCTTAAGCTAACTTGTTCACAGTAACATGAACATCACAGAGAAATCACAGACTCCAAAACAGAATTCCCAATTCCCCTCATTCCCCACAATCAATATCACTTCTTCTCCCAAAGACACAAACTTTTTAGCTTTTAAGCCAAGAAACCCCCCAAAATCCGATCACCCTGCAGGAACCCAGATCCAGGAAACAGAAGATTTCACAAACCCACCAAATACGGATCTAATAATCAGAAATGAGAAAGAAACCCTAGAAGAAAAGCGAATTACCTTGAGCAATTCCTCATAGTCCTGCATCAGGCTCTCATGCTTGAACCTAATCCTTGGATCATCATACCCAGCTCCAGCAGCTGCATAAGGAGAAGAAGATCCCACAGTCACAGCAGCAGCAGCAACACCTTTCATCTTCATCATCATGGAGGTCCTCAGATCACACCAATACAAGATCTAAAGGCTAAGGAGGAAGAAAGGAGAAGAAATGAAGGTAGGAGAGGCAGAGAGAATGGGAAATGGAGGTGAGAATGAGAGAGAGACAAGCAAGAAAAAGAGGGGAGGAAGAGAGTGAAAGAGAGAGGGGAGAGAGATAAGGGGAAATGGGGAAGGTGGGAAGGTTCTCCGCTTTCCTTTTCCCTGTTTTCTCTGGTGAAAAACTCTGACCAGGACAAAGAAGAAAACCCAAAGAAGCCCACATAACTCGGCTTGTGTGGGGAAGAAAGAAAGAAAGAAGGAAAATGGAAATAAGAGAGGTGGTGGTGGGAGGAAGTGTTTAAAGTTTCTTTCTTTAATTTTTGCTTGTGACAGACAGCAGTAGGAGGAAGTAGAGGTGGTGTGATTGTATGAGAGGAGGGAGAAGCAAAGCAATAGTAGCCGTGATGAAGATGGGGATTCTTTTGGGAGGTTGCAGAAGGGCATTTCTGGGATATTCCTTCCTTTCCCAATCCAATCTTTTCTTCCCTCATATTTACTTTGAGGTTTTTGTCTGTTGGGAGATGGGAATGGACAGAAGAGAGTTGAATTGAGTGCTTGGCTTCTGTTTTGTTGTTGGAGATGATGGTGGGTTTGGTTGGATGGAGGACACGCAGTTGAAATACCATCCTACAGCCTCTCTCTCTCTATCTCTAACACCTTTCTCCATCCCCTTGGATAGAGAGAAGAAGGGCAAATTTGTTTTCAATTTCCATTTGGTGGGTTCTCTTCTTTTTCTCTCAAAGCTGAAGTCTTGGTGCATCTGGGCCATTGAAGCTAGAGAGAGAGAGAGAGAGAGTGGCTGGGATGATAAAAGCAAAGCAGGAGGGTGAGACTTGAGAGGCTGCATAGGTAAAAAAAGATTAGAACAATATATGATGATGATGGATGGATATGGAAGAGGGGGTGGTAATGGTGGAGAAGCTTTTCTTTTCTCTGCTCTTTCTCTGATGTTTGCTGTTCTGTTGTTCTTCTTGGTGGCCAGATCTCTCTCTTATCTCTTTTTGGTTTTTGCTTTTTGGACTGTTCCTCAGAATTTTCACCATTTTCTCTCTCTTTTCCTTTGCAACATTCCATATTGGGGGAGGAAGAAGATGCTATTATGGAATTGTTATTATCACTAAACAACAATGGTTGGTTGTTTAAGGTCCATTTCCATGTGCATTTACTCCTCTAACCTTCCCTCTTATATGTCCTCATCTTTCTATCCCATCTTTCCTTTCTTGTACCTACTCCATTTTTGCTCTTTCCATTTCTTTGTTTGGCCTTTTCAACTAGAAATCAATTTTCTGTTAGAAAAAGTCCGATTCTTTCCTTCTTTTGGGGAATAACTAATTAGACCAAACCATGGTTGTCACGCCGGTCGGCGTGCCACAGGTTGTACCGGGTTCAATCAGTACCGGTCATAAAATCGACGTGATACCACCGGTATGGCCAGCATGATCGATATACGAATCTCTAAGTAAAATGACCTTATTTTAGAGAATTTAATTGATAAAAATTATTTTATTATTTATTTTATGAGTATAAAAGTTAAATATTGATGTTATTTGTTGGATTCAAGTATAAATGTTTAGGTATTGACATTAAATGTCATGTTTAAATATGAGTATTTATAATTTTATTTGTAATATTGACCGGCATGAACCGGCACAAACCGGTATGTGCCACCGGTTGAACCATTCCACTTGCTAAACCAGCACACTGGCATAAACCGGTTTGACAACCTTGGACCAAACTATGTATTTGTCATCAAATTTTGTTTCTTTAAATATTTTAGTTATTTCGACACGCTAAGAAGGCGTAGAGATCTATAGTGTGACATTCGACTTCAAATATTTTCATATCACAAGTTCAAATATCAAATCCCGCAGATATGGTATTAGTGGCGGTGATAGTGGCGATACTTGAGGTGAATTCTTATAAAAACTTTTGGCAAAATACACGTGTATAGCCAAAACTTTCACGTTTGTGACACTTATAGCCACTTTTGGCGAAATACCACTTATAGCCACTTCCGTCTAATTCTTTAACGGTGTCAACTAACATGCTGATTGGACTAACAGAAAGGCTGATGTGGCGACACAGGTGGAATTAAACAAAAAATAAAATAAAATAAAATTTTAATTTCTTTAAATAAAATAGCCAAAACAAATTCTCTCCTTCCAATGTGCCTCTGCAAGAACTCGAGCAGACCCACCATTAATGGCGGACCAAAAATCTCTCTCCCTCTCATCTACTTCGTCTTCCCCATCTGTCCACCATCTCCATTATCGCCGTCAGAATCACTTCGACAACGGCGACAACGGCGGGACGCTGAATATCCCTTTGACTTCCCCGTCCCAGATCTCCTTCCAGCTCGACGGTGTCAACGGCAGCGGTTCCCCCAAACCCTGCGCAACCGCCGGCGACGACTGGTTCTCCGCCTTCACCGCCTTCAAACTCCCCTCACCACCGCCCTCGATTTCCCCAATCTTCCTCTTCCTAATCCCGCCGGAACAGCCGAATCGGGGGGAATTGAAACTGCCGGAGAGTCCGAATTCCGGGCGGCGTCGAGCGGGAAATTGAGGATCGCCCTGCTGCCGCAGAGGCGGAAGGCGGCGCTGTCGTACGCCTTGGCGGCCTCGACGGCGGAATCGAACGATCCCAGCCAGACCCTGACCCCCTTTTTGGTGGGATCTCGAATCTCCGCCGCGTATTTCCCCCATGGCCTCCGGCAAACCCCTCGATAGTGCTTCTCGTCGTCGTCCACAGAGGAAGGAGAATTGGCGACACCCAATTCAAGCTGAGATGGTGGTTTGGAGATGGTGGTGGTTGGCATGGTGATTTTGGACATGGGTGGCTTCCTTTTGCTCAAAGTACTGCCGCTGCCGCCGCTGGAAGACAGAGAATGAGAAAGTGTCTCTGTTTTGACAGTGGAATTGAGGGGGGTTTGTTGGAGGTGGGAGATGAAGAAAGTGTCTCGATTTGCAGAGATCGCCCCAAATCTTCGTCGGAAGATGGATTTGGGTTTGGAAAAGAAGAAGCCGATGACGGGAAGTGGCAATCGCAGATGGAGCAGCTGCAGACGATTTTTTTTTAAATTTAATATATGAATTTTTTCATTTGTTTTTATATTAAAAATATGACGTGTCACCTACGTGGCGAATGTGGCTGATTTGTCGCTGACGTGTGCGATGATTTGGCGTCCTAGTCAGCCTAACGTTAAACTAACTGACGGAGTCTCTAACACCGTTAAAGTTTGTAACGGAAATGGCTATATTTGGCACAAAAGTTTAAAAATTCTGGCTATAAGTGGTATTTCTCCAAATTTGGCTATTATTGTCACAAGTGCGAAAGTTTTGGCTATACAAGTGTATTTTGCCAAAACTTTTTTCCAAACATCAATTGCGGTTCGGAGAGTCTTAAATTAGTATAAAATAATACGCGTACTAATGGGTGTTTTTCTCTTTAGTCATGTGCACTTCTCGAATGGATGACATGGTATCTCGCACTAGTTTTTGAAATCAAGCAATCAGATCGACTCGAATGTCACAAGGGGAACGACAATGAGCAGGTGTTGAGGGCAACACGAGATGGCTCAAGTCCCGCGCCTAAGAGGTTCTGCAAACTTAGGTGAGCCAACTAGCATTAATAAGATATGATAGAAGATGACCAGACTCAGAGGATAACACAAGCAAATAAGATACTGAATTCATCAATTTCCACAATCTCCAACTCTCTTATTTACAAGTTCCAGAGTCCAGACTCGATATCTATGCATTCATGGGCATCTTTACTTAATGGGTTGATCATGCGTGATATGGCGAATAACAACATAGTGAAGACATATCATATACTTAAAAGTCGGAATGTCATTCAATTTTTGAGGATCAGAATATTTGCCGAACCATTTAGATTAGGTTGAGTAAGTATTGTAGTAGACTTTCATATTCAGTGACGATATATAGCTTTAACTTGAATTTTACGAGTTGTATCTGTATCTTATAACTTTACCTTGTCATCTAGAAAATTGGTAACGGCTCATTAGACTTTTCAAATCTAAATGTCTGAGTTTTCTTTTCTTACATAAATTTTTTGATCCAACTTTACATCCCTCTCTCATCTGACCTTTTATCAAACAAAAAAGTTAGTTTGCTAATATGTAATCTCACTAATGTGAACTAAACCATTCTCTCCACAGCTTGATATCTTTTTATCAAAGTTGTGAGTTGTGACAAACTCTAATTATCATAATCGTCAACTCAATCATAGTAACATATGGATATGGTTTAACACAATAGCCTTTGGATCGAGCAGCTCGATCTCGTCTTTCAATTGGGCTTGCGTAAAGGCCCAGACTTTCGAGCCCATGTTGGAAAAGAAAAGAAAGAACCAAACTGGCAAAACGATGAGAACTCACACTCTATCCTCGGAGAAAATATCCCCCTCTCCCCACTCTCTCTCTCTCTATCTCTGCCGGGAAAATCAGAAATGGCGTCAACGAGCGCGGTGGCAGCTCAGCTGTCAAACGTTAACGGACTCTGCGATTGGAGAAGGCCGACCGCTTCCTCCATGGCCTCAGGTTGGCAACGTAATCTCTCTCTCTCTCTCCTCTTCTCCCAGTCAGTTTTACTGTTTCGGTTGTCGGAGCTCGGTTCGTTGGGAAAAATGGCGGTTGCCCAGATAAGAAAGGATGGATCTTTGTTGGAATTACGGAGTTCAATTGAGATGGTTCTCATAAAGAAGTGTTGGGTATTGAGCTTGCGCCAGATTTTGTGAGGGATGGCACACCTCGGTTAGAGATGCGTTTTCGGCAGCTTTTCTTTAGTTGGTAGTTATGTTTGTTCGTCGATATTGGTTTGCTGTTTACTCAAATTGACTGTGGCTTTTGTCGTGTTCGCCTTCACTTGGCAAAGTTTGAGTTGTGATGGAATTTGAATATGGATGGTGGAGATGGTTGTTCCTGTTTTTATGCTCTTGCAAGCTTGTTTGTGGAATCGAAGTGCATTCTTGTGTTCAATTTTGACTACTTAGGTGGTAAATTTGTTCCGTGTAATGCCTGATTACAGGTAACTTCAATGCAAATTCAGTTGGTAAGCTGGCAATATCGTGGCCAAGCAAACAAAGATCTCGGATTGGTCACCGATCTCTCCGAGTACAAGGTCTATTTGGAGGGAAGAAGGATGGTGACAAGGGCGAAGATGGAGCTTCAAAGGTCGGACATTTCACACTTTCTCTCTTGCTGAACAGTCTATGATGCTTATAAGTTTTCCCCGAACCTCTTTAATCAGATCATAGTGCTAGGACATCCATGTCGTTCTCTAGTTATCTGTGTACTATGAGCTACGTTTGTTGATACGATCGTTGTGGGACTAACATATGTTCGATTCATGCTGCTTTAGGCAGGCATCCTGGGAAACATGGCGAACTTGTACGAGACAGTGAAGAAGGCTCAGATGGTTGTCCAAGTTGAGGCTGTCCGTGTGCAAAAGGAACTTGCTGCGTAAGTGTGGCAACACGAACAAAGCTTTCAGATTTGTTGACTTGCATACGTATTACTCAGTTCAAATGTGACTTTTGGCCTGTTTCTTCTGTCTTTGCAGTGCAGAATTTGATGGTTACTGTGAAGGCGAGCTAATCAAGGTATGCTATATGTGGCATTTTGACAATCAAGCTGATATTTTGGTTACACCGGTTTGCCAATGATAGTAATTTTCACTCCAATGTTTTTACTAGGTAACATTATCAGGTAACCAACAACCAGTACGCACAGAGATTACGGAAGCCGCCATGGAATTAGGTGCAGAGGTGAGTACTCCAAGTTCTTGTTTAAAGAATCCATTTTGGCCTTTATGGATGTATACTAGTTGATCTAGCAAAGCTGCAACTACGCTTTTGATGTGCTGAAGTGTGTCGAGATTATTTTTACACCTACGCCTCCAACTGATTGTATTGAACGAAGGAAAGCTTGTTCTCTACTGCAGAAACTCTCACTTTTAGTCACAGAGGCATACAAGGATGCACACCAGAAAAGCGTCTTGGTAGACTTCCCTTCATCATTTGCTAAGCAGATTTTGTTCCTCTTATTATAACAGAAAATGAAAACTATGCTTTTTTTGCTTTCTCAGGCCATGAAAGGCCGAATGAGCGACCTCGCCCAAAGCTTAGGGATGCCTCCAGGTCTCGGCGACGGACTAAAGTAAAAAGGACGCCATTTTGATATCCTATAACGATCAGTTTTCTGCAACCGAACCCTTTTAGAGTTTGATTTGTACCTCGGATCGAGATTTATATGCTTAATTCACCTGAATGATTGTTTTACATTAATGAATTGAAGTAGTGAATCGAGATATGATTTTTGTCTTCTCCCACTTGTTGCAATAGATAAGATGTTCCGAGGTGATGTAGCTTTCAACCATCAACTTGATTAGGATTTGCTTGCTATTCATATCTGTCGACGTGACATGGTCTGTAACTGTATTTTTCACCATGAATAGGAGAAGGTAATTTATCTATATCAATGAAGTGGGTCGGCCACTTTGTCAATCAAGTTTGAAATAATTAGTGTAACAATTCAAGAGTCGTTAGTGTAACAAATCAAGTGGATCGGTCACGCCTGTGTTATCTAATCCGGTACGGTCTGGTCCAGATAGACCACATTGAACAACAAATGAACAACTTGTTTAGTCAATCACACAAAAAATTGAACCAATTATCAAGAAAAATATTTTTTTGCCTTAAAACATAAATGCTAACATGCATGAATAATCTTGACATGCTAAATCTTAATAAATAACAAAGATACAAAGTCAAAGCATCTCAACTTGCACCGTAACGTCACAAATATTTACATAATGTAATATGGAGACACGATCATCTCTACTCTATGGCGATATGTGGTTGTGATTGAAGGAGGGGATGAGATTCTCAAAAGTAGGATTGAGACTTGGATCTCGTTGGTCGAGTGGTCGAGTGGGCTGCTAACATATATTAGAAAGTCGGCTGGGTCCACGGTTTTGGTCCGGTAAATCGCAATCTAGACTAAACTAGATCATGAGGTCAAGACATCATATAATACAAACCATGGATCAGACCAAACCATTTCTAACGGTTTACGATATGATTTTGTCCATTGTTTTTCATATAGTTTGATCTATTTTCCGAACCCTAATTTGATGCATCTAATTATTATTAATATGTTCTCTTCATTTTCGAACATGATAATAATAAGTTAAACACAAACCATTGTTGCCATAATAGAGGTATTAAACGGGGGAAAATGTAACTCCTCAATTCTACATCATTACTAATTAATTATGGTTATCTCTCTAAGGTTTGACCCAATTAATTGATGATTACAATTTGAACGGTCGAATAATAATATAATAGAAATATTTTTTCCTTAAATATTTTTGGCTATCTAAGCCTTTATACTTAATAATGTTTATCAAATTGAACCAAAAACATTAAAATAAATTTTGGGTGTTTATCTCCAAAATTTAGCCCTCACAATATATGCAATTTTTCTTCTTCTTTTCATTAGCATATATTCCATAAGAAAAATGCCATTTCCGTACAAGTATTTTTTATCAAAATAAATAGGAAACTAAAGATTAAATTTCCATATACATATAGTTGTCATTTATATATACACGTCGTTACTAATTCCAAGCACAATCACTCACCTCCTAATTCCTCTCTCGTTAATTCCATGCAAATTAAATCCCCGTAATTAGACAGAAAAAAACCCTACGCATATATATAATACCCTCTTTAGCAAGCTACCTTTGCTCTTCACCTAAAAGTACGACTCCGATCTCTATCTCCGACGTTCTTCTACAAAGACAAGAAAATGGCTCGTTTGGTTACGATAATCTCTCTCATTATTCTCCTGTCCGTCTCCGAAGCAAAGGAGTTCATCGTCGGAGGCAAAGAGAGCAAGACTTTCTGGAGGGTTCCCGCCGGCGGCGAGAATCAGAACAACCTCAATTACTGGGCCGAGAGGAACAGGTTTCGATCCGACGATGTTCTTGGTACGTACGCGGGTTGTTTATAAAAAATTTCGTCGTGATTATAAAAATTTGACACTAGAATGTCTGATGATACCTTCAAAGGTTGATACATATATATGTTGCAAACTTGCAATTGCATGCATTAAACTGATTTTTTTACTATGAAATTGATAAAAAAATGATATTCGAAATCAGATTAGTAGCAAACTAACCAATTAATTATTAATAATTGTTGGGTTGTATGAATCGTAAAAATATTTGAGTTGCTTCCACTGAAATTTGAGGACCTAATGGTGACAAACTCTTTTTCTGGTTGTTAAAGTATGGAAGTCCGTCGCTAAAAGTGATTCGGTGCTGGAAGTGAGCAAGAATGATTACGAGAGCTGCAACACGACGGATCCCATCAAGGAGCTGAAGGCCTGTGACGGGAAGTTCACTTTGGACCGGTCCGGCCCGTTTTACTTCATCAGCGGGATCGAACGTCACTGCAAGAAAGGGCAGAAGCTGGAGGTGGTCGTTCTCGCCGATCATCATGGCCGGCGGGCATTGTCTCCGGCGCCGGCGCCGGAGAAGTCGGATGGATCGAAGGTTGGGGCTTTGGGGACGGTGTCTTTGGCGACGGGAGTTGGATTGGTCACCGCTTTGTTTCTTTTAGTTTAGTGGTTAATTAATAGATGGGTTTAATTAACTTAATCTCTGTTGTCTTTTGTTTTTCTTAATTCGCTAAATGTGGACTCTTTTGCATGTTTGGATTCGTCTTGTGTTGTGATTAGTAGAAGGTAGATGCAGTGGCGGAGTCAGAAAATTGGTCAAGGGGGTGCTTCTTCATGTCATGAAAAAGTCAACTATGTAATAGAAAAGTCAACTCTAAACGAAAATATGAAAATCAACTTCATTATATGACTAATTCAGTCTATGTACTTAATTTAGAGATGAAATTGAGTATACCAAACACACAAACCTAACCCTAAATTAACACAAATAATAAAACTTTCAAGTAATTGAAATTAAAACTTAGATTTTACCTTGTTGTTAAAGATTGATGATGTCAAACAAAGTAATTTTTGTGTTGCTGGCTTGTTGCTCCCCTACCTGCTCACGATTGAAAAGAGAAAGATTTTTGGAGGTGAAGGACGGAGAACGAAAGTCTGGAGCCTAGAAATAGTTTGGATTTGTTGGGTAGGAGCCGAAAATATGGGTGGTGGTGGAGGTTCGGCGAGCTTGGAGCCGGAGATGGAGAGCTGGGCGAGCTCGGCTTGCAACTTGCAGCGCCTCTGCTACTGCTGGGTGGAGGAAGAACGAAATTGTAACTGGGGATTGCTGGGATAGACGATTAGAGTTTTGCGTTTTGATATTAGGACAGATAATTAACATTGATATAATTAAACATGTATGTATTATAAATGAAAAACTCGTAGTCGAGATGGTAAAGATTTCTCATTGTCAATCACTAAATTAGTGGTTCGATCCTTACTTCCTACTATATATATTGGATTTTTTTCCCCGTCCCAAAGCCAAGGGGGGTGCATGCACCCCCCTCAAGTGTGCACAGCTCCGCCACTGGGTAGATGGATGGCTGGTTCTTGTTTTCATAGTATTAAGTTTGCTTTTGGAATGACTTATCGATGTATTAATTTTTATAGTGAGTTTTTAAGAGAAGTATCTTCGACAAACTATTCAAATTTTTATCGATTTATTGGTGATGAACATTGTTTTTCCCCCTTCTTATAATGATGAGTTATGGAAAAAATTAAAATGGAAAGCATACTGTGCTGACCCACACATACCTTACCAGCAGTTGATACTAAAATAAGACGGCTAACATTCTAGGCTGTTAATTTCGCATGCCGAATCATGTTAAGTTTGTATGGAAAACCACGATTGATTACCAACTATGAATGGTTGATCTCTAGATAAAACAGTATTACAAATAGTTAAATCCCGTGTCTTCTCTAGCTCCATCGTCAATCGTACGTAGTTGTAGTAACATTGTTATGTCTGTCATCAGGTAGACTCCAGAATCGCCGACTTGACACAGCAGGTTGGTTATGAGGAACATGAATGTGGTTAGGAGGCGAGCCTGACGAGTCTGCAAGCAGGACTAAGACACATCTCTCATTTGGGATGCTATAACAGGTACTCCACGATCACTCGAGGGCCAATCAAAATCACCAGAAATCCTAGAAATGATAACTGTGTCACCGAAGTACTGTTAAACCTGCGACCTTAAGATCGTCCACACGGACGGTGGACCTTATGACTCTCATGTTAACATTGTCCAAAGTACAAACTGAAATTTGAAATACTCAGGGGATCGACAAATGTCGCTATAAGTTGAACCTTTCCATTTATACCCAAGCCAAACCCCCGCAACGTACGGCCCATCCAAACATTCATCCTACTTTCACTTCCCACCCTTATTCCTCAACGTCTTTCTCTCTTAAAGAACCAAAACAGAACAAAACAGAGGAGTACGAAGAAACGCAGCCAATAGCGACCAAAATTACGCCCGTCGCTAAAAAGAACCAAAGAACGACCGACAAGAAGAAACGTTGTAAAATAAAAAAAATGGCGGGGCCAGATCAGGCGGCGAGGCAGTCATCGGAGGTGCTGCAGCAGCGGAGCGGGCTACCGAAATGTCCGGTCAAGATGGCGGTCGTCGGAGCTGTCATCGCCGCCGGGCTCGGTTACACGGTGCTGTTCGCGAAGAAGAAGCCGGAGGCGACGGCGCTCGACGTCGCTAAAGTTGCTTCCGGCGGCAATCCTCCTTCCGCCACCAAATATTGAGTTAACTAGCTAACGTTGTTTGTTAGATTTATCCTTGATTTCATTAATGATCGCGTTTTGCAGAAGCTTTTTTTTTTTTTATCTGTTGCTTTGCTGTTTTTGATGAATATATGGATATCCTTGATTTCAATTTTATTCCCAATACAATGGTTTTCTGTTTTCTGATGAATCGTTCCCTAATAGAATGATCACTCAACTTTACATTCCTTAACAAAATGACCCTCTCATGTAAAACAAAGTGGCCCTTCTGATAAAGATCAATGTTTAGTGACCATTTTATCGTAACCCTGAAACTTAAGTGACCGTTTGTGTTATTTACCCGGGAGAAAAAGGCATTGCTATTCGTCGCCCTAAACTTCCTTATTCATCGCCCTAATTAAGATAAATTTACTCTAATGCCCTTATTTCATTTATTTTAGACCAAGCAAAAAATAATTCAATAATTTTCGAGCTATTTGGAATAAAGGAATCATATTGAACAGTTTTGTAAACACTGTGAAACACAATACTCAGGCTTGCAGGCTTTGCAGAGGGCACCGAGGGAGTTGGGGAGGAATGTGAAGGCTGTTTTCCATGAGGGATAATGTGAAGCAGAGTGAGCAAATCTGCTTTATTCACAACATGGGTTAGGGCCCATATCATGGCTTGCTTTGAATTGATCCACCACCACCACCATCATTACTCTTTAATTTCCTCATCACCAACCCACTCTTCCTCCGTCATCGGATTAGTGACTCTGCAGGCGGCCGGTCAACTCGTCTTCCATTTGGGTTGTGGCAGAAGTAGAGGAGGTATAGAAACAGAGCAACATGGAAGTTGCGGATTCGGGTGGGGGATGGGTGGGTGTATCTGGTTGGGATGGATGGAGGGGCGATTGGAAGCGGCGGCGGCGACAGTTTTTCTCGAGCCATATGTGATGTGAGAATTGAGTTGTGATGGCGGCAGTTCTTCTCTGCCCAGAGTGGTCATCGGTTTTGGAGGGTTAGAATTGAATTAGGGGTGAATGTGTCATTTCAGTAAAGTTTAGGGCGATAAAATTTAAATTTTAGGGCGACGAATAGCAATTCAGGGAGAAAATAGAGGGGAAGATATAATGAGATGTCTGTCTCGTTGTCACCGGAGAGCCAAAAGTTCTAATCCAGAGAGCAGACAGAGGTGCATTTCCACGGCGACGCCGAAACCCACCTCTGGAAAACTTCACTGAAGCGGCTCCAAGTAAAGCTCCGCGGTGGTTGGTGAATTTGCAAGTGCTTTGACTTCTCCTCCGTCGAGCGGTTGTACACCTCTCTTCCTTACGGTAATGGTTACTCATCTGCTTTTATTCACCATTGCAATCCTTTGGTTGCTGGCAAGTTATTGAGGGGGAAATTGCGAGCGAGATGGTAACTTCCGAACTGGGGAGATTTTGATTGAGAAAATGTTCGATGCTACAAAATGATTCCTGTATAAGCTGTGAGAGGGTTTGGAGTAGAAAGGGTTGGAATTTGGACTTGGAATAGCGAAAAAGTACCATGCTTTGCTTGCAGCTCTGTACACAAATGTGCAGGCTTTACTGTGTTAATGGTTGGATTTGGGTGTTGGCCGTTGGGTTTAACTCAGCTTCTGTGGGGGGATTTCTGATTTTGTTCTTTATCAGGGCCACTTATCTGGTATCTTGGGAAGGGAGATTCTGGCTGATCTTCAATCCCATTCCGCGCCATGGCGTTCATGCCTGGTACAACGATTGTTCTTCCTCGGAAGCTGGAATTCCACTTGGGTTCTTCTCATCCCAGAAGATCCGAGTTCGTGACAGGCGAATTTCACCAAGGCCTCAGTTTCATAAAGTCCTTGCAGGTAACTTGATGGAGCTCTCTTTCAAGTTCTGTTAGTCTTACCATGAAAACTACCACACTTACATTAGAGAGCTTGAGAGATTAAGTCTCAAGTTTTGTTCTTTGGTCGTCACCTTTGCTACATCAGCTTATTAACCCAAAGGAGCAATTTTCGATTAGGTAACTTAGGCTTTGTATTCTGTTGTTGCTTCTGTATCTTATGCACAGCCTACTACAGCAAAACTCCC
Source organism: Linum tenue (assembly GCA_946122785.1). Classification (NCBI taxonomy): domain Eukaryota; kingdom Viridiplantae; phylum Streptophyta; class Magnoliopsida; order Malpighiales; family Linaceae; genus Linum; species Linum tenue. The sequence continues at coordinate 598,957 of CAMGYJ010000006.1, read as the reverse complement.
TCTTCCGTCATCAATAAAGTTAAGGCAGCCGTGTGCATTGGTAGCCTCGAGTGAGTACCCTCAGAATGCTGATTTCCCTAGATACTACGGCAGAAAGGAGAAGAAGCCCTTCCCAATACCGGTAGTGGAGTTGAGGCGAAACGCAAGGGAGAGGATCAAGAATAGGAAAGGAAAACCCAAAGGCCGCCCCCCTCCAACTAAGCAAGGGCTGGTTGTCCAAAGCCTCGTCCCTCTTGCTTACGATGTCTACAATGCGAGGATCACACTGATCAACAACATCAGAAGATTGATGAAAGTGGTCCGTGTCCATGCTTGCGGGTAAGTCTCCTCTTTTCTATGACCTGAAATCCAATTGTGTAGTTGTTTGAAGTAGGGTGCCTGAACTAGAAACTTTGGCCTTCCTTTTTCTAGGTGGTGCAACGAAATCCACGTAGGGCCTGAGGGGCATCCATTCAGCTCGTGTAAAGGCAAGTACACTGGCGTCCGAAAGGGCCATCATGAGTGGACGAGTGCAGTTGTTGAAGACATACTCGTCCCAATCGAAGCATACCACCTCTACGATCGTTTGGGGAATCGAATTCGACATGATGAGAGATTCTTAATCCCCAGAATCCCAGCTGTGGTCGAGCTCTGCATCCAAGCAGGTGTCAACATCCCTGATCTCCCCACCAAGAGGAGGAGAAAGCCAGTGGTTTGGATCGGTAGAAAAGAATTCGTCGATGCAGATGAGAGCGAGCTGCCCGACCCAGTCCCAGAACCTCCTCTGAAGCCATTGCTGACTGAAATCCCCAACCCCGAGATAGTTCCCCCATCGACCCCAGAGGAAACGACTTTACTGGCTGAGGAAACCTTAGCAGCTTGGGACAAAATGAGGAAAGGGTCGAACCGGCTGAGGAAAATGTACCCAGTTCGAGTCTGTGGGTACTGCCCCGAGATCCACGTTGGACCAAGCGGGCATAAGGTGCAGATATGTGGAGCTCACAAGCATCAGCAGAGAAATGGTCAGCACGGATGGCAGGCTGCTGTGCTCGACGATTTGATACCTCCGAGGTTCGTGTGGCACCTCCCTGAACCGACTGGGGCGCCATTGGAGCGTGAGCTGAGGAGCTTCTATGGACAGGCCCCTGCTGTTGTGGAGCTGTGCGTGCAAGGTGGTGCTGCTGTGCCGGAGGAGTATAAGGCAACTATGAGGTTGGATATTGGGATTCCTTCTAATGGTAAAGAAGCTGAAATGGTTGTTTGAGCCCCGATTCAGAAGTTCTGCTAGTGCAGATTTGGAAATGTACAGAATATTTGAACCGAGGGAAAGACAACATAGTGAATCATCATATTTGCTTGGAGAAGTGAAAATAGAAGGTTGTTATTCGTTGTTCTTAAAATTACTAACATACCGTTTGGTATAAATGAATTCCATAAGTTTTTAGGAATTTATTTTGAAATGAAATCTTTTTGTGTTTGGTATTTAAAAGAATTTATTTTGAATTCTAAATTTTAAATTCTACGGAATTGGAACTAGTTATAGCAATTCCGAGGAATTGACATACATTTTTTAAATGAATTCTATAAGTATTTACCAATTATGATAAAAGGACATAATCATTCTCATTTATTAACAAAATTACTTCTACATATATTATTTGGCGCCAATTCATGCAGTATGAGAAACGCCGGCAAGAATTTGATTATAACGCTAATAGCATATACCAAACACAGGAATTCATTTTAAAACAAAATGAATTTTAGATTCATTTGATACCAAACGGTATGTAAACGTGATTAGAGCGTGATTTTGTATTCTCGCATAAGGTGATACTACCTACCAAAATTGAATGTCTTGGAATCAAAATGATTGGTGAAAATTGATTGATTAACATCTATCCAAATTCAATGCCTTGGAATCAAAATAATTGGTGAAAATTTATTGATTAAACACCTACCAAAATTAAATGTGGTGGAACCAAGTGATTCATACAAGTCTTAATTGGCCATTCATTTGTCAGAGCATTTCTCGCGGTAAAACGAGGCCTATAGATAGAACTCGAGAGTGTACATACGGAAGAAGCTGACTTGGAGTTGCAGATCAGCAGAAGACTGAGAACAGACGCAGAAAGCCACAGCTAAAGAGCCACTCGGCCAGTTCTCTCTCGAACCCTACTATTCGTTTCTCCGCTTGACTCCATAGAACCAGCAAAGGGTTCCTTCCGACTGGGCAAACCCTTTTCCCGCCACTATGGACGTCGCTTCTCGCCCGCTCCACAGTCCACTTCTCTTCCTTATAGCTTCTATCCTTTTTCCCCTTACCCTCAATTTCAAATTTCATTTCTCATGTTCTCGTGTTTGATTCCCGTTCCATTCGCAGGTTGTAGAAGACCGCAAGGTTCTTCTTTATCGCATTCGTTAACGGTAATCTTTCATTTCCCTTCCTTTGTTTCTGATTCATAGTCGAGATTGGGATTTCCCGGTAGCCTGGATCACCGTGGGACTTGATAAGGGGGCATTTTCTGGGTTGTGATTGTTCCCTGTTTGGTTTATGGGGAAATGTATGGTGTATGAGAGGAATTCGTGATTTGTTGGGCAAAATGACGAGGGATTAGTTTGTTTGACGTAATTGCTTTATAATTCAATGCAGTTCTCATCATATGGAGGACCTTACAGCAAAAAGCTCCCATCTTTGACTAGTACCAGTACCTGTAAGTGACTCTCTTATCCACTGAAGTCTGAACATGACTTTGTTTACTTGGATTGAAGCTTTTGCAGTTTGCCTGTTCATTGGATGTTAGGGATTTTGCCAAGAATCATCCTTTCCTTTGTTTTCTATTGATTGTAATTAGATATGTTTTTGGTCTATTCATTTATACCCTTTTTCTTTGTTCCTTCTTTTTCAGCTGCTCTAAGTTGTTTTTCATGTCTTTCAAGGAAGCACACAACTCTGTCTTGGTGTTGTTCTTCTCAAGAGCAGTTCAACAGTGGTAAACTTTTGATGCGTACTAAGTCATTCACACGAATCGTTGCACAATCTGAAATTGCCGGTGCTGCGATTACAGATACTGATGCTGATCCACCATCAGGTTTCTCTCCCTCAGCGAACTTGATTTCACCTTTTAGTTCTGTGCCTCAACTCTTGTCCAATTATTTACTTTCGCAATGCAGAGGTTAGCCTGCTCTCGAAAGCCAGAGGAATCGGCTTCTATGCGGTCACTGCTATTGCTGCATTGCTCCTTATTGTGCTGATGCTGGTGCAACACCCTCTGGTGCTTCTGGCTGATCAATACAGAAGAAAAGCTCATCACCTTGTTGCAAGTGTCTGGGCAACGATAACAATAAATCCATTTTTCAACATTGAGTTTGAAGGAGTGGAGAATTTGCCACCTTCAGACACACCAGCAGTCTATGTTTCCAATCACCAGAGCTTCTTAGATATATACACTCTTCTTACTTTAGGTAGAAGCTTTAAGTTCATTAGCAAGACCGCGATTTTCCTGTACCCAGTCATTGGATGGGCCATGTCCATGCTTGGTACGATCCCTCTCAAGCGCATGGACAGCAGAAGTCAGTTGGTACAAAACATTTAGTATTTTCTTAAAGAAAGCTACTTAATTTTTCAGGAAAAGCTGGAACAAGAACTCGCGTGATGTTTATGATGATGATTATTATGCTTGTAGGAGTGTCTTAGACGATGCATCGACTTGGTCAATAAAGGAGCATCGGTCTTCTTCTTCCCAGAGGGAACTCGTAGTAAAGACGGTCATTTGGGTGCTTTCAAGGTGAGATAAGGAGTTGCTATGAATTGTTGAGTTTGTTTTTTCAAATGGATTGATTCCTTGTTGGTAGTTAGTCATTTCTTTCGACGATTGAAATGCAGAAAGGCGCATTCAGCATTGCAGCCAAAACAGGCGTGGCAGTGATCCCCATGACCCTTATGGGAACTGGAGGGATCATGCCTCCAGGAAAAGAGGCCATCTTGAATACGGGGTCTGTGAAGGTTGTCATTCATAAGCCGATACGAGGAACTGATGCAGCAGCTCTCTGCGATGAAGCTAGAACAGTAATTGCTGGTCCACTTAACCAGCAAAGTTAGAGAGATGATCTAGTCTTCCAATCTTGCCATTATTCCAGTCCTAAAGCTTTGAACTCACACAACACCATCAGCAACAGCTTTTTCCACAGTAGGAAAGGAAATAACAGAAGCTGCTAAGGCGGGTTTTCTGGAACTCTGGCTGTTGGTTGTGAGAAGTTTCACTGGGACGATGTGGATGTATAGCCGTTAATCATTCTCCAGCCATGGCAGGGTCTGTTCTTAGCAGCAGATGATCTCAGCTCCATTTGGTGTTGCAGCAGGCCAAGCTTTCATGAGCTGTTGGATGATGAGTATCAAATTCTACCATGGTTCTTCTCTTTGGAAATTTCCTGTGGAAGTGTAGTTTCTGTTCCCTATTGCCATTTGTGAATTGGCTAAACTGAGAAAGGAATGAATGAAAAATAATAATGTCAGAAGTGTGGATACTTGGAAAAGAGCATCCATTGTTTGTTTGCTTTCAAACATTGTTCAATTGGAGTGGTTAAACACCCAATCTGGTTCACCCTAGACCCAGACTGTACCGTGTTTTAACCAGAAATGTGGTGAGTTAAAGACCAGACCGAATGGTTTTGTCGTGGTTCACTCCTGAACCGAGTTTGAATCCTGACGAGAACTGTGGTTAGGTCCTTGTTAAAAGACCAGAATTTTGGGATGGATCATGGATGATTCTCAAAGAATCACTCCCAAATCCTTGCATTCAACGAATCAATGATTAGATGGTTGTAAACTAATAGTTTATTATTACATATGAAAGATTTTAAAGTCGTGCTCCTCAGTCAATCAATGGTTAGTCTGCTTGGCTATCATATTGTTTAGGGGCAAAATTATAATCCAATAAAAACTCTATACAATACAATTTGACTGTCCTACGAGAAAAATAACACATTAGAAAATTATTAGAGATTTATAGTGTTGAGTTCTATCGTGATTTACAAGGTTAAGAGCTTTGAGTTAAGTTCCTTGAGTTGATATAAGTAGGACCAAGACATCCAATCTAAAACTCAAATGCACTCTTTTAAGGTGAGACCCAAATCCTTTAACTTGTTTTTTTTCCTCCCAAGGAATTCTTGAACTTGGTCTATCATATTGTTTAGGGGGGAAATTATCATCCAATAGAAACTTTATATAATACGACTTGACTGTCCTACGAGAAACATAGCACATTGGAAAGTCATTAGAGATGTCTAGCTAAGTTTGGGTTGAGTTCTACTAAGATTTACAAGGTTCGGGACTTTCGAGTTAAGTGCCTTGAGTCGATATAAGTAGGACCAAAACAAGTAAGATCCATTCGAAAACTCAAGTGTACTCTTTTAAGGTCAGACTCGAATCTTTGAACTTGTATTACTCTTTTAAGTAAGATCAATATTTTCCACATGACGAAAACATGATCTTTCTAGATTTTAGTCTCCTTTTTGTTTGAATTGTATTCAAAGTATTGTATAATGTCGCTGGAGAATCCATAGTTTCGACTACTACATAGTAACTTCAATATTTGTTGAGAAGGATGAATAAATCTCATCGATCATGTTTGCCAGCAATCATTTATCCACATTCACGATTCGTATGAGATTGAATAATAAATTTAAATCACGATTTATTTCATAATATTTTCGATTATGATAGCTAAAGGTTACTAGTTAATGGATTCATCAAGCGGATTAAAGGGAATGTATCTACTTATTATTTGTGCCTAATTTATCGAAGCATCACTTCAATCTTTGACTGATCGGGAGAGAAAGGTAAATACCATCAGTTTCTTTTCCTTTTCAAACTATTTTCCTGACGGCTATGGCTAATACAGTTGACCACCAGACGACAACCCTTCACGTCGTCAAGAAAACCAATTTCGCACGTCTCGCCGCCGGCCACAAAACGCCCGCCGCAAGGAGGCCACATCCGTAAATCACTAAATCACCAACTCCGCCACTTCATTGGAGGAAAGAAAAAAAAGGGAAATATGTATTTTCTTTCCTTTTGTCTCCTTTCCTCTCTGTCGCTGGCCAACTGATGATTGTGAAATTGTCAAAGTGTGAAACCTGAAATTAGAGAACTAATAAAGACTCTTTCTTTCCTTCCTTCCTTCCTTCTTCTCAATCTTCTATTTTTCTTCTTTCTCCAACTCGCCGGATATCACTCAAAGATTCTTCTTTCCCTCTTCTTCTTCGCCAGCAGTTTCTGAGCCGAACCCAGAGAGGGCAAGGGGGAAATCTTCGTACCCGAATCCGAAAGATTCCGCCTTTAGGATTCTGATTCTCGTTTCTATAGTATTCTTCCCCTCTCCCCGTTCTGGTTCTACATCGTGAAGCTTGCTGCTTTGTTCATGTCGAATGTTACTGTAAGTTTGGTTTGCTTCCTTGTACTTCTCGACAAGATCAATTAAGTCATCGAAGCTGTGTTTATGTTTGCATTGATTAGCGGGGTTTCTTATGTTAAAGCTCCTTCCTTTATTTCGTTTCTTCTTAGTTGGGGAAAAGGGTCTGATTGAGAATTGGGGTTGCAGTTGGTATTTATGGTGGGAAGTTTGAAAGTGGCTCCAAAATTCTGGGGATTTGAAGGAAAATTTGAACTCTGGACGAATTCCATGCTGTTTAGTGGCTTTAGATGTAAGTTTTTGAACCTTTGGTTGGAAAGTTCATGAAATTCTGGAGGGTCAACGATGAAAGTTTGCAGTTAATGGCGATGCTGCTATAGAGATCCGATGTCATCGAGTTTAGAATTTAGCAGGTTCAATATGTTGGTTGGTTTTGGGGTTCTTTTACATTGGGGGTTTGTTTGGATACTATTTCTTTATGTCAAGTGGGTTTTGAAGGTTTTGTTTCGCCTCAATTTCACAGTAATATGTGTGCTTGAATTGGTATTGAAGTTGTTGCTGTTAATATGTTTTGAAGTTACAGTAGACATGATAGTAAGAACAACTGAAAAGCTTTTATGTGAGATAAATTGGGACTTAGGGAGGATGTAAAACTACATTTTGTTTTGAAACTTAATCGAAATCCATTTCATACTATCTTGCAGGTGATGAATTCAGTTGCTTAAGATGTATGATTGTGGTTTGAAGACCCAATATCTGCCTGGCCAAAGGGACAAGTTTGTTAGGTACCATGTTTACTCTTTCGCATCTCTTTGCTTTGTTGTTCTTGAAACAGAATAAGATTAGGAAACCGTGTTTAATGTTGTATGTTCATTGCCTTTCTTTTATCTGTTCGACTATCTATTAGACTGGATGATTTGGACTCAAGAGTATCATCATCGCCCTCCGAGGCAGGGCCGAGAAGATGTGGATTTGGCATCGAGGCACTAAACTGTGCTGGCCAAGCACCCGATACACCATCCAGATCTTTTAAGAATGGAATCAAAAGGGGATCAGAAGGACTCAAATCCATAGGACGTTCACTTAGATTCGGAGTTTCTCGTGGTGTCTTCCCTGAAGATCTTAAAGCATCAGAGAAGAAGATATTTGATCCTCAAGACAAGTTCCTTTTGTTGTGCAACAAGCTCTTTTTGGTGTCATGCATTTTGTCTGCATTTGTTGACCCACTTTTCTTTTACCTCCCGGTGTTCAATGATGCGGGGTTCTGCCTTGGGATCGATCGGAAATTAGCACATACAGTGTCGACATTAAGGACAATTGTTGATGCTTTCTACCTTGCTCGAATGGCTCTCCAGTTCAGGACGGCTTACATTGCACCTTCTTCTCGTGTGTTTGGCCGTGGTGAGCTGGTGATCGATCCCACTCAGATAGCTAAGCGGTACATGCAATATTACTTCTGGATCGATTTCCTCGCCATCTTTCCCCTTCCGCAGGTATGAGATTCTTGCCAAAACCATCTGTACATTTGTTTGCCTGTCTTTGGTGCATTGATCAGTTGCTTGCTTCTAGCTTCTTATCAGAAGGCTACTGTTATAGGGGTCGATTAATAAACAGTAGCTTGGGTGTCACTAAAAAAGTGGTAACTTTCACTAATTTGTTACTGAAATTTTGGAATAACTAACATCTCCATCAAGTTTTCCATCCAAATTGTTAATCAGTGTGTCAACTCACACCATTTTAATAATGAGAAGGGTCTCCCTCGAATTCGCTATTGGGTGACGCAAGGAAAGGATTATGGTGGTATTGATATGTCTTGGAATTGGGTCAATTAATCGATTTGACTACTGGATTGGGTATGTGCTAGATTATATCTTCCATGTGAACTAAGTAGTGTATATGTGACCTTGTTTATTATTAATTTGGGAGTTCACACTCTACTCTTGGGAGGGGAAAACCTGATGGAGATGGACGGAGTGGCTATTATGTTAGTTGCTCCAAACTTCCATGACTACCTGTAAAAAATCGAAGTTCGATGACTGATTTTCTAGTGAACCCAAATTGTGCTAGCCATTTATGTGATTGACCAGCTTTCATACATAAGATTCTCTCATAGACCATTGGCTTCTGTTTTGTGCTTGATTCATTCACTTATATAAAACTCCCTACCTATAGCCTAATTATTAATGATGCATGCAGATTGTGGTCTGGAAGTTTCTTCAGAGGTCCCATGGCTCTGATGTTCTAACAACAAAAAGAGCCATCCTAGCCATCATTTTGCTCCAATACGTTCCTAGATTCCTTCGGTTCATACCTTTAACTTCCGAACTCAAAAGAACAGCAGGTGTCTTTGCAGAAACCGCGTGGGCTGGTGCTGCTTGTTACCTTCTCCTATACATGCTTGCAAGTCACGCAGTTGGTGCATTGTGGTATTTGCTAGCCATAGAGCGGAAAGACGCATGCTGGCAGAAGTTCTGTACCCCAGAAGTAAAATGCCAGACCAATTTCTTGTACTGTGGGAACCAGTTCATGACAGGGTTTGGTGATTGGATTCCCTTGAGGAACAACACTCTCGAGTCGAATTGTGTGACGAAAGAAGATGGACCGTTTGATTATGGGATCTTCTTGAATGCTTTGTCGTCCGGGGTTGCCTCCTCAAAGGAGTTTGTGGCTAAGTATTGCTATTGCTTGTGGTGGGGGCTTCAGAATCTTAGGTAATATACATATATATTCATTTTCTGCTATGCAAGTGATGGTAGATATTGTAGATGCTTAAGCTTGGGGAGGTATATGACTCGTGTTGTTTCGGTTGTCTACTTGTTTGTGTAGTACACTTGGTCAGGGGCTTCAAACCAGCACATATCCTGGAGAGGTTATCTTTTCTATAGCACTTGCGATATTTGGACTCATCCTCTTTGCACTTCTCATTGGTAACATGCAGGTAATGGTCGACTATATGTGCCATTGGGGTTGTTTAGTTACCATCGAATTATGTTTGCCTACTTTCAAATCTTAGTAACTGAAGAATACTCTTCTCCTTTTTGGGCTATTTCTGAAGTTTTGGTGTTTGCTTTGTTGTTATGACAGACCTATCTCCAGTCACTTACGATACGTTTGGAAGAGATGAGAGTGAAAAGGCGAGACTCAGAACAATGGATGCGCCATCGCTTGCTCCCAACCGAACTCAGAGAAAGGGTTAGGAGATATGACCAGTACAAATGGTTAGCAACTCGTGGAGTTGATGAAGAGATTCTGGTTCAAAGCCTGCCTAAGGATCTTAGAAGAGACATCAAACGCCATCTTTGTTTGGCATTAGTCCGGCGGGTAAGCCTCCTCATCAGTGAATCCTTTTCTTGGGTCTTTTTGTTCACCATGTAAATTCAATGAAAAGTAATCATTACTCTATTCTTCCATGCCAAATACTATATGCCAACGAACGATATAGGTATTCTTGAAAGCACATCTTCTGAATGCACGAATCGTCAAAATCCATGCATAATTCTACCATGAACCTCAATGTACGCTCTTGCTGTGTAGGTTCCTCTGTTTGATAACATGGATGAGAGGCTGCTCGACGCCATTTGCGAGAGGCTGAAACCATGCCTGTTCACTGAATCTACCTACATCGTCCGAGAAGGTGATCCGGTCGATGAGATGCTCTTCATCATTCGAGGACGCCTCGAGAGTGTAACAACAGATGGTGGCAGGAGCGGCTTCTTCAACCGTGGATTCCTCAAAGAAGGAGATTTCTGTGGCGAGGAGCTCTTAACCTGGGCCCTTGATCCCAAATCTGGCGGCAACTTACCAACCTCGACCCGAACTGTGAGGGCCATAACTGAAGTCGAGGCCTTTGCCCTGACTGCCGATGAATTGAAGTTCGTCGCCAGTCAGTTCAGGCGCCTCCACAGTAGGCAGGTGCAACACACTTTCAGGTAAGGGTGGCTAATGATTTTGACACACTGATATATTGCGTTTTCTGTTACTGGTTCGGTTGATCGAACTGGTTCACCATGCTTGCATTCAGGTTCTACTCGCAACAGTGGAGAACTTGGGCCGCGTGCTTCATCCAGGCAGCATGGCGACGACACCTGAAGAGGAAGAACCTCGAGCAGCAGCGTCGGAAGGAGGAAGAGGAAGAAGCAGCGCAAAGCACGAGTGGCAGCGGAGGAGGCGGAGGCTCGTTTAGCATAGGCGCCACGTTCTTGGCCTCGAGGTTCGCAGCGAATGCTCTTCGTGGGGTACACCGGAACAGGAATGCCAAGACGGCAAGAGAGCTGGTGACGCTGCAGAAGCCTCCTGAGCCTGATTTCACGGCTGATGATGCAGATTGAATCGATTAAGAACACCGTAAAATTCGATTATTTCTTAAAAGGTCATTATCATGATCAGTCTAATTTGCTGTTAACTCTTGCCTTTTCTTGCCCTAAAGACACTGTATATTATTATTTGCATGAAACCAAGCTTGGGTTTGATGTTCTGTAAGGCGCTTGCTAATGCTATTTTCCACCCTGCCTCACAACTTACTTAGCTCTGGCTCTGTAGATGAAAGACCTAACAACATTGTATCCCACTTTAACTATAGAAATCACTTCAAGATTGTTGCAGAGTTTGTTGATTCCATCCATGGACCATGGCTTCCACCTTTTCATTCAATGCTTACATCTATAGCCATGCATTTCGAGATTTTTTCGACGTGACATTTCGAAGGAAATGGAGTTTCGACATTGCACGAATAACCTGTTGTCCTGATTTCGCCTCATAAATACACATAGAACTTGTCTTCAATTGCTCTTGTGAAGAAGATATTGATATCCATTGCCAATGTTTGGTTTGAAACGGTGGTGCTTGGAGATCAACCCTACATAGTTACCCACAAAGATTTTCCTTAATAGTAAAAATAAATCAGTCGAAATGGAATGACCTTGTCGAAAATCTCATTCTCGATAACAGATCGTCCCTAAGAAATCATTAATATAAAATTATATGTTTCGTTCATGGTTTCACGACCTTAAGGGGACTCGACCAAAATTGGATCATAAGTGCATTTAGTTCAGATTGATCTGGTTCGAAATATCGGTTCACTCCATTTTCTTCCTTTAATATCCTTTTTGTTCTGTTTGTGGAACCGAAAATTGGACCACTAATACTCTTAAAGAGCTAGACACCAATCGCATTGTGAATGTGAGAGACCAACACGATCTCAGTTATCAAAATGATCGTCTCGATATACACCTAACAAACTAAAATTCTAAGACGTAAACTCTATTGCGTTGACTCTGGGATATAAAAAGTAAAAAAAAGCTAAGAATGATATGTAAACCATGTAGGTGCATGCACAAAGCACAGAGCCTATACAAATAAGTTTTAATTAATAAAAGTAATTGTCCCCAAATTATGATCAACCAGACTCCTAAATCTCAACTAAACCGTAATTAACACGCCCTAATCAGACTTTTTGTTTAACTGGCAAAATTACTTTTACCACCCCAACACCGGGATTGGGAGGCCGTCCACTCTCCGGATAAACACCTCCCTGTACATGTCCGTCGTCCTCGGCGGCAATACTATATCCATCCACGATCCCCGGCAACGTTTCTCAAACTCATCGCCGGCGGCGTCCTCCCTCCTCTGCTTCACCAGACCCGAGACGGCAAACCTCCCGACCGCCGCCACCGGCGTGTCGGATCCCAGCTGCCCGTCGATCCCGTGCACGACCACCTGCCCACCGTCGTCGCCGCCGTCGTACAGATTCCAATCCACGACCCTGTTGTGCAGGTACCTTATCTCCGCCGCCGACGTCAATTCCACGACCCGAATCTCGCCCCCGCCGTCGCACGTTTCCAGCACCGACCCGTTTGTGAGCGACGACCCGAATGCCGCCCGGTCCACCCGGGACCGCACGACCCGGAACCCGGGCCGCTCCGACCCGCACACGTGGTATTCGGAGCGGTCCGTCGGGACGAAGATGGTGAGGGCGGCGCCGCCGCGGAGGCAGCCCGGGTCGAATTGGGATACGAGATCTGGGATCATGGCGGAGTAGTTGCCTCGGGAGTGGAGAGCCTGAGCGATCTTGGCGGCTGTGGGGTGGACGCCGGGCGGAAGCACGAGCGGCGGCGGGGGTTGTTTATGAGGGAGATTGGGAGAGGGTGGGAGGAGGAAGAGGATTGAGGAGCAGAGGATGAAGTAGAGTATCGGGGCGGAGGAGATCAGGAGACGACGAAGCTTGACGGGATCCGCCATTGCTAAAGCTATGAGTTTGATGAGTTATAGTTCTTTCTTTCTTCGGACTCTGTCGCCAGAGGGCGAGGAGCTATATATGATTTTGGGATTCCTCAGACTCCGAGACAGAGTAGGATTCAATTTTCACCTTTTCCTCTTTTTGATAGGGATTGGATACAGTCTTAACTCACAAAGAAGTAGATACAATCATATTGTAATTTGTAAATGTGCAACCAACACTATATACATCTAACAAATAAAATTTTAAGATGTAGTAAAAATGTAATCTAAACTAGAGGTGGGTATTGGGTGGGTCGGGCGAATTTTGACAATAAAATGCACCCACCCACGCTTAATTGGATTGTCTATTTTGAATCCACCACCCACCCACATTTAATAATCTGGTTGGGTCGGGTGGATGCTGGATGTCTGGATGATGTGGGTGGGTTAGCGGGTTCACCAGTATCACAATGTACATATAATAAAGGAGTCAACTTGACACGATAATCGGGGGGAAACAAGAAGATGGAATAGGAAGGAAAAAATATCGAATTAGTTCTGAGATTGAATAGAAATTCTATTATGGAGAAGGTTTTTTTTTACTGATGGAGATGATTATCAGGTGGAGGAAACTAAGGAAATAATTCAACGGAGGAAAGAGAGGTGGTCTAGGCACCAGACTCCAAGGAAAAAATAAAGAGAAGAAGAGGGAATCACAATTTGGAAGAATGGCTTTAAGGTTCGATGTCCATGAACAACCCTAGTTTCCGTCTAACGTCTCCACTCTCCAACGCCAACGGTTTTGCTCCTTTTAATGTTGGGTTTAGCGGGCCACCCCGCGCACCCGCCACATGGCGGATGGCTCCCAGCCAATCTGTCACCCACCCACATAACAACATTTGGGTCAAATGCTAGCGGGTCGGCCCAAACCACGGATGAGCCATCCACATACTCAGCCCTAATTTAAGTCAGTGTTTGAGAAACCCGCCGTACCAGTCAGCAGGACCAAAAATATCGGATACAAGACACAAAACGGTAGGCAATTTTAACAATAAGAAATGGTTGAATGACGATTTTAAATATTACAACAAAATACCCACCGATCAACCGAACCGACTCCTAAATCTCAACTAATCCGTAATTAACACGCCCTAATCAGACTTTTTTTCTTTAACCGGCAAAATCAAGTTTACATCCCCCACAGCGGCACCGGGAGGCCATCCACTCTCCGAATAAACGCCTCTCTGTACCCGTCCACCGTCCTCGGCGCCATTACTTGATCCTGCCACGGACCCCGGCAAAGACTCTCCAACTCATCGCCGGCGGCGTCCTTCCTCCTCGGCTTCACCAGACCCGAGACAGCAAACTTCCCGACCGCCGCCACGAGGTTGTGGGATCTCAGCTCCCCGTCGATCCCGTGCACGATCACACGGCCGCCGTCGCCGTCGTACAGATTCCAATCCACGACCTCCGCGTGCAGGTACCCCTTCTCGGCCGCCGCCGATTCCTCGACCCGAATCTCGCCCCCGCCGTCGCACCACGTTTCCAGCACCGACCCGTTGGTTAGCCCGCCCGACGACCCGAATGCCGCCCGGTCCACCCTCGACCTCACGATCCGGACCCCGGGTCTCTCCGATCCGCACACGTGGTATTCGGACTGGTCCGTCGGGACGAAGATGGTAACGCCGCCGCCGCCGCTGAGGCAGTCAGGGTTGAATTTGGATATGAGCTCTGGGATCATGGAGGAGTAGTTGCCACGGGAGTGGAGAGCCTCGGCGATCTTGGCGGCTGTGGGGTCGACGTCGGGTGGAAGCACGAGCGGCGGCGGGGGGTTCTGAGGGACGTCGGAAGGATGTCGGAGGAGGAGGACCGAGGAGCAGAGGATGAAACAGAGTATCAGGGCGAAGGTGATCAGGAGGCGACGCTCGACGGAATCCGCCATTGCTAAAGCTATGGTTTGATGAATTTTGAGTTCTTAGGGACTCTGTCACCGGAGGGCAAGGTATATACGATTTGGGGGATTCCTCCGACTCCGAGACAGAGTAGGATTCAATTTTCGTTTTATATATAAAAAAGAAGCATATATTAGAAATCCATTACAAAGATAGAAACAGCACATCACCTGTAAAAACAATCCGTGTAGATATAAATTCCAGATTCAATATTTCACTGTGAATTCCTTTCTATCTTTCCCCTGTTCGGATTCGGAGAGAGCTCAAAACTATAGAGCCAGGTAAGAACTCAGGAGTAGAGTAATAACAACAGTGTTCCACACTTCTCTTCTACTAGCAACCCTCAAGAAAAAAGACTCTAACTTTGTGAACTAACTAACAAAACCCACGTATATATCAATGGTTAATCGATCTTTACCGACGAGTAAATGAGCCTTGTGAACCAGAAGCATGCGTAGAAACCGATGGTGCCGGTCAGGACGAAGAAACCGTACGAGCCGATGAGCATGTACCCGAAGTACAGGATCCCCGAAACCGGTTTGGTGATCTCGAGCTTGGTGAAGAAGTAGAATGCAGCGTAGAGGAAGAGGTAGAGAGCGGAAGAACCTGCTGTTAGGTACGACCTCCACCACCAGAGGTAGTCCTCGCTGCAGAGCTGGAAGTAGCAGAGCACGACCGTGATCTCGGCGCAGGTGACGATGAGGATGGCGAAGACGATGAACAGGAACCCGAAGATGTAGTAGAACTGATGCAGCCAGATGGAGGTGAGGATGAAGAAGAGCTCGATGAAGACTGCGCCGAAGGGGAGGATTCCTCCAATCAGAATCGAGAATGCAGGGTTCATGTACCATGCCTGCTCGGGGATCTGCCTTGGGATCTTGTTGGTCTTCACGGGGTCTTCGATGGCAGGCTTCTTGAAGCCCAGGTAGGCGCCCACGAAGACCAGTGGGACAGAGATTCCAAACCATAAGAAGACCAGAGCGAACATGGTCCCGAATGGCACAGCTCCCGAGGACTTCTCGCCCCAGATCAAGGCGTTCAAGATGAAGAAAACCACAAAGACGCTTGCAGGGAACATGAAAGCGGTTTTCAGTGCTATCTTCTTCCATTCTGTGCCCTTGAACATCTTGAAGAGGCGAGTTGCAGCATATCCAGCAAAGAGGCCCATGAACACGAAGAGCAAGAGCATGGCGGTCATCAGCCCACCACGGTTGGAAGGAGAGAGGAAACCGAGAACGGCAAAGATCATGGTAACCAGGAGCATTCCCAAGAACTGAACGCCTGTTCCAACATAGACACAGAGCAAGTCTGAGTTTGATGGAGGCCTGAAGACATCTCCATGGACCAATTTCCATCCCGTCTCTTCTTGGGCTTCTTCCTGGGTCTCAAGTTGGTTGTACTTGGAGATGTCCCGATAAAGTGTTCGCAGCATTATCATGGCTACCATGCCTGAGAGGAACAGGACAATCATCAATGAGTTGACGATAGAGAACCAGTGGATCTGATCGTCAGCCATTAGAAGATAGGTGTCCCAACGAGACGCCCACTTCACATCACTTTCCTACAAGATAAACAGAAGGGGAAGTGTTAACAGATACTTTAAAATAGTACAAGCAGCAAACGTTTTAGCTCGGAGGAGATAAATCAAATATGGAATCACCTTGAACTCGACATCATAAGTGAATATAATATCCTGCTTATCCGCAACCTCTTGGGGAGTTTCAGAGCTGGTAACAGCTCGTTTTGCATGAGGATCACATGTCGTTAGGCGGGTGTTCTCTCCCTTCCATTCTCCCTCATACTCATGTTTGACACTGGAATAAGCAAAACCAAATAGATTGATGAAGAAGCTCCAACAGGAGAGTTACCAAAGTAAAGTTGAACAATAAGAATGACAAACCGTTACCTGTATGGTTTGACCTCAAATCCAACAATCCTTGCAGAATCAGTCTGAACATCTTTGTGGTACTTGACGGTAAATGATAAGTGGTTATGGATAAAATGCTTTTGATCCTTGCTCTACAAACAACAGAACAAAGAACAGGGAAAACGTATGCTCGTAATTAGATAAGACGGTTCATTCTTAAAACAGAACATTGTTTGGCACATATAAGTTCCCCCACTTACCCCAGCATACTGCCCTTTCAGACCAACATGAAACCCTTGCTGATATACCACCGAATTTTCCTGATCGAGCCTTGGAATTGGTACAACCAAAGGAAGATTATCCAATATCCTGTTACACAAAGAACAAAAAAGTGTTAGACTAACGCATCTCAGCCAATTATCTAAACCTACCCATAAGATCAAACTACAAACATAAAGAGAATGTCCAGAAAACGAAAGCCTTACATGTTGACCCGATACTCATCATCGATCTTTTCCTTGAACGCCTTAGTGGTCTTATCATTGAGCTTCGTGTGGCATACAATCTTGCACATCTGTGGTTCCCTCATTTTAAACTGCACCAGCAAAATACACACTTGTCAAACACCCTATCCCCACAAAATAACTCTATCAGCCTTCTCCAACACATTAAACTTACCACATAAGGAGAGTTCTCAATGCGATCGCCACGAAGAACCTCCCCGAGATTCTCAGTGCTGTCGACAATCTTCCCCGGCCGGCATAAAGGGAGGGAATAGAATGAATACGGAAGCTGTGTCTTCGTGGAAGTCAATTTGTTTACTTTCACTTTCAATTCATCCCCCTGAGTCCATAAAACCAACAGAAATCAAGAGCTCCAGAGTCAGCTAAATAGAATCCTATCAGCTCAAAATCCAACTGTTCATATGCAATAACGAAAATCACTGTTCTCAATTGATTCAGGTTGCTGAATTCAACACAGCACGTAATTTCACATCAGTTACCACAAATCTTGCGCAATCCCTCGGAATTCAGCGAATCTCGCACACAGGAAAACGGCCGGGAGGAGATTTGAGGGGGAATTGAATTACCGTGTGGAAATCCTCGGGGGCGACGCCGGGGAGGTAGAAGGAGCGAGCGGGGAGGAAGAAGACGGAAGCGAAGAGGGAGATCCATAGGAGTCCGCGAGAGAGAGATGCCCTCGCCATGGCCGCCGAACTGGATCTGGAACGACGGTGGGGAGAAGCAGATATGGCGGATCGAGAGAGCGAAGGGAAGGAAGAAGGAAGAGTAGTGCGCGCACGGGAATAACGAGAAAACGGAAGCGCCACTACTGTGTAAATAGAATTAAGGAAATAAATTTTATTATTTATTCCCTCCTTTGGAAAAAAAAAAACAGTTGTATAATTTAATTTGTTTCAACTTAGTGCCCCCAATACTTTTTATCTGGTTCATTCTCATCCTTTTGGCTTGTGATTAATTACTCAAAACTCGAGCAGCAATGACAATTCCAACTTCATGCTAGATATCTGGATAGAAAATAGTTATCTCGTATTGATTGGATATGATATCGACATAATGAAGATTTATTTTAAAATTTTTAAATAATGATAAAAGAATGAGTTCTGTTGAGAATTGCAACTGTAACATCCGCATACTAATCATGCGTGTCTTTTCATCGTTTTAGGCTGTAGTTGTTACAAATTGTGAAATTATATAATCAATTCTCTTCCCCCGTCACAACTTCAAGTCTTCATCATTTCTCGTGTAAAATTTTCTATGTTGGTCATTCCGTTCTTAAAAGCGACCTCAAAACTACAATTACGATAAAAAGAATGAGCTAAATGAAACCTAATATTGATTTGTGATCGAATGTGGAAGTATGGGGAACTATATTGAAACTTTCCTTCTTCTTTCATGGTGTCACTTATTTTGTATTTGTTTGTTGGAGTGTGAAAATGCATTTTGGTAAGAGAAGTAATTTGCTCTACTGATTTTGATTAATCCATCCTAACCACCCCCATGTTCTACACTTCTTCTAGAAGGGAATCCAATCAACCAAATTCTTGAACATGAAAAATAAATTGAAAGCAATATGATCGGTAGATGTAAAATTAATCGAAACTTTGATACAAATTGATTTAAAAAAGCTCATATAATCAAATGAAGTCGTTTTCCTGTCGTACTCTCAACAAGCATTACGCTCTAATGTACATTTATTTAAATTTATGTGAAATGTATATAGCATTCTTCTATGTATTATAAGTATTTCACACATTTTCTCGGAAATGATCCCTTATTTAGTGGAGTAATTCAACAATTCAATGATGACTAGGATCTTCATATTTCCTCCTAAAGTTGTCAAATTCATACCACTCCAAGTCTCTTTCAAGACAAACCGAGGGTCAGGAGTCAATTTCCCAACTACCATTCAAAACCAGACTTGTAGAAAGAGGAAAACATCTCCCATCTCACAATCTTCATTATGAAAAAACTACCCAAAGTCTCTTTCCAGCATAGCTTCTAAGACAACCAAAACCCAACGTAGAACATGTTGGGAAAGTTTCCAATTTGGTCCTAGAACAACAGACAATCCTGCTATAAGACCAGACAACAACCTAGCTACACATTCTTGCAACAATCAATGAATCGCGGTATGAAATCGACCAGAAAAGTAAACTTGGAACTAGCGAAGACCCTGGATTTCCATTCATGATGCAGCTTGGTTTTCCTGCTCAGCACCTGCTGCTGCTGCAGCAGCTGGTGCTGGTGGTTGTTCGACGAGTCTCACAGAACGAGGAAGCATGAACTCGGCGAAAATAGGGTAGTGAGCGGAAGGGTAGAAGCCATCAATATTGTCGCTCACTACTTCACATAACGATGGGATCAGAGACCTCCCCCTATAGAGGATCCAATCTATGTGGAGGTCCTGTGTCTGCCTGTCCCAGCAAAGGCACAATGCTCGGAAGATTAACTTCACAAACTCGAGAGCTCCTTGCTTGTTGCCTGATAACCGGGAAAAGAAAATGTGAAATGTAATGTCACATATAAGGTTATGGGGACATTGAAGAAAGAGCAGCAGCTTTACTAAATGAGCAGAACCTTTGAATCCATGGTACGTGCGTATTAAAGAGACATTCTTCCTCACTCGAGCATTAGGCCAGGCGTCTTTCATATCTCCCATGGATCCATGCTCTCTGGGATTGATTAGAATGGGCCCGTGCTTAGAAGCAATGAGTAGAGGGATTCGGGCCAATGCAACAAACAAATACATACCTTGATCTACCAAGAAGGAAACGCCCTGTAGTTGATTCCTTCTTGGTGTTGAACCCACCACAGTAAACAACTGGAAGGCTGGGAGGTAATGAAGCAATATGCTGCCAAGTGAGCAAAGCACTTCGTCTTCTGGCACGAGGGCTCGACTCATCCATGTTTGTGTTCACTATCTGGAATGAGAACCCTGGGGGCTCAGCTCCTTTCAGTTGGAATGTGTGGACTCCACGTCAAGGAAAGCAAGCAAAGAGGTAAACCAGACAAGCCATATAAAGAAAACTGGAGGAGTTTGGAAGGATATCGCCCAAGTTGCAATGCACGGTACTGAAGCACCCCATGATATGCTTCCCGGGACAGATGGAGACTCCGATAACCAAAACGTTCCTCCTTCTAGTAGTTCTACCTTCATTCAACCAGATACAAGAAAAAGAATGCAAATGATAAAACAGTTCACTAGACCAAAGAGGTTAACAACAAAGGGAGCCGATGATTTGCATAAATAAGTACCTTCTCCTTGTCGTAGAAGATGGTGCAGTATTCATCAGTACTATCCTCGAATCCTTTTCTCGACACACCAAATTGATCATAACCTGATGGACCATAAAAAAATGCATAATTCCTGAATAATGAGCTCAATATCCAGGTTGAGAAGAGACAACAGGCCAAATTTGGACTTCCAACGACTCCGAACAAAATGCATCATTCATAGCACCAAAACAAAGCACAAATTATCACAAAACTATCTTCCTTGTGTAGAAAATATTGACTCTAAACTCGCACTATCATGTCCAACTGTTGATCCGGGCAAAAAATTATCAATAAACCGATATTCACTTGGCTGCTACACTTCAATTAACTAATTTAACAGCCATAAAAAATGGCAGATTGCTTCTGGTTAGCCACGACCTCTTCTATGGCCTCGCATGCAATTGACTAATCACTCAGTCTTTCACTACAGCATTTCTTCACATATCTGCAGTCCGGGGAACTTCAACAACATCCAAAGTGACTCGTTATCAAGATTAGAGTTCCCAATTCCATCTATAACAGTAATATCATAGACACACAAAACAACCAGTCTATAAATAGAGCATTGTTTTTCATTTACAAATGGCAACAAGATTAACAACTAAATCAAAATTATCTTCAACTAGACTACTATAAAGCACGCAGGTAATACAGAAGCTGACGAGGTCAAATGACGATGAGCAAATCATGATTAGGGAGTCGTCACCAACCCACCTGGCAAACCTTGCTGCAGATACTCCAACTGTGACTTCACTCCTGAACCCCACCAACCATGGAAAAGCGGGGAAAACAACAGACTTTCAGTATCGTAGAAGCAACCCAGAAAGACAAAATCGATAAGAAAGAACACCCAGATCAGCAAATTTGGAGCAAGATCGAACCTTGTTGAGTACAAAGGATGAAAGGGGAGTAACTAGTAATGACACTCAAACACAAATCCCTCCTCTTCTCCCATGAATTGGGGCTACTGCTACCATCCTCTGCCGCCCGATCTTCATGCAGATTGAAGGTCATTACAGTTACACAGACACTCATACTTCCTTCTTCTTCGTAAACCCTCTCCTTCAACTTCTTCAAGCTTCACCCACCAACTGATCAAAATCAGGGAAAGAAGAGCGACATAAAGCCGCTAACTTCGGTTAAAGTCTCGACCTTTTCCATTCGTTTTTTCCTTCCTAGTCTTCTCTTCTGAGCTGTTTCGGGGTTCTGATTGGGGAGCTGGCCACAGTGGGGTGGAGTGTTGGGAGATCGCTTATGCCTTCCTTTCTTTTCCTCTGTTATTATTTTTGGAGCTATCCTCCGATTCCGAATGTCGTAAAGCGAGCTCTGAACTGTAAGCAAGTTTCTTTCTTTTTCATTTTTTATATAATTTCTTTTTTTGAACTTTGAAGGACAGGGGTTGGTTTGACTGTTCATTTGCGAGCCAAGGCGTTATGGGCCTTATGGCCTTGATTCACGTGCCGTTGCAAGACTTGGATGCACGATTTCAGATCGTGGGGCACAACAAGGACCTCTGGAGATCGGCGCCCAGGACTATGAATTGTATCCGTTCGATTGTAGGTTGTATCGGTTAAGTCGTGTGTGTTTACCGTAGTCAAATCGATACGATATTTCAACAATTAGTTTGTTTTAAATACAATATGATAATTACAAATTCGACTCGACGTATGTGTAAAATCGACATAAGATTTGGGTACGAAGTTCTTGATTCCGGAAAAGTCATTCCCTAACACATCTGTCGCTCAGGACCAAAATGCTGTCATTCATCCATGGCACTAAAGCAAAGGTGCTGCAACTTCAGCAGCAAGAAGTGGTGGTTCCGATGAAGATCATTGGGGGAGAAGGTGAATTGGAGGTCGACATTCTGGGGAAGTACGTCGAGCTGCTTGGGACTAGGGAGTGGATTTGTAGAATCCATGGTAAAATCTTCGTGTTCTTTCCTTGATATTTTACAGTAACAGAAGTTTGTATGAATCAACTTCTGGGTTTTGATATGTGCAATGAGGTTAGTTATAGAGGATTCGGTTAGGGAACGATGATCACTCGGTTAGGAACCAATCTTGTTCAGAAAGGACTTTCCTGAATCATGTAGTACCAAAGGTAATGTCTGAAAGGAAATCTATTTCCCAGTTTTAAGCATGCAAAGCGAGAAAAAGCAATAATGGCCGTAATAGAACTCCAGGCAGAAGCAATAACAGAGTCCCTAACTCTGCTCGTCCCCAAATTGCCAAAAGAAGATATACCAAAATTCCTCACATAAAGATCCCTTTTTTCCTTTCTATTCCAAACACCCTTTTGATTTTCTATTATTCCTGAAACTGATGGATCCCGAAACCATTAAAAAGCATTGCTCCTTGTGCTGCTGCTGCTTGTGTGAGCCTATGAAGAAGAGTTGAGCAGGACCCACTCCACCAGAGTTCCAATTCCAAATCCTGTAGCAGCACGCTTCTTGTCGTTCCAAACAGGTCCAGCCATGTCGATGTGCATCCATTGGACTTTCTCGTCGACGAACTGAGGGAGATAAACCAAGACCAAGTAGAAACCCAGCTTAAGAAGGTGTCTACTAGCTAAGGGTGACTTGCTTATCTGTAACTACAAAGGATGGAGAGAAAATCAGTTACCTGTTTCAGGAAAAGAGCAGCAGTGATGGATCCTCCCTGGCGACCACCGGTATTGACCATGTCCGCTACTCCTGACTTCATACTTTCCCAGTAGCTCTCTTCTAATGGCATCCTCCAAAATTTCTCCCCGCTCGCCTCTGCTGCGGTTGATACTTCCTTGGCCAGGTCATCGCTTGGTGTAAAGACACCTGTAAACAATATCAAGTATTCATGACGATGAATATAACTTTCATCTGTATGACTTCAAACGCGTTCTGACAATAACAATGTTGAGTCCTACTGGAATCAGGGTTGGGTGAGATCGTGTTATACCTGCGATTGAGGGTCCAAGAGCAACTACACAGGCTCCAGTTAACGTTGCCAGATCAATTATCTAAATACCATATAAAAGAATCCGGAGTCAATCATTTTGGCAACATTCACGAATCAGAAACAGAAACAGACATCTTGATCAATGCCACCTAGTAAGCATTGCATCTCAACACGAGCTAACATTAATTTTTGAGATGTACCTTATCAACACCCTGATTGCATGCATAAACCAAAGCGTCAGCAAGCGTAAGCCTGCCCTCAGCATCGGTGTTATTCACCTATCATATGTATTGAACAAACTGAATCAGCAAGGTTGCCAGCTGTGGACTCGACAAACCAAGATAGCGGTTCCATGGCAGAGAGGAAAATGAGAATGTATGTACCTCAATTGTTTTTCCATTTGATGCTGTGACTACATCCCCAGGCCTCATACCAGTCCCACTGATCATGTTCTCACAAGCTGCAACAATGAAGTGAACCTACAAGAACCAACGATTCGGTGAGTACTAACAGTACGAGCAAGTAAGGCCAAATGACAAGAACATGTGAATGTTTCTACCTCGACTCCAGGAGGTTTAACTTGACCTATGGCTTTTGCTGCACCAAGAACTGCTGCTGAACCACCCATGTCAAATTTCATGAGCTCAATGGAACAGCCTGCTCCTGTCTTGATGTTGTAGCCACCACTACAGACATAGAACACTGCTTTTTCAGACATGGCTGAATAATCGAAAACTGGAAAGAACACTTTATAACGCATCATGTGATGTATTTATGAAAAATGCAATCACTTGATCACAAGAAGGTCACCCGTTACTCACCAAATGACACCAAACAAAAGAATCGCCATAACAACTTGACCAAAACTGACAACCACTTAATTGGCTCATGCTTTCAGAAAAGGGATCAATCAGGAACAATTATCTCACCTGTCAAAAGTCAATCCCTTTCCAACTAATGCCAGCTTGGTTTTAACAGGTCCACTCGAGGGCTTGTAACACAAATGAATGAAACGAGGCGGGTTTGCAGATGCTGCAGCAACACCAAGATAGGATCCCATTTTCAATTCTTCGCACTTTTCAGCGTCCAGGATAGTAGCAGTGAAAACGTCACTGTATGTGGAAGCAATCTTGGAGGCTTCCTCAGCCAGTACAACTGAATACACAAAAAGTCATTGAGCAAATGTGACTAAACTGGATGCCATATAAATACACCTTGCTAGCATGCATAAGTATTGAAGACACAAGTACCAATTAGGAAATTTGACAACACAATTAATCAACACTAACCAGGAGTGAGAACATTAGCTGGGGAATTCACAAGCTCTTTCCCGAAAATCACAGCAGTGGAAACATCTTCAGCATATTTTAATTTCTTCTCTATTTCTGCTCCACTTCCAAGACCAACGAAATCAACAGATTTAAGCACCGGTTTCTTTCCTTCTGACTTGTACCTAGTGTCTTCATACAATCCCAACAAAGTCCCTGTCACCAATCCGACCAATCCAAACAAAAGTCAGCTCGAACTCGAAGCACACAAAACATGAAAATGAATGTCATTCCTTGAAACAAGTACCGGATGCTATTGCTGAAGCCGTGCTGAGTTTCGAGTCGTTTGAGATGCTGCTCGTCGTTGCAAGGGTAACAGCAGCACTGTTAGCCTGAGTAGACTTGGCAGCAGCAGCAAAAGCCTCACCGAAGCCACGGAAAGCAAATGTGGTCGAACTAGATTGTCCAAGACCAATCAAGCCTATCCTTTTGGAGCTCATACCAGGAAGCCTAAGCACCATCGATTGACCAGCTTTCCCGGTGAAATCCTCCTCGGAAGATGCTTCACTCAAGAGACCACCCAACTGGGAATCGAGCTTCTTCAGAAGTGAGTTATCAAACTTCGAGCTCTCGTCCTTAGCCATGTCCTTCTCGGTGACACCAACCGCAAGTAAATCTCCTTTCCATTCCACCGCATCAATCTCTTTCGCAGCAAATGCGATCTTTGAGGAATTAAAACAAACACATGCAGGCTGTTTTAGTAATCTCAAACCTTGAGCTCAAAACGCCCCCAAAGAATTCACACTCACTCGATATAAAATAAACCAGACCACATATCCACTAACAAACACCTAAAACTGAGAATCCGAGTAAACAAACAAGCAAAAAGATCAGAGCTTTCAATCACACTACACAATCAAGAGCTGCAGAGGAAAACCAACATTCCGACGAGACCCAATTCTCCACAATCGATTAAATCCAGGGGGAAATACAGCAGACAACAGAACAAATCGATCCAAAAGAAGGGGAGACCAAAACGACAAGAAAGAAGCGATCTTTCATAATTTTCCGGCGATTGAATAATAGAAAGAGAGGAAGTACAGACCTTTGGGACGTCGACGGCGTTGGGCTGAGTGAGGCCCAGAGTGGCCCGAGCAATCGAGTGCGCCATGTGACTCCTCTGTCCTCTCCGGTAACACAACGGCGAGCGAGAAGATGAAGAAGAAGAAGCGAGGACACGCGAGAATCGAACCCCGGGGACTGCAAAAGCGGCGGCCCCGCGGAATCTCGTGAAGAACAAGGAAGGGGGAGAATGGGAGAGAAGGAGACGGGAAGAAGACGAAGACGAGCAAGAAGAGAAGGAAGTGGCGAAGGAGTGTAGAAGACTACCGGCCATTTTTTCCGCTGCGGGGGAGCCTATGGATTTTATAGTGAAACCCCACCGCGCAGTAATCAGCAAACTCTCTACTCTGGCGGTCTGGCCTATGGGATAGAGATAAAAGCTGACGGCGGCAGCACGACTCGAGTGGGTCAGAAATGGTCCGACCAGCTGAGCAATGGCTGGTTTGGTTCGGATTGGGTCCAAATTTCACCGATTTATCCAAAATTCTCCCGTGATTTATGTCTTCTTTTACAAGACAAGAGTTCTATATACCCGTAAAACCCGAGAAATTCTCCGACGGAGGCGATCGGACAGGTAAAGTTGAGGAATTTCTGACGACTGACAATGGCGGGGGCGAACGTGAAAGCAGAAACGGTGAAGCTGATGGAGAAGAGGGGCTTAATCGAGTCGGAGATGAACGTCCTCGTCCAACGTCTCACCCAGCCCGGCGGTCCTGGACTTTCCGGTAGAGGTGGCAATTTCAATCCAATCCACCAATCCAATCCATCAATCCATTAAAAATATCCACCTAATCCAATCCATTTAAATCCAATCCATTTGATCCAAATCCAATTGGATTGGTGGATTCATGGATTGGATCCATGGATCATTAGCAAATTACGGTTTAGTACCTATAATTTTTATTTTTTACATTTTGGTATCTAAAATTTAATTTGTTATACGAAAAATATCATTGGAAAATTACGTTTTGGTACCTAAAGTTTTTCATTGTGACATTTTAGTACCTAAACTTTTTACATTTTACATATTGGTCCTTGGTTGATGATGTTATTTGGATTCATGGATAATCCACCAATCCACTTGATCCAATCCATGAATCTACCAACCCATTAGATCCAATCCATTTGATCCATGGATCCACCAATCCAATTCATCAATCCACCAATCCAATCCATTTGCCACCTCTACTTTCCGGCAACCTCGTCGACTCGGAGGTAAAATACTTCATCGAACTGAAAGTTCGTAACTTTGATTGATTCAGGTGAAGTTTGATTAGGGATCAGATGGACGGATCGAGATAATTTCTGTTGTTTCAGTAGAGTTGGAGGTCAAGCTGCTAGCTCTTAACTGAGCTTCGTTTTTTCCTAGAATGTGATAGAAGAGAAGCGAGATTAAGCTGTGTGGAAGTTGCATTGTACGATTCTGAAGTTATGCTAGGTGAAATATGTGGTGGTGATTTCCTTCTGTGTTTAGATTCGAAGGATGGTTTGTGGAGTTTGCTGCAGTTCGTGAATCTGATGACATATGCGGGTCTTCTGGTTCCAATTGATCTTTTTATCATTTCCTGTTCGGTGAATAACCGAAATTTCGAATGAATGTGTTGGACTTGCATTCACGACTGGGGTGGCTGATCGATTGTTTTCTTTGTTTCCGTGGTGTTTAGGGTTTTCCGCGTACTGATATAGACGTTGCAGGTGTTAGAGCAGACCGGCATCGACTGGCAGGTGTGTAACATGCTTCCCATATCATCATTCTTTCCAGATTTCAGTTCAGAAATAGGAAAGTTCATACCTTCCTGCTTGGAAAGATGCAATTCAGCAGTGAATTGCCTTAGATGTGTACCTTTTGATCAAGTTGTCAAAGCTAAGCTGAAGAGAGACTTGTCTGCAAATTTTGATTTTTGAGGGTGCTATTGCAGAGCTGCGAAATGATCACAAGGTGATTACTAAAATGATAGAGGAAAGCATAGAACTTCTGCATTCAGCCCGGCTTTCTCCTAAATCTTATAGCCCTGAAGATTCAGGTAGCTCATACTACTTCAAAGTCTACTTCTTGATGGGAATGTACTTGAATGCTATGAATCTATTTGGAATAGTTTCTAACTTACTATAGCTCGGTTGAGGGAAGAGCCAGAATATATCTGCTATCTATCTTCCTGACTCTTCTGCCTTATTTCAAGGTAATAATGAGACATCAAGCAGTCTAAACGCATCGTCTGACAATGCGGCTGCACAAGCAGCCATGGATGTGGATGCCTTCATCAGCATACCCTTTGCAGTGATTGATGAGATAGCTGATGCATCCCCAACTGCTGAAGACGGTCTACAGCTTGGAGATCAGATTTTTAAATTCGGCAACGTCCAGTATCAAGCTGGTGAGAATCTTCTGCAGAAGCTCGCTTCCGAGGCACAGGCCAATCAGGATAAAGCAGTGTCGGTGGTCGTACTAAGGCAAGGCTCCCCTATCAACTTGACCTTGACTCCAAGACCATGGGAAGGCAGAGGCTTGTTGGGGTAAGTCCACCATTCTTTCGCCAAATTCCGCATTGCCTTCCTGAATGCTTGATGAGCTATTGATTGGCATTCTTTCCTTCCTCGTTCTTACCTGAATAATCCCCCATGTTACTGAATTCTTGTTCTCCGTTGCATTCTTTGCAGGTGCAGCTTCCGGGTGTTGTAAGCCATAACTGCTAAACGATTTAGCTGGCGTTTCGAACGTTGACACTCTTTTACTGTGGTGAATTTGCATGAACTTGTCTTCTCCAGCTTAACTACATGGTGAGATATATTGGCTTTTGAAGAACCACCAGGAGTGGGTTTCCACACTTCCCAACTGTTCCTTTCTCCTGTTCTTATCCTATCCTGAATGCTGACAGAAAGTATAAGAATATGGATTGTAGTAGGTTGCTGTAAATGATGAGACCCTTGCTTGAGAGAATGTTCCAAGTAACTGATCGTTTGGGAAGTCTATGAAATTGACTGAATATGAAAGGAACCATTGGCCTGAGCTGAGAGGTTCTGATTATGAAATGAGAGTTTTATTTCCTTCTTCTAATGCACAGATATGCATTGTCCTTTTCTTTAGGGGTCAAGGGGAGTATAGAATTGGGAACTGAAGAATCCTATGCTATGAATGAGAGTGACATACAAGGCCGGTTTTGATTCCAATGTAGCCGGCTTGGTATTGTAAAATGCATTGTTATGGACAGCCGTTGACAAAGTAAAGCTTGAAGGAATATGTAACTGCTAATTTGGTGAACGTTGACCTCTATCAAGTTCCAAGTTAGGAGAAGAAGGCAAAGAAAATGAGGGTTATCTCTTCACTACAGTTTTATTTAAGGATTCTGGTCTTCTCTTCTCCATGAATGATCCATGTACTAGCAAATGGAAGATGATGAAGCTTTGGCTAGGGTTGAAGCTGAGCAAACATAACAAAATGGAGGTCGGCAATCGTTCCAATCGAACTATACGATTGCACAAAGGAAAAAATTTATCAAACGATAAACTTGACTAGAATACTTATATAAAAAATTCGATCATTTTGTCCCAGCCAAATGAGTGTTTCAAAAACAACAAAGAAGCAAATGAGGGGGTGATTATGCTAAGTTAATGCCTCCCCATTGATCTCATAATAATTATAATAATAAGGTTGCATTTTCCACACCTAACAACCAAACACATTTTGTATGTTAGGATTAGGAATATGCTTTTTTTGTTTTCTTTGTGTCATACAAAAAGAAGAAAACACTGATCAAGATGGTAGACATAATTAGACATGTAATTACATAAATCAAAATTATAATTATATTGAATGATTTAAGTTTATCTAGAATTATCGTTGTAGATTGTAGAAAAATAAATCTCCTCTTTTTCTCTGCTTAAAAGCCAGAAAGGAGGGGGAGTAAGAAAGAAGGAAGGCACAAGGCATTAACCGGTAATAGCCGGTAAAACCACCGGAATCCAGCACCGGCTACTCCGGTAAAACAAAACCCACCAAGTTTCTACTACTTACTCTCTCTCTACTTCAGTCCTCTCTGCATTTCACTCACCCTGTTCCTCTCTCTCTCTCCATTGCAGAAAGCTTCAAAGATTTAAAACCCTCAATCCCCCCATAGATCAAGCTCCAATCTTTTCCGGCCACCAACATTTTCCCTCCCTTCAAAACTTTCTCGGGGGAAAAACAGAGGAGGAACGCAGGAAAAAAAGGAACGAGCTTTGCAGACTACTTCAGGGCCGAGGATAGTGAATACTGAGAATGTGTCAGCAGCTTTACTGGTACCACTGAATCGCCATAGTTTCCCCCCTGTGCCTCCCTTTACATTCCCCCTTTTTCCATCTCGGTTTCAGCAAAATGCACGGTGGAATCTTTTGTGCTTCGAGGGATTCTCTCTGCTCCTGATTCTACACCCCCTTTGCTTGAATTCCCCCCCTGTTAGCTACTTTTTCTTCGTGGAGAAACCCTAGCCGTGGAAGGTGAGCATTCTTATGCTTTGATTTGAGGGCAAAACAAAGAAATGGAGGACTTGGCGGGTTTGTTTTGAGTCAAGTTCCAGTTTGTGTTGAGCTTTGCTATGGTGGGATATGGATTTCGGCAATTCTATCAAGATCTGTGTGCTGCTTGGCGGGTAAATTGCGTTATCATAGAAATGTCTCTTGTCTGAGAATAGGTGCTGGTGGGTTTCTGATGAAGGGAGTTGGAATCTTTAGGTGCCAAAATTGAATGGTCTTTGGTGAGTTGGTAGATCTCTTGATAAACCCTCCAACTAGAACTGGGGAACTGCTTTCCTGAAGAACGGGATAATGTCTGGAGGAGCTCCAAGAGTGAGGTCGATAAATGTGGCTGATTCTGATCAAACAAGGCCAGTTTTGGGTCCAACTGGGAACACCAAGTCTGAAGCTTTTAGTGCTGGGAAACCCAAGCCATTGACACTGAGCAAAGTTGAGAAATCACCGGAAGAGAAGAAACCAACAAAAGGAATTTACAACAGCCATTCTCCCAAATCACACTCTCTTAGTGCATCTTCTGTGCTCCGTCGACACGAGCAGTTGCTGCATTCCAATCTGTCTATGAATGCCTCTTGCTCGTCCGATGCATCCACTGATTCATTCCACAGTCGGGCGTCTACTGGGCGGTTGGTGCGGTCGTATAGTACAGGGAGTAGAAGGAAGGTGGTTTCAAAGCCGAGGAGTGTTGCTTCTGATAGTGGACTTGAGTCTCCAACTTCTCCTGGTGGATCACAGTTCAACAAGAAGACATGTGCTTGGGTGACACCCAATACAGGCAAGTTATTCTTTGGTTCTTGAGTGAATTGTTATTGTCCGTATGAAGCTTGTAGCTAGTCTGTGTGAGCTATGCTGGGTTTAGATTGCATTGTAGCGCCTTAAATTGTGCTAGTGTAGTTCATCAGCTTGTCCCTCAGAACTACATTTTAGATGACACTTCGTTTGCAAAGAGTAAGCTTGACGTGGTAGAAATCTTCAGCATATGCACAATGACATCTCGCAAAAGTGAAGCAACTTTCTGCTAGGACTTCAGTGTTCTTGGATGGCTTTTTATTGAAGTTGAGAGGCTAAAAGCAGTTCATATACTTTTCTTCAGTACCTTCTCAGCATTTCCATTTTATATTCTGTGTTTCCGTAGAGTTATGTAAAAGATTGCACCCTGCTTCACTGAGAAAGTTGTATCAAATTCGGGTGAATCGAGTCTACCGGGATTGTTTTTAGATGAAGCGATGAAGATTGGCTTTATTGAATTACAAACTGTGGGATCCTTTCCTTTCCATTCAATGGAGCATGATGGTTTAGTTATGCTTGCTCCTAGTTCTAGCACTGACCTTGTTTTGCTACTGTGGAAAGCAGATCCATGCTATGCAGCTTTCCACGACGAAGAATGGGGAGTTCCTTTACACGAAGATAAGTAAGGAACAAGTTTCGAAAATTCCTAATCATTGTGCCAAGCTTTTCAAAAAGGCTTCAGCTTTTCAATAATGTTTCACTATTGATCTCTTGATGTTTTTCCTCTGTGTAGAAAATTGTTCGAGCTTCTTGTCCTTTCGGGGGCCTTAGCTGAACTTACTTGGCCTGCCATTTTAAGCAAGAGGCACATCTTCAGGTTCAGTTTCTCCAGTCCTCTCATTTCCACTTAACCTTCATATATCAGTCAGTACCAGTAGTATTGACCAAAACCCTTGGTCTACACCAGGGAAGTCTTTTCAGATTTTGATCCGATCTCCGTCTCAAAGTTCAATGAGAAGAAGTTCACGGCAACAGGAAGCAAAGCCACTTCCCTGCTCTCGGAACCCAAGCTACGTGCTGTCATTGAGAATGCTCGTCAAATCTCCAAGGTAAAATTCTTATTTCCCTCTCTCGATTTTGTCTTACTTCCGCTTATGGCATCACAAGCTGCAAGTGTACGAGGTCCTGTTCCGTAGCATATGTTCTTGTTGGTCCTTTTGTATGCTTACTGTCTCTTTGACAAGTGGCATGTACCGGGTTTTCATTGACTCCTATCAATGCACTCCCAACTTCCGCGGACCACACACCGAACTCTATTCGAGGTATCAGCCATTAAAGCAAAAGAACATATAATGCTGTTATGATAATGGTCTTCTCGTCCAATAAGGTTAGGTGGAGGAAAAAGTGGTTGGATGTGTGGTCCTGAACTTCCCTTGCAATTTGCAGAATAATAATAGTTTAGGGAAAAGAATACAGCCTGACTACAATTATGCAGTTTTGTATATCTTTCTGCAAATGGCCCTCAAATCTTTAGCCCCACCTATTATTACATTTTTCCTTCCCCTTTAAGATCCCAGATTGATTGATGATGTACAATTCATTAACGATTAAGGGGTCTTTTGGATGTGGGATTTGAACATTGATGGATTGTACACTTGCAGATTTCAAGTTTTGTTTGTTTGGATGTTGGATTTTAGTAGTGGATTGTCATAAACTTGTAATGGCTTTTAAAGGTCCTGCAACTAGACATAAGAAATGATGCTAAGACGGAACTATATGACTCTTCTATTCTAGTCTCTCCGGTTGCGGGTGAGTGAATCACAATGAGGTATTTATGTTCTTGGAGGAGGGCCCGTTTCCTGTCTTCCAGGGCGCTAATGCGGTCCCGGATCCGTTGCATGAGTTGACATTAACACTCTTCCTAATACTTTTAAAGGTTAAATGAATGGGAGAAGGTAGATATGAGGATAGATGGATTTGAAAACCCATACCGTGAGCCAACTAATTCGGTACCCTCGTGGATTCCTTAGGTCCATGGAGTTGGCACCTTTCTGGCTCCACGAAACAAGGGTTATAAGCAAACCCACTTCTCGTGGATTTGGTGCTGAATTCTGTCACCCAAACCAACATCCAAATGACCCCTAAGTTTGTTGCTCTTTCAGCCAATCCAATCATTGTACAAACAATTGTAAAGACATACCTAATATTGCAGCTAACATTATGTAGGTTTCTTGTTTTGTTGACTGCAGGTGATAGAAGAGTTTGGTTCCTTTGACAAATACATATGGAGCTTCGTGAACAACAAGCCTATAGTAAACCGACTCCGGTACCCAAGGCAGGTACCCGTGAAGTCCCCCAAAGCAGATGCCATAAGCAAGGACCTCGTGAGGCGAGGGTTCCGCAGTGTGGGGCCGACAATCGTGTACTCTTTCATGCAGTCGGCAGGTATAACAAACGACCATCTCATCGGCTGCTTCAGATTCCAGGAATGTGTAAATGTGGCAGAAGGGAAGGAAGAGAATGGCACTATCAAGGCCACAGTTGCAGCAGAAGGTGATCAAGAACAAGGACAAGATGGTGGTGAAAAAACAAACAGCGGAATCATAGGATCAGAGATGTCCATAGCCATTGATGACTTGAGCTTGGAGGCATAGCAGCTGATGCAGTACTGTGCTATTACTCAACTTGATGGACCAGTTTTTTCCCCCTTCGTCTGTATAAATCGAAAGGAAACTCCATTGCTGGCTGCTGCCGCATCATGATAGGAAGGAATCTTGTCCCATTCTCCCATTCTAGATCTGTAGATTATAAAAGAAAATTCACTGTTGTTCTTTAACCAGATGATGGTGAAGGAATTGTGGCTGTTGGTGGACGTGGGTTTGCCCGCCCTGTTCCACACTTGGAAATGTATGATTTTTTGTATAGTTGGGATCTTCCTGAAAGTTAGTTTATATTCATACAGACCCTTCGATTTGAGCTCTGCTTGATTTCTACAGCCTCTGATCACCCAGTGGGAGGTAGAGCTCCACAGTATATACTCCCCCAAGGTCACATTATTGTTGATTCTGACGACGCGACTCTCGTATGTTAGTTATTGTATAACACTCTTAACATAGACGACCAAGAAAGGTTCTTCGACGCATCATCAAGATGCTACCTTTCCATCCACTAGGAAAACATTTCGATCGTATAACGATCAACTTTAGTGTGGAGAAAGAGATTAGGTGGTGGGCTAGGCAGACCAGACAGCTCAAAACTTTGAGCAACTGATTGACTTGAATGATTAAGATTTAGACTAAAGGGAAAGAGAAAGGGCAGGGGGAGTAGGTCACCAAGAATAAACACAACTGTTCCCCTCAGGAGGGGCAAGAGGACTCCCCTACACAAAGACACTCTTGTAGGGCACCATCCTCTCCCTCCCCTCTACTTTTGCAATGATTCAAGATGTTGAAACTGATAAGCATTGATTACTAAGTCAAAATCATAACCACAAAAAAGCTGGAAGCCCATGCTTGTCCCATACCAGGTTACTGCTAATCAGATACCTGTCTGAGAAACCATGAGAAATTATGGACATGGGTCCCCTTACAGACAAAGAGAAGGCTCGAACTCAGATCTCGATTAACTCGGCAATTAGCTACTAATCAACTAGATACAAGATTGGTTAACGTTAAATACTTAATATTATCCCAGTCAGTCAACTGGATCAGGGGGCAGCAACATTCCACCACTAATACACTCATATACAACAGTTCTCTTTTTACTTTCTTCTTCTAAGTGTTCACAAACAAACACTCATTCACTAAAAAAGGAAAGCAAACGAGAAAAAGAAATGGAACAGGAAGGGATGATGAACACCCATTGATTACTTTACTTACTTAACAAGGCTTGACTTCGAAGCCAATGCTTATGAGAGCCCGGGATGACGATTCGACCGCCTTGTCCTTCTTGTCGTTGTTTCCACCAGCGACCGAGGTTTCTGGATTCCTCGGGGACTCGGCTCTCTTATTGTGCTGCTGGACGGCATTATTCATGGAGTCTGGTGCAGCTGGGGTGGCGAGGAGAGGAGCGCTGGGTGGGCGGTGACGCTTCTTTGGGACAGGCTTGTCGTGGTCATGGATGCCTTTGTATGTTATGATGACGGCGCTTGAGTTATCTGCTACTGTCTCGATGTGCTTGCGGACTGGGCAACCGGCAGATGTGCATCTGTAGTAGTTCCTGCAGAGTACAAAAGGTGATTGGATCTAGGAATATCAGCATTTGGTGTGGGAGAGAAAATATAAGACCTGAGTCTCAAAAGACAACTTAGCATGTGTAGATTCTATGAATAGACATCTGATTGCATTGTCATGTCATTCATATATGGGGAACCTGTAGATTGTTACTGCCTCATCATACAGCACATTGTAATTGTGGATCACACACAATATTGTTGAAATCTTGGAGTAAACCCACAGATTTTCAGAATGTATGACATCATGTATTCTGAAATTATATGTACTGATATACAGGGTGTTCGTTCCAGATTTAAACAACAAAAACGATGAATTCACAGAATTACAGGGAACTATCCCTGGTTGCCAAATGATAGCATTTGTAGAACGTATCAATAGGCATCTGATTGCATTGCTTCAGTCATTCATAAGTATGTCTGAACTTGCTCAATTGGGTGGGCAGGAATATTTTCCCTCCACAATCAAAGGAACAGAACAAGTAGCAGCATGGGCTTTCCTTAAGGGAACAAATGACACTAAAGGTCAGAGCAAAGAAAATATGAGTCGAATAGACATGCACCTCGGATGAGTATTTCCCTTTACCATCTTCTGTCCGTATTTTCGCCATCTATACCCATCAGCTGAGATCCCAACATCAACTGCTGCATGCACAACAAATTTAGGTTTCTTTCCGGGCTTAGTGAGAGCCCGTGAGCAATCCAGGTCGTCCTTTTTCACCCTGATCAGAAGAGGCAGAAAGAACTAAACATTGTATCCCAGAGACTTAAGAAAATAATTCACAAAAAAGCAACTAATTTGATGAGAAAGAATACCTTTTTGGGGGTTCCGGTACACAAGTGTGTTCCTCTTTCAGTTGACCTTTATCAGTCTCACTCGAGCCACTTGGGCTCAAACGTTTTCTATCAGCAATTATGAACTTCTTTTCTGTAAGTTCTTTAGACGGTGTTGCTGGATCTGATTCCTTAAGTCTAATTGCATGTTCTGTAATGACATCCCCTGAAATACGCCCACTGGATGCTGGCATCCTACTTACCCTTTTGGAATTGCTCTTCCGAGGTGGATCATGACTGTGCATTCCTTTATTTACAATCTGAATAACATGGCCACAATGATCAGAGCACTCGATCTTCTTAGCAAAACAGTCGGAATGCGTGCACCTGTAGTAACTCCTTGAACCATTAGGACTCTTCACTTGCTTCTGACCATACTTCCGCCAATTGTAACCATCAGGGGTAACTGTTTTCAAGACAGGTATAACTAGATTTCTAATGTCAGAGGGCTTCGGTCGATCCGCTTCTTGCACAGGACCACTGGTACCCTTCGGCACAGGCAACCTCTGGTCTGGAACAGTTGGACTTGGACCAGCTGATATGGGTTCGGTAACCGAAGTTGGCGACATCTCTGATGCAGGAGCTGGACAAACACACAACTGAAGCCCATTTTCGCTCTCAGCATTAGCATCATGTGTTGATTCACACTCTGAAACTTCTTGTTGTGATGATCCCATATGTTCCTACAAAGATGGAGATGAAACACCAAGTGAATACCACATTCTCCAAAAATCAGACATGCAACTGAGTGAAGCAAGCCAAAACTTCAAGCAATTCAAAGACTTCAGGTTCTCTAACTTGGTCAAGAAAGAAATATTCAAAATTTCAGCAAATGTAAGGTTCTCAATTGCACATCATAAGTTTCTATTAAACTGGTCTTCAATTGAAAGTTGAAACCAGTTCAAACTCCCAAATGTTTACAGACAGAGGAACCTCCAGCCTAACTCTTACAAAAACTTCACCTCCCCGTTCCTTCCTTAGTTCAACTCCATCACCGATAACTTCGTTTTTTCAGTTCATGCAGAAAAGAAATGAGAAAATCCAGCCGAACCCTTACACAAGTTAACAACAATTCGAACGTTCAACTCACAACTAAGCAACTGAAACGCTAAGACAGCCGATAATGGACATTCAAAAGGGGAAAACCGGACGAAATGGAGAAGCAAAACCTTGAATTCAGCCGCCGTACTCGACTCCAGAGCCGAATTCCTCACTTGACCTGCGAGATCATACACCAGGGCTCCCAGAAATCAGTCCTCGTAACAAACAAGAGAAAAACCAAAACCCTGAAACAGAAAGAGGAAGAAGAAGAAGAAAGAAAACTGCCTACCTACACACTGATCGCTCTCCGGTACTGCCGCCGCACCTAGGTTTCCGGACTCCTCCTCCGGCCTAGACCCCATCGTATCCGCGCCAGCACCTTCTTCCACCTCAGCAACGACTCTACTCAGCTCACGGCGCCGAGCCTCGCCTTCACCACCTTCATCACCATCACAATCACCTCCTTCTCTGTCGTCGTCGTCGACGGCTGGCTCCAATTCCTCCCCGCCCACATCCAAATTCTTGTCCCCATCGTCACTATGTAGCTGTTTCACCTCGTCGTTTTGCTGCGGTTGGACAGCGTCCAATCTTTCGCTCTCGGCCATGGCTGATTCTCCCCCTCTCTGCTAGCTCCGAGACCGAGAGTAAACTTGTTTTTTCCCCTTCTTCGTCTAATAACGGCTAATAAATAAATATTTAATTTTAATTTTTTGATGTGTCTTTGACTCTAGTTGACTCTCTAGTCTCCGCCTCTCCGGCTTCGGCCGGTTCTTTTGCTGTGAGTGGGCCGGTAGGGTCCTTATGGGCCCGGATGGGGAAAGTAACGGACGTCGTTTATGTCTCCGTCATTTAGGCCCATCAGGCCCATTTTATTTGCGTTGTGGTTGACTTGACGGGTTCGGTAACGGCGAAGGTGGGGCCCCCGTTTGTTACTGGTATCTTTGACTGGGACATAGTGACATTTGGAGGAACATATTCATCTTTCCGTTATCTCAGTTGCATTATTCCTTGGACCTTTAGGGCAAGCATCTTAGTATTCTAGCATTTGCTTAAACATTATATTGGGAATTGATTCATCTTGTGTTCAAATTACATGTTAGTGTTGAGAACTGTAAATATTTACAGAATAGACCCTATTAGTCGGAAACCATATCGAACTAGATTGCATAGGCATGATAGTATATTGGTCTAGGATCGTAATGAATCAGATTACATGCATTGACATGATTTTTTTTGGATTATATAGTATTTGGTACAATCTCTGAACTCTACTACAGTCCCTCGATCTGCACTATAAATTGTACATATGATCTGGTCTGGACCGCAACGTTTTCGAGCCCTACCCCATGATGCAACTCGGGTTGGGGGAGGCCTCAAACGTGGTGGTATGGTATCATCATTACCCTTAAGCAGACAGAAAGTTCATGAAAACTCACGACCACAACTTCTCGTCCAGGCCTTACATGCCGTCGGCCAGCATCGTCTTCCACGATTCTTTTTCAAGCTGGGGGGTGACACTTCCTCTACTATACTAGAATTGGTCATGGTTGAATTGACGATATTGAGGAAATTTTGTCAATTCTTTGGGCTGTATCGAATCGAAGTGGTGAATGATTTCATGTATTGCTCTAAATTAAAAAGATTTGTTCTACGTGTCGAACATATTAAACGCCGGATCGACCAGTACAATTTTGAACATATTTGGATTGCTAGCTGGTTACTGATTAGAAGATTTGATCACGTCGATTCTTATCTTATCTCGCATTCTTGATTTTTTTGTTCGAGTTTTGAGGTCAATCTTGCAACCATGCCGGGCCCTGATTTCTTTTCTTAGCCATGTGGCCTTGTTTTGAACTGTATTAGCATTGAATTATTGGGCAAGCAGATGAAATCCATGAAGATCAATGTGGGGTTGCTCGTTCAGAGGATTAAATACTAATAATTTTTGTACTGATGTGATATTTGATTACTTTAATTTGATTAGGTGCTCGGTTTTTTAATGGGGTTGATTGCTAATTTTTCTATTTAGCACCCCCATCGTTGACCTTGTTATATATCTAGGAGGCAGAGAGATCTCCAGAGAGGAGCAAACTGACAATGGAAGAAGAAGCTGTTGGGCTTGGGCATGGTGATGAGATCCTGTGGAAAAGCAATATTCCTCCACTACTCCTCCTCCTAATACCCATCCTCTTCTCCACCATATTCATCCTCAGATCCCATCTCAAGAAGAAGAACAAACCCACATTTCCCCTGCCTCCAGGACCATGGAAGCTCCCCATCATCGGCAACATCCACCAACTCGCCGCCTTCTCCGCCGGCGTCCCAATCCACCGCCGGTTCGCCGATCTAGCCGAGCAGTACGGACCCATTATGCACCTCAAGCTCGGCGAAACGTCAAACGTCATCATATCATCCCCTGAATCAGCCAGAGAGTTCCTCAGAACCCACGACCAGAACTTCGCCGCCAGACCTTACCTGCCGTCGGCGGACATCATCTTCTACGGATCGAAAGACATCGCGTTCTGCTCCGAAGGAGATTATTGGCGGCAGATGCGGAAGATCCTCACGATGGAGCTCTTGACGGACAAGCGAGTGAAGTCTTTCCGGCCGATTCTTGAAGCAGAGGCGAGCAAGCTGATGAATCTGATTGGTAGCGAGCCTGCTGGAGGAGTGGTGAACCTTAGCCGGCTGCTGGTGTCGGTGGGGAACGCGATGACGTCGAGAACGGCGTTTGGGAAGATCCGGGGACTGGAGGGATCTTTCTTGCCGGTGATTCATCGAATCCTTCAAGCTCTTGGTGGGTTCAGCGTAGGGGACATCTTCCCTTCCAACAGGTAAATTAGTTGACTGCTGGCTGATTAGCTGCTATAACTGTTTGTGAACTGTATATGCCAGAGTCTAAATCGGTAAACGGTTTTTAGCAATATAAAACGCGGTTGAGCCGCAGTTTCAACACAAAATACTCTATCATTAACTTTTCCGGATTTATCTTGGTTACGGTTTATTAGTCCTTGCTACTGATTCAGCTACATGGTGACCAAAACATTTCCCTCATCCAAACAGGTTGTTGCGTCTGATCAGTGGAACAGAGAGACACCTAAAGAAGCTTCACCAAGAAGCAGATGTCATCCTCCAAGGAATAATCGATGAGCACGTATCGAGGAGAAGAAATAGAGAAACAGAGCATCTTGACAAAGCAGTAGCAACTGGAGGAGAAGAAGAAGAAGATCTCGTCGATGTGCTCTTGGCTTGCACTGACAACCACCTCGAGGTTAAAGCCGTGATCTTGGTACGTATTTATGTATACATATGGTGAAATTTGTGGTACACATATATATACATATGGTGAATTTTGTGGCAGTATATTGATATATATACATGGCAGGACATATTCTTGGCTGGTGGTGACACTTCCCCTGTTACTGTGGAATGGGCCATGTCTGAATTGATGAAGAACCCAGAAAAGATGAACAAAGTACAGAGAGAGGTGAGAGAGATGTTTGACAAAAGAGGGAAAGTAGTAGATGATGCGTGCTTCAACGAACTACATTATCTCAAATCAGTCGTGAAGGAGACATTCAGATTGCATCCTCCTGTTCCTCTGTCGATTCCGAGAGAAGGTCGAGAAACGGTTGTGATCAATGGATGTCAAATACCAGCAAAGACGAGGATCATTGTTAATTCTTGGGCCATCGGTCGAAACTCCTCACACTGGACCCAACCAGATCAATTTATACCAGAAAGATTCCTCAACTCTTCCATCGATTATAAGGGTAATGACTTCCAACTTATCCCATTTGGCGCTGGAAGGAGAATGTGCCCAGGCATGAACTATGGAATTTTCGTTGTTTATCTTTTACTCGCAAATTTGCTATATCATTTCGACTGGAAGCTCCCAAACCAAATCAAACCTCAAGATCTTGACATGTCTGAAGATTCCGGAGGTACGGTTCCGCGCAAAAATAACTTGTATCTCAATTCCATCCCTTATCATGCGCCTTAAAGTAGATCCCTTCCCTCAAAATCATAAAGATGAGTATCATGGATCATTCCACCCTAGTTTTCCATAGTAGTGGGAAGTTGTTAGTTGGTAATGAATTAAGGGGTCGCTTGGAAGTTGCGATTGTTAGTGTTGTATTTGTTAAATACATGCATTGTTCACAATACAACGTTTGGAAGTGTCAAGTTGCAAAAGAATGCATGAATTGTTTTGTGTGGGTCCCACCAACAATCAACAAAAATGAGGGATTGTACAATCTCAACTAAAAGTTGAGATTGTTGTGATTGTTGGTTTAATAATTGAGCACATTTACTTTTTCCAATTATGTACATAGTTCTTTTTGTTTTATATTAAAAGTGGAGGACAAATATGACATTTTCTTATAAAATAACTTTATAACAATCAATTCATAAATTATAATCTCAACAACCAAACAATGTAATTTCAAAATGCATCTATTGTATCAATGCATGCATTTATATCACAGTGATTCAT
Source organism: Linum tenue (assembly GCA_946122785.1). Classification (NCBI taxonomy): domain Eukaryota; kingdom Viridiplantae; phylum Streptophyta; class Magnoliopsida; order Malpighiales; family Linaceae; genus Linum; species Linum tenue. The sequence continues at coordinate 557,574 of CAMGYJ010000006.1, read as the reverse complement.
AACAATACAACGATTTAACAAACGCAACTTCCAAACGACCCCTAAAGTGAAGTGAGTGTGATTCTATTTTCCTTAAAATGTGTGGTTAATGTTTTTATTTATGACTATTGAATAGCCTGTTTTGTAATGTTGTTTTAGTATTAGTTGAGAAATATTATGGTGTACTTTTTTATTGAAGAGAGGCAAAATGCCACTTACAAATAGGGGGTGCATAAAAAAAAAAGGCAAAATTCACTTCCATAGCCATAACTTTGCACTTTGTGACAAATATAGCCAGATTCTGAGAAATACACAAATATAGCCATTCCGTCCATTAATGTAACGGAAATATAACGATTGCTGAATGGACAAACCGTCATATTTGACCGCGTTTAATTTGGACTATGTGGCATGCCATGGTGGAAAATAAAATTATTTATATTTATTATGCTAAATAAAAAGATGAAAAAAAGAAAAAAAATTCATCTATCCGCCCCCTTCTTCATCTTTCCTCCAACTCCCCAAACCCCTTTCATCTACCACCACACAAAACTTCAATCTGCCAAAAATCTCGATCTCCAAAAGCTTCCTCTCCTCCTCCGCCGTATTTGTCGCCGCCGCCCAAGCCGTCCTCCGCCTCCTCACACTCCTCCCTCAAGCCCCACCACAGAAACTAACCTTCAGATCCAGATGATTCTCAGTCACCAAATTCACCGTCGTCGTCATTGAAGCAGAGAAGTAGAGGAAGAAGGCAGCATCGAGCAAGGGGGAGAACGAACCTCATCTTTGCTAACCCACTTTATCAACTGGGATATGATGAGGGAGAGAACAAGCGGATTGCTCCTCCGATTTCTGGGAATCGCCATTGAAGGGGCAGAGCTCTGAGCTCTGAATTCGCAAGATCTGGAAAGTTGAAGACAGAGCAGCCCCTTTTGAAAGATTTTAGAGGACAGAGCAGCAACAGAGTTGTGTGGAGAGAGACGACGGCGCTTGTGCAGGGAGCTAGTGTTAGGGTTCGTCGATTGTGAGGAGATTATGCAGAGTTTGTCGATCGAGAGGGATAGCTCCTAAAAATCCAATTTTAGGGTTGTCGATTGTGTGGGGATTGTGCGCCAAGGTTAACTCCGCCTCATCGTCTCTCTCTCTCTCTCTCTCTCTCTCTCTCTCTCTCTCTCTCTCTCTCTCTCTCTCTCTTGCAGCTGATCGTGACAGCGAAGGAGAGATGTTGCGCAGAGAAGACGGTGGATAAGTCTTCAAATTTGAGTGGCAGAATGAGAAGTGTGGCGGCCGGAAAGACAGACGAGGGAAGCGATTTTGTGATTTACAGGAGGGATTTGGGGAGAATGTTACAGGCTAGGGAAGCGATTTAGTGATCTGAGTGAGCGTCTCTGTTTCTCTCCACCATGGATCTGGGTTTGGGGAGAATGTTACGGCATATCTTTTTGTTTTTTGTTTTTTTTTTTCCATGTAATTATGATAAGAAGTGGAAAGAATGGATATTAAAAATCTCCATTTGAAATTTTTATGTTTTTTATTTGAAAATGTGATGTGGCAATTATGTGGCAGTGAGGGGTCTATGTGGGCATGACGTGGCCGTGACGTGGCAGCCACATCAGAATGACATCCATTTAACTAACGGAATTATTGACGCCGTCAAATTATTTAACGGAAATGGCTATATTAGTCAAGCAAGTTTACAAAATGTGGCTATATTTGTGTATTTCTCAGAATCTGGCTATATTTGTCACAAAGTGCAAAGTTATGGCTATGGAAGTGAATTTTGCCAAAAAAAAAAGAGGTTATAACAAAAAAAGAGGATAGGTCTAATACTCTAGAGCTGGGGAAACAATTATCACCTCCCTTGGTGAACTTATTGAGGGAAACTAATTCTCATAACGTCTTCCTGAATCAGCTTTCTCAATTCTGATGGGGAGTTTTGTAGTTTATACGCATCACAAGGATAAACGAGACTGTACTTTAAAAGCCAGTCTGTTATTTTATTTTCTTCACGATACGTACGTATAAACTAGCCGGGCCACCCATCCTTGAGCCAGAATTCGACGAATGGCCCCTAAAATGGTGGCATAAGGATGCACTTGGCTAGTGCGCTTTTCTATTAGTTCCAAAGCAAAACATGAGTTTGATTCGAGAATGAGGCGTTGGATCTCCTTCTTCCGAGCTTCCTGCAAAAGCCTCCCAATCCAATCATAGTTGTTGCCGAGGACACCTCCTGTAGTTGCTACCCATGAATGGATTTGAACCTTAGCGAACATCGCTTGATCAGCATCTTGTCGGCCTAACACCATCGTCCAAACCACTTCATAATCGTTAAATCGTATACAAATTTGGACGTTTCGATCGAACCATCGATATGATACGATTTTGCAAACACTCATTCTAATACCTATCAAAAGCATCGTCTCATCCCATCATGTGTTACATGTGTAATTGTCGGGATCATGAGACCCACTCGACGGAAGCAGATTCCTCCCCGGCGGCATACAAACAATCGGACAAAAAAATCCACCGTGTCGGCGTTGTCCTGTCAGTCTGTCACTATCCCCACCGCGGCAAGCAAACACATCCACCGGCCAGCCACTTCACCGGCCAACCGCCACTACTTTGCAGGGAATCAGTTTTATGATTGAAAATTAGGAAACGAGTTTCCTAATTCCTGAAAATAATTATCTGGTTTATTAATATATGTTAAAAAAAGTTTAGTATTCATTAATGCCTTTATACAAACTTCCAAAATATTATTCGTTCCTATAAACGTGATCGCTGGAATTGGCTGGAGGGAATCTCAAGGTTGTTTGGTAACTAAGGGTTGTTTGCTTCAAAGATTTTATAACGAGGGTTTTGTCATGGATTTGCTAATTAAAAACCTTGGGATTTATTAAGGCCCTGTTCACTTCCATTTTCGTTTCCTGTTTTCTGTTTTCATGTCATAAATTTGGCAACCGAAACGAGAAAACTTGTTTACTTTTCATTCTGTTTTCTATTCGTTTCCAACTATGAAAACAGAAAGTGGCAACTTCTTGCTGTTTTCGGAAACGACGAAATGTTGTTTTCACCTGTTTTCAACATCTGTTTTCTCAAAAACAGGAAACAGAAATGAAAGTAAACAGGGCCTAAGGATTTTGGGCATGATGGATTTGAGGAAATCATTTGTTTGTTGAGCTATTTTTATCATGAATTTGATGGGTTTTCAACTTGTCTCCAAATCCCAGGGTATGAGGTGGGATTTATAAAACCGTGGAGTCCATGGATTTGGAGATAAAAAAAACCCCAAATTCGTGGGGCCCACAAATTTATCTAAACATTTTTTGACAAACCAAACAATGGATTGTGTGTAAATCCATGATGGTTGATTTTTTTGTACCAAATCCATGATGCAAATCGTTGAAGCAAACGACCCCTAATAATTAGTAAGGTTGTTCACTTGTTTTACATTTGGATTCGCAAGACGGTCGTACATCTAGCAAAGCAAAGGTCGTTATCTAAAGTCATCTTCATTATGGGATTGTGGCCGAGGTTAGATTCCTGATTGACTCGCTCTTGATGAGTCTAGAACTCTAGATAGGTGAATTTCATCATCAATTAATTAGTTATGTTAGGAAACTCTCGTTCATCATATATGAGGGTGTATATTTTTGCTCATCTTTGTCACTTCTTAGGTTACTCGTTATATTTGGATTCGTTTAGAATTGAAACTCGTCGATTACCTAATGAATAGATCTTGCGGCACACCTCAAATAAAAATTATTTTTACCAAAATTATTTCACTCGAGTTTAAAGAGTTTAGAAATTGAAACTCACTAATTAGCTTATGAATAAAAATTGGGGCACCTAATAAATAAATTTATCAAGTGGTTGTTGTATTCTATTTTATTTTATTCTATTGAAATTATTAAAATCAAGTTTTTTTCCCCCATATTAAATTCAAGTTTTGTTTCCTTTTTAAGAAGGAATTTAATTTTGTTTTGAGGGTAAAGGTCCAATCAGGTGCTAGCATCCACTCGGTAATAAAATGCAGACCCACGAAACGGCAGAATCACAGACGCAAAACGGAAGCAAAACCAAAAAATAAAAAAATAAAAAAATCAGGGGGAGAAGATTTTAGGCCAGGGTAGGGTTTAATAGTGAGAGGCCGCGTCTCTCCGCCACTTCTTTCTTCTTCTCCTTCTCCTTCTCCTTCTTCCAGCTACCGAAAACGCCGACGCTAACAAACCAACAGAAATCCCCGCCGGGATCGCCGTTCTCCAGCATCGGCTCGCCGATTTCTCGTCTTCTTATGTGTGTGCGAGATCAATTAGGGGAAAACCATGGAGAGTTCGGTAGTGGCGGAGCAGAGGAGCGACACTTTGGTGGTCGGCAAAGTCGGATCCTCGTCGTCGTCGGCTGAAATTACCGTTGCGTCCACTTCATCGTTTGTTACTGCGGCGATGATGCAGCGGAGGATAGAGTTCCACCCGGCGAGGAAGCAGTACAGCGGATTGGGGACGTGTCGGGATTTCCCGATCGAGACGCTGAACCCTGATTCGTCGAAGAGGCCGGCTAGGTTGGAGGAGCTGACGACGACGATGTCGCGGAAGGTGGTGAAGAGAGGCGACGGGACGGCGATGGATTTGTGGGAGAGCGAGATCAGTAGCTTCGATATTACATTTCAGAGAATTGTGAGTTTTCACCTATCTGCATTTTGAGCATTCAAGTTTTGATCTTTTGCCATGTCTCTAGAGTGGGTACGAGTTTTCCGATCCAATTGTGTAGATGGACAGCTGGAAATGTTGAATGTATAGTTAATTTATGCTTATTGAGCATCTTCCTCCCTTGTCTTCCTGCATGGAATAGCTTGTTTTATCTCTTTAACAATGACTCTATGTTGTGTGGACTAGCTCGGGTGAATCATATGCTCGTGTTATTATAAGAGATGAACTTGTTAAGTAACTTGACAGTGGATGTTGGGTGGGTGATTGACAGGGTGCTGGTTTGCGAAACATCGGGAACACTTGTTTCCTCAACTCCGTGTTGCAATGCTTGACGTATACAGAACCTTTGGCAGCATATTTACAAAGTGGCAAGCACAACAGTTCTTGTAAGTTGGCTTGGTTTGCTTATTCTTCTTCATATATATTCTTTTGCCCTACTTTGCCTCTTACGAAGACATTAGGTGCTTTTCCCTTTACAGCCACATGATACGTGCTTCTGTTGTTAAATGTTCATAAGGATGTCTTTTCACTACAATAGTGAGCTTAATTAAAACTAGGAATATAATTGATCATACCAAGTACGCACTTTTGCCTGCTCATATAAGTTTTGGATCTCGAATATTATGGTGCTTTGACTGCAGTCATTTGCTGAAAGAATTATTGGCCACAGTTTGAAATTTGCTAAACCTCTTGATTCCCCTAGAAAAGAAATGATGGATAAATTGAAAATAGGTATTAGGACCCTTTTTGCCATTTTACGCAAGCAAGTTGATTGTGTAATGTAACCCATGTGCTCTAGATGGAGTTATGACTTATCTTTGATATCTGACTTCTGTTTGGATTCATTTTTCTTGCAGGCCGCATTGCTGGGTTTTGTGCCTTGTGTGCCATCCAGAAACATGTCAACCGTGCGTTACGATCTACTGGGATATCGTTTGTACCTGATCTTGTTTCGAACATGCGATGTATCCTTTCATCTTTGTCGTTCATCTGGATCAAGTTTTATTCTCTCTTAAGAAAAATTATCATGTTAATAATTGATTAGAGCCTTTACGTTTTGTTTCTTGCTATATGTGTCTGAAATAGAACCAGTTTTTCATTCTATGGAACTATACCTTATTCTTATTAAATAGCATTTTCATGTGGTTTTGCATTATTTCTTTCTTGCCTTTCACATTTGGAGTTCTTAACCATCTACTCAGGTGTATCTCGAACTCTCAAAGTTTCTAAGCAGGAAGACGCACATGAATACTTGGTGAACTTACTGGAATCAATGCACAAGTGTTGTTTACCATCAGGAGTCCAGAGCGAGTCACCTGCTGCTTATGAAAAAAGTTTGGTGCACAAAATCTTTGGTGGTCACCTGCGTAGTCAGGTAGCTTTCTTTTGTAATGTGATTTGGAATTACTGTGAATTGGTTTCTTTGTTAAGTTGCTCCAAAAATTTGTTTGAAAATAGTATGACGTCTCATGATTCTTAAAAAGTTTGCTCTCTTTCTGTAAAACTTTTTTCACTTCTTCTCCTTGCAATTAGTTTCATTATTATTTTAATTCTATACAATCTACAAGGATAGGCTATCAGAGATCTACTGCTATAATTTGCTGTTATGAGAATCTGCCCTGTCTCACTCTGTTTGTATTACAGGTGAAATGCCAGCAGTGTTCTTACTGCTCTGACAAATTTGATCCATTTTTGGACTTGAGCCTTGAAATAAACAAAGCAGATGCCTTACCTGTAGCACTCCGGAACTTCACTGCTGCAGAATTGTTGGACGGTGGAGAGAAGCATTATCAATGTCAACAATGCAAGCAGAAAGTCAGGGCCACGAAACGTCTCACGATTCATAAACCACCCTATGTGTTGAGCATACATTTGAAGCGGTTTTTTGCCCATGATCCTGGAAGGAAGGTTGGGAAGCAAGTTTCTTACGAGCGTACCTTGGACATTAGGCCATTTGTCAGCAATCCCAATGTGAGTTCTTTTTCCATTTGCAGACAATTTGCTGACTACTACTTTTCCCCCTCTATACGTGATGGCGTTTTGGAGGAAGATCCGTGGTTTTCTACTCTTTCATATGATTGTGCCTCATTTTCTCGAATTACTTATGTTTGGCAGGAATGCAACTTGAAGTACAGTCTTTATGGTGTTCTAGTTCATCATGGAAGCAGCACCCGCTTTGGTCATTATGTCTGCTTTGTTCGCACCTCGACTGGGATGTGGTACTGTCTGGATGACGAAAAGGTAAGTTATATTTATTGTGTGGCGATTCTGCTGAATATTTGTTTTCATTGGTTGGTAATAGCCTCCTGCTACTTTGATGTTACAGGTTCACCAAGTTGGCGAGAAGACTGTTTTAAATCAGAAGGCTTATATGTTATTTTATGTTCGCGACAGAACGAAAGTGGCTCCAAGGAGACAACTTGACGAGGCTAAAAAAGACAACAGTATGAAAGCCCCTCTTGTTAGTAACATGCTTAACACGGTTGTTAAGCAAACGCCAAATGGTGTGTCAAAGGAGGCTCTACCGATGGAAGTACCAATCAAACAGAGGAATGAGCCAGCAAAGGCTACATGCTCAATTCAAAACCCAGTTCCCGTTTCGGCATTTTCTGCCAAGGAACCATTGCTCGTTGACCCTGCTCTAGGAGAATGCGTTAAAACTTCTGCACAATCTGTGACTGAGAATGTCAGTCCCACCCCTGAACCGAAAGACTGCACCGTCTCATTTACATCAGGACCAAGTGTCTGTGGTAGTGTTTCTTCGTGCTCCAGTGATGAGCGAAACATGGTAACTCGCAAGCTCACCTCTGATGAATCTTTGCAAAAGGTAACATTGTGTTACATAGTCCATGTGTACCACTGTTCCTGGTCCCTGACGGTGCTGACATTTATGTCACAATGCTAATGTCATCACTTCATCCTCGTGCAGTCTAATTCTGCTGTAACCGTGGTGGTTGAAGTGCCTTCTGGATGTGCTGGTGATAAGACATCAAATGCACCTAGTTTGACTGCATCGATTGGGGATCAGAATCAAGTAGATCATGCACCACCACAATGTGATCCCAGTTGTGAGAAGAATCAGGTAATGTTTCAGAGTTATGTTTCACTTGTCGAGGATAATTTGACTTCTTCATTGTTTTTGACTTTTTCCCCCTCGCATTCTCAGGATGGGGGCATTCATGTTAACAAAACAGTGGATCAGGCAGGCCATAAAGTTGAAGTAGTCGGCAAGGAGTGCGATGTGCAAAGTGCTCCTGGTAGCAGTTCAGAGAAAAGAGATAAAAAGAAGCATCTGAAGCACCATATTCATAAACTGCATCTTGGTACAAACTTCTTCAGGACATCTCTCAGGCATGGCATAAAGAAAAAAAATACATGGAGGAAACGTCGCAGTTCAGACAGACTGAAGCTCCTGAAGCAGCAGCAGTTGGAGGAAGCCAAGAGTCTTTCATCTGAAATGGAGCCGTCAACTTCCAAGAACTTTGCTTCTTCGTCTAGTTCAGCAAATTCTCGGAAGAAGAAGAGAGCTAAGCCCCATTATAAGGAGGATTGTGCGGGTATCAATTCCCAAGAAGACATGATTGGGGAGTTGTCACAAAGAACTGGTCAGAATGGTACTATCCTTGCAACATCTGAGCAATTGCAGAAGAGCTCCGCCTCTAACTCTGCAGCAAACAGGCAGGATGCTAACAGCATGATAGGAAATGTTAAAACAGATGTAACGAAGATTGGTGTGGCAGATTTCCTTGCACAAGGTTTGAAGCAGGCAGCAGGTGAGATTTATTCATACCTTCTTTCTTATAATTATTACGATTTAATAAGACAGAGCAGAAACTGAGCCAAAGCTTGGACAGTAGTTCTTTGTCTCTCTGTGTATAGAACACTGTCAGAGCCTACCTTTTGATTGTTGGTGGTGTGGTAGCTTTCTACTAATCAATTGCACTTGTTTGTTGCAGTCTCGTGTTGGGATGAGGTAAATCCATCTCGAACCCATGAATCAAATGGTGCAGAGGTTTTGAGCATTGGTTACGTGGCAGATGAGTGGTGAGTTAAAATTCTTCTCTTTGGCTTCAACAATGTGGATCTAAGTATGATGAATGAAACATATATGTCCCCCATGTCTTAAACAGGGATGAAGAATACGATCGAGGTAAGAGGAAGAAGGTTAGGGAGTCTAAGGAAGACTTCAGTGGACCAAATCCTTTCCAACAGGTTGCTTTCGAGAAGTCGAGACAGCACCAGCACAAGGAAGCGAAAGTAGATGGAAAATGGAGGCGGAAGGAAAAACGAAGGCAAAGACAAACCGCATGAAAAAGAAGCACACGATCCACTCCGTCGGAACAGTTTGTAAGAATGCTACTACTACCATCACTGATTTGTCGACCTGATGAATGTTTTGTAACTCTGTCTGCCAGCATTAAGTTGAGGTTTGATACCAAAAGAATCAAAATGATGGCGAAAATTTTGTATGTGTTCTTGTTTTGTGTGTTCATTTTTGCACTTTTCAGTAGAGAGGTGAGATATTATTATGAACACTCTTTGGAGGGATTCTATCTATCATGTTGGGATTGTTGTGAAAACTAGTGAGCTTTGCTTTCAATTATTTTTGTTGAGAAATGTATCTACAACTCCAGACCTTCATGATCTATTTGTTTCCCCCAATTTTGAATAACGGAAACCATGCATTCTACTTTGTGCAAAACTGGATTATGATGTCTACTGTCTCCATGGTTTGTGGTTAGGTCCAGAATCGGACCAAATTAGATACGAGATTAGATAGATATTGGGTCTGATTTGTCACAAGTGCTTTAATCCTCCCCTGGTGGGAATGAATTATGATATTTGTAGCCGAAAAGTGCAGCATTCCGAAAGGTAAGCTGCATACAATCCATGTTGCAGCATTTTTTGCTAGTAATTGGAGCCGTTTTGATGCCTGGTTTTGGTCTGACTCGGTCTGACCAGCTGGCCGGACCCTGGTTTGACAACCTTGCTCCTTCTAGTTGGTTAGATCATACCTTTCTTAGTTTCTTTATTCTTTGTCATGTTAATTGATCGTCCCTTTTACCGACCAACTCAGAGTTGCTTTTCTGCATTAGCCGACGTTATGGTAGGTGGAAAATGCCGTCAGTGCTGCTTGGGGGAAGATAGGTCACACCTTGTATTAATTCTCTGATGGATATGTATAAATACAAGCTATTTCTCAAGTAAAAAGTGCCCTAAGCGCCAATTATCCTCCTAGAGCAGCCATCATCTCCTACTCGCCTTACAAATATGCACAAATGCAATCTAGTTACTTGTTCATCAAGTCAGAAACCTCTCACAAATATGTTTACAAGCCATCTCCAACCCAAATGCCAAACATCTTGTGGAAGAGAAGATAGGCCACGAACATTGCGATCTTGTATTATTCTCTTACATATACATTACAAGCTACTACTTCTTCTCAAATCACCCAAACCCTGAACTCATTCACCATGTATCCAACATAGCTCTTCTCTGTTTTCCTCCTCTTAGCCATAGCATCAACTACCTGTGTCTCCACCACTCGGATGAACTTGATCCCCCGCAATACAATCTTCAACCCCACCCCACAGCTCGCCTCATCGTCCTTGGTTTCAGACTACGACATCCATCTGAGAGCAAACTCAATCCAATCAAGCCATTCAATCTACTACATAAGGGATATCACCGACGGGTTCCCAGTTTTGGAGATCCATTTCGCTGGCAGGGCAGATCTGTCGATTGATGCATTCGGGAGTTTCATGCAACTGCCGGATCAGGAGGACAACTTCTGCTTGGCTTTCGGGGTAGCTGATTCCACCCAGTTGGGCAACATTGGGATCCTGGCTCAGCAAAACTACAACGTTGGGTATGATCGATCTCCTGGACAAGAGGGTCTACTTCGAGAGGAGAGCCTGCCAGGATCTCAATTAGAAAAAAAAATTCATCACCTTCCACCTAGGGCTGCAAATGAGCCGAGCTGTTCGCGAGCGATTCGGTGTTCGACTCGAGGAAAGCTCGTTCGAAACTCGGCTCGTTAATAAACGAGCCGAACACGAGCTAAACTTTCTTCAACTCGTGAAGCTCGCGAGCTAGCTCGACTCGGAGGCTTGTTGAGCTAAACTCGTGAGCTGGCTCGTTTAGAGCTCATGATATGTCTCAACATGTGGCTAGATAGCCAACTCGATTACCTACTTATGAACGAATCAATCTATATCTTATGTTTTTAATTCATATGGTTGTAAAATTATATATTTCACCATATATAAAGTTTAAAACGTTGAGTATGTGAGCAAATATATCTTATTTTCTACTTTGAAAAAATTATGTATCATAAATTGCTTCGTTACTATGAAATAACATGATTTGGAGTAGTTAAAATTTATTAACTAAATGATATATGATACCAACAAAGTATAATATGATATTAGCTAACAAAATAAATCATGTGTATAATGATATACAAAATGAAGTACCAAATAAAAGTTAAGATTTTAGTAAACAAGCTAGCTCGAGCTCGACTCGACTCGGCTCGTTAATAAACGAGCTGAGCTCGAGCTCGGCTCGTTTATTAACGAGCCGAGCTCAAGCTGGGGTAAAACTCGACTCGGCTCGGCTCATTTGCAGCCCTACTTCCACCATTGACACCTTTGCAACAAAGTTGTTAGAAGCAAATATTGAAAAACCGTATCATATGTACTGGGGGTTCGATTAGAAAAACCTATACCACCGGATGTTACACCGATAGGCGGTATAAAACAAAGTTAACCAAAGTTAAACCACGATTTTAGTATAAAATATCCTATCGCTGTCCTTTTCCGTTACGACATTCGGTACGATTTTACAATTTTTTGTTAGAAGTATATGTGAGTCCTGACAACTTCATAAACTTATCCAGTACATCAATAATATAAACCGTTTTACTGTTGTTTCTTGGGAACCAATTCCCTCCATGTTTTCAACCTTTGAGTTTCTGACTCTTCTAATTTTGTACTCTTTTCTTCTTGTTATGGTAGTTCGTCCATTCCTTATTGGTTTTGCTTGTGTTTCACGTCAACTGCAAATGAACATCTTTTACCCCACGCATTGGCATTATGGAGTGAAATGAAAGCTCTCATTTGTTTGCCTCTTGTGGCTATCATGACATAAGTGCATAACGCATGCACTATTACACTCTCCCTTGTTCTACTTATTTTTTCCCCTTCCTCCAAGAGCGAATCAGGTGCATAGCTTTTAACGGTATAAACATGTTTATCAGAGGAAGATACGACTCTTACCACTATGATAAAATATATTATATTATGATAAGAGATTAAGAGTCGTATGATCCCTTGTAAATGATTATGGATGACTATATAAAAATAGGTTATGTATCTAATATTTGCCCCTTTCTGATCTCGTCCCGTTTTGCTTTGTTTCAGGTTACCACCCACCAATCAATCAACTGTTGAGAGATCAACAATATAGTAACATATGGTATCATTTGCAGACTCCAATACTCAAGAACTCGTGCAGCTGACTTGAGCAAAGCCGATTTGCAGACTCCAATACTCAAGAACTCGTGCAGCTGACTTGAGCAAAGCCGAAATATCAGCAGATGAAAAATCTAATTGAATGACTTTCTTCTGTTTGTGTGTACTAGACAGGTCTATACTGTTGTGAGATCAACAAGACATCACCAATATGTAACTTAGATAACACTTTGAAAATCTATTTTGCCCCTTATTAAAATAGCAAATATTCAACTCAAAATGTTTGCACGACTCTTCTTTGTAAACTCATATGCTTCTCTCATTTTCCACCCAATAGTCCCATGAAAAGACAGCTTTGTCCCCCATAATATATATACCAATCAATTCATATTAGTCTAAGCAAGACCATGCTACCCTTTGGAACCCCTTGGTTTGATTGGTATGGCCAATGGGCAAATTGGGAAATTCCAGACATACAAACAAGATCCATGGATCATTATAATTATTATAGTTTTAGGGCTAATCATTAGTCTTAATAAGATTAGGTACTTCTTCATTGTTCTTTCAAAGTCATGTTGTGTGGTAGGGTCCTAAACCAACTCAAATAATTAATTAACAAGATGGTTCACACCCATAACCCCATAACAAATCACAATCAAATCCAAATATGAACAAAAATGGGTTTACATTTAAAATCATAGATGACTTCTTGAAGTTGGACCATATAATCATTTTTTTCTAGAAACTATTACAAGAAAGTTGGACCATAAGGGAAGAGTATATTAATACCTCCTTATTTGATAGCAAAAGGTTCTTGTTTGGCATTATACGATTAGTATAAATTAAAGTGTGCATATAACCCACCAACGTGGTGGTTCCATGATGTTTATGTGGTTAATCTTATCTTATTTTATGCATGAAAATCCTATTGTGTGGTTATGACTTATTATCATACTGAATACAGAGATTTTTAGGCTAAGAACTATCAACGAGTTAGCAGCTTAACGCGTATTTTTGACTTGTACTCCTTCGTACTTCCAGGTCAAGCGCTCCTTTTGTGGCTTGAGAGACATATAGACATTAGGATACTTGGATGGATTGATATACCGGATATGTTAGGTTTGGATAATTTCCAGACACATTATATCGATGATTATTGTATAAAAGGTCAATCTAGTTCTTACTAAATAACTGTCATATCACATTACTTCCAATGAAGAGAGTCGGATTATGAAAGGTTGATACCTATAGTCAATGTAGATCATAGAGACTCTTGTGATGGATCATTTTACCTACCTCTAAAAATGCATATGCTCTATGAAGGATTTGATAAAATAAAATAAAAAACTCATTTCTTCTTTGTATACTTGGAATTAAATTAGCTTATGAAATAAGGTAGTTGTTCAATGAGAGAGAACATACTTTCCTATCATTAGTGTAACAATGAGGAATATACTTACAACTCCTCAGTTGCTCTTCTACTCAAATGAAGAAGCAAGGAAACCACCAAGTGGGATAAGACCACATGATTAGCCTCATAAGCAAAACAAGAATCTAAGTATGGAGATGGGAGTACTAGTGAAGTAAAGTTCAATTTACCTTCATTTCATTTCTCTTCTCCTGTGTCTGTTGTTCCTCAAACAAAATGATGATGAACAGAAAACAGTGGTAAAAAATAAGTGGGGGAAAAAGTGGGTTGCCATTCTTTTTTGTTCCATCAAAGGCCACAATAACATGTGAAAGCATGGTGATTTCACAATGATTTTGGTCCATGAAATGTAATGCTTATTGTTATAATAACTGTTCCTGTAATATTGTAGTTAAGAAAAAATGATGTCGATTAGGATGTTTTTAATACAACACCCTTAGCATATGTTTGAACATATAAGACCAACAAACCCATCCTCGAAGAAATTGATCAATTTTAGTTTCAGACTTAACTTTGAGATTCATTTCATCTACTAGTATTTCAATGACGTGTTTTTACATACGAGGATTCCATTTTGAATAAAAAAATCTGATTGAAAACTTTCAATAAAGAAGTAATTATCATATCAAATTCTTGAAAATACAATCAACAAAGAAGTAAATATAAAGTATCGACATGAGACTCAACTCAAACAACAGATAGAATCGATGCATGTTCTCACGTAGCCTTAAGTGTTGTCAAGAAGGTACTCTACTGATACAATGTCAAACCTTCACAGCCTTGTATATTCCAATCTTGTCAATCCTTAATTGTTACTTCCACTACACGTTTGTCTTAATCCTCACCAAACCCTCTTTCAACCCAAAGTGACCAACTTTTAAAAGAAAAGAAGAAAAACCAAATCCATACATTTTAGATACAGAATCTTTGACATTTCCTTGTGGAAGTTTTTAATGCAACAAAAGGCTTACCCACCCATTTCCTCCTCCACTCCCCTCTGTTGGCCCCTAAAGATTCAATCTTTGGACCAAAAAACAGCTTCAATGGGCGATATCCTTGTAGCAGGAAGACAAGAAATGGAAAATTGGAGCCATTTAGGAGAAAGAGTAAGAGAAAAAGATCACCATGAAGAATTGAAGATGGTAGTTTTGATTCAATGGGTGACACTATTGATTGATAGACCAAAGATTTTGCTTTCCCATTTTTGCAAGAGCAAACAAGGAAACCATAAAAGAAAAAAAGAAATAGATATCATTTGCCATATCACTAATTGCTAAATTGAAGAAGAATCATTGAATACCCACCAATAAAACAATCACCTCCCTATGCACAAAATCAACAACATCTCATCAATGGGTTCCTTTCCTACTCATTTATGAAAACAGCTTCCCCCAACTCCTGTCCACTTCTTGCTTCCTCTTCCCTTTTGAGGTAATCACCATCTCTCCCTTTCCCCTCACAGTTCCTAAAAAGCCCCATTGCTAGTGAGAGCTGAATTTTGAGCCATTGCTTTGTCTTTCATTTGTTTCTTCTGTTGGATTCTACTGAAAACCCTCTTTCTAAAAGCTCAGACAAAGTGATGCTCACGTTCTTCTTCTTCATTTGAGTCTTCCCCACAAGTAAAAGCTGCCCATTTGTTATCTCAAAATTCTCTCTCAGACCCACTTTTGGCTCTTCTGGGTTTGAAGTTTTGGTCCCTTTTGGGCAATGGAATATCACCCCACCACCACCACGATACCACCACGCTTTAGCTCGTTGTAGTTTTCCCCCTTGGAAAAAAGCTTGCTCCTTTTTTATCTGAATTGCTAAAGAATCTCAGACTTCAGTCTCACTGTGGGTGGAGTCCTTGTTAAAATGGAGTTTCCAAAGCCCAAAAGTCTGAGGCAGGAGCTGTAGCTCTTGTAAGAAAGACTGCTTTCTTCTGTTTTCTGGAGAAAAAAGGTGCTTTCAGGGGGTTCCTTTCTGGTGTGTTTCTTTTGCATGTGAAGAAAAAAGGGAGGAGCTTTTCTGGTTTCTGGCTGTTGATTCCAGATGGGTTTTGGCTCCTTCGCCTCCATTTTGGTTCTCACTCTGTTCTTCAAGCTTTCAGCTTCTCAACAGCCCAACACAGATGGGTATTTCGTCTCTGAGTTCTTCAAGCACATGGGTAAAGCTTCCTCTCCACTTTACAACTCCTCATCTCCGGTTTGTTCCTGGCTAGGAGTGTTCTGTGATTCCCAGAAAGAGTACGTTGTGGGTTTAGTGGCTTCAGGGTTGGAACTCTCTGGTCCAATCCCTGACATCACAATTGGGAAGCTAAGCAACCTCAAGACTCTAGATCTCAGCAGCAACAGAATCACTGCTTTGCCTTCAGATATGTGGAGTTTAAGCTCTCTCAAAACCCTCAATCTGTCTTCTAATCAGATTTCTGGCTTCCTTCCTAACAACATTGGCAATTTTGGTGGTTTGGAAACGCTTGATCTATCTGGAAACAGCTTAAATGGGGAAATCCCTCCGGCTGTTGGGTCTTTACGCAGCTTGCGAGTTCTTAAGCTTGGTGGAAATGGGTTTGAAGGTAGGATTCCAGCTGGGATTCTGAATTGCATGTCATTGGTTGATTTGGATATCTCGTTGAATAAGCTAAATGGGTCATTACCAGATGGATTTGGAGCTTCATTTCCAAATCTCCAAAGGTTGAATCTTGCTGGAATTGGGATTGAAGGAAGAGACTCCGATTTTTCGGAGATGAAGTCTTTGGCTTTTCTCAACATTTCTGGGAATTTATTCAAAGGTTCAGTTTTAGGTTTGTTTCATGAAGGATTAGAGGTGATGGATTTAAGCAGGAACAAGTTTGAAGGTCATATCTCTCAGGTACAACTCAGTTCCAACTTGGTTTATCTAGACTTGTCAGAGAATGAGTTGAGTGGAGAAATGTTTGGGGATTTCAGTCAAGCTAATAATCTCAAGCATCTCAATCTTGCATTAAATAGATTCTCCAGGAAGGAATTCCCAGAAATCACTGAGGTTCGGGGTCTAGAGTATCTGAACTTGTCGAAAACTGGCCTCATTGGTTCGGTTCCTGGTGAAATTTCCAAACTTGGGAATCTCAATACACTTGATCTCTCTGATAATCATCTCACTGGGGATATTCCTTCTTCATTGACCATGAAAAGCCTCCAAATTCTGGACATTTCAAACAACAACATGTCTGGCGGAATCCCTTCACAAGTGCTTCAGAAGCTTCCATCGATGTTGAGCTTCAACTTCTCTTACAACAACTTTACCTTCTGTGGTGGTCCGGAAATCTCGTCCGAGATGGTCCAAACTCGGTTACATGGCTCATCAAACAGCTGCCCCATTGCTGCAAATCCAGATCTCTTCAAAGAAAAAGCCCGCCACCACAAGGGACAAAAGCTTGCCATAGCATTAACCATCTCGATGGTCACCTTGCTCGTTGCTCTACTGCTGTTCTTAGCCTTTGGCTGCAGGAGGAAGTCCAGAATGTGGCCAGTGAAGCAAATGTCATACAAGGAAGAACAGAACATTTCGGGGCCCTTCTCTTTCCAGACCGATTCAACAACATGGGTTGCTGATGTGAAGCAGGCTAATTCGGTCGGGGTAGTGATTTTCGAGAAGCCATTGTTGAACATCACATTCGCTGATCTCTTGGCAGCAACTTCAAACTTCGATCGTGGCACTCTTCTAGCCGAGGGCAAGTTTGGTCCTGTCTATAGTGGATTCCTACCCGGTGGAATCCATGTGGCTGTTAAAGTACTTGTGCATGGCTCTACATTGACAGAACAAGAAGCTGCTCGAGAGCTCGAGTACCTCGGTCGAATCAAGCACCCTAATCTCGTCCCATTGACTGGTTATTGCCTTGCTGGAGAGCAGAGGATTGCCATCTATGACTACATGGAGAATGGCAACTTGCAGAATCTCTTGCATGATCTCCCACTCGGTGTTCAAGCGACTACAGACGATTGGACCACGGAGACATGGGAGAAAGATGACAACAATGGGATCCAAAATGTGGGCTCTGAAGGTTTGTTAACAACATGGGCATTCAGACACAAGATTGCTCTCGGGACAGCTCGTGCCTTGGCATTCCTCCACCATGGATGCTCTCCACCAATCATTCACAGAGATGTCAAGGCCAGCAGTGTCTACTTGGACTATAACTTGGAGCCAAGGTTGTCCGACTTTGGGTTAGCTAAGGTCTTCGGAAATGGGTTGGACGAGGAGATTGCTCGTGGCTCGCCTGGTTACTCGCCACCAGAGTTCTCTGACCCAGATTATGACATTCCAACACCTAAGTCTGATGTCTATTGCTATGGGGTCATTCTGTTTGAGTTGATCTCAGGGAAGAAGCCGGTTCAAGATGACTATCATGAAGAGAGAGATGGCAGTTTAGTTAGTTGGGTTAGAGGGTTGGTGAGAAAGAACCAAAGTCTGAGAGCTATTGATCCGAAGATTCGAGGTACGGGATTGGATCGAGACATGGCAGAAGCTCTGAAGATTGGTTACCTATGCACAGCTGATCTTCCATCGAAGCGGCCGAGCATGCAGCAGGTAGTTGGACTTCTTAAAGATATTGAACCAAGAAGTTAGGGAAGAAAAGCTTGCTCTTTATTTATCGCCCTTACTTTATAAGTTAAATCCATTTTTCCTTCAACATTTTGCTGTGTGATATGTACAGTAGTGGTAGAAAGAACTAAGAAGTCCTTGAAACAGATGTTTTAGGGCAGATTTTCCATCCTTTTCTTTTGGTTCCTATGATGATATGATCACCATCACATCCCCACATTGTCATTGCTGGTATCACAGAAGGTTAATTGATACATTGAAAAAAGTTTCAATCTTTGGACACCAACACTGTGTTTACAGTGCATTTATTCTAGCATTCATGAACTGCCGCTGTTGAATTGTTTGGGCAGGGAGCCAATATTTAAGCAGGGACTCAGCAATGGTTGGTTGCTGCAGAACCAGAATCGGACCAATAAAGCATCCGGGTTCTATTCAGTACGATCTGATTTGAACCCGAAACCAATAAGTTCTTAATCCTAAGTATCAAAATCGAAACAGATCCCGGAACCAATAAGTTCTTAATCCTAAGTATCAAAATCGAATCACAATGATACTCCGAACCAATCAAGATCCAGGATTCAATTCCAAGTCCAGTTTGAGAGCATCTGTATGATCGTCGCTGCGACTTGATATTAGGGATCTAAAACTTTGAAGCGAATTAGGGGAAGAAACTATGAAGTAGGAGTGGTAAAGAAGGTGGTCCTAGCGTGAGTAAGAGGAGTTTTGTTGGATTGGCGTGAATTTCTTCTCCTAATTCGCTTCAAATTTTCAGATCCCTAATATCAAGTTGCCGCGACGATCATCAAACAACACTGGCTGGCTGAGAGCCATAAATTTGGTCATAGGAACTCTGTTGGTTCATCTTCACAAGAGAGGGGCATAGAACTAACAACATTTGGGCATGTGATCTGCATTATGAGCCCTAGTGTTGCTTGTAAGGTCTTCATGTGGGGGAACCTGCTTGTGATGTTCTGCAATTTGCATGATTAGAGGGGAAAGACTTAAAGAATGAAAGCTGGCAGAGCATGAGAAAGAATAGAGGTTTCTTCATAATAAATCCAATTCTCTGACACACAAATGGTGGTAAGCATGATCTCTTTGTAGGAAGAGAAGAAACAAATGGGGGAAAAGGGATTAAATTCTCAAGGTGATTGGTTAGTTTGTTTAGTCATGCATGTGCTGACAAGTTTGACTAATTGCAGAGAAATCAACTCTTTAATCTCCTTTTCTTTCTAGTACTTTTATCACCAAGTATATGTTTAATCCATGTAGTATTTCAGTTAAACAAATCCTTATGCTACATCTAAAAGCAACATAGCATGCAATACCTAATTCAGAAAACACATGATCAAATTACTTACAAAGATGAACTACCTAAAGGAAACCACCCAAGTATTCTAGCCAATCCAATATGATTGATTGTTATTATTATTCAATGGAGGCCGGAGCCAAGAATGAGGTACATAGTATAGCGATTAAATAGGAAGGGAGATAGACAGAAGGATGGACAAGTTCACCCATCAACATGAGAGAACATCAAAATAATGAAGAAATCCCAATGCAAACAACAGCTGAGAGAAGCGATCATAAGCGGGGAGAAGCGTTCAGATGATCAAGACGGACGTGGGGGGCTTCAGCGCATGGTCAGAGTCTAAATGTAATTAAGGCTCTGCCTTTGTTTTTCATACACGAGGTAATTCTTGGAGATTTGGTGGCAAAAACGATTTGAGGATCTTGCAGGGTGATTGAGAATTATTGATTTGTACCTTCGAGATGCATCTTCATTTACTCATTAGCGACCATTGAAGATATTTCTTGCTTCTATTCAGTGAAATTCCTTATTTATGCTCAATTTGGTAATGGGTGTCAATGCTACTTATCTTGGTTCTCCTACTCGATAATAGGCTGATTTTGTTCTTCATATTTGGGAAGGTTTCAAGGGTTGAACTTACACGATATAAATTGGTCGGTGGGGGGTTGATGGATTGATTGGTGGCACCTAGTCTAGGCCAAGTTTGGTAGGAAAATTTATGCTCACAACAACAAAAGTACTCTACATTTCCTCCCTCATCTTCTTGAGCAATGTAACAAGACCCTTGTATTTTATGTTTGGTGGGAACAATTATTGTATAGAGTGTGTGTCATTCACATGTTTCAACCTCTCCAACATCGATTCATGGGCAAGACTCAAAAGGCAAAGAATCCTTGTGTAGTTGTGTTTGTGTTCTTTTTCTCTCTTCAATGAAAGCTAGAGTGCCCATTCCCCTCTCCCACGTTGTGCCTTTACTAGTGCCATGAGTGTGTATCCCATCCAACTCTAGGAAAAAAATCAATCTTCACCCAAAAGTTCGTTCGCTTCGATTTAATCAAAGTTTCAAATATAAAACATGTATATTGTATCATCATTTTACACGATGATTTTTTTTATCTAGATACAATTTTACTTATCATTAATGCTAAACAAGGTTACGTATTTCATGTCTATGATATTGATTGATTTCTAATCTTTTGCACACCTCACATCGGTAGCATACAAGAGAATAATATGACGACTCAAACAATGACCTCACATAAGAAAGTTAACAAATACTACCGAAGGGGTTAGCAGCCAGAGAGAGGATGGAAAGCCACCCTAAATTTTGAACAGTAAACTTCCATGTTAAAATTGCTGGACCAAACCTTTGTTCGCTGTAGGATTTTCAATAGGAAAAATGAAAATTTTCTAGCTCGAACTACAAAGTAAGTGATTATGTAGTCTCGGGAGGAGTTACGGTGCTAATTGTACAAGAGTTAGCACCGTCCTAACCAAGGGTTAGTAGTGATTTAGCTTAGGTGTTGTATTGATTTTATAATAATTCGTAGTGATTTCGTTGTTTTTAGTAGCGTTTTTTGCTAGTTATCACGGTGCTAACCCTACCTAATCCCATCCTGTAGTCTCATCTTTGAAGAAAACTTGTTTACTGTTATGAAACTAATGGAAAATACAAACAACTACAAGAGAAGATTAGAGAGGGAAATACACAAGAGAAGAGAGGGGAAGAGTTCTTCTTATTCATTCTCCACTTTTGATACAATAATATGCTCTATTTATAGGCACACTTTTGTAACCACTACATCCTTATATCAATGCATATGAATAAGAGATAATAATGTAGGAATAGGGGTTACATGTAACTCCTAAGTGAGCATCTAATGTGGTAATGGCAATGGTCATCCATATATCAATATTTACATAATACTCCCCCTTGGATGACCGCTAGATTGCATTACGCTATCTCATACTGCCTCATTAAAAACCTTACCAGGAAAACCCATTGGGAAAAACCATGGTTAAGGGAAAAAGAGTGCAGTGCGTATATGCTCCCCCTCATGACCACATCACTTCAGATTATTGAGTTGGTGAACTCAAATTTCACGAACAACTTTTAGAAAGATTGTTGTCGGGAGTGAGTTGGTGAACAATCTTCTAGATTGTAAATTTGATGCATGATCTTTAGATTTTCTTCATACATGATCGTCAGGATCATTTCCTTTGAAAATAGTTCATAACCACAAGTCCTTTAGATATGGTGGATCACAAAGTGTAACGAAATACATTCAGGACTTGTCTATTATAGTTTGTTTTGTTTCTATATATAACAGTTATATCACCATATGTATGAGATAGTTCGTCTCCGATCAACCAATATGAGGATCAAATGGTATTATAGGATATGAATATATAGTTCACCAAATATCTCTTTGATAATACCATAATAGAACAATCGCACATATTGTTCCCGGAGGTAACTAAGTATTTTCCAACGTTCCAACGAGGGAAACATTGTATCTTGCTAATATTATCAACACCAAAATGATAGTTTATATGGTGCTTGGTTAGCAAGGTGCATTGGTGCTCTGATGCATCAACATATGGTACTTCAGGACCTAATGTTTTACTTCTTTCTTGATTTCATAATGGATCTTTGGTCACTTCTAGTGATCTTAGGATCCTAATGTTATTTGATGAACACAATTCGTTCATGCAAAATTACTTTCCCACTTTTTCAACATTACCTTCCTTGCCCATAAAAAGAATCTTAAATCCTTCAATTTAACTTATGTCTCTAAGCAATCAACATCTTTAGGAAGCTCTTCAGGAGCTCCAATAATACTCATATCATCAACATAATATGCGATCGTCACAAAAAAACTTGACTAAAACAAATTGAAGCAAGCAATTCTTTCATATCAAGAAAGATATTAACAAAACACACATCATAGAAACATATGAACTAGACAAAGCACCCTTATAAAACACTACTCATACTTTAAAGTAAATCACAACTCATAAATCAAGAATTTAAAATCCTTGAAGCACATAAAGACAACACAACTATATATGCACAATGCAAATGCTCTAATGACTATCCGGATTTTACCTTTTAAGGTCCATTCACCCTACTGTTGTAGGTGTTCACTTAGACGAGTATTTCACATTCGTCTATATTTTCTCAACCCACACAAGGGATTTTCTTAGTCTATCGATATATGTTCTCGAGAACTTTACTTGTTTACTTCAGGTAAATTAATCCTTCTAGGAGTTTCAAATATATATAACATCTTCAGGGAATTCAAACAAATAGGCTATCACAACAATTTTCAAACATTGATTTGAAAAAGTAGTTGCATCCACCACAGGGGAGTATAACTCCTCTTAAACAATGATAGGTCTCTTCGAGAAACCCATTGCAAAACATTATGTGATATCTCTCACAATTTCATACTTTCCAATAGCACAAAAATTTGTTTGTATCCCGCTAGTTTTGCCATTTTTTAGGTGCAAGGACTTCTGGTCCTTAAATTTTATGCTCCTTGAGCAAGTTTCATGATTTCTTTCTATATTGGTCAATAACATCATCATTTGCATGCATCAATAGAGTTTTACTCTTGATCCTCACTTGTACATATCATATTCAGTACTGAAGTACAACAAACAAATTTCATCGACAATTATTTCATTACGGTTCCAGTATTGTAGTCTAATATGGTTTTGAGATCTCTTCGCTTTCACAATTTTCAGAGACATGTGTTCTTCTGGAACTAAAATTATATTTTATTCTTGGTTACTTTTCTTGAGTTTTCATGTCCTCGAGTTGATCATTCTAATTACAGCTCCTTTTCTTTCTCGAGGATGTTTATCATTGGAACCGATTGGTCTATCACGCTTCATGCGCTCTTTCATACACATTTTTTTATATTAGAGTATCCAACAAGGATATCAAATTTAGTTGGAGCATTCACAGCTAGTATATATGACTTGGTCACTTCGTATGGCCAGTAAAGGCATTTGATAGTTGGTAATGATAATTCATCTTATGAACTTCAGGTTCATGTTTCTTAATTTGAGGATCAAAACTAGACAATGGTAACTCATTCCAACTCATCTCTTTGCCTAGCTGTTTTTTTTCTCTCCCCCTTAATGTTGGAAAAGTAATCCATCAAAACAATATTTCGCAAACAAATTTCCCATTCGGGATTCATACCCAACACAAATTCTCAATTTCCAACGAGAATCCACTTAAGATACTGTGGTGGAGCAATTGGGATGTATGCGGCACACCCTGGTATTCTCATATGAGAAATATTAGGTTTCTTACAAAAACCATTTGTAAAAGGGGGGAACTTATGATAACTTGTTGGTTAGATGTGAACCAATACTATCACTTTCCAGCTAGCATGTCCTCGACAAGAGACCAGAAGGCTCAGTTTGTTCTCTTAAGCAAAGTGATGTTTGATTGGATAACCATAAAAATGTATCCATAGTGAGGCAACCAATCTCGCAAACATCGGGTTGCGATTAGATAAAATACATCCCCAGATACCTGCTTCTTCTCCGGTCCGGAGGGGTTACGAGCAGTTGCTCATGTGATCATCCATTTGATGTAGGAACTCATAAAATTCACAAATGATCCACATGACTGATGTATTGTTCTGCATACACGTCCATAAAACCTCAAGAGATTTCCCAACTCTTATACAAGCGATGATCAATTGTTCTATTCTCCTTGAGAACAAACATGACATAATAACTCTTTTAGTTGAAGAGTTCTTTGACTTCTCATATGATGTTCTCATGAATTCTCAAAGAACTTTTTTTCACATCAAGATCCGGGATGGTCTAACCGGACCAACCAATTATCAAGTTATCAAATCTTGTAAACTTCTGGTTTACACTTTTATGTGTACTGATTGTACTAATATACATGTAGTACATATTTGTGATGCAAATATTAGTTTCACTATTTTCTTGATAAGATATTCTTTTTACGAATATCCTTTTAATTGGGTAATGCATCATCACTAGGTAGTTTGGTTCCTTCAGGCCACAAAATTAGCTCCCTTTAAAGCTTTATCATATTTTGTACCATATTTCACCCTTCCGGGGACTTATGATTTGATGCATTCTTAGTAAACACAAATTCATAGTGAATATCATCACAAATTGTTATCACGAGTACATAATTTAGTTACTTCAGGTAACCAAACATAAGCTCTTCAGAAGTTTTTTCTTATTTATGTACTCTACCATATAGTATATATGCAATTTTTCTAATACTCATACTTTATAAAAACATAATAAAAGTAATAAATGAGAATATTTCAAACTTAAGATAAAATTGATGAATTTATCAAGTTAATTGTTCTAGATAAAGGTTATAAAAAATTATGCATGAAAAATAACGTCACAATAAAACATAAAAGAAATAAGAATCATAATACTACAATTATGAAAATTAAATAAGATTTATTTGGAACAATACCATCACTAACTAGATGATTTTAAATTTATATATGCGTTTCATTATACATTATAATGTACAACAGGTACATTATGTTATCATGACTTTGATAATGCAATTATGGTGTCATCCTTATTTATAATTCTCCTTTTTCTCCTCTTTTCTCACTTCTGGTGAAGATATCCATACAATACATTTATCATATATATAATTATGTTTATAGTTTCATTCACTTAGGGGAATCGATTATTTCATTCACTTCTAGGAATGAAAATGTCTCAAGTGCAATATCATTTTCATCTTTAATGGAGAATATACCAACTTATAATACAAAAAATATGTTCCATAATATTGATATTGCATCAGCATATTTGAATTTGCTCTTCCCTTTGATTCTTGATAGAATAAAGTCTTTTGCGTACAACGGGTACGAGACAAATGCACTTTTCCATTACAATGGTAACATACAAAACCAGTATTATGGTTACCATGTCCACTTCTTTCTTTGCCCTTGGATTCTTCAATTTCCACTTCTGGGGAATATAACTCATCACTTATATTACTTTTCTTGTTAATCCATATAGATCGACGTGATAAAATATCAATGGATATGAGAAGTAGCACCCATCTTGATATATTAGAAAGGGATAATCTCAACACAAATAAGACAATACGATAAGAAAGGATCTAAGAAATACATACCTTGATCATATTGTGATCTTACTCCAATATCTTAGATTACGTCGAGAGTCTTTGAGGCTTGAGCAATGATAATTTTGGCAGAGCTTCGTGCTGATAACGTGTTATGAAACTAATGGAAAATACAAACAACTACAAGAGAAGATTAGAGAGGGAAATACACAAGAGAAGAGAGGGGAAGAGTTCTTCTTATTCATTCTCCACTTTTGATACAATAATATGCTCTATTTATAGGCACACTTTTGTAACCACTACATCCTTATATCAATGCATATGAATAAGAGATAATAATGTAGGAATAGGGGTTACATGTAACTCCTAAGTGAGCATCTAATGTGGTAATGGCAATGGTCATCCATATATCAATATTTACATAATATTTACTTGCTTCCCTGCAAGTAAAAAATATTGGGAACGAGCTTGCTAATAGTTGTGGGTGGAGAACGATTCTGGACCAGGTCTTGCTAGCTCTGGACCAAAGAAAGGGCCTTTGAGCCCACTTATCATCATCAAGCCCACTTTCAAGATGCCTCAGCAAGTTTTTGTAAACAGCTCCGCACTCAAATAACGTTCGGCCCATGACAATCGTCCCATGCTAACCAGATCAATGAATCCTTTAGTTCTGTAGTTTCAACGGCAGGAAGACAGCTCGCTTTGTTTCAGATAGTCGATTTGAATTCCACGAATTTATGAATCTGTGTATTCCGCTAATCTTTCATAGAATTTGTGCCGAAAGCGAGTGCTTTTTTGTTGGGAACAGGTGGTGTTAGTACTTAGTAGTGGACCTATCGTAAAGTATTTTCACGCAAGGAAATGATGCTCTACCAAAAGAAGAAAACGTGGGGAATTTGAGTTCACAGAATTCTATTCTCAGTGATATTCAAGGGAACCCACCTTCAACACACACTAGCACTAAGGCCTTAGAGAGAATATATTGAAGTAGATCCAACCAGATGTGTAATGGACTTGTTCCTTTTCTTGGACCGAGTGGACCGAGTGGAAGGTTTGTCATCATATCCTTTGAGAGTTCAAAAGTTCGAAACCGACAACCAATAACAAAGTCACAAAGACATCAACAATCAAGTGTGTTGCGGCATGTAAAGGATTAGAGGTTCATCTTTACATGGCGACTTTGGTCTTAAATTCAATTCTTGGAAAACTTTTTCCAAAGGATTTAGACCCGAAAATCTTCCTTAGATTGTAGTACACGTCTTGAAATCAATCTCAAACAATGCATATATGTTGAGTTTTCATGATCAAGGAGCCTACTATGAAGAAACTTCTTTCCTTCGTAGCCAGCTAGCAACTCCCAAAGTTGTGAACTTGAAATCGTCGAAATAATCTTGATGTATGTGTCAAAATTAGGAGCAAAATGTACCCGAATGTCCAGATTCAAATGTACCCGAATGATCACAATGTAAAAGTTCAGGAGCCAATCTAGTAAAGAAAAATAGAAGTAGGGCAGAAAACAAAACTTTTCCACAAGGCCTAAACTCCGAGGGAATATCCAACGGCCAGGATCAAAGCGCATGAGGATTTCATTAACCGTGGTAAAGTCGGAGAGAGTTGGGCTAACCTAAATCCTATAAAAGAGGAATTTGGCTTTACAAGCAGGAGAAAAGTCGCCGTCCTTCTCCCTCAAATCCCTCCAAATCCTCGCCGTTACACCGAGAGAGAAATCCGTCGAGCAACTATGTCGGACGAGGAGCACCAGTTCGAATCCAAGGCTGATGCCGGTGCATCCAAGACCTATCCTCAACAAGCGGGTACTATTCGCAAGAATGGGTACATCGTTATCAAGAACCGCCCTTGCAAGGTCAGTATCACATCCATCCTTTACGATTGTTAAATCTGTGACCTTTTCTTGATCTGGGTTTGCGTTTTTTTCATTGGATCTTTGATGGGTTATTCTCTGATCTTTTATTGATCGGTGATACTGATGAGACTGATGGATTGATTCATTGTCACTCGTTGTTCTTTCTCTGCAGAATAGCTTAGGTTTTGTTTATGTATTTTATGGGCTGTTAATGGTGATTTGCTTAGCTGATTGGCAACTATTTGTATTTGGAGATGAAATTTTCGTCAGCCGGTTACTGTGATTTCAATTGGAGTTTGGTTCTTATCGGATATGGTGAAGAATTGAATGGAATATAATGGAACGGTCGTTAATAGTAATACAGAACTGTTTGGGGATGATAGAAGTCACAACCTTTTTTCCTTCAGAACTGTGTTTTTGTGATTCATTAATTGGTGTCTTTCTTCTTGGATTGTTTTGCTTTCAAACAGGTTGTTGAGGTTTCCACCTCAAAGACTGGCAAGCATGGCCACGCTAAGTGTCACTTTGTAGCCATTGATATCTTCAATGGCAAGAAGCTCGAGGATATTGTTCCTTCATCCCACAATTGTGATGTAATTTTGCAGTTCCTCTGCTGGTTCCCTATACGTCTTTTATATATGTGTGTTGTGTGCAACTCTTGATTGAAGTAGGTTGATTTTGATTTTCGCTTTACAGGTTCCACATGTCAACCGTACCGATTATCAGCTCATCGACATCTCTGAAGATGGCTTTGTAAGTTCCGATTGAGGTTGCAAAAGTTTCATGCTTTTGTATCACTTGAACACGGGATTTCCAGTACTTGCTTTGTTGTTGACTTCACTGAGATTTTAGCTAATCTAGTTGCTTTTTTCACTTGAAGGTGAGTCTTCTGACTGAAAATGGAAACACCAAAGATGATCTGAGGCTTCCCACTGATGAGGCTCTGCTTGCTCAGGTAAGAATAAAATTTAACCCTCCTTTTCCAGCAGCTTGTTATTTCTTTTGTATGGCTTTTTTCGCAGCTGTTGGAGTTTATAAACTGAACTCTCTGTTGGTTCTTGTTTTTCGATCAGATTAAAGATGGGTTTGCAGAAGGTAAGGATCTCGTGGTGTCGGTCATGTCAGCAATGGGAGAGGAACAGATCAATGGTCTCAAGGACATTGGCAAGAACTAGAGGAAGAAGATGATGCTGTAGCATTTTAGCTATAGTTGATTGCAAAACGACTGTTTTTTTATGGGAGCTAACGATGATTCTTATCTCTACTATGAATGTCTCTGAACTAGAACTTCCTTTTTTTTTATCAAGAATGTGTTGGTTGTGGTGTTTGAGAAAAAATGCTCATAATGTTTGTTCTTGAAGTTGTTAGAAAGAAAAGCCAGGTCAAGCAGCTGCCGCTTGATTTCCTGATGATGATCTGTTCTTAAGTTGGATGTGCTCATATATGTACATGGTTTGCCTAGCCATTTTAGGACCAAGTAGAGGCCTAATCGTTCGTGATTGAGCCTTTACTCTTTAGGTCCCGTATGCCCACTCGCTCTCATGCTGATGGTAAATGTTAGTTCTGTACTTTGCTGCAATTTGGAACAGATAAGTTGCAACAAATCGGTAAGGACTGGTTGGTTCAGTCACTAGTACGTGGGTCTACTTGGTAAAAAAGTGTACATCTCTGGTGATATGTGAAGATAGAAAGCAGAGGTTACATTCTGCTTCATTTCACAGATCGATCTTCATGAGCTATTTGTACGAGTTCATCCATGATACAATGGGATGATAGATCAGGGCTTATACTAGAAGATGCAACAATCCTCCAATCTTATATACACAGTAGAGTTTTGTCTACTTTTCTCTATTTCAAATTTCCAGCAAGAGTGAGTGTAGGAAGAACAATTTGGTCTTTACAATTAATTGTTTATTTCATATAAAAATGTTAATATCAGAATTTGAACACCGGTCTCTTCAAACAAAGACAACAATCACAACCAATTATACTAAATAAATTTGTTGTATTTTTTTGAATACAAAACATAGACGAAGTTAAACTCTGAGAATATGAGGACTTTTCCAACATGATTAGCAAGCCCACTAAGTCTACCGTATGTAGTATTCAATTTAAATATAAATTTTGTGTCTTTTTTTTTTATCTTTGTTCTTCTCTCTTTCTAACTTTCTCCGAAATTCACTACAGCGTGCAATAGTTTGCGCCCCTTTCACTTGCCAGTACAAGGCCGTCTTTGAAAATTAATCTTCCGGTATGTCTTGGCACTACAATTTTATTGATGGGCATTTAAGCTGGGCAAGTAGAAGATGTCAACTCTGATATCAATCCGAACAGAATCGAGTTCAATAAATGGAGTTGCAGAAGGAGGATTAGAAATTGGTTTTTTGGTTGAAACATATGCCTCTTGAAATTGATGATAGAGTGGATAAAATTTTGGTTGTACGACAAAGGGTGGTGGCTATTGGATCTTTAGGTTTATGATTTTTGCATCTATCACAACCTATTTCTATCTTAAAACGAGGAACCATTGATGGATTAATTTGGGCGGATTTATTCGATCAATTTTTGGCAGATTCCAAAGGGGTACCATCACAGATTTCGAGCGATTTTTCCGAAATGCCATTTTCTTTCGTTTTTGGGGGCTACAGATCACGGAATCAGGTTGTGGCTATTCTCCACCGATAATGAAGTATATTGATCCTACTCTCCACGGATGATAAGTCCATTAAGCATCGATTTGGGCCAATTTATTTTTGGATGACATTTTCCTGTTTTTTTGGGCGACGAAAGGCCATTTTCTTTGGATATTGAAGGCTACAGCTCACGGATTCGCCCTAAAGCTATTTTTCAACGATGATTGAGTCCATTAAGCACCGATTTGGGCGGATTTATTCCGGGTCAATTTTTGGCAGATTCCAAAAGGGGTATCATCACAGATATGGGGCGATTTTTCCGAAATGTCGTTTTCTTTCGATTCTGGAGACTACATATCACGAAACCGGGTAGAGGCTATTCTGCACCGATAATGAAATCTATTGATCTTATTCTCCACGGATGATAAGTCCATTAAGTACCGATTTGGGCCAATTTATTTTCGAATGACATTTTTGTAATTTTTTGGGCGACGAAAGGCCATTTTCTTTGGATATTGAAGGCTACAGATCACGGATTCAGCCTGAGGCTATTCTCCAACGATGATTGAGTCCATTAAGCACTGATTTGTGCTGATTTATTCCGGGTCAATTTTTGGCAGATTCCAAAGGGGGTACCATCACAGATTTCGGGCGATTTATTCGAAATGCCATTTTCTTTCGATTCTGGAGGCTACAGATCACGGAATCAGGACGATGCTGTTCTCCACCGATAATGAAGTCTGTTGATCCTATTCTCCACGGATGATAAGTTCATTAAGCATCGATTTGGGCCAATTTATTTTCGGATGACATTTTCGTAAATTCTTGGGCGACGAAAGGCCATTTTCTTTGGATATTGAAGGCTACAGATCACGGATTTGACATGAGGCTATTCTCCAACGATGATTGAGTCCATTAAGCACCGATTTGGGCTGATTTATTGCGGGTTAATTTTTGGCAGATTCCAAAGGGGTACTATCACCGATTTCGGGAGATTTATACGAAATGCCATTTTCTTTCGATTCTGGAGGCTACAGATCATGGAATCAGGCCGAGGCTATTCTCCACCGATAATGAAGTCTATTGATCCTATTCTCCACGGATGATAAGTCCATTAAGTACCGATTTGGGGAAATTTATATTCGAATGGCATTTTCGTAATTTTTTGAGCGACGAAAGGCCATTTTCTTTGGATATGGAAGGCTACAGATCATGAATTCGGCCTGAGGCTATTCTCCAACGATGATTGAGTTAGTTAAGTACCGATTTGGGCTGATTTATTCCGGGTCAATTTTTGGCAGATTCTAAAGGGGTACCATCACAAATTTCGGGCGATTTATACGAAATGCCATTTTCTTTCGATTCTGGAGGCTGCAGATCACGGAATCAGGCCGAGGCTATTCTCCACCGATAATGAAGTCTATTGATCCTATTCTCCACGGATGATAAGTCCATTAAGCACCGATTTAAGCCGATTTATTTTCGATGGCATTTTCCAAAATTTTTGGGCGACAAAAGGCTATTTTCTATGGATATTGAAGGCTACAGATCACGGATTCGGCCTGAGGCTATTCTTCTACAATAATTAAGTCCATTAAGCACAGATTTGGGCGGATTTATTCTAGGTCAATTTTTTGCAGATTCCAAAGGGGTACCATCACAGATTTCGGGCGATTTTTCCGAAATGTCATTTTCTTTCGATTTTGGAGGCTACAAATCACGATATCGGGTAGAGGCTATTCTCCACCGACAATGAAATATATTGAACCTATTCTACACGGATGATAAGTCCAATAAGCACCAATTTGGGTCAATTTATTTTCGAATGACATTTTCATAATTTTTTGTGGGACGAAAGGCCATTTTCTTTGGATATTGAATGCTACAAATCATGGATTCCGCATGAGGCAATTCTCCAACGATGATTGAGTCCATTAAGCACCGATTTGGGCTGATTTATTCCGGGTCAATTTTTGGCAGATTCCAAAGAGGTGCCATCACAGATTTTGAGTGATTTATCCGAAATGTCATTTTCTTTCGATTCTGGAGGCTACAGATCACGGAATCAAGCTGAGGATATTCTACACCGATAATAAAGTCTATTGATTCTATTCTCCACGGATGATAGGTCCATTAAGCACCGATTTAAGCCGATTTATTTTCGGATGACATTTTCTTAATTTTTTGGTCGACGAAAGGGTATTTTCTTTGGATATTGAAGGCAACAGATCACGGATTCGGCCCGAGGCTATTCTTCAACAATAATTAAATCCATTAAGCACAGATTTGGGCGTATTTATTCTGGGTCAATTTTTAGCAGATTCCAAAGGGGTACCATCATAGATTTCGGGCGATTTTTCCGAAATGTCATTTTCTTTTAATTTTGGAGGCTACAGATCACGATATCGGGTAGAGGCTATTCTCCACCGATAGTGAATTCTATTGAACCTATTCTCCACGGATGATAAGTCCAATAAGCACCGATTTGTGCCAATTTATTTTCGAATGACATTTTCGTAATTTTTTGTGCAACGAAAGGCCATTTTCTTTGGATATTAAATGCTACAGATCACGGATTCTCTCTGAAGCTATTTTTCAACGATGATTGAGTCCATTAAACACCGATTTGGGCGGATTTCTTTCGGGTCAATTTTTGGCAGATTCCAAAGGGGTACCATCACAGATTTCGAGCGATTTATCCGAAATGCCATTTTGTTTCAATTCTGGAGGCTACAGATCACAAAATCAGGCCGACGCTATTCTCCACCGATAATAAAGTCTATTGATCCTATTCTCCACGGATGATAAGTGCATTAAGCATCGATTTGGGCAAATTTATTTTCGGATGGCAATTTCGTAAATTCTTGTGCGTCGAAAGACCATTTTCTTTGGATATTGAAGGCTATAGGTCACGGATTCGACATGAGGCTATTCTCCAAAGATGATTGAGTCCATTAAGCACCGATTTGGGCGGATTTATTCTGGGTCAATTTTTGGCAGATTCCAAAGGGGATTTATTCTGGGTCAATTTTTGGCAGATTCCAAAGGGGTACCATCACATATTTCGGGCGATTTATCCGAAATGCCAATTTCTTTCGATTCAGTCTACAGATCACGGAATCAGGCCGAGGCTATTCTCCACCGATAATGAAGTCTATTGATCCTATTCTCCACGGATGATAAGTCCATTAAGCACCGATTTGCGCAATATATTTTCGGATGACATTTTCTTAATTTTTTGGGCGACGAAAGACCATTTTCTTTGGATATTTAAGGCTACAGATCACGGATTCGGCCTGAGGCTATTCTCCAACGTTGATTGAGTCCATTAAGCACCGATTTGGGCTGATTTATTCCAGGTCAATTTTTGGGAGATTCCAAAGGGGTACCATCATAGATTTCGTGTGATTTATACGAAATGCAATTTTATTCCGATTCTAGAGGCTACAGATCACGGAATCAAGCCGAGGCTATTCTTCACCGATAATAAAGTCTATTGATTCTATTCTCAACGGATGATAGGTCCATTAAGCACTGATTTAAGCCGATTTATTTTCGGATGGCATTTTCTTAATTTTTTGGTCGAGAAAAGGGTATTTTTTTTGGATATTGAATGCTACAGATCACGGATTCGGCCTGAGGCTATTCTTCAACAATAATTAAATCCGTTAAGCACAGATTTGAGCGGATTTATTCTGGGTCAATTTTTAGCAGATTCCAAAGGGGTACCATCATAGATTTCGGGCGATTTTTCTGAAATGTCATTTTCTTTTGATTCTGGAGGCTACAGATCACGATATCGGGTAGAGGATATTCTCCATCGATAGTGAATTCTATTGAACCTATTCTCCACGGATGATAAGTCCAATAAACACCGATTTTTTTTTTCCAAGTAAGATCGAGATACAAAAGTTCAACCTCTACCCGAACCCCAAAACAAACTATAAAAGCAACCACCCTACAAAATCAAAGGACGCTATCTCTACAGGGGACAGCAACAGGGCTTGACTTGCCACTCTATGGGCAGCCCAGTTGGCAGTCCTCGGAACCGCACTGAAAACAAAACACGAGGAACAGGACCTCACCAACTGAACACAATCACGAAGCAAGGGCCCACCCACAGAATCTTCACAGCATCTCCCATTAAGTTGACGAATGACTACTTCACAATCTCCTTCAATGATGACGCGGGGAAGCCTACGAGAGATAGCAAGAGAGATGGCGTCCCTTGCAGCCAAAAGTTCAGCCAGATAAGGATTGGAAACTCCAGGGTGATGGAACCCCAAGGCCAAAAAAACTTGCCCATCTGATCCTCGGGCAACGAGTCCTGACGAGCAATCCGGGGCACGAACAGCGGCATCGAAATTAACCTTGATAAAACCATCTGGGGGGCCAATCCAACTGACAAGGTGAGGTGACGATTGAGGGCGGGGCAGAGAGGCTAGGGGCTGGGAGGAGATTGAGGAGAATTCTTGGACTTGGAAGAAGAATTGACGGGCAAGCGAAGAGGCTAGTGGTTGAGTGAATTCAAAGACCACTTTATTTCTAGATTTCCAAATTCTCCAAAGTAGGCAAATGCAGGGGAGATAGTGGATTTGGAAGTTCGCCGAGTTCATAACATGTCGCCACCAAATACCGAAGTTCTCAGTTGGGGCGGAAATAATTAAACAGCTTAAACCCACCATATGCCAGAGCTCGAGAGCAAGGGGACAATGGAGAAAGAGGTGCTCAATGCTTTCCTTGCCAACCCAACACACTGGGCACCTAGCTCGACATCTTACTCCTCGAGATTTAAGGGCCGTCATAGTTGGCAAGATAACTCTCAGACATTGCC
Organism: Linum tenue; assembly: GCA_946122785.1. NCBI lineage: Eukaryota > Viridiplantae > Streptophyta > Magnoliopsida > Malpighiales > Linaceae > Linum > Linum tenue. Next base: position 522,658 of record CAMGYJ010000006.1, on the reverse strand, counting down.
AAATAAAGATTTTAAGCTTAGGTGGAACGTCAAGAGACCACGTTTTTTTCCAAAATGGAGGGTCAAAGATGGAAACCGTCGCTTTTTGGGTGAGAATTAATAAATTGTCCAAGGCAAGATGATACCCTGTTTTGACTGAGTAGGTTCCAGTTTTAGTGAAGTGCCACACTAACTTATCCTCTTGTTGAAGCATGGGAACTACCATGTTACGAATGATCCCGACTGATTTTTCTTCAAACCAATGTCTTAATCTAGGAATATGCCAACCTCGCCGATCTTCTGTGATGAAAAAGGACACCCTTGGGTTAAAATTAACTTCATGTCTCCTGAGGATAGGAGGGGATGGCTTATCTGCTAGTAGCCAATTATCTTTGAAGGCCTCCACTTTAGTACCATCACCTATCTGCCACCGCATGCCTTGCACAAGCAGTTCTCTCCCAAATAAGATACTTCTCCAACCCCATGAAGGATTAGAGCCAATGGTGGCTTCCATAATCGTACTTCCATTGAAATATCTTCCCTTGTACATCCGGCTAATGAGCGAGTTGGGATTAGTCCACCAAGAAACACCGATTTGTGCCAATTTATTTTCGAATGGCATTTTCGTAATTTTTTGTGCAACGAAAGGCCATTTTCTTTGGATCTTAAATGCTACAGATCACGGATTCGCTCTGAAGCTATTTTTCAATGATGATTGAGTCCATTAAACACCAATTTGGGCGGATTTATTTCGGATCAATTTTTGGCAGATTCCAAAGGGGTACCATCACAGATTTCGAGTGATTTTTCCGAAATGCCATTTTCTTTCGATTCTGGAGGTTACAGATCACGGAACTGGTTAGAGGCTATTCTCCACCGATAATGAAGTCCATTGATCCTATTCTCCACGGATGATAAGTCTATTAAGTACCGATTTGAGACAATTTATTTCGAATGACATTTTCGTTATTTTTTGGTCGACGAAAGGCTATTTTCATTGGATATTGAAGGCTACAGATCACGGATTCGGCCTGAGGCAATCCTCGAACGATGATTGAGTCCATTAAGCACCGATTTGGGCAGATTTATTCCGGGTCAATTTTTGGCAGATTCCGAAGGGGTACCATCACAGATTTCGGGCGATTTATCCGAAATGCCATTTTCATTCAATTCTGGAGGCTACAGATCATTGAATCAGGCCGACGCTATTCTCCACCGATAATAAAGTCTATCGATCCTATTCTCCACGGATGATAAGTGCATTAAGCATCGATTTGGGCAAATTTATTTTCGGATGGCATTTTCGTAAATTCTTGGGCGTCGAAAGGCCATTTTCTTTGAATATTGAAGGCTATAGGTCACGGATTCGACATGAGGCTATTCTCCAACGATGATTGAGTCCATTAAGCACCGATTTGGGCGGATTTATTCCGGGTCAATTTTTGGCAGATTCCAAAGGGGTACCATCACAGATTTCGGGTGATTTATACGAAATGCCATTTTCTTTCGATTTTGGAGGCTACATATCACGGAATCAGGCCGAGGCTATTCTCCACCGATAATGAAGTCTATTGATCCTATTCTCCACGGATGATAAGTCCATTAAGCACCGATTTAAGCGGATTTATATTCGGATGGCATTTTCCTAATTTTTTGGGCGACGAAAGGCTATTTTCTTTGGATTTTGAAGGCTACAGATCACGGATTCGGCTTGAGGTTATTCTTCAACAATAATTAAGTCCATTAAGCACATATTTGGGCGGATTTATTCTGGGTCAATTTTTTGCAGATTCCAAAGGGGTACCATCACAGATTTCGGGCGATTTTTCCGAAATGTCATTTTTTCCGATTATGGAGGCTTTAGATCACGATATCGGGTAGAGGCTATTCTCCACCGATAATGAAGTCTATTGAACCTATTCTCCACGGATGATAAGTCCACTAAGCACCGATTTGTGCCAATTTATTTTCGAATGGCATTTTCGTAATTTTTTGTGCAACGAAAGGCCATTTTCTTTGAATATTAAATGCTACAGATCACAAATTCGCTCTGAAGCTATTTTTCAACGATGATTGAGTCCATTAAACACCGATTTGGGCGGATTTCTTTCGGGTCAATTTTTGGCAGATTCCAAAGGGGTACCATCACAGATTTCGAGCGATTTTTCCGAAATGCCATTTTCTTTCGATTCTGGAGGCTACAGATCACGGAACTGGGTAGAGGCTATTCTCCACCAATAATGAAGTCTATTGATCCTATTCTCCACGGATGATAAGTCCATTAAGTATCGATTTGGGCAAATTTATTTTCGAATGACATTTTCGTAATTTTTTGGTCGACGAAAGGCTATTTTGTTTGGATATTGAAGGCTACAGATCACGGATTCGGCCTGAGGCTATCCTCGAACGATGATTGAGTCCATTAAGCACCGATTTGGGCAGATTTATTCCGGGTCAATTTTTGGCAAATTCCAAACGGGTACGATCACAGATTTCGGGTGATTTATACGAAATGCCATTTTCTTTCGATTTTGGAGGCTACAGATCACGGAATCAGGCCGAGGCTATTCTCCACCGATAATAAAGTCTATTGATCCTATTCTCCACGGATGATAAGTGCATTAAGCATCTATTTGGGCAAATTTATTTTCGGATGGCATTTTCGTAAATTCTTTGGCGACGAAAGGCCATTTTCTTTGGATATTGAAGGCTACAGATCACGGATTTGACATGAGGCTATTCTCCATCGAAGATTAAGCACCGATTTGGGCTGATTTATTGGGGGTCAATTTTTGACCGATTCGAAAGGGGTACCATCACCGATTTCGGGAGATTTATACGAAATGACATTTTCTTTCGATTCTGGAGGCTACAGATCATGGAATCAGGCCGAGGCTATTCTCCACAGATAAGGAAGACTATTAATTCTATTTTCCAGGGATGATAAGTCCATTAAGCACCGATTTAAGCCGATTTATTTTCGGATGGCATTTTCCTAATTTTTTGGTCGACGAAAGGCTATTTTCTTTGGATATTGAAGGCTACAGATCACGATTTCGGCCCGAGGCTATTCTTCAACAATAATTAAATCCATTAAACACAGATTTGGGCGGATTTATTCTGGGTCAATTTTTAGCAGATTCCAAAGGGGTATCATCATAGATTTCGGGCGATTTTTCCGAAATGTCATTTTCTTTTGATTCTGGAGGCTACAGATCACGATATCGGGTAGAGGCTATTCTCCACCGATAGTGAATTCTATTGAACCTATTCTCCACGGATGATAAGTCCAATAAGCACCGATTTGTGCCTATTTATTTTCGAATGGCATTTTCGTGATTTTTTATGCAACGAAAGGCCATTTTCTTTGGATATTAAATGTTACAGATCACGGATTCGCTCTGAAGCTATTTTTCAACGATGATTGAGTCCATTAAACACCAATTTGGGCGGATTTATTTTTGGTCAATTTTTGGCAGATTCCACAGGGGTACCATCACAGATTTCGAGCGATTTTTCCGAAATGCCATTTTATTTTGATTCTGGAGGCTACAAATCATGGAACTAGGTAGAGGCTATTCTCCACCGATAATGAAGTCTATTGATACTATTCTCCATGGATGATAAGTCCATTAAGTACCGATTTGGGACAATTTATTTTCGAATGGCATTTTCGTAATTTTTTAGGCGACAAAAGGCTATTTTCTGGATATTGAAGGCTACAGATCACGGATTCGGCTTGAGGCTATCCTCGAACGATGATTGAGTCCATTAAGCACCAATTTGGGCAGATTTATTCCGGGTCAATTTTTGGCAGATTCCGAAGGGGTACCATCACATATTTCGGGCGATTTATCCGAAATGCCATTTTCTTTCGATTCTGGAGGCTACAGATCACGGAATCAGGCCGACGCTATTGTCCACCGATAATAAAGTCTATTGATCCTATTCTCCACGGAGGATAAGTCCATTAAGCATCGATTTGAGCAAATTTATTTTCGGATGACATTTTCGTAAATTTTGGGCATCGAAAGGCCATTTTCTTTGGATATTGAAGGCTACAAGTCACGGATTCGACATGAGGCTATTCCCCAACGATGATTGAGTCCATTAAGCACCGATTTGGGCGGATTTATTCCGGGTCAATTTTTGGCAGATTCTAAAGGGGTACCATCACAGATTTCAGGCGATTTATCCGAAATGCATTTTCTTTCGATTCTGGAGGCTACATATCATGGAATCAGGCTGAGGCTATTCTCCACCGATAATGAAGTCTATTGATCCTATTCTCCACGGATGATAAGTCCATTAAGCACCGATTTAAACGATTTATTTTCGGATGGCATTTTCCAAATTTTTTGGGCGACGAAAGGCTATTTTCTTTGGATATCGAAGGCTACAGATCACGGATTCGGCCTGAGGGTATTCTTCAACAATAATTAAATCTATTAAGCACAGATTTGGGCGGATTTATTCTGGGTCAATTTTTTGCAGATTCCAAAGGGGTACCATCACAGATTTCGAGCGATTTTTCCGAAATGCCATTTTCTTTCGATTCTGGAGGCTATAGATCACGAAACTGGGTCGAGGCTATTCTCCACCGATAATGAAGTCTATTGATCCTATTCTCCACGGATGATAACTCCATTAAGTACCGATTTGGGCCATATTATTTTCCAATGGCATTTTCGTAATTTTTTGGGCGACGAAAGGCCATTTTCTTTGGATATTGAAGGCTACAGATCACGGATTCGGCTTGAGGCTATTCTCCAACGATGATTGGGTCCATTAAGCACCGATTTGGGCGGATTTATTCCGTGTCAATTTTTTGCAGATTCAAAAGGGGTACCATCACAGATTTCAGGCGATTTATCCGAAATGCCATTTTCTTTCGATTCTGGAGGCTACAGATCAAGGAATCAGGCCGACTCTATTCTCCACCGATAATGAAGTCTATTGATCCTATTCTCCACGGATGATAAGTCCATTAAGCATCGATTTGGGCAAATTTATTTTCGGATGGCATTTTCGTAAATTCTTTGGCGACGAAAGGCCATTTTCTTTGGATATTGAAGGCTACAGATCACGGATTTGACATGAGGCTATTCTCCAACGAAGATTGAGTACATTATGCACCGATTTGGGCTGATTTATTGGGGGTCAATTTTTGACCGATTCGAAAGGGGTACCATCACCAATTTCGGGAGATTTATAGGAAATGCCATTTTCTTTCGATTCTGGAGGCTACAGATCATGGAATCAGGCCGAGGCTATTCTCCACAGATGAGGAAGTCTATTGATCCTATTCTCCATGGATGATAAGTCCATTAAGTACCGATTTGGGCCAATTTATATTCGAATGGCATTTTCATAGTTTTTTTAGCGACGAAAGGCCATTTCCTTTGGATATTGAAGGCTACAGATCACGGATTCGGCCTGAGGCTATTCTCCAACGATGATTGAGTCCATTAAGCACCGATTTGGGCTGATTTATTCCGGGTCAATTTTTTGCAGATTCTAAAGGGGTACCATCATAGATTTCGGGTGACTTATACGAAATATCATTTTCTTTCGATTCTGGAGGCTGCAGATCACGAAATCAGGCCGAGGTTATTCTCCACCGATAATGAAGTCTATTGATCCTATTCTCCACGGATGATAAGTCCATTAAGCACCGATTTAAGCCGATTTATTTTCGTACGACATTTTCCTAACTTTTTGGCGACGAAAGGCTATTTTCTTTGGATATTGAAGGCTACAGATCACGATTTCGGCCCGAGGCTATTCTTCAACAATAATTTAATCCATTAAGCACAGATTTGGGCGGATTTATTCTGGGTCAATTTTTAGCAGATTCAAAAGGGGTACCATCATAGATTTCAGGCGATTTTTTCGAAATGTCATTTTCTTTTGATTCTGGAGGCTACAGATCACAATATCGGGTAGAGGCTATTCTCCACCGATAGTGAATTCTATTGAACCTATTCTCCACGGATGATAAGTCCAATAAGCACCGATTTGTGCCAATTTATTTTCGAATGGCATTTTCATGATTTTTTGTGCAACGAAAGGCCATTTTCTTTGGATATTAAATGCTACAGATCACGGATTCGCTCTGAAGCTATTTTTCAACGATGATTGAGTCCATTAAACACCGATTTGGGCGGATTTATTTTTGGTCAATTTTTGGCAGATTCCAAAGGGGTACCATCACAGATTTCGAGCGATTTTTCCGAAATGCCATTTTATTTTGATTCTGGAGGCTACACATCATGGAACTGGGTAGAGGCTATTCTCCACCGATAATGAAGTCTATTGATACTATTCTCCACGGATGATAAGTCCATTAAGTACCGATTTGGGACAATTTATTTTCGAATGGCATTTTCGTAATTTTTTAGGCGACAAAAGGCTATTTTCTTTGGATATTGAAGGCTACAGATCACGGATTCGCCCTGAGGCTATCCTCGAACGATGATTGAGTCCATTAAGCACCAATTTGGGCAGATTTATTCCGGGTCAATTTTTGGCAGATTCCGAAGGGGTACCATCACATATTTCGGGCGATTTATCCGAAATGCCATTTTCTTTCGATTCTGGAGGCTACAGATCACAGAATCAGGCCGACGCTATTATCCACCGATAATAAAGTCTATTGATCCTATTCTGCACGGATGATAAGTCCATTAAGCATCGATTTGAGCAAATTTATTTTCGGATGGCATTTTCGTAAATTTTGGGCGTCGAAAGGCCATTTTCTTTGGATATTGAAGGCTACAGGTCACGGATTCGACATGAGGCTAATCTCCAACGATGATTGAGTCCATTAAGCACCGATTTGGGCGAATTTATTCCGGGTCAATTTTTGGCAGATTCCAAAGGGGTACCATCACAGATTTCAGGCGATTTATCCGAAATGCATTTTCTTTCGATTCTGGAGGCTACATATCATGGAATCAGGCCGAGGCTATTCTCCACCGATATTGAAGTCTTTTGATCCTATTCTCCACGGATGATAAGTCCATTAAGCACCGATTTAAGCCGATTTATTTTCGGATGACATTTTCCTAACTTTTTGGGCGACGAAAGGCTATTTTCTTTGGATTTTGAAGGCTACAGATCACGGATTCGGCTTGAGGTTATTCTTCAACAATAATTAAGTCCATTAAGCACAGATTTGGGCGGATTTATTCTGGGTCAATTTTTTGCAGATTCCAAAGGGGTACCATCACAGATTTCGGGCGATTTTTCCGAAATTTCATTTTTTCGATTATGGAGGCTTATGATCACGATATCGGGTAGAGGCTATTCTCCACCGATAATGAAGTCTATTGAACCTATCCTCCACGGATGATAAGTCCAATAAGCACCGATTTAGGCCAATTTATTTTCGAATTGCATTTTCATAATTTTTTGTGCGATGAAAGGTCATTTTCTTTGGATATTGAATGCTATAAATCACAGATTCTCCTTGAAGCTATTTTTCAACGATGATTGAGTCCATTAAGCACCGATTTGGGCAGATTTATTCCGGGTCAATTTTTGGCAGATTCCAAAGGGGTGCCATCTCAGATTTTGGGTGATTTATCCGAAATGCCATTTTCTTTCAATTCTGGAGGCTACAGATCACGGAATCAAGCAGAGGCTATTCTCCACCGATAATAAAGTCTATTGATTCTATTCTCCATGGATGATAGGTCCATTAACCACCGATTTAAGCCGATTTATTTTCGGATGGCATTTTCCTAATTTTTTGGGCGACGAAAGGCTATTTTCTTTGGATATTGAAGGCTACAGATCACGGATTCGGCCTGAGGCTATTCTTCAACAATAATTAAATCCATTAAGCACAGATTCGGGCGGATTTATTTGGGTCAATTTTTAGCAGATTCCAAAGGGTTACCATCATAGATTTCGAGCGATTTTTCAGAAATGTATTTTTCTTTTGATTCTGGAGGCTACATATCACGATATCGGGTAGAGGCTATTCTCCACCGATAGTGAAGTCTATTGAACCTGTTCTCCACGGATGATAAGTCCAATAAGCACCGATTTGTGCCAATTTATTTTCGAATGGCATTTTCGTAATTTTTTGTGCAACAAAAGGCCATTTTCTATGGATATTAAATGCTACAGATTACGGATTCGCTCTGAAGCTATTTTACAACGATGATTGAGTCCATTAAGCACCGATTTGGGCGGATTTATTCCGGGTCAATTTTTGGTAGATTCCAAAGGGGTACCATCACAGATTTTTTGCGATTTTTTCGAAATGCTATTTTCTTTCGATTCTGGAGGCTACAGATCATGGAATCAGGCCGATGCTATTCTCCACCGATAATGAAGTCTATTGATCCTATTCTCCGCCGATGATAAGTGCATTAAGCACCGATTTGGGCCAATTTATTTTTCGGATGGCATTTCGTAATTTTTTTGGCCACGAAGGGCCATTTTCTTTGGATATTGAAGGCTACATATCACGGATTCGGCCTGAGGCTATTCTCCAACGATGATTGAGTCCATTAAGCACCGATTTGGGCTGATTTATTCCGGGTCAATTTTTGGCAGATTCTAAAGGGGTACCATCACATATTTCGGGCAATTTATACGAAATGCCATTTTCTTTCAATTCTGGAGGCTGCAGATCACAGAATCAGGCCGAGGCTATTATCCACCGATAATAAAGTCTATTGATCCTATTCTCCATGGATGATAAGTCAATTAAGCACCGATTTAAGCCGATTTATTTTCGAATGACATTTTCCTAATTTTTTGGGCGGTGAAAGGCTATTTTCTTTGGATATTTAAGGCTACAGATCACGGATTCGGCCTGAGGCTATTCTTCAACAATAATTAAATCCATTAAGCACAGATTTGGGTGGATTTATTCTGGGTCAATTTTTACCAGATTCCATAGGGGTACCATCATAGATTTCGGGCGATTTTTCCGAAATGTATTATTCTTTTGGTTCTGGAGGCTACATATCACGATATCGGGTAGAGGCTATTCTCCACCGATAGTGAAGTCTATTGAACCTGTTCTCCACGGATGATATGTCCAATAAGCACCGATTTGTGCCAATTTATTTTCGAATGGCATTTTCGTAATTTTTTGTGCAACGAAAGGCCATTTTCTTTGGATATTGAAAGACACAGATCACGAATTCGCCCTGAAGCTATTTTTCAACGATGATTGAGTCCATTAAGCACCGATTTGGGCGGATTTATTCCGGGTCAAATTTTGGCAGATTCCAAAGGGGTACCATAACAGATTTCGGGCGATTTTTCCGAAATGCCATTTTCTTTCAATTCAGGAGGCAACAGATCACGAAACCGGGTAGACGCTATTCTCCATCGATAATGAAGTCTATTGATCCTATTCTCCACGGATGATAAGTCCATTAAGTACCGATTTGGACCAATTTATTTTCGAATGACATTTTCGTAATTTTTTGGGCGACGAAAGGCCATTTTCTTTTGATATTGAAGGCTACAAATCAACTATTGGGCCTGAGGCTATTCTCCAACGATGATTGAGTCCATTAAGCACCTATTTTGGTTGATTTATTCAGGGTAAATTTTTGGCAGATTCCAAAGAGGTGTATCATCACAGATTTCAGGCGATTTATATGAAATGTCATTTTCTTTCGATTCTGGAGGCTATAGATCACGGAACTGGGTAGAGGCTATTCTCCACCGATAATGAAGTCTATTGATCCTATTCTCCACGGACGATAAGTCCATTTAGTACCGATTTGGGCCAATTTATATTCGAATGGCATTTTCGTACTTTTTTGGGCGACGAAAGGCCATTTTTTTGGATATTGAAGGCTACATATCACGGATTCGGCCTGAGGCTATTCTCCAACGATGATTGAGTCCATTAAGCACCGATTTGGGCTGATTTATTCCGGGTCAATTTTTGGCAGATTCTAAAGGGGTACCATCACAGATTTCGGGCGATTTATACGAAATGCCATTTTCTTTCAATTCTGGAGGCTGCAGATCACGGAATCAGGCCGAGGCTATTCTCCACCGATAAGAAAGTCTATTGATCCTATTCTCCACGGATGATAAGTCAATTAAGCACCGATTTTAAGCCGATTTATTTTCGGATGGCATTTTCCTAATTTTTTGGGCGGCGAAAGGCTATTTTCTTTGGATATTGAAGGCTACAGATCACGAATTTGGCCTGAGGCTATTCTTCAACAATAATTAAATCCATTAAGCACAGATTTGGGCGGATTTATTCTGGGTCAATTTTTAGCAGATTCCATAGGGGTACCATCATAGATTTCGGACGATTTTTCCAAAATATATTATTCTTTTGATTCTGGAGGCTACAGATCACGATATCGGGTAGAGGCTATTCTCCACCGATAGTGAAGTCTATTGAACCTGTTCTCCACGGATGATATGTCCAATAAGCACCGGTTTGTGCCAATTTATTTTCGAATGGCATTTTCGTAATTTTTTGTGCAACGAAAGGCCATAATCTTTGGATATTGAAAGACACAGATCACGAATTCGCCCTGAAGCTATTTTTCAACGATGATTGAGTCCATTAAGCACCGATTTGGGCGGATTTATTCCGGGTCAATTTTTGGCAGTTTCCAAAGGGGTACCATAACAGATTTCGGGCGATTTTTCCGAAATACCATTTTCTTTCAATTCAGGAGGCAACAGATCACGAAACCATGTAGACGCTATTCTCCACCGATAATGAAGTCTATTGATCCTATTCTCCACGGATGATAAGTCCATTAAGTACCGATTTGGACCAATTTATTTTCGAATGGCATTTCGTAATTTTTTGGGCGACGAAAGGCCATTTTCTTTTGATATTGAAGGCTACAGATCACGGATTGGGCCTGAGGCTATTCTCCAACGATGATTGAGTCCATTAAGCACCTATTTTGGTTGATTTATTCCGGGTCAATTTTTTGCAGATTCCAAAGGGGTACCATCACAGATTTCAGGCGATTTATCCGAAATGCCATTTTCTTTCGATTCTGGAGGCTACAGATCACGGAATCAAGCCGAGGCTATTCTCACCGATAATTAAGTCTATTGATCCTATTCTCCACGGATGATAAGTCCATTTAGCATCGATTTGGGCCAAGTTATTTTCTGATGGCATTTTTGTAATTTTTTGGACGACGAAAGGCTATTTTCTTTGGATATTGAAGGCTATAAATCACGGATTCTGCCTGAGGCTATTCTCCAACGATGATTGAGTCCACTAAGCACCGATTTTGGCTGATTTATTTCGGGTCAATTTTTGGCAGATTCCAAAGGGGTACCATCACAGATATCAGGCGATTTATCCGAAATGCCATTTTCTTTTGATTCTGGAGGCTACAGATCACGAACTCAGGCCGATGCTATTCTCCACCGATAATTAAGTCTATTGATCCTATTCTCCACGGATGATAAGTCCATTTAGCATCGATTTGGGCCAATTTATTTTCTGATGGCTTTTTCGTAAATTCTTGGGCAACAAAAGGCCATTTTCTTTGGATATTGAAGGCTACAAATCACGAATTCTGCCTGAGGCTATTCTCCAACGATAATTGAGTCCATTAAGCACCGATTTTGGCTGATTTATTCCAGGTCAATTTTTGGCAGATTCCAAAGGGGTACCATCACAGATTTCGATCGATTTTTCCGAAATACCATTTTCTTTCGATTCTGGAGGCTACAGATCACGGAATCAAACCGAGGCTATTCTCCACCGATAATTAAGTCTATTGATCCTATTCTCCACGGATGATAAGTCCATTAAGCACCTATTTAAGCCGATTTATTTTCGGATGGCATTTTCCTAATTTTTTTAGCGACGAAAGGCTATTTTCTTTGGATATTGAAGGCTACAGATCACGGATTCGGCCTGAGGCTATTCTTCAATTAAGTCCATTAAGCAAAGATTTGGGCGGATTTATTCTGGGTCAATTTTTTGGAGATTCCAAAGGGGTACCATCACAAATTTTGGGCGATATTTCCGAAATGTCATTTTCTTTCGATAGTGGAGGCTACAGATCACGAAATCGGGTAGAGGCTATTATCCACCGATAATGAAGTCTATTGAACCTATTCTCCACGGATGATAAGTCCAATAAGCCTCGATTTGGGCCAATTTATTTTCGAATGGCATTTTTCGTAATTTTTTGTGCGACGAAAGGCCATTTTCTTAGGATATTGAAGGCTACAAATCACAGATTTTCCCTGAAGTTATTTATCAACGATGATTGAGTCCATTAAACACCGATTTGGGCGGATTTGTTTCGGGTCAATTATTGGCAGATTCCAAAGGGATACCATCACAGATTTCGAGTGATTTTTCCGGAATGCCATTTTCTTTTGTTTTTTTAGGCTACAGATCACGGAATCAGGCTGTGGCTATTCTCCACCTATAATGAAGTCTATTGATCATATTCTTCACGGATGATAAGTCCATTTAAGCACAGATTTGGGCCAATTTATTTTCGGATTGCATTTTCGCAAATTCTTGTGCGACGAAAGGCCATTTTCTTTGGAAATTTATGGCTACAGATCACGGATTCTGCCTGAGGCTATTCTCCAACGATGATTGAGTCCATTAAGCACCGATTTGGGCGTATTTATTCCGTGTCAATTTTTGGCAGATTCCCAAGGGGTACCATCACAGATATCGGGCGATTTTTTCGAAATGTCATTTTCTTTTGTTTCTGAAGGCTAGAGATCACGGAATCAGGCCGAGGCTATTCTCCACCAGTAATAAAGCCTATTGATCCTATTCTCCACGGAAGATAAGTCTATTAAGCACCGATTAGGGCCAAATTATTTTCGGATGGCAATTTCGTGATTTTTTGGGCGGCGAAAGGCCATTTTCTTTGGATATTGGAGGCTACAGATCACGGATGTGGCCTGAGGGCTGTGGCTATTCTTCAACGATGATTGAGTCCAGTAAGATCCGATTTGGGCGGATTTATTCCGGGTTAATTTTTGGCATATTCCAAAGGCGTACCATCACAGATTTCTCGCGATTTTTTTGAAATTTCATTTTCTTTTGATTCTGGAGGCTACAGATCACGGATTCGGCCTGAGACTATTCATCAACGATGATTGAGTCCATTGAGCACTGATTTGGTAGGAAATGTTCCAGGTCAATTTTCGGCAGATTCCATAGGGGTACCATCTTAGATATCGGGCGATTTTTTCGAAATGTCATTTTCTTTCGATTCTTGAGGCTATAGATCACGAAATCAGACCGAGGCTATTCTCCACCGATAATGAAGTCTATTGATCCTATTCTCCACGGATGATAAGTCCATTAAGCACCTATTTGGGCTAATTTATTTTCAAATGGCATTTTCGTAATTTTTTGTGCGACGAAATGCCATTTTCTGTGGATATTGAGTACATTAAGCACCGATTTGGTCTGATTTATTCCGGGTCAATTTTTGGCAGATTCCAAAGGGGTACCATCACAAATTTCGAGCGATTTTTCCGAAATGCCTTTTTTTTCGTTTTTAGAGGCTACGAATCACGGAATCATGTTGTGGCTATTCTCCACCTATAATGAAGTCTATTGATTATATTATGCACGGATGATAAGTCCATTTAAGCACTGATTTGGGTCAGTTTCTTTTCGGATGGCATTTTCGTAATTTTTTGGTCGACGAAAGGCCATTTTCTTTGGATATTGAAGGCTACAGATCACGGATTCGCCCTGAAGCTATATTTCTAGGATGATTGAGTCCAATAAGCTCCGATTTGGGTGGATTTATTCCAGGTCAATTTATGGAAGATTCCAAAGGGGTACCATCATAGATATCGGGCGATTTTTTCAAAATGTCATTATCTTTCGATTCTTGAGGCTATAGATCACGAAATCGGACCGATGCTATTCTCCACCGATAATGAAGTCTATTGATCCTATTCTCCACGGATGATAAGTCCATTAAGCACCTATTTGGGCTAATTTATTTTCGAATGACATTTTCGTAATTTTTTGTGCGACGAAAAGCCATTTTCTTTGGATATTGAAGGCTACAGATCACGGATTCGCCCTGAAGCTATTTTTCAACGATGATTGAGTTCTTTAAGCACCGATTTGGGCGGATTTATTCCGGGTCAATTTTTGGCGGATTTCAAAGGGGTACCATCACAGATTTTTTGCGATTTTTTCGAAATGCTATTTTCTTTCGATTCTGGAGGCTAAAGATCACGGAATCAGGCCAAGGCTATTCTCCACCGATAATGAAGACTATTGATCCTATTCTCCACCGATGATAAATGCATTAAGAACCGATTTGGGCCAATTTATTTTCGGATGGCATTTCGTAATTTTTTTGGCGACGAAATGCCATTTTCTTTTTGATATTGAATGCTACAGATCACGGATTCGCCCTGAGGCTACTCTTCAACGATGATTGAGCTCATTAAGCACCGATTTGGGAGGAATTATTCCGGGTCAATTTTTGGCAGATTCCAAAGGGGTACCATCACAGATTTCCGACATTTTCCCGAAATGCCATTTTCTTTGAATATTTAAAGTTACAGATCACTGATTCGGCCTGAGACTATTCATCAACGATGATTGAGTCCATTAAGCACCGATTTGGTAGGATTTATTCCGGGTCAATTTTTGGATGTTTCCAAAGGGGTACCATCACAGATATCGTGCGATTTTTTTGAAATGTCATTTTCTTTCGTTTCTGGAGGATACAGATCACGGAATTAGGCCGGAGCTATTCTCCACCGATAATGAAGCCTATTTATCCTATTCTCCACGGAAGATAAGTCTATTAAGCACCGATTAGGGCCAATTTATTTTCGGATGGCATTTTCGTGATTTTTTGGGCGGTGAAAGGCCATTTTCTTTGGATATTGGAGGCAACAGATCACGGATGTGGCCTGTGGCTATTCTTCAACGATGATTAAGTCCATTAAACAGCGATTTGGGCGGATTTATTCCTGGTCAATTTTTGGCATATTCCAAAGGCGTACCATCACAGATTTCTCCCGATTTTTTTTGAAATGTCATTTTCTTTCTATTCTGGAGGCTACAGATCACGAAATCAGGCCGAGGCTATTCTCCATCGATAATGAAGTCTATTGATCCTATTCTCCACGGATGATAAGTCCATTAAGCACCGATTCGGGCCAATTTATTTTCGGATTGCATTTCGTAATTTTTTGGGCGACGAAAGGCCATTTTCTTTGGATATTGAATGCTACAGATTACGGATTCGGGCTGAGGGTATTCATCAACCATGATTGATTCCATTAAGCACCGATTTGGTAGGATTTATTCCATGTCAATTTTTGGCAGATTCCAAAGGGGTACCATCACATATTTTAGACCATTTTTCTGAAATGCCATTTTCTTTCGATTCTGGAGGCTATAGATCAGGAAATCAGGCCGAGGCTATTCTCCACCGATAATGAAGTCTATTGATCCTATTCTCCACGGATGATAAGTCCATTAAGTACCGATTTGAGCCTATTTATTTTTGAATGACATTTTCGTAATTTTTTGGTCGACGAAAGGCCATTTTATTTGGATATTGAAGACTAAAGATCACGGATTCGGCCTGAGACTATTCATCAATGATGATTGAGTCCATTAAGCACCGATTTGGTAGGATTTGTTCCAGGTCAATTTTTGGCAGATTCCAAAGGGGTAACATCATAGATATCGGGCGATTTTTTCTAAATGTCATTTTCTTGCGATTCTTGAGGCTATAGATCACGAAATCAGACCGAGGCTATTCTCCACCGATAATGAAGTCTATTGATCCTATTCTCCACGGATTATAAGTCCATTAAGCACCTATTTATGCTAATTTATTTTTTCGAATGGCATTTTCGTAATTTTTTGTGCGACGAAAGTCCATTTTCTTTGGATATTGAAGGCTACAGATCACGGATTCGCCCTGAAGCTATTTTTCAACGATGATTGAGTTCATTAAGCACCGATTTGGGCGGATTTATTCCGGGTCAATTTTTGGCGGATTTCAAAGGGGTACCATCACAGATTTTTTGCGATTTTTTCGAAATGCTATTTTCTTTCGATTCTGGAGGCTAAAGATCACGGAATCAGGCCAAGGCTATTCTCCACCGATAATGAAGACTATTGATCCTATTCTCCACCGATAATGAAGACTATTGATCCTATTCTCCACCGATGATAAATGCATTAAGAACCGATTTGGGCCAATTTATTTTCGGATGGCATTTCGTAATTTTTTTGGCGACGAATTGCCATTTTCTTTCGATATTGAATGCTATAGATCATGGATTCGCCCTCAGGCTATTCTTCAACGATGATTGAGCCCATTAAGCATCGATTTGGGATGAATTATTTCGGGTCAATTTTTGGCAGATTCCAAAGGGGTCCATCACATATTTCGGGCGTTTTATCCGAAATGCCATTTTCTTTCGATTCTGGAGACTACAGATCACGAAATCAGGCCGAGGCTATTCTCCACCGATTATGTAGTCTATTGATCCTATTCTCCACGGATGATAAGTCCATTAAGCATCAAGTTGGGCTAATTTATTTTTGGATGGCATTTTCGTAAATTCTTGGGCGACGAAAGGCCATTTTCTTTGGATATTGAAGGCTACAGATCACGGATTCGGCCTGAGGCTATTCTCCAACGATGATTGAGTCCATTAAGCACCGATTTGGGCGGATTTATTCCGGGTCAATTTTTGGCAGATTCCAAAGGGGTACCAACACAGATTTTGGGTGATTTATCCGAAATGCCATTTTCTTTCGATGCTGGAGACTATAGATCACGGAATCAAGCCGAGGCTATTCTCCACCGATAATGAAGTCTATTGATCCTATTTTCCACGGATGATAAGTCCATTAAGCACCGATTTGGGCAATATATTTTCGGATAGCATTTTCGTAATTTTTTGGGCGACGAAAGGCCAATTTCTTTGGATATTGAAGGCTACAGATCAGGGATTCGCCTTGTGGCTATTCTTCAACGATGATAAGTCCATTTAGCACCGATTTGGGCAAATTTATTCCGGGTCCATTTTTTGCAGATTCCAATGGGGTACCATCACAGATTTCTGGCGATTTTTCCGAAATGTCATTTTCATTCGATTCTGGAGGCGACAGATCACAGAATCAGGCCGAGGCTATTCTGCACCTATAATGTTGTCTGTTGATCCTATTCTCCACAGATGATAAGTCCATTTAAGCACCGATTAGGGTCAATTTATTTTCGGATAGCATTTTCGTAATTTTTTGGGCAACGAAAGGCCATTTTCTAAGGATATTGAAGGCTATAGATCACGGATTCGCCCTGAGGCTATTCTTCAACGATGATTGAGCCCATTAAGCATCGATTTGGGAGGAATTATTCCGGGTCAATTTTTGGCAGATTCCAAAGGGGTACCATCACATATTTCGGGCGTTTTATCCGAAATGCCATTTTCTTTCGATTCTGGAGACTACAGATCACGAAATCAGGCCGAGGCTATTCTCCACCGATTATGTAGTCTATTGATCCTATTCTCCACGGATGATAAGTCCATTAAGCATCAAGTTGGGCTAATTTATTTTCGGATGGCATTTTCGTAAATTCTTGGGCGACGAAAGGCCATTTTCTTTGGATATTGAAGGCTACAGCTCACAGATTCGGCCTGAGGCTATTCTTCAACTATGCTTGAGTACATTAAGCACCGATTTGGGCGGATTTATTCCGGGTTAATTTTTGGCAGATTCCAAAGGGGTACCATAACAGATTTTGAGCGATTTTTCCAAAATACAATTTTCTTTCGATTCTGGAGGCTACAGATCACGGAATCAAGCCGAGGCTATTCTCCACCGATAATAAAGTCTATTGATCCTATTCTCCACGGATGATAAGTCCATTAAGCACCGATTTAAGCCGATTTATTTTTGGACAGCATTTTCCTAATTTTTTTGGCGACGAAAGGTTATTTTCTTTGGATATTGAAGGCTACACATCACGGATTTGGCCTGAGGCTATTCTTCAACAATAATTAAGTCAATTAAGCACTAATTTGTGCGGATTTATTCTGGGTCAATTTTTTGCAGATTCCAAAGGGGTACCATCACAGATTTCGGGCAATTTTTCCGAAATGTCATTTTCTTTCGATTCTGGAGGCGACAGATCACAAAATCGGGTAGAGGCTATTCTCCACCAATAATGAAGTCTATTGAACCTATTCTCCATGGATGATAAGTCCAATAAGAATTGATTTGTGGCAATTTATTTTGGATGGCATTTTCGTAATTTTTTGTGCGACGAAAGGCCATTTTCTTTGGATATTGAAGGCTACAGATCACGGATTCGCCCTGAAGCTATTTTTCAACGATGATTGAGTCCATTAAACAACGATTTGGGCGAATTTATTTTGGGTCAATTTTTGGGAGATTCCAAAGGGGTACCATCACAGATATCAGGTGATTTTTCCGAAATTCCATTTTCTTTCGATTCTGGAGGCGACACATCACGAAAGCAGGTAGAGGCTATTCTCCACCGATAATAAAGTCTATTGATCTTATTCTCCACGGATGATAAGTCCATTAAGCATTGATTTGGGCCAATTTATTTTCGGATGGCATTGTCGTGATTTTTTGTGCGACGAAAGGCCATTTTCTTTGGATATTGAAGGCTACAGATCAAGGATTCAACTGGAGGCTATTCTTCAATGATGATTGAGTTCATTAAGCACCGATTTGGGCGGATTTATTCCGGGTCAATTTTTGGCGAATTTCAAAGGGGTACCATCATAGATTTTTTGCGATTTTTTCGAAATGCTATTTTCTTTCGATTCTGGAGGCTACAGATCACGGAATCAGGCCAAGGCTATTCTCCACCGATAATGTAGTCTATTGATCCTATTCTCCACCGATGATAAGTGCATTAAGCACCGATTTGGGCCAATTTATTTTCGGATGGCATTTCGTAATTTTTTTGGCGACGAAATGCCATTTTCTTTGGATATTGAATGCTACAGATCACGGATTCGCCCTGAGGCTATTCTTCAACGATGATTGAGCCCATTAATCACCGATTTGGGAGGAATTATTCTGGGTCAATTTTTGGCAGATTACAAAGGGGTACCATCACAAATTTCCGGCATTTTTCCGAAATGCAATTTTCTTTCAATTCCGGAAGCTCCAGATCACGGAATCAGGCCGGGGCTATTCCCCACCGATAATGAAGTCTATTGATCATATTCTCCACAGAAGATAAGTCCATTAAGCACCGATTTGGGCCAATTTATTTTCGGATGACATTTCGTAATTTTTTGGGCGACAAAAGGCAGTTTTCTTTGTATATTGAAGCTACAAATCACAGATTCGGCCTGAGGCTATTTTCCAACCATGATTGAGCCCACTAAGCAGCGATTTGGTAGGATTTATTTCGGATCAATTTTTGGCAGATTTTAAAGGTGTACCGTCACAGATTTCATGCATTTTTCCAAAGTGTCATTTTCTTTCGATTCTGGAGGTTCTAGATCACGGAATCAGGACGAGGCTATTCTCCACCGATAATCTCCTGAGGCTATTCTCCACTGATAGTGAAGTCTATTGATCCTATTCTCCACGGATAAAAAGTTCATTAAGCACCAATTTGGGACAATTTATTTTCGGATGGCATTTTCGTAATTTTTTGGGCGACGAAAGGCCATTTTCTTTTGATATTGAAGGCTACAGATCACGGATTCAACCAGAGGCTATTCTTCAAAAACGATTGAGTCCATTAAGCACCAATTTGGGCGGATTTATTCTGGGTCAGTTTTTGGCAGATTCCAAAGGGGTACCATTATAGATTTCACACGATTTTTCCGAAATGCCATTTTCTTTCGATTCTAGAGGCTACGGATCACGGAATCAGGCCGAGGCTATTTTCCACTGATAATGAAGTCTATTCATCCTATTCTCCACAGAAGATAAGTCTATTAAGCACCGATTTGGGACAATTTATTTTTGGATGGCATTTTCGTGATTTTTTGGGCGATGAAAGGCCATTTTCTTTGGATGTTGAAGGCTACAGATCACGGATTCAACCTGAGGCTATTCTTCAATGATGATTGAGTCCATTAAGCACCGATTTGGGCAGATTTATTCCGGGTCAATTTTTGGCAATTTCCAAAGGGGTAACATCATAGATTTCGGGCAATTTTTCTGAAATGTCATTTTCTTTCGATTCTGGAGGGTACAGATCACGGAATCAAGCCGAGGCTATTCTCCACCGATATTGAAGTTTATTGATCCTATTCTCCACGAATGATAAGTCCATTAAGCTCCGATTTAGGGCAATTTATTTTCGGATGGCATTTTCATAATTTTTTGGGCGACGAAAGGCCATTTTCTTTTGATATTTAAGGTTACAGATCACGGATTCGGCCTGAGACTATTCACCAACGATGATTGAGTCCATTAAGCACCGATTTGGTAGGATTCATTCCGGGTCAATTTTTGACTGTTTCCAAAGGGGTACCATCACAGATATCGGGCGATTTTTTCGAAATGTCATTTTCTTTCGTTTCTGGAGGCTACAGATCATGGAATCAGGTCGAGGCTATTCTCCACCGATAATGAAGCCTATTGATCCTATTCTCCACGGAAGATAAGTTCATTAAGCACCGATTTGGGACAATTTATTTTTGGATGGCATTTTCATGATTTTTTGGGCGACGAAAGGCCATTTTCTTTCAATGTTGAAGGCTACAGATCACGGATTTAACCTGAGGCTATTCTTCAATGATGATTGAGTCCATTAAGCACCGATTTGGGCAGATTTATTCCGGGTCAATTTTTGGCAATTTCCAAAGGGGTACCATCATAGATTTCCGGCGATTTTTCTGAAATGTCATTTTCTTTCGATTCTGGAGGCTACAGATCACGGAATCAAGCCGAGGCTATTCTCCACCGATATTGAAGTTTATTGATCCTATTCTCCACGAATGATAAGTCCATTAAGCACCGATTTAGGCCAATTTATTTTCGGATGGCATTTTCGTAATTTTTTGGGCGACGAAAGGCCATTTTCTTTGGATATTTAAGGTTACAGATCACGGATTCGGCCTGAGACTATTCATCAACGATGATTGAGTCCATTAAGCACCGATTTGGTAGGATTTATTCCGGATCAATTTTTTATTGTTTCCAAACGGGTACCATCACAGATATCGGGCGATTTTTTCGAAATCTCATTTTCTTTCGTTTCTGGAGGCTACAGATCACGGAATTATGCCGAGGCTATTCTTCACCGATAATGAAGCCTATTGATCCTATTCGCCACGAAAGATAAGTCTATTAAGCACAGATTAGGGCCAATTTATTTTCGGATGGCATTTTCGTGATTTTTTGGGCGGCGAAAGGCCATTTTCTTTGGATATTGGAGGCTACAGATCACGGATGTGGCCTGTGGCTATTCTTCAGCGATGATTGAGTCCATTAAGCACCGATTTGGGCGGATTTATTCCGGGTCAATTTTTGGCATATTCCAAAGGCGTACAATCACAGATTTCTCCTTATTTTTTTGAATGTCATTTTCTTTCGATTCTGGAGGCTACAGATCACGAAATCAGGCCGAGGCTATTCTCCATCGATAATGAAGTCTATTGATCCTATTCTCCACGGATGATAAGTCCATTAAGCACCGATTTGGGCCAATATATTTTCGGATTGCATTTCGTAATTTTTTGGGCGACGAAAGGCCATTTTCTTTGGATATTGAATGCTACAGATCACGAATTCGGCCTGAGGCTATTCATCAACGATGATTGATTCCATTAAGCACCGATTTGGTAGGATTTTTTCCAGGTCAATTTTTGGCAGATTCCATAGGGGTTCCATCACATATTTTAGACCATTTTTCCGAAATGCCATTTTCTTTCGATTCTGGAGGCTACAGATCACGAAATCAGGCCGAGGCTATTCTCCACTGATAATGAAGTCTATTGATCCTATTCTCCACGGATGATAAGTCCATTAAGCACCGATTTGAGCCTATTTATTTTCGAATGGCATTTTCGTAATTTTTTGGTCGACGAAAGGCCATTTTATTTGGTTATTGAAGACTACAGATCACGGATTCGGCCTGAGACTATTCATCAACGATGATTTAGTCCATTAAGCACCGATTTGGTAGGATTTGTTCTAGGTCAATTTTTGGCAGATTCCATAGGGGTACCATCATAGATATCGGGCGATTTTTTCTAAATGTCATTTTCTTTCGATTCTTGAGGCTATAGATCACGAAATCAGACCGAGGCTATTCTCCACCGATAATGAAGTCTATTGATCCTATTCTCCACGGATGATAAGTCCATTAAGCACCTATTTGGGCTATTTTATTTTCGGATGGCATTTTCGTGATTTTTTGGGCGACGAAATGCCATTTTCTTTGGTTATTGGATGTTGCAGATTACGGATGTGGCCTGTGGCTATTCTTCAACCATGAAGCACCGATTTGGGTGGATTTATTCCGGGTCAATTTTTGGCAGATTCCAAAAGGGTACCATCACAAATTTCGGGCATTTTTTCGAAATGTCATTTTCTTTCGATTCTGGAGGCTACAGATCATGGAATTAGGCCGAGGCTATTCTCCACCGATAATGAAGTCTACTGATCCTATTCTCCACGGATGATAAGTCCATTAAGCACCAATTTGGGCCAATTTATTTCCGGAAAACATTTCTTAATTTTTTGGGCGACGAAAGGCCATTTTCTTTGGATATTGAAGGCTACAGATCACGGATTCGGCCTGAGGCTATTCTTCAACGATGATTGAACCCATAAAGCACCAATTTGGGAGGATTTATTCTGGGTCAATTTTTGGCAAATTCCAAAGGGGTACCATCACAGATTTCGAGCATTTTTCCGAAATGTCATTTTCTTTCGATTCCGGAGGCTCCAGATCACGAAATTAGGACGAGGTTATTCTCCATCGATAATGAAGTCTATTGATCCTATTCTCCACTGAAGATAAGTCCATTTAGCACTGATTTGGGCCGATTTATTTTTTGATGGCATTTTCGTAATTTTTTGGGCGACGAAAACCGATTTTCTTTGGATATTGAAGGCTACAGCTCACAGATTCGGCCTGAGGCTATTCTTCAACTATGCTTGAGTACATTAAGCACCGATTTGGGCGGATTTATTTCGGGTAAATTTTTGGCAGATTCCAAAGGTGTACCATCACAGATTTCGGGCGATTTTTCCGAAATGCCATTTTCTTTCGATTATGGAGGCTACATATCATGGAATCAGACCGAAGCTATTCTTCAACGATAATGAAGTCTATTGATCCTATTCTCCATGGATGATAAGTCCATTAAGCACCGATTTGTGCCAATTTATTTTCGGATGGAATTTTCGTTATTTTTTGGGCGACGAAGAGTCATTTTCTTTGGATATTGAAGGCTACCGATCATGGATTTGCCCCGAGGCTATACGTCAACGATGATTGAGTCCATTAAGCACCGTTTTGGGTGGATTTATTCCTGTTCAATTTTTGGCAGATTCCAAAGGGGTCCATCACAGATTTCGGGTTATTTTTCCGAAATGTCATTTTCTTTCGATTCTGGAGGCTACAGATCACGGAATCAGGCCGAGGCTATTCTCCACCGATAATGAAGTCTATTCATCCTATTCTCTAGGAATGATAAGTCCATTGAGCACCGATTTAGGCCAATCTATTTTTCGGATGGCATTTTTGTAATTTTTTGGACGATGATATGCCATTTTCTTTTGATTTTGAAGGCTATAGATCACGGATTCGGCCTGAGGCTATTCTTCTACGATTATTAAGTCCATTAAGCACCGATTTTGGCTGATTTATTCTGGGTCAATTTTTGGCAGATTTCAAAGGGTACCATCACAATTTCGGGCAATTTTTCCGAAATGTCATTTTCTTTCGATTTTGGAGGCTACAGATCACGGAATCAGGCAGAGTCTATTCTCCACTGATAATGAAGTCTATTGATCTTATTATCCACAGATTATAAGTCCATTAAGCACCAATTTGGGCCAATTTATTTTCGAATGGGATTTTCGTAACTTTTTGGGCAATGAAAGGCCATTTTCTTTGTATTTTGAAGGCTACATATCACGAATTTGCCTTGAGGCTATTCTTCAACGATGATTAAGTCCATTACGCACCGATTTGGGCGGATTTATTCCGGGTCAATTTTTGGCAGATTCCAAAAGGGTACCATCACAGATTTCGAGCATTTTTCCGAAATGCCATTTTCTTTCGATTCCGGAGGCTCCAGATCACGAAATCAGGGCGAGGTTATTCTCCATCAATAATGAAGTCTATTGATCCTATTCTCCACGGAAGATAAGTCCATTAAGCACTAATTTGGGCCGATTTATTTTCTGGTGGCATTTTTCGTAATTTTTTGGGCGACGAAACCCGATTTTCTTTGGATATTGAAGGCTACAGATCACAGATTCGGCCTGAGGCTATTATTCAACTGTGATTTAGTACATTAAGCACCGATTTGGACGGATTTATTCCGAGTCAATTTTTGACAGATTCCAATGAAATACCATCACAGATTTCGTGCGATTTTTTCGAAATGTCATTTTCTTTTGATTCTGGAGGCTACAGATCATCGGTCCATGCCGCAGGATCACCGCGGCAACGCTGTGAGATTCACCCAATTGCATTGATCACCCCCATCACCCAGCCAGCACGGTGTTCAACAAGAACATCACAGCAGTCCCACCAAAAGATTAGTAACCAGAATGTATTCACCTCAAAGATGAACCCCATGATGTACTGCTTGTGGCTTACATTCTCCCATGCCTGTGTATTCACCTCAAGTACGAAAACGCTATCTAGACCTCGAATTAGCAAGATTTTTGGGCATGATACTATACCCTAACCATTAACGAGTGAACCCTAGGTCCTAATTTGGACGAATCATAACCGTCGATTATTGTTTCTAACTAAATTGATCTTGGGGTATAAGATTTAGAGAATTAAGACCTAGATTTTAATCTTTAAGGGTTAGAGTATAGTATCATGTCCGGAAGATCAATCAATTCAAGTTCTGGATAGCGTTTTTTTACTCCTGGTATGCGGTACCCCGAATTTCACCCTGGGTATCGTAGAACTCCCCACATATGGTGCCTTCTACGATACCTGGGAATGCAATACACACATTGACTACCTGTCGGAGTACGAGTCAAGGCAATGCTCGCCATGGATTGGCTGCAGCGATCAGGAGTTCAGGACGATGGAGTTGATCATGGAGGCGTTCAGCTTGCTGTCGACTATAAATTAACCACACAATGTGGAGAAGACTGATGAAGCCAAGAGGGAAGAGGTTGAAGCCTGGAAGTAAGCATAGGCCACCCTGCGACTGCTACCCATGAGATGATCCACTTGCTTGAGCCGCCGTTGGTGTAGTAGACTCGCGGTAGAATGCTTGAACCTGGGAACGAGAGAAGACATTTCGCATTGATTTTGTTTTGCAAGTACTAGTTGCACCGGCCGGAGACATTTGTGAGATCAAGAACTTGTATGAGTCAAAATTAATAACGCTTTTGATACTAACCGATAAATCATTT
The DNA here is from genome assembly GCA_946122785.1 of Linum tenue. Taxonomy (NCBI): domain Eukaryota; kingdom Viridiplantae; phylum Streptophyta; class Magnoliopsida; order Malpighiales; family Linaceae; genus Linum; species Linum tenue. The sequence continues at coordinate 497,109 of CAMGYJ010000006.1, read as the reverse complement.
TCAGTATACTGCTGAACAAAACATTAATCTATGATGCTTATGTTGTCCTTTGGTCATCATTTATCAACCGCAGTGACAGTATGCTGATAGTATCGTATACCGATTTGGTCAGTAATATATGGTTTGATCGGTCCAACTGTCTAGTCCTGTATCAAACTGGATAATGCTCCAAATGTATCAGAATCATGTGTTTACAGGTAATATCCTGGTGGGAGCTGCCTTTTTCTAGCATTCAAAGAATTGGGATGTAGCATCCTTTACCTTAACATGAGATCTAGGACAAGAAGAATGGCTTTATAATAGAGGGGAAAGAAAACTAAGCAAATCAAGCATAATCAGGCATCACTCTTTTGAGGAATGCTACCGGCTGAGAGTCTTCAGGGGCGAGCTGGTCGAAGGCGACGTAGTTTTGCTCCTTGTCGTAGACATGGCACACCGTCATTATGGTCCTCATCAGCCGCCAGTTCCATGTAGCTTCGTTCAAGTACTGTGAAACAAGAAATAAGAGAGGGAAGAGGGTCAAAAGGTTGTCTTCCGATACATAGTAAGTGATATTTGCTTAGAAAGAAAAAGGGTTACCTTGCCCCAGTTTTGTTGGATGGATCGATGAGCTGCAGGGAGATTATAGCTTGGAATTCGTGACGAAATGTGATGAGGGATGTGGACGTTGATGTTATGGCAGAGGATCTCAATCCTGCAGCATTACAAGGTTGCTCAGATAAGCATGAGTGTAAGAACTCGCCGATGGAAGCCAGACAAGGGGAAGGGAGAGGTACTTCACCAGTGAGGGTAATCGCAATGAACGGTTCCATTAAGCTGAGCCTTTGCTGCATTCCACTCTTCTGAAGTTTTGAAGGGAATGTGGGGGGCAGTGTGATGCACCATTGTGAAAGTGCTCATCTGCAAACATATGGAGAATCAAATAGATTATCAGAACATAGGCGCAAACCAACAAACAATAGTCCATTCGAGTGGTGGTGTCAATGGCATTACCCAGAAGTGATACCCCAACCATGGCATTAGCCAGTACTTAATCCATCCCACAACCCCAGCTTTGTAGATAATCAAGGGCCAACCAATCCCCATGAATGCAAACACACATGCTAAACTTATCTTCACCCTTTGCACTTCGTTCGGTCTGAATTTCTTCAGAGAGAAATGGCAGCGCCACCTGCCGATTGAGATGGTTTGAGTTATTTGCTTGGTATAGTATCATACATGCAATGTGAGCGAGAGGGGACAGCTACTCGATATCGTTATAGAGGAGCATTACCAATGAGCTATAGACAGCCAAGGCCTGAACGGACCGTATCCATATACGATCGCCTTCCGAAGGAAAGGGGATGAATCGAACTCTTTTTTGTCAACAGGCTGCCAAGCTGTATCTTCAACTAACCTGAAGATATGAAAACAACAAAGGAATGATTTCAAGTTCAAAATCAGTGGAGCACTGTAACCAAGAGCTGATGTAGAAGATACGGATTGAGCTTACATGTTTGTCTTTGCATGATGCCTTTCATGCTTGAATCTCCATGGTTCATAAGGATATATCAATGGTAGAAAGGCTAGAGTTCCTACAATATCTTCCACTAATTTGTTCTTTGAAAATGACTTGTGAGCACAATCATGACCTATGACAAAGAACTTAAGAAATACAAAGAAAGTGAGTTCATGGATTTATAAATCAGAGGAAGGACGGAAAAGAGCAAACTAACCCCAGTTACTGCAGTCCCGGTCCATGCCCAAGCGAAGGGAAGTAGGAACCAAGGAGCCTTTGAAATCATTAAGAGCCCCAAAGCATATGAAGCTGCTGATGTTAAAACTGATTTCCATGCTTTAGCATCATCAATCTCAAACACCTTGGTACAAATGAAGGCAAAGAATAATAAGAAAACAGTCCATGGATATGAGCATGCCAATATGCAATGAAACTCATATCAAGTACTTCATCCCAGGTTGAAGGGCCAGACTCGGTGGGAAACAATATATAATGTGCCTTACAATTAACATAAACCTTACCTCTTTTGGTAGTGTATCGATGATCTGCTTTAGTGTAACATCGTCTGGAAGGTCTTCTCCGATTTGCCTGAAGCCATAGCTTTCGGCCAACTGTTTCCTGTACTCCGCACCATCAGCTGACGATGATACAACAGGAAAAGCCACAGCTTGTACAGTTCTAGACCTTCTCGAGTGAACTAGAAGCCTATTTTGTTTTGCTCCCTGGCGGATTAGAGGGTCCCATGCACAGCCATTGAAGCCTGTCTATCAAAATTGAGTTACTATAAGCTAGTTATACTACCAACACGAATGTGATTCCTTTCAGTGCCAATAAAGCAGAGATATATGTTCTGAATAGCTTCAACTGTTCCAAGCAATGAAAGCTGGTTACATAATTGAGGAGTAACACATGACATGAAATGATTGTGAAGAGCATTTTAGGCAGTCACCACCAAAACTTAAAGAAATGCAAGGAAAAACAAGGGTGAAGGGTCCATTAGTTAATAGTTGTGATGATACGTCCTACTGCAACTATTTACTACAATTGGAAAATTTAACAGTCCATAGATACCACATTGTCATAGATTCTCCATTTTCACAAGATTGATTCAGTCAAACTCAGACTAAGATAGAATAAGCAAGCATTCAACCAAAATACTGATTTGCAGTTGCAAATCCGGCTCCAGCTGCCCATATAAGCTATCCCATTTGAAATAGATGAAAAGCCCATAACAGCATTCAGCCAAAAGAACGAAACTTCAACACCAATTAACTGAATGCAAGTCCAGCTGATTGAAGAAACAATTGTAAGGCAAATAAGGAAGAGACAGCGTAACAAACCTGTGGAGCATTGAGCTGCAAATTTTTGGGTCTTGATTGGTCTCTGATTGGCTCCCTGACAAACCCAGAAGATCAAAACCAAAATTCAACCTCGGAAATGAAGGCAACCACCACAATTTGCTGGAAGAGGAAGAAATGCGAGATGAAGGGGGCAATACCACAAAGAGGAAGACAGAATCTGGAGCGGCAACCCTGCAAGCCATATTGGATGGTGCGAGCAATTTGGTCGTACTACACCTTCGTGGGCAAAGTAGCAACCTTTTTGGAAGGTGGATGGCTCTAGTCTCCTCTCGCCGCCCGCTATAGGAACGGTGAGAAAGGGCAGACCGGCAGAGGGTTTTAAGAGGTTTAAAGGAGTGGACTTTATAGTTCTGTGGCGTACTTCGGCGTTCACCGGCCACCAATTTTCTTGTGGATAGAATCGCCTGGACAGATGGCGTTTCCCTTGAAAACTGGCTGTCTAAACTCGCTATCCAAAGGCACGATTTCACCGGGGGATATGGTCCCAAATAGGGATGGCAATGGGTCGGGTTGGGTCGGGTTTTGCCAAACCCAAACCCAAACCCATGGGTTTATCTTTGAAAAAAACCCGGGGTAAAACGCACCGGGTTTGAAAAACTCAAACCCAACCCAACCCGTTGGGTATCCGCGGGTTCATGGGTACCCACGGGTTTTGTCGTAAAAAATTTACAATTACAAGTTCTTATCAAAATTAAAGTCAAATATCAATCTCTCAATATAAATTATCCATATATAAAACACCATTCTAGAAAATTCAAGCAAATCACAAATTAAATATACAAATTGTTCAACACCAATCTAGAAAACTCATGAAAATTGAAGCAAATCACAAATTATCCATAAATAACATGTTTAATTGAAAGCTTCTTTCTTTCAATTAAGTTTCTTTAGTCTCCACTCCATAACATCAACTTCATTCTACACAATTAAAAAGAAAAAATTAGACATGTCTCCACAAACATAAATAAGAATAGTTGTTTAGAATATTAAATATACCGAAAAAATTAATTTTATGAGTGGGCGGGTACCCACGGGTCGGGTTTACCTAAACCCAAACCCAACCCAACCCGGTGAATAGTGAACGGGTTTAAACCCAAACCCGGCCCAAAACCCGTCAACACGGATTTTACCCGCGTTGACCGCATTGGGTTGGGTGGGTACCCGTGGGTTTGGGTTTTGTTGCCATCCCTAGTCCCAAAGAAGCCCTAAATGGTAGAACTAGAAGCATGGTTTGAAATGACGGTTGAGTGAACCCTAGATTCTAATTATCTAAATCATAAACTATAAATTCTAAGATGGTGCATTCATTTTTTGTCGAATTATAACCGTCAATTATAGTTTATAATTAAATTAATCATGGCGTATAAGAATTAGAGAATTAAGATCTAGATTTTGATATTTAAGGGTTAGAATATAGTATCATGTCTGAAAGATCAGTCAATTCAATTCTAAATAGCATTTTTATACTCAAGAGATGCGGTACCCCGCATTTTACTCTGGATACGGTAGAACTCGCCATATATTACGAAATTTATAGGATAAGTTTAATTGTTGATATGAAAAGTTAGGATACAAATTCAATTTGCAACTTATTTTTGCAACTTATTTTTAAAGCAAAACAGCCGAACTCGTAATTGTTTATTAATTTCAGTATCTTCTTTATCGAATCCATTCTTCTTGGTAAAAGCCAAAGGCAAAAGCACGAATGCCTATCCAAATCCGACTGTCCAAATCATTTTTACTCCTCGTACGTCAAACCCACATATAAAAGACAAAAACTTGGCTCCACCTGGCGGAGGGCGACGCCGCCACGTCGGCGGAAATCCAGCCGCGGGAGGCGATTTCAGACCTCCTGCGCCCTAGGAGCCAGCCTTCAATCAAGGCAGCTAGCTGATAGAGGAAAGGAAAGCAATCGCCTTTACAAGGGACCGTGAGAGCTTTTGCCCGCCAATCATTCGATCAATTTCCCCAACCAAAAAAATCCGCTCCTTTCCCACACTGTCTGTTAACCTAATCATTTCTTGGGTAATACTTGAGAACAGAAGGCAGCAAAGTACAAACCCCCTTTTCGTTAATCTTCCCTCGAAACCCCCTTTAGGTGAAAGAGAAGGTTTTGATTCAACAAACCAACCAACCACTTTGCCGGGATAGCAATTTTCAGTTGCCGCATAGGGTTCTGTTGCTGGAATGAGTTTTTGGGTTTTGGTTTGGGGATGAATTGAAGAAGCAGAAGAGAAAAGGAGAAGCTTTTTGAGGAGGGCTTAGGGACGAGAGGAGAAGGGGGAGATAGATGGCATTGTTTCGCAAACTGTTCTACAGGAAGCCGCCTGAGGGCTTGCTTGAGATCTGTGAGCGGGTCTACGGTGCGTTGTTCTTTTCCTCATTTCATACGTTTTCTTTAAACCTTCTGCTGGCTAGTAGGATGTACTGATGCAAAAAGCTTGAACCTTTTTGGAATACTCTTGGTTTGGTAGGGTAAAATGTTGTGTTCCCTTGTTGCTTGAGGTGGAAAACTAGTTAGATTCTTTTGTTTGGCTGCCAGGGAGCTTGAGAGGGACCATTGGCTGTCTAGCTTGTGCAGTAGCCATCTTCTTTTGCATGAATTTGCCATGCATTTCCTATACTTTACATGAATGAAGTAATTAACTGGAATCAACTGTCTAAAGAGCTGGTCTTTGAGGAGTTATGCATAATCTCTCTGAAGTGATGTTCTCTGCAAATCGGTGTGCCTTGGTTATGAAATATTGTTCTGATATGTTACCTGTAATGTGTTTCATGAACAAATACAGTCTTCGATTGTTGTTTTACAATGGATTCATGGCAAGACAAAGACTACAAAGGGTACATATGTGGAATAGTTGGCCAGCTTAAAGACCACTTCCCTGATGCATCATACCTAGCATTCAATTTCCGTGAAGGAGAGACACAAAGTCAGATTGCTGATGTGTTGTCTGAATACGACATGACTATCATGGAGTATCCTCGGCACTACGAAGGCTGCCCTTTGCTCACAATGGAAGTCGTTCACCATTTCTTGAGATCAGGGGAAAGTTGGCTTTCGCTCGGACAGCAAAATTTGCTGCTGATGCACTGTGAAAGAGGTGGTTGGCCGATTCTCGCCTTTATGCTGGCAGCACTGTTGATATATAGAAAGCAATACAGTGGAGAGCAGAAGACATTGGACATGATCTATAGACAAGCTCCCCGTGAGCTTTTGCAGTTCTTGTGTCCTCTAAACCCTATTCCTTCTCAGCTGAGATATTTACAGTATGTTTCAAGAAGAAACGTGGCTACAGAGTGGCCACCATTGGATAGAGCTCTCAACTTGGACTGTGTCATCATGAGATTCATCCCAAATTTTGATAGAGAGGGTGGTTGTCGTCCTGTGTTCCGTATATATGGACAGGATCCCTTTCTTGCTTCAGATAGAACTCCTAAGTTCTTGTACTCCACTCCTAAGAAGAACAACACTTTCCGGGCTTATAAGCAGGTAAAGCTTTTTAGCTCACGATACTGTTGTGAATCACATTGATGAAACTGCAACTTTCCCTGGCAACGGAGAATTTGCTTAGAAGGTGGATTACAGTGACTGTATTAGGTTCGATGTATTTGGAACAGGATGTTGTTTACCTAAATTGCATGCTATGTAGTTTGCATGCTACTATGTGAGATGTGTTTGTGAAACCATTGTTTGGTTCAGTGTGTTTTTTAAATCATTGTTTGTGAAGAAAATATACGTGGGACCCGCTTCTCTAGATGCATTTTCTAATATATTTCGTACATCCAAGCATTTGAGATGACATATTTTGATGCATTTAAGATTATAGGCATGATTCGAAATACGCTGCAATATAACAACTTTAACCCAGAATGACATGTTTGTTCAATTGTTGTTATTACTAATATCACCCTTTCAGATACACCCAGCCAAACAACTAGTGAGCTCTTCGTGCATTATATGAAAAGTATTCTGTACTCATGGATAGAAATATCGTTTCCAAATTCTTTGTGAAAATTCACATTTTTAAGCAACAGAGCAGTTCCTTCACCTTCTATAAAAAAATCACTTGTTGAATCACTGTGTCTGAGTGCAGGCAGAATGTCAGCTAGTTAAAATTGATATCCATTGCGCAATCCAAGGTGATGTTGTGATGGAGTGTGTCAGCATACGTGACGAAATGGAGAGCGAAGAAATGATGTTTCGAGTAGTTTTTAATACGGCTTTCATCAGGTCAAACATCTTGATACTCAACCGTGATGAAATCGACATATTGTGGGATGCTAAAGATCTATTTCCAAAGGACTTCAGAGCTGAGGTACAATAGTTTTTCAGTCATACTTCATTCTATGGAAATGATAGTTCTTCTGTAATGAGCTCTGTGGTAACCTAGACCATTTCCTTTGCTTGAAGATTATTTTCTCAGAGGTTGATGCCCATGCTTCTGTTATCTCTATGGATTTCTCTGGCCTTGAGGAGAAGGATGGCCTTCCAGTTGAAGCTTTTGCCAAAGTTCATGAGATATTCAGCAGTGTTGACTGGTCATCACCACATGCAGATGTAGCATTTAACATGCTCCAGCAAATGCATGACATGGATTTGGGACACAGTGCAGAACAAAGTCCTCAGAGTCGGGAAAGCAGTCCAGGAATGCATCATGACAGAAGGAAGAGAGAACGGTTGACGAGGAACTCACTACTCTCATGGGAAAATGCTGAAGGTCTCGTCTCGCCAGAGTTATCTCCACATACAAAAAGTTCCCCGGATGAGCAGCAAAATCTTGAGACGGATAAAGAGGCACCACCGACGACTCCTTTGGATCTCACCATTAAAGATTTGTTACGTGACAATGCCTCACTTGAGAATGCCGAGATCTCACTGAAAAGGATGCTGAAGAACTCGCTAGCGCAAAATTTGGACAATTTGAACTCACCAAATTCAGTTTCACCTACTCGATCGGTTGAAGCTGAACATAATGTTTCCAGTCAGATGTCTCAACCAGCAACCAGCAGTGGCATTCGCAGCGCCGAGACCAGAAGTGCTTCTGATTCATCATCAAGTACTCAACTACAACCTGCCATCTCTTCTGCAGCTGAGAAGCTCCTTCTGTGTGCACAGTCATCAGCAAACCACCATACTGCTCCTCCCAAGGCTCTCTTGACTTCACTACTCCCTTCTGCTCCACCACCACCACCGCCACCACCACCACCTCCATCAACTTCTGCTTTGGAAGAGAATGTTGTTAAAGCTAAACCTCCTCCTCCACCACCTTCTCCTCCATCAACTTCGGCTTTGGAGAAGAATTCTGTTAAAGCTAAACCTCCACCACCACCTCCTCCGTGTCCAGAGAAAGCTACAAGTCCTTCAACGGCATCACCTCCACGACCTTTACCTTCTTCTGCACTCCCTGCTCCACCGCCTCCTCCGCCACCGCCTCCTCCTCCTCCTGTACCGTCTGTGTCTTCATCTACCCCTCCTCCGCCACCACCTCCTCCTCCCACCTCCAGGCACCAATATGCTCCTCCTCCACCACCTCCTCCTCCTGGTGCTGCTAGACATACTTCTTCTGCACCACCGCCACCACCACTTCCTCATTCTTTAGCACCTCCTGCTCCTCCTCCCCCTCCTCGTTCTTCTGCAACTGCTCCATCTGCACCGGCGCCGCCACCTCCTCCGCCTTTGGCTAATGGTACTTCAAGAGCAGGTAGTGGTGGCGATGCTTTGTCTGGACCTCCATCAACTGTGCCGCCATCTCCTGCTCCGCCAATGAGTGCTGGCCTGGGGGGAAAGGGACGGTTGTCCCGCACCATAAAGAACAATCAGAAAAAGTTGAAGCCTTTGCATTGGTTGAAGTTAACAAGAGCTGTGCAAGGAAGCTTGTGGGCTGAGGCACAAAAATCAGGAGAAGCCTCCAAGTAAGTTTGTTATACTTAAAAGTGTAGAATATCACTTGGAGGAATGCTTTGTTGTAAGTTTCTCGCGATATATCTCAAGTCTAATTTTTCTTTGTTGATTATTCTCAAAGAGCTCCAGAGATTGATATGTCAGAACTTGAGAGTCTTTTTGCTGCAGCAGCACCAAATCCAGATCGAGGGGGGAAATCGATGGCACGTAGCTCTCGTGGGCCTAAGACTGAGATAGTGCAGCTGGTATTTCACCTATCTGGTCTCTTATTGGCTTTGGAATTGTTTTTCATCAGAGGAGTTGACATCTGGATGCTGCTAATTTCCTATGATGCATTTATCGTAATTACCGAGTGAAACAATGTTGAGGATCTTGAGCTTGTTATTTCTACTATTAATAAGCATTTCTATCGTTCATGCACTCAGGCAGCTGAAGGTCTCTGTAGCTTATGAAGTGGGTACAGAATGAATGAAATGGTTATCTGGGTTGCTGTGTTTTGTTGATTCACATATCTGATTCTTTCTTTGTCCACAGATTGACCACAGACGAGCCTACAACTGTGAAATCATGCTTTCGAAGGTTAAGGTTCCACTGAATGAATTGACGGTAATTACATGTTATTGAAATGCACCTTTGATTTCCATTTATGCCTTTAATTTTTGATAGCTTACGTAGCATATATTTGCCTCATGCTCTGGAAGGATTCAGCCTGCTTATAGTTTGGGGAAAGCAATATTATTTGCTTTTGGCAGAAAATCTTTCTAGTTTTAGCTATTCGTATGCTGCATCAGGATATTCTCTAACCTCCTCGTCGCTCCCATTTTATGTTCTGATAGGGTTATGTTTTAGCTCTGGAGGATTCCGCATTAGATGTAGATCAAGTAGAAAATCTGATCAAGTTTTGTCCAACAAAAGAGGAAATGGAACTCCTTAAGGTGAATAATTATTGAATGTGGATGTATTCATCCTCAAATGCTTAAACCACTAGCAGCATCAAGAGGCATTCTCATCAGTATTTACTTATTATCCTATGTATTTCTTCATTTTTTCAGGGCTACACTGGAGACAAGGAAAAGTTGGGAAAGTGTGAACAGGTCTGTGTTATTCTCGTCCATCTGTTTAAAATCTCAGAAGGGGACATTTTGCTGTATTTTTCTGTGAGCTGATTTATGTATACCCAGATTCTCATCATGGATATCTTTTGTGGATTCTTTCTGCAGTTCTTCTTAGAGTTAATGAAAGTTCCAAGAGTAGAAGCTAAGCTCAGAGTTTTTGCTTTTAAGATGCAGTTCCGTTCTCAGGTGAGGAAAATGAACAGAGTTCTCTCAGTCATCTTTTCGCGACTTCAGGTGTTTTATATTCACCCATTTCCCCTTTTGAATTCTAGGTCTCTGACCTCAGGAATAGCCTAAATACAGTGAACTCTGCCGCAGAACAGGCAAGTTACTGTCGTTGCTCTCTTCTTGATGATGAACACTTTTATTTCAGGTCAACCTCAACATTTCTTATTTACTCTAACATGGAATTTTGCCCTCATCAGATCAGGAATTCTGCCAAATTAAAGAGAATCATGCAGACTATTCTCTCATTGGGTAATGCTTTGAACCAAGGAACTGCTAGGGGTAAGCCTGCTTTGGTCATGTTGAATTTTTTTGATCATTCTACAATAACATTTTTTTGCTGAAGCAGTTCTATTCCGTTTTTCCTTTTCTCTTAGGTGCTGCTATTGGATTTAGGTTGGACAGCCTACTTAAACTGACCGATACCCGGGCAAGGAACAACAAAATGACTCTCATGCACTATCTTTGCAAGGTAAAAAATGAGGTGCTGCATGGGAATATACTGCCAATAAAAAGCTACTCAGCGTCAGGATTCCACTAGAACTTAAAATTCACTGTGCTTACCATGGGGGCAGGTTCTTGCTGACAAGTTACCGGATCTTCTCGACTTCTCCAAAGACCTGCCCAGTTTGGAACCTGCGTCCAAGGTACCATGGGTTCGCCTTTATAACTGTGGAAGCAAATTTTGGGAATTCGCAATCTCGTGGCTGAATGTGTGTATCCAAACGTAGGTACAATTGAAGTTCTTAGCAGAAGAAATGCAAGCGATAAGCAAAGGACTTGAAAAGGTCATGCAAGAGCTATCTTCCTCGGAGAATGATGGTTTTGTTTCTGAGAATTTTTGTAAGGTAAACACATTATTGCCTCCAGAGTTTTGTTAATTTCTTTGAGCCGGATGTAAGGCCTGCATGTCATTTTAGAGGCAACATTGTTCGGCTAAAGACGTTCATCGACAAGATGTACTACTAGAAGTGGCTTCTTTTATGCACTTTGGCTAATCAAGTCGTTCCTTATTCAGACGCTTAAAGAGTTCCTCCGATTTGCTGAAGCTGAAGTGAGGTCACTGGCTTCGTTGTACTCTGGAGTGGTATGTCATCCTCTCAATTTTCACCTTCAAGTGAACTGTTGTATGTTAATAGTATAAGACCACCTGAATGCTTTGGATCTTGTTATTAGGGAAGAAATGTGGATGCATTGATTCTTTACTTTGGAGAAGATCCAGCCCGTTGCCCATTCGAACAAGGTACTTTCTAAAATCTGTAATCTTCATATACCTGTAAGAACTTTTGGGCTTGATCTGCTTCCCACTATAATGACTAATAACACATATAAGTGCAGTTTGTTCGACTCTGGTCAACTTCGTGAGACTATTCAACAAAGCTCATGACGAGAACTGCAAGCAGCTTGAAATTGACATGAAGAAAGCAGCAGAGTCCGAAAAGAACCAAGTAGCAGTAGATCCATCCCAGACCAACTCGTTGCTGCAAACTGCAGTCCAGGCCAGGAGTGTCAAATGACCAGACCTTCAAAGTCCATCAACTCTTTTGCCATTCTCAAAAGTCCAAACCCCAAAAGCCATCCAATATCGAGTAGCGACCAGGCTATAGATGGGGGGACCTTATGGAAGTCAGCTGAAGCCTGCCGATGAGCATACACTTCGTTAGCAGATCTAAAATCCTGGGTTTCGCCACATGAAATGTTATCAGTTCTGCTGATGGCTCGAAACTTTCCAGCTTTGTTCTGCTAGAATGTGATCCCCATTAAGACCCTCAAGAATGGAAATGCAGGGTGTTAGGAAGCTTGATCCTTTTTGGAGTGCAAGGGTTGGCAACTTGTACATGGTTCTTTTACCCTTGACATTCAAACTCTAGGGGTAGGAGGGTATGGAAGGAATGGCTTCCTTTCTGCCCCTTACAATTTTGCCTCCTGAGGTCATTTCTGTTTTCTGAATAACCTCTCTGCCTGTAGAAACACATATACATATGTTATAGTCTGTATATATAACTAGTGTTCTAGTAAAATGTCTTCCTTCTTTCCTTCTGCTTGCTTTCTGAATTTATTCTAGACGTGGGGAAATGGACTTGAAATGAAAAGGAATTTTTCTGATAGTGTTCATCAGGTTACATTTGGAGATGTTTCAGTGGCCATACTGTATCGATCCGGTGCAAATTCAATCGTAACTAGGGGTTTGCAACTGCCCAAACCGAACGAAACTTATGAGAATTGTGCAGTTTGGTTCAATAGTGAAAGAAATTTTAGGATCAAAAATTAGATCAACAATATATTTGGTTCAGTCTGATTCGATCAAATATTTATTTGGTCTATTTCTTCATTATTTATTAGTCATGCTACAAGGAGTGAACACCATTATATTTGGTTTGGAATGTTGCGATCCAAACCTCAATTTGATCCGGTGCAATTGCCAAATCATTAAACTAAATTTCAATGCCTTTTCTCCATCCATTTTGTTTGCTTAAGTGTTGGGTCGAGCCCATCGATAAGGGCCCATGGACCACTCTCGTGTAGACGGCCCAATATCACTTTCAAGCTCACGTATCAGCCCATCCGATTCCTTTTTATTTACTGATTATTATTTTATTATTAACTAATTAATAACAGAAAATTGCTCCATCGATCGAATAACTGCTCTCTCTTTCCCTCTTCTCTTTCTCCCGCCGACGCGGCGACGGTCGTCCGTTCTCGCGCTTCTCAGTTCTCTCAAATCACTCGTATTCAATTCAAACCCTAACGCAGCCGATTAACCACTCTATCACTCGACGGAGACGGAATATTCCGACAGCCGGCGCTTCCTATCCGTCTTCTCTTTCGCGATTCGGAATCAGCATTCAGAGAAAAACGCGCGCCCGCGTGCAATAGATTGACACTACTGTTCTTGTTGGAACTTTCCTTATCTCCGGCGTGAAGGCAGAGAAAGAACGAACTTACCTTTTTTATCCGTCAGGCGGCGGTTGAAACGTGAATCGACGTCCCGAGGTTCCGATCTCAGTCTAGCCCAGGGTGCGCCACTTCCGCACAGGTCGGTTCCTCTCCGTTTCCAAGCTATAGGCGAACTAGAACTACTAGTTTACGGCGATTTTGATCTAATTACGCGGCGGTGCGGCTCTGATATGTCGACTAGTGATCTAGGAGCTTGTTTTGGAAATGTCCTGTAGTGACGGTTTTGAACTTAAAGAGTATTTGGTGAAACTCGCTCGGTGGCATTGTTTGGAATGTGCTGTGTGTGGATTCAGTTTACAACATCGTAGTTGGAATGCAAGAGGTGGATTTCCTTTCCATTTTGTGTCTTCTGAATTTGAGAATGGTGTTGAATTGGTGGTGCAGATGAGTCTCGTGGCCGATTCTCCGGTGAGCTCATCTGGCAGTGATGATTTTGCTGAATTCCTTGACGGTCATCTGGATGCCGGATCTGAGAATGAAGACGACGGAGAAGCTAAAAGGGAGGTTGCTTCTAGTTCTTCATCCTCCTCCTCGAGCGAGGAAGAATTCGAAGATGATGATCAACCTGTAAGCAAGAGGTACTACTCTGAAGTACGTTAGGTATTCTTGTTCCATTTGCTGTTCTATCTGCCTTTTTCCTTTCACTTATTTCGTATTGTCTGTTCTGTTTGAACTAAATAGGATCAACAATCATGTCTTGCTGTATATGTTGTTGGGTGACTTGATTCCCTCTGAGTAATTGGGATTTTTTTTTTTTTGGAATCATACCAGTGAAAATCACTTAGCAATTGATCTGCAGGACAAAGATACCAGAGGCGGAGATAGTGCAAAATGGAGATGGTCTTGAGGGGTCAGCTTCCCATGTTATCGTAAAGCAGAACTTGGGTACAGTTTTAGTGTAAAACTTCTAGCTTCATATTAGGTTCCCGGCTTCTAACAAGTCTTGTATCAATGTCATGTGTTACATGTGCTTGATTCTTGTTGTTCACCATCGTTTATCTAATGACTGCTCTCGCAACATGTCCATGCTAGTTATCTTAGTTCCTAATTGTTATCTTTTCCGCGCATCTGTTTTGCTTCTGCCAACTGTTAAACGGTGTAGAATGTCCAGCAACTCAGTTTCTGCCTTTTGATCCTGTATTTTGCAGAGACATCATCCAGTGCATCTGTCAGCAAGAATGAATGTGCACATCCAGGGTCTTTTGGTAAATTGTGCGTACGTTGTGGAGCACAGGTTGAGGTTGCTGGGGTATCATTTGGAAACATACACAAGGTATGCATTTCTGTAAATGGCTGATGTATATTCTTTCCAAATCATATTGAGAACAAATATAGATTGAGTCCAACTTCCTTATATGCCCGTCTGCCCGTATACCCTTTTCTATTTGATGTGATGATTCTGGATAAAATCTGACCTTGCAGGAAATCTTGTTCGGGAATGCGGAAGTGGCTCGATGGCGAGATACTGATACTAAGAGTGTGTTGTGCCGTCGGAAGCTTTATTTGGTACTTGATTTGGATCATACATTGCTAAATTCTACTCATCTTAAGCATATGGTCCCAGAAGAAGACTATCTAAATAATCAGATAGACTCCATACAAGGTCAGCTCTAATATATATTGATTCGAATTATATAACCATTTCCACTATCTTCTTTAGTTAGCCAGCTCTGTTGCATTTTATTGATTTTGTGTAATTTCATCTTGTCTAATGCACAGACTGTCAAAATGGAAGCCTATTTCGGTTAAGCTTCATGAACATGATGACCAAGCTTAGGCCCTATGTGCACACTTTTCTGAAGGAAGCTAGTCAAATGTTCGAGATGTATATATACACCATGGGAGACAAGGCTTATGCACTGGAAATGGCCAAACTGCTTGACCCGAGAAATGAATACTTCCACGCCAAGGTGATTTCTCGCAACGATGGCGCTCAGAGACATCAGAAGAGTCTCGATATGGTGCTGGGAGATGAAAGTGCAGTCCTCATTCTCGATGATACCGAACATGTGGGTACATCTGCCCTCAGACTATTATTTAAGTTGTCAACACAAGTTTGAACGTTTATCTGAAACAAATGAAGTCCGTTCGCTTTAATCATATTCTGACAAAGATTTTTTGTGTGATATAGGTATGGCCAAGCCATAGAGACAACTTGATACTGATGGAAAGATACCATTTCTTCGCCTCGAGCTGTCAGCAATTCGGTTTCGGATGTCATTCCCTCTCTCAGCTGAAAAGCGACGAGAGTGAACCTGAGGGAGCACTTGCAGCTGTTCTTAGCGTCTTGAGGAGAGTTCACCATATCTTCTTCAACGTATGTTGCTCCCTATACCGTTCCTCCTTTTACTACATGTCACTGTAGTTCGTGCACTCAGATAGAAACTGTCTTCGACTCCTTGCAGGAATTGGCCGGCCAAACTGGTCGCAGGGACGTGAGACAGGTCCTGAACACTGTTCGTAAAGACGTGCTGAAGGGCTGCAGAATCGTGTTCAGCAGGGTCTTCCCATCCAAGTTTCCAGCCGAGAGCCACCCCCTCTGGAAGATGGCCGTGAACCTGGGAGCTACTTGCGCCACAGAAGTCGATCCCACCGTGACCCACGTTGTTGCCATGGATCCCGGTACCAAGAAGTCCCGCTGGGCGCTGGAGAAGGACAAGTTCCTGGTCCTCCCGCGGTGGATCGATGGGGCTAACTACCTCTGGCAGAGGCTGCCAGAGGAGAACTTCCTCGTGAAGAGCAATGAACCCAAGGCAGAAGCAAAGGTCAAAGATTCTGTTGTTTAGCGCCTTTTAAGTTTAACCCGCTGACTCTTTCATAGTTCTCACTCCCCTGATGTGGGAGCTGTCGCCCGTTGGACGCTTCATCGTTGGATCGATGCAGTGACATTTTATTTATAAATTGTTATCGCGTCTATCCAACAAAGAAGAGTGGATGGAACGCCTGATCTGACGACTCCCAACCTTACTGTTCGAATTTGAGCACCATGGCCGAATTGTTTCGTTAGAGAATAGAGAACTATTTTGTCTGAGTTTACTCACTGTAGTGATTTGTCATTTGTTACTGTAGAAAATCCAAATACATTAGATAGAAAGGCCTGATGGTATTCTGGTTGGTGGGCCGGCATTGACCTGTTGGTGAATCATTCATAGGCGAGAGTTACAGGGCCGTGACCTGGGCCTGGAAAAGCCAGCCTGTTTAGCTACTCATGGGCTCTATGTGGGATTAAAGGTTCTGTCGATAGTGAAACAGTCCAAAGAAAAAGGCAAAATACATCTGTATAGCCATAACTTTCACACTTTTAACAAATATAGCCATTATTATTCGAAAACCACAAATAGCCACTTCCGTCCATCTCTTTAACGGTGTTACTTAACAATCTGACTGTACGGACGGAAATGATGAGCTGGCAATTTCTCGTCAGACACGTGGATTAACAAAAAAACAAAAAAATAATTTTTTTATTTAGTAAAATATAAAAGAAGAAAACCCATATTACAAAAAAAAAAAAAAAAAAAAACCTTAAAAACCCTAGCCGCACAAACCTTATCTCCCTCATTCTCTCTTATTCTTTCTGGAATACCAACGAAAAAGAAGAGTAAGAATACAGATGAAGTCGATGAGCTCGTCTCTCTCGATCTTCTCATCCTTCCATTTCTCGATCGGCCCCTGTTCTTCCCCAACTAGCGCCGATCTGCTCTCTCTCTCTCTCTCTCTCTCTCTCTCTCTCTCTCTCTCTCTCTCCCTTTCTGAAAATGACGAGAAGAAAAGAACGCCGGTAATTGAGGACGACGGTGACGAAGGTGTTTGACGCAGGCGATGATGAGGATGGCGGCGGCGAAAGGCTATAGAACTCCTCGGAAGTCAGAACCTCTTCAGGGGGTCATATTTCTGGCGGCGGCGGCGAAAGACTTTCTTCACTCCAGCAGTTTTGGTTGTCGCTGTAGCTGAACGGAGATAGAGAAAATGGTGGGAAATTCGAGATGCGCACCGAAGTTGAAATGGATTCGTTCTTCGAATCAGCCAATTGTTTGCTAGAGTTCTCGATCTTTTTAATCCTTGGCTTGCCGCCCAGCTTCACCTTGGCCACAGTTTGTTACCGCTGGCGACGAGAGAGCGTCGAAGGAGAAGTTTCAGACGGGGAGAGATGGAAGGAAAGAAAACCGCCGTCGACAGAGGCGAAGAATCTCCGGTCGTGATGATGACGAAGCAAAGGGAGGAAGGGGAACGGTCTTGCAGAGTTGGCGACGAATCGATAGTCAATCGATTTCGCTTCCCGTTTCCTAGATAGCCGCCGAGCTTGAATTGAGAAGAAGCAGGGGCCAGGAGGTGCTGCCGCCATTGTTAGTGGTGGTTAGGGGTCTTTTGATTGGGATTCAATTGTTGTTGGCGGAGCTCGACTTCAATCCCACCACTGGGAAGCTCGTGGTATCTGCGGCATCGGTAGGGATGGGTGAATCGGGGAGATCGATGAAGGTTTGCAGGCTTGAGGGGCCGCGACGAGGGAAAGTGGAAGGGGTAGGGAAAATTTTAGTGAAGATTTTTTTTGTTTTTTTTTTAATTTTAAATTAATTATTTTAATAATTTAAAATGATGTGGCAATGATATGCTGACTGGTCGCTGACGTGTGCGATGATTTGGCATCTTAGTCAGCCTAACGTTAACCTAACTGACGGAGTTTCTAACACCGTCAAAGTTTCTAACAAAAATGGCTAGATTTATCACATACGATCCAATTTTTAGGCTATTTGAGGTTTTCGAATAGTAATGGCTATACTTGTCAAAAGTGTGAAAGTTATGGCTATACAAGTGTATTTTGCCAAAGAAAAATGGATTAGCTGCATTTTTTTGCATGGAACTATACATTAACATTTCATATCACAAGCCTTCTCTTGTTAAGAAACATTGTCTCGAGTTCCTTTTGCGGCAGTAGTGATTGCGTGTTTCTTATCAAGTTCAAGAACGTGTATATTCAACTTTTCTTTTGTTTTGAACATATCTAACATGTTAGAGAGTGGTATAAGATCCAGCATAACCTTCTCCCAACAATTCGAGTTATTGGGATCAACTGGTTCTTGACATGGTAAGTTCAAACTTCAAGCCCGTGGGTTGGCTTTCGTTTGAGGGGGCGTGTTAGAGAGTGGTATAAGATCCAGCATAACCTTCTCCCAACAACTCGAGTTATTGGGATCAACTGGTTCTTGACATAACATGTTGTTTTCTTTAATGTTTTTTTAACTTTGTGTTTGTGCACGACAATCGGTATCGTGCTGACATGCGGGACGATACAATTGAACAATTAGAGTATTTGAATAGATAGAAACTGAGTATGAAGAAACATGATTTCAAAGAAAAAATTTCAAATGAGGATCAAGTTTGTTCTTTCAGTCATGGAGACTAGCATGAAATGTTGGCATTGATGACGTGAGCAATTGATCCAATCAAGTGGTTAGGTTGGTCACATGCAACTTGCTTAGCCAATTCCATGTTATAATTCCCCATTTTTTGGGCACCTATAATTAGTTGTCACTCACTACACCATTTATGTAAATCCTATATGGGCAAAAACTCTCAGCCAACTCAACATCTTTTGTTCTTTCTATTTCCCCCATGTGTGTTTAGAAGAGGATGAATGGTAGATTCCTTGGAAATTTGGCCATGGAAAGTGATCTTTCAGAGAGAACATGGCAAACTTTCAAGATCAAGACAAGTTTTGGAAATCGGAGGCCACATTTTCCTTGATTACGGGGCACATGCAATTACCCCCCTAATTATTAGGTTATAGTTGAATACTAAAAGATTTCATTAAATTACATTGTCCTTTTGTGCACGAAGCATCTCAAATGTCGGGTGTATAGGATATTTCGGATTTATAAACTAATCGGCTAAACTAGAGTATGAGTACTAGTCGTATGTAAATCTAAAAAAGATTGTGTTTCATCAGAAATGAAGTTACTTAGATGAAGTGAGACGGACACTAGTTAAATTAGGGCTGGCTATTTGGACCGGGACCGGATAAAAAACCGGAAACCGGACCGTATAACCCGGACCGAGACCGGACCGGGACCGGATAGTAAACAATCCAATCCAATCTTTGGGCTTAGATTTGAGCTAAAAAACCGGATAAAGACCGGATAAGAGAGCTCAACACCCAAAACTTAAGTGTAATTTGCATAAACGGTCACAAACCTTTGCACTTAGTACAAAACTTAACCAACTCCTCACCCTTTTAGGCCTTAGGCCACTCAAATTCCCACAATCTCAATATAAAATCAAGATCAAATTGGGACCGGACCGGGTCAAGACCGGACCGGATCAAGACCGGACTGTATCCAATCCAATCTTCGGTCCTTATATTTTCAAAAAACCCGGACTGGACCGGATCAATTTGGGCCAATTTAACCGGACCGGACCGTATAGCCACCCCTAAGTTAAATGAAGGCATCCATCCAGTGGTGTACAACACATATGTTGTCTAAATGGTAGTGATGGGGTTGTTGAATCTGCTACAGAGCCCCACGATGGAGTAAATTGTTGAACCACCAAACTGAACATAAATTTCCAATGGAAAACTTGTCGCCATATTGAAATTTCCCGTGGTTCGGAATCATCTGCTCCAATACAATCATTTTTCTTATCCAGCCAGAACCATATAGCCCAAATTCGAAATTGTGATATGATACTTGATGGCATCTAATCTTTGTGAAATGTGATTAGTTCTTAATGCTGGCTGTTAGTTTTCCTGTGAAAACAAAACACAAACCATAAGCAGTTAAACATCTTTATCCTTCATGTGTATTTGACTCATTGAGTAGCTAACAAGACTTCTCTTGGAATTGCATTATTGTGGGGCAGATAGCTACTTGTTGGGTGGGAGTGAGAGAACACAAAGAACAAGGGGGAAAAAGGAATCTAAAATTATTAGTGAAAATCAAATTTATGAAATTATTGGGTGAACCAAAACATTATTGTTATTGTTATTATTTGTTATGGTTATTTTTATTTTTATTCTTGTTAGTACCAAAAATTTAAAGATAAGGTATATTATTGCACCAACAGTTTACACCTGTCATCTGGATAGTTTTCCAGCAATCAAATTAGGGCACACTAGTCAATTTTGCACCCATATTATTGCTTCCTGGCCTCAAATTATTGCCTGTAAATCCCATTTATAAGGAAAAAAGAATCATGATACTCCAAAACATCAATAAATAATAAATTAAATTATCTTTATAAATAGAGAGTCGCATGTAATATCTTATCAAGAAAATTATATGAATGTATCGAGATCATCACAATACTAACCTAGCCGTGATTTATATACGGAGTTGCATTTCTCCTGGTTTTTCTCTATTTACCATACTAATCATATATACATGATTACTTAAGGATACTAAATCGTTGCTTATAAATGAAGGATAAGACGCGTCTGAATCCCATTCGGAAAAAAATCCCATGAAAGAGGAAGAAAGAAAGGAAAATCATTCTGAAATAGAAATTTGGTTTTCACAAGCAAACATGCAAAACACAGATACAGATGTGCCAATAGGAATCATGCATCAATTTGAATCTTTCATAATCTTCAATATTCTTCCATGTTCCATTCCCATATGCATTGATGTTTGTTTCTTTGTTTCCATCCCAAACTTACATGTCATTTTTATTTTCTCTGTTTCAATAATATTTTATTTTTAGCTAGCTACCAAGGAAGTCACAACTGTTTGGATGACACTTGGACTACTAATAACTAGAAGAATGTATGCACAATAAGCCACTAAGCCCCAATAATAGCTCACCTTGGAGAATTCTATCTCTTCTATGGACGGCGTGAATCAAATCGTTTGACAAATCATGTCATAAGTTAACTTACATGTGTGATTAATTTCTTCTCACATTCTCCCCACTATTTTGCATGGTATTATCGTGTTCGAACGTCGATAACTTCCAACATCGTAAATTGATTTAATTACATAAAAAATGGTGAATTTGTGCAAACTTGAAGATTTCATGGGTTGATCTTTGTCGGACAAGAACGTATAAGAAAATGATATAAAATCTATTCTTAGGTCTTCCCTCTTTCAGCATTCGAGTTATCGGAACCAAGCAATTAGTTGCTCGCTAGGTGAACTCCAAAAGTGAAGATTATCAAAATTTAAAAGGGCAACCTCAATTATATAGTCTATGAATCCAAAAACTTTATTTGCAATACTTATTTATGGAATATTATATGAAAAAAAACTAACCAAAAGCCTAAGTACAAGGTAAGGATACAATAGTAATTGTGGTCACTAATACTTTGATTAATCACCAATCATCATTGTTAATAAAATCATTAAGAAAACGAAATCATCATGTCCACAAAGTTAAACCAACCTTGTTTAATATTCCACATAGTACACTCCGCTGACTTTACATGCAATTGGGTTATTCTTTGATCTCATTAGTATCAAATTCGTGGCTCCCCTTAATTAGTATGGACCCTCCAAGTTATTAAATATTGAGGATATAGTAGATTTTTTTGGAAATGAAATACATATTTACTTAGGTGAAGATGAATATGTAAATGGTCATTGTTAATATATCAATTGTTTTTGCTTGAATTGGTCAAAGTTAGGTTCGGTTATGTTGACCTATTCTGCGATGAATTGACCTCTAGCTCGTTGTTTGATTTCTGCTATAACATAAGATTTCAAATTGGGTACGAGTTACCATGATGAGCTTTTTCATTCTCTTTTTCACCTTCATTTGTGTAGTAACCCTAGCTATAATGTCAATTTTGAATTCTATGAAAATGCCCCCTTGTGACTGAAAAGACATTTATTAACATCATTTGTACCATTTCACTCATCATAGATCAAGGTAAGGGAATCAATCAAGCTAGCTAGTGTCATTTTCCCATATTTTGTTTCATTGCTAGTACACACATGGTCATGGAGGTGTGGAAGACTTTGGTTTGCAGGCTGGGATTTATGGAGGGGATTGATTGGCTTTGTTTTGATGTATTCAAAGCTTGGCACGAGGAGATTGGCCTCAAGATTGATAGAGTTTCACAAAGCCCTCTCCTCCATGCTATTTTTCTGTGGACGGTTCATTTTGAAACGAACATAGCGTGATTTTATGGACATAATAATAGGTCTGATTCAAACGATTTTCGAAATTTGTTATTTGGTGAAGGGTAACACTGGCTTTTTGTGGGATTTTAGGTCACAAGATATATGAGCAGTTTGAGGACTTTGGGTTTGAGTGGAGTTTTTATGACGAGTTGGTTTTGGATACATTTTTATAAAATCATTCAAAACATAATCATCATTTATTGAACCGTCTACTATACAATTATAACAACAACAAAAAAAAAAACATCATCACACACAAAGTATTAGTTAGGTTCTTCACTAATAATTCATCAAATACTAGTTAGTGTGATTAATATCATGTTGATATATCTCTGATCGTTACATTTACACATGCCCGTAAACTTATCTCCCAAATTCAAATACACGCTTTTCACTCGTTTTTCTAAAACACATCCATCATCCTGAAAATTCAATTAGGTCAGATTCTGGCCACAAAACACATCAATATAACTTGGCCATGTCGTCCATATCTAAATGGCCCCATTAACCTAATTACATTTGACGTCGACTAAGACTCTTTCGAAATAAGTTAAAATATAGTTTGCTTTCCTTTTCCATTCTGTTCAAAGGTCATTGGATGTTGTTGTTTTCCTCTTGGTATGAGTCGACAAAAGGGTTGTGGTGCTTGTTGATGTGGCTTTTGCTAACCAAAGAACTCACATATGATTTAACAACTGATTATGAAAAAGCCAGACACAGAATGACAACGTAGTAGCTAGGCAACCCACCTTACATTTTAGGCCATAAATTTGACCCACTAGTATATATACATTGTATGCCAAGAATTAATCAGACGGTTAATAACGAATTGGAATAATCGGCAATGCAAGAAAGAGACGGTTTCACTATAGTTAAAGAGATTATAGATTACAAAGGGATTGAGATTTGAGAAGCACCTATACCGTACTTCTCCAAACGACCTAATCAACCCTAATCCAGCATGGTAAAGGCTAAGGTTACAAAATCAGACCCGGAATAAAAACCCAAAAGTGTATAAGCTCATGCACCTTTGGATAGAATATGGTTACAATGAGACCCTGTGATTTACGATCAACGACAGATAACTTGATTTAAGTAATATTAACAAAATCTATAATCAAGGTCACTAGTTATTGTCCGTCTAAAGTGATTAATTAAGGTGCTCGACGGTGATCCAAGCTATGTTGGACGGTTTGTCTTCGAGGAATGGCCTAATTATCATATTAACTCATTCTTCCCGTAATAATATTCTTAATTAAACTCTCATCATCAACCTCGCCGATTGAATAATAACTAACCGCAAATGTACATTCACAAACCAACGTCTAATTATTTACGAATTTTTATAACCAACGGACGAAATTGAGTAAGCACATAATTAATATTAATTTCTCATTAATGTGTCGGTAATGATATATAATTGAGCTTTGATTGTGTGATGTATCGTTAATCCAACATAATTATTATGATAATATTCTCTTTTTGTTTTTCCATGTGATGTACGTATCCAACATGCATGTGAAATGAAGATTGCGATATGTGGCCAGTTAACTTTAATGTCGATAGAATTCATCGACATTACTATTGTCTATTGTTCTGGTTATAGTTCCACCGATGTTTGATTTGGTAATTTTGAATCGAAAAGTTTTTGACAACTTATAAAATTTAATCTTATCGATCAGAACTCTGCAAAAGAAATGTGAGCTTACTCATCGGTTATTACTCACTAGATAATCTTTAGATATATAGTTGCACAATACGTCAATAAGCACAAATAATCATGATCCATTAGAACTTTTTATCTATGCTCTTAATTAATAATTAGTAGAATAGTTCATCTAAACATAAATTGCAATAAACAAATTCCAAATACTTCCCAAAAATATCTCCTGATCATGCAAGGTATCAATAGACAATAATGGTCGCCTTTTGAAAAATAAAATCATCAGCCATGATGAACTTTATGAAAACTTTTTCCCCTAGTAGTGCCTAGTGATGTTATATATTCCAATTAAAACCCTAATGATTGGCTGAAAAAAGAAGGGAAAGATGGGAACCATTGAGTGCATGTTCTCTCTTCTCAAGTTGTTTGGCCTATGAAAATGGGGTAGGTTGGTATTGGCATCTCGATACTCATATCCGCTCTGTCGTAATAGGTAATTAGATTTAGTTTGGATATTTTATTTTAGGCACATGTCAGTGCAGATCCATACATGTATTATTTTAACCCTATGTTTACGAAGGAGGGAAAATAGGAAGAGGGGGGAAAATTTGGAGATTGTTGGAATCAATACATTTTTCCTTATTCATGAATTTGCTACAATACAACGAGGTGATTATTTGATGGGAAAAACTATTATAGCAATTGCCCCCGATTTGGGTGAAAATTTATCTTCTTCCTATTGTGTCTCTTTTCCCCTTCAGACATGAACACCATTTTTCCTTCTCTTTTTCACCACCCTCAAATTTTCACTCCGTCTAAATTTTTCCTCCTTTCCCAAAAATTTCTTCCTTTTTACATGAACATAGTGTTAAAGGAAAAACACTTGAAAGATTGTTTTTGTTTCCGAGAAATGACAAACATATATGATACATTTATCAGTATTATCTACTCATACGATGAACAAGATAAATCAAAGATTGTAAAACCATACAAGAAATTGTACGAGATAAATATGATATTATAACATTTTCATCTCATTTCAAATAGAGATATGATAAGGGAAGCTGCTAGTAGTCACGTGGCAATGTTCGAAAGCAGAGTTGGATTAAAGCGATATGTGAAAATCTGTGGTATTTGTGGCACAAAATGAACAACAAGAAATCAGTGAACTCCATCCACCCTATCATTCAATCCATCTATGAAGTTGAAATCTGAAAGATGTGGCGGTGGCCAGAGCTGGGCGAATTTTCTCAATGGATCTATGACTTACTACACGATCCATGCTGGTTCATCATATGGAATCACATGTTTGTCGAAAATCCGGTACAAATTTAATGTATCTCGTGTTAAAAGATTAACGGTTAATATAGGAGTTTGTGATGATTCCATTCTACTATGAGAAACTGGACCAAGCATATAAATAAATGTTTGACTGCCACTTGGTAATTACACAAAATGTTGGGATAAGGCGAACACTATATAGCAGAATAGTTCGACCTGTATGACAAATACAAATTTACTATTTGGATATGATCATGTGCACTAACAGATAAAGCTAATAACTCAAACATCGCAACTAATTGTCATTGGTTAGTGAAATTGAAACAGTAATTTGTATCAGTCCAACTCCCATGGCCGCTCATCCATCTCTAATTCGCAAATCGCGAGCAACACATCGAGAAACTTTCAAGACTCTTGAAACCCTATAGTCATTCTTTCAGGAGGATCAAGGCATAGAGCCTTATCATGAATCAATTTGATCAACGCATCCTCCAAACAGATCGATTCATCCTGACCTTTTGTCGTTCGACAAGAAGGATCTGGTCGAGATAGTTAGACGCTCATCGAAGTCTCATGTCTATCCTAAGTCGCTAGTTGATCAATACAACCAAATATAAAGATCCATACCTACTATATCAATAGTTACATCTTCCTCAATGCTAATGTGCTAGCAATACCTATCCTCAATTGTACTGATCCAGATTAAATTCGGATAAGATCATGTCTGTATGAACATAAGTAAAGTTTTTGTTTTTATATTAAACGGAATCTTGACGCCATACCCACAACAAAAAAAGCAAATCAACGAATTAAAGGTTGATAATTATATAGAGATAACGAAAAAGATAACTCGCTTATTGAATTAATTAATATACAAGTATAAGTACTATGTGGTTTATGTTCATTTGTTCTATCAACTTTCTATATGCGCATGCAGTAAAAGTTCCCTCATTAATTTGTTCTAAGAAAATTAATTAATTTCAAAGACGTCTCATTTCGTCTCTTCGTAAAGGCATTTGACCCCTCTCTTTTTCTATAGTTGGCTTTTAAAGGATGACCAAAAATATTGTT
Source organism: Linum tenue (assembly GCA_946122785.1). Lineage (NCBI taxonomy): Eukaryota > Viridiplantae > Streptophyta > Magnoliopsida > Malpighiales > Linaceae > Linum > Linum tenue. Next base: position 470,922 of record CAMGYJ010000006.1, on the reverse strand, counting down.
TCATTTGTGAAATCTAAAAAATGATAAATAGATGCGTGCGAAGAGGAAAATGTTTATGTGACTATTCAATGTACACATAAGTATAATTAAATTAATATAGGGTTTGATCGGATAATTGTATAGTGATATCTGATTCTCTGCTCTTATCTTCCTTCTAACAGTGAGAAACGACATCGTGCCAATGACTCATTTCTAGTATTGAACACTGTTCGACCCATCCAAGTTGCTCCTTCTACAAAATGATTCTTCTTCATTAGCATTTGAAGGTGTATTTACTTGACTTTCAAAGAACTTAATCATGTACAACAATTAACATGCATGTTCAAGAATTGGAAAACGAAAAAAAAAAGAGAATAAAATTGAAGGATATATTAAAAAATGGTCGAAAAACCCACCACCGTTGAGCCTTTCTTGTGGGACAATCAAAGGGTGTGGCCAGTAGGGTCGCTAATCATAAAGTAATAAGGAAAAAAAATTGGAACCATATGGGATGTACAAGATTAGGACCCCCCAACTACTAATTATAAAAATGTTGTTCAACACATAAAATGCTGAATTTGCTAATCAAATTCACCCATATTTAAAACACATAATTACAAATAAATAAATAAATAAATAAAAATGCAACTTCCACTTCCTAAGTTATCCCCATTATAAAGTTAGAATGATAATAAAGATGTGTTAGTCCGTCTAAATCTTGAGAATATCGAAAGCTATAAGAAAAACTTACTCCAAAAATCAGGTCTAAACGACCATAACTGATGTAATCATCATATATGGTCGGGAATTTCGTATCATTACGTATGCTCATAATTACCAAACCCTTAGTTTCAGATGCGTCCAATCATGTGGCCTGATAATTATCCTACAGTGCGCTCAGACAATAGAACGAGAGGAATAATCGAGAGTCGAGACACTTCGGAAGAAAAAAAAAATTCATATTCTGATGAAATTCCTAGCTCGAAATGAAAGCGAATAGCAGTTTTCGCCCAGTTGCTCTAACTTAACATGTTGAACCAGACTGATAGATCATTACCCACACAAACACAAGAACATTAATTCAAAAAAAAGTGTTAATGACTAGCAGATATAATACAATATCGAAAAACCAGTTCGTTTTAATAACTCGTACCAACTCTTTGATACGATCACATCAATCTTGATTCGTGGAGGAGATTCAATTAACGCAGGTGGAGAAATAAGGAAAGAGCGACGATCGAGCCAGCCCAACCGGCGGCCGCCAGAAACGAGTAATTGTCTGTGCGGCTGAGTTTATTTTAATTTTATTAAATATTCATTTGTTTTTTTTTTTTTAACTGATTTTTCTTCTACTCTGGTCTCTGGCAAAGCTTTGATTGGATTCCTCCATTTTCCAATGGCGACCACCGCCGCCGCCGCCCACCGAACAGTGGGCTCTTAATTTTTTTGTTGCTGCAGGCTTTTCCTGCCACCTTCCGCCCTCTGCCGCCGCATTTTACTCTGCAAATTGACACAGCAGAGCCCATTGTTTCTTCGACAGCAGATAACACCGCCACCACAACCGACTTAGCTCAGGGGTTTTCTGTTACACATGCATGCGTTGACGCAATACGACATTGGACACCTATATCTCTCCCGTCAATTCGAGTTACTGATGAGATAAGTTGTTTTATGGCATGAGGCAGATGATATTATGGACGTACAAACCTCAAGCGATCATAAGCTAGCTCTCATTTGAGACTGGCGTGTAAGAAACTGGTAATTAAGATTCATATACGAATCTCTCCTAACAAATCGAGTTATTGGGACTCGTTGATTTGTGACATGATGGGAGATCGATGGACGATGGTTATTTATGGATCGTATACCACTCTCTTACACGTCGCGACCCCTTAATTGAAAGTCAATTTGTGGGTTTGAAGTTAATATTCGGTGTCATGAGAACTCGAACACACGAGTTACGTAAGCTACAAATACTTATAGAGAGAGTCGAAAAGATGTGGAAAACACCATCGATCACCAGATCACTATACCATGATGATGTCATTGGACTTTTAGTTTCGTTCATAAATAATCCACCACAAAACCCTAGCATCCATATCCTGAATAAATAAACCAAAATGCAAGAGCATATTTCAGTTTATTTCACTTTGTCGTCAAAGCAAATTAAACGAGAGGGTTTAGGAAATGGAGATTGGAGAAGGCAAGTGGTCCACTTGACAAAAGCACGATAGCTAGCTAGTGCTCTTAATTATGTGTGGTGGTGTATCTTGAAATATTTGTCCATCCAAATCTGGTGGCTGCAGTAGTAAGACTAGCTAGAAGTCTTCAACTTTCCTCTCCATATGCGGCAACTTGCGGCCTCGATCGGCTAGTCGGCTGCCTGCAGTCGTGGACCTTAGATGGATGCCTCAAATCATTTTATCAAAACTTTTCAGTTGAATTCATAGACCTCTAAAAATGCGTTACAAAATAACTTATAGTAATCGTTAGGGTTCTGAATGGTGCTTAGTTCGACCAAGAGAGGTCCTTGCTAGGCTCTGTTAGGACCTTCATAATTGGCCTAGCTCGTTCCTACGGTCATGACATCTGAGCTATCAAGATATAGCAGAATGGGCACTTTTGCTATATCTAGGACTTCATAAACGGTCTCGTTTCATTTCCCGCCTCACGAATATCATAGAATTGTTCTCTTATCAATGGATCGACTCCTGATCAATCAATGCCCTTATTTCTTTTCGAATTTGTGATTCAGCCAGCAAAGTTTTTTATCTCGTGGGTGATTTGGAAGAATATATGTGATTAGGGGGAAAGAGAGATGATTTTTTTTTTTTTTTGTTCTTAGCCTTTCACTTGCTTTTAGCTAGTCTCTTATCACTTTGAGAAGTACTACCCATTTGTGTTACAAAAATAACAAAAAATATTTAATGACCCAATTAAGCATTTTATTATTATTGCCCACTTGACTTGGCTTTCTGCTTGTCTTCTTTCTCAAACCCTATCTATTCTTATCATATATGGGCAAAAATTCCCAAGCAAATTCAATCCATTGATCCCCACCTTTCATATCCGATTTTACCACATGCATGATACGACTCTTTCTTCTTCCCATTCGAGGTGGTTTGACAGGCACCTCTTCTGCTCACTCGTTTTCACAATGTCTCATTTTGGTATGGATCATGTTATTTCCAACCTTATCTTATGTTACAACACATGATAACATGTATTCTAACAGATTTCTTATAAGCTTGAAGATTTCCAACAGTTCGTTACTATTCTTGTAAACCAAATACGGTATTTAAATATGTGTACCAATTCTTAAGTACGCTCTTATTTGCTTAATATACCTATGTTGTTTTTACAAAAGCAAGATTGCGAAGCAACAACGGTATTCAAAGGAGTAAGGTAAACCTGGAGTAGGTTTTACTTTTGGACTTTGCTATTGTGATCTTAGGGTTTATTCCAAGTGCGTAAAAGTTACTTGGATTGAATCGACCATATATGTTCTTAACCACAAACAACAGTCATCGGTTATCCCATGAGCACTAGGGAATGTTAGAATAGTGTAAAATTCATTTAGTAGCTAATCAGAAAGCTTGAAGTTCTTCTATAAAGGCCAATATTTACTAACAAGTTAATTGCATACGGCATCGATCGATTAGTTACAGATATAATTGACACTACGCAAACACATATGTTATCAATAATCAAAACTGACTCAAACGATCGGTTGAATCATCCACGTGACTTCAAATAATTCTTACTTAATTTAAATGCACCCAAATTCTCATATACATGCCTTAATTCATTACCAATCTGTGTTTAATCAAACTGAAAATTACAGCTGATCTAATTGATTAATCACTAGTGGGTGGACATATAATTGACCAAAGATTATCCCAACAAGCAAAAGAAAATAAGTACCCTCAATGAAGATAATTATTGGTAGGTGGGTTCTTTATCAAACAATTATATCTAAAAAATCTTCTTATCATGGAAAAAAAAATTATAAGGCTATAAATCTATTCTCTCCTGCTGGCTTTTATACCATAATAAAAAGTCACCTTCTTAATAACCCACATATATGCCACATATTAGTTGGTATTTGGCAAATCTTATCTTTACCATTTGTTCAAGGTAACCTTATCTTAAGATTCAGTACCTTCTATTCTTATCTAAATTAAGAACTTAATTAAATTTAGTACTAGGGGAAAAAGTGGCCGTTAAAGTCTTCATTCTATTTTTATATCATCAATCAAGTAACAGTTTGATCCCTCAATCCCCATTTTTTAGTGTGTAATAGTTCAGTCGGAACATGATAGAGTTGGTTGAACCGGCAAAGGAAATTCGAGGATCATAATCAGATCAAAGGTGCGGTGGGAATTGAACCGAGTCGTTGAATATCCTACCAATTGTGAAGAGCTAGCTACTTCGATGTATAAGGATGGTTAAAAATACGTTAAATAATGAGTTCTATACGATGCCCCTCGATTAACTTGCGGATTCTTGAAAAATGATACACCTCGAAAACCCACCATCAAAATCGAATTTTGCATGAATTCATCGTACATTAAGATCACAACAAAATACTAACTTTGATTATGATGAAAATAGCTATTTTTTTCCCTATAAACCGTATGTAAGCACATCCTTACACTTCGTTTATAACCGACCTGGGATACGAAAAACCTCAAACAATCATACTCAACATACTAGAATACCATATCACATGTACTCTATTTTTTCATAGAATTTTAACTACCCTAACTCAACCGATGAAAGCGTTGAGTAGTCATAATAGTGCCCTAGCTAGGACCATGTAGCTAATCTCTGACCTTTGTATCCTATCGAACAAAGTCAATTACTCTTATCTTAAAACGCATCATATATAGCTTATCACTATCTTTAACCTCAATTAGTCACCGTTTCACCCATTCGTAGGGTGAAAAAAAATTCAACACTTGCTGCTGGCCCCTGCTTGTTTGGTCCTTCCAAGAAGAATTATTGAGGATGGTACACAAGAACAGAGAAAAGAATAGTACAAAGTAGCTAGAGAATAAAATACAAACCCTAGCTACTCTCTAAGTACTAGTAATGGTAACATCTGAGTGTTACAAGAGAAAATTGGATATGATCGCTTGGTGTTGTGTCATTGAGTGAACAATCAAAGAATGATCTTGATTGACGAGGTTATCGGCACGTTAATTTGATCATGTAAGTCGTTCGATGTAGCAATGCGAAATAGTTGTATTGTGGTTACGGCTATTTGTTTATGTGATTGTGTAGGACTATGTACAACCAAAATTCTTCCCGAACTAGGACATTATTCAGTAGTTATCCTTGCATTCCATTCAAAAAGCAAACTCAGAATCAGACTCTAGAGATGCATAAGGCGACCAGATTCATGGAAGTAATGACCAGTTAAGGAGTACATATGTTCTTTTAATTATTGTCAAGTTAGCTAGCAACAATGAGATTGCGAGTGAAAGGAATCGAACCACCCAAACCAAGCTTCGAAATACGAAAATCTCGTGTCGTTCAAATAGAGTGTTTGTACAATTTTGTATTCGTGCAGTCAAAGATGAAGCATCATACATGTAAGACATCTACCATACACGAAACATCCATCATATCAATAAATTAATGAGTACGACGAGTAGTATCAGTAACGTACGGTGATCGAACCACACGCTAAAAAGGTTGTTTTGGTTCCATTTTTAAGTTGATTTTATTACAAGGTAACTGTTTCACGATTCAACAATTAAGATACGGAACTATTCATCACCGGCTCGATTTCCGGGGCTAGGTTTAGAAGGCACAGGTATTTGTGCAATTAATGGAAGATGAAAGGGGTAGCATGGTAAACATCCAACGGCAACCAGAGGGCGGATTCACACCCACCAAGGCCAGTAATTGCCTCACACGTGTCCCGGGTGTCAAAGAATAAAACAAAAACCAAACCCAACCGTCCAGATCACGTTAAGTTTCCCACGCCGTCAGATCAGAACCCTACGATTTGTACAGTAAAGGTCTACAAGGTCACTATAGTAAATTCCGCCACAAACCATTCCCCTTACTTCTCTATAAAAAGATCCGGCCGCCGCGAAGAACCAGGAAAATAAAAAAGAGGAAACGGAAATCTGATAAAATCTCTCACTCACCGCCACCGCCGCCGCCTGGAAAAAAACAATCCCCAAGAAAAAACCCTAATTTTCTCAGAGTCATTCCTCTCGTGGGGAATGCAGAGAGATGGTAGGAGCTTCGTTGCAAAATCCTGAGCTGTGCATCCGCGCCCAGAGGTGCATCGGCGGCAGGAATTGCCACCGGAAACACGTCGAGGACGGGTGATCCCCGGCCTCCGGCCGATTCCGCTACAGTCGTTTCCCTCCCTTCCTTCCCCCCCAACCCTCTCTGTTCTTTCAATTTTTCGATTCTGTAAATTCTTCGGGAGTAGTCAGTCAGTCAGTCAGTCAATTCACAGATCTCAGCAATGGCGGATAGAAACAGAGACGGCCAGCCGACTCTCCTCCACGGGAAATACGAGCTCGGCCGGATGCTCGGCCACGGCACCTTCGCGAAGGTGTACCACTCGCGCAACCTCCACTCCGGCAAGAGCGTGGCGATGAAGGTCATCGGCAAAGAGAAGGTGATCAAGGTCGGGATGATGGACCAGATCCAGCGCGAGATCTCGGTGATGAAGATGGTTAAGCACCCGAACATCGTCGAGCTCCACGAGGTGATGGCGAGCAAGTCCAAGATCTACATCGCCATGGAGCTCGTCCGCGGCGGCGAGCTCTTCTCCAAGGTCGCCAGGGGCCGACTGAGGGAAGACGCCGCTAGGGTTTACTTCCAGCAATTGATCTCCGCCATAGATTTCTGCCACAGCCGCGGCGTCTATCACCGAGATCTGAAACCAGAAAACCTCCTCCTCGACGAGGAGGGCAACCTTAAGGTCACCGATTTCGGGCTAAGCGCTTTCTCCGAGCATCTGAAGCAGGACGGGCTCCTCCACACCACCTGCGGAACTCCGGCGTACGTCGCGCCGGAGGTCATCGGGAAAAAGGGGTACGACGGCGCCAGAGCCGATCTCTGGTCCTGCGGGGTAATCCTCTACGTCCTCCTCGCCGGATTCCTCCCTTTCCAGGACGACAATCTGGTCGCCATGTATAGAAAAATCTACAGAGGTGACTTCAAATGTCCGCCGTGGTTTTCCTCCGAGTCCCGCCGCCTCGTCACCAAGCTCCTCGACCCCAATCCGGCGAGCCGAATCACCATCTCGAAGGTCATGGAGTCGTCGTGGTTCAGAAAATCCATCCCCAAAACCGTACGCAGCAAGGAGGAGATCGAATTCGACGCGTTCAATTGCGAAGAAGACGAATCGAAATCGGAGAAATCGAAGGAGACGCTGAACGCGTTCCACATCATCTCGCTGTCTGAAGGTTTCGACCTCTCGCCGCTGTTCGAGGAGAAGAAGAAGATGGAAAAGGAAGAGCTGAGATTCGCCACGACTCGCCCCGCCAGCAGCGTGATCTCGAGGCTGGAAGAGGTCGGGAAAGCAGGGAAATTCAGCGTGAAGAAGAGCGAGACGAAGGTGAAGCTGCAAGGTCAGGCGAGCGGGAGGAAAGGGAAGCTCGGGATTCAGGCGGAGATCTTCGCCGTGACACAGTCGTTCTTCGTCGTGGAAGTGAAGAAGGATAATGGAGATACTCTGGAGTACAACCAGTTCTGCTCCAAGGAGCTCAGACCGGCGCTCAAGGACATCCTCTGGACCTCTGCCGCTGCCGCCGTCGTCGACCACTCCACCGTCGCTTAACCATCCATTGTAGTTTGTGAAGTTGTGATTGGGGAATTAGAATTTGTTATGTGGAAGTGGAATTGACCTTTTCCGCCATTGTTGATCATTAAAGTTTGGTTTTGTTGAAGCTTTACTGTGAAAGGTGTGTGCTTTTTGTGTATGTTTGTTTGGATGATGATGGGTTTCGATCGCCATGAATGACTTGGTTGAAGGAATCAAGGAAAGTTGGGGTGGGTATATACGTCTGTATGGACTTTCTGGTACAGAGGGTGACATCTCCATTTTCAATTCTTCTAAAGAATGGGACTTTTTACCTATAGATGCTTTCCCCCTTGGTAAGTGGAAACCACATAGGCAATTCTACTTATCATAATAACTCAGTCATGATCATGGAGAGCCTCCATGATTTGTGTAAAGAGAATGATATAAGATTCATTGTTCTTGTTACGATGAAAATGACCCCGATTCAGTCGACATCTATCTGTTGTGTTTTACTGTTTATCATGCAGTAACAAGATCTGCAAAATTCTGCAACCTAGAATCCTATTTTTCTAGGGTGACTTAACTGTTTAGAGCCAAGGAATCTACTACGAGAGAGGGGAGTAGATTAATGGTGTGAGATGAAGCGAGAAAATTGTCTTCTTCTTTGGTTGAGATTTGCAGACTGAGTGATGGTAGTTGAGAGAGAGCAGGGGAAGCCACATGGGGAAACAGAGCAGGCGGTGAAGGGCCAGCAAACGGCCATCGATGGAAACCTGGTTCTGTGGTCCTGAGAACAGCCTGACGCGAATCAATGTGTCCGTCAAGAACGAAAGCAATGCACCTTTGGTTGCGAGCTTTCTGGTCTGCCACCTTTCTCTGTTTTGGCCATATATGTCCCTTGCAAGTTGTGGCTTGGCCCGTGTATCGACAATAATTATTGTTCACCTTGCAACAACAACAAGAACTGATATTGTTGCTAGCTAGCTCCTTGTTCCCCATCGTTCAAGGGGAACCAATTGGTATGACACTCGTACTCGAGTTTGTGTCAGTCGGTTTGAGTTAGTGGGATCAATCGCGGTTCATTGTATCTGATTGTCGTCCTGTTCATACAAGTAACCACCATATATGTACATGGTCGTTGACTTGCTCAATATCCGCGATTAGAAGGAGATGATGGAAATGTTTTTAACTATTAATATGTAAGAAATACGCTTTCTTCATGCGCTTGTGATTCATGCAACTAGATAGATAGGAACATATTTAGGGATCGATAGAAAGAACTGGGGATTGGAGATAGAGAATTGGGGAAGATAGGAAAGAATTGGCTGACGGCCTATGGGAGGATTAGAAGAGATCTGAGAGGGTAGGAAGAGATTAGGGTTTAGGAGATTATTCTTAATATTCTTCTTGATTGATGAATGAAAACCTAAAATACATGTTTATAGTAAAAGACACCCAAAATCATAGCAAGAATCCTAATTCTACTCGGCCACAACCAGCCGCCTAACCCCCTACTAACCCTAATATCTATGTTAATTACATAATACATGAACACACGATAGAAGGTAGATATACAAGCGCACCACTCTATCGGTGTGTGCGAGAGAACCGAATTTCACTCTTCAATTTGAAGAGAAAATCCGAGTTCTTTAAATCAATGTTACCGCGTTAGTGCAGGATCACATATCAAGTAACTCCACTTAAGGAAATTGAGTTGTGTTTTAGAAGCCTAGAAACAACAAGGGTTGTCATGAATCATGAAGCATGATCATCGACTGAGTTCTGAAAGTTGAAACGACAACTTGGACCAAGCCAAAATGTTTGTTTAGACACCAAAACGATATTAGAACCATGTGCCAATTGCCATGTACTAATTAACGCCCTAGGTTTTTAAATTTACGGAGTCTACCTTATAAATGAAGCAATTAAAGATGGAACAGACGATATCACCAATGGGCCCGGATAACGCTTTTTTGCCGAAAGAGCGCCCCTTTTCTGGATAGTTCACAAAGTGGGCCCGAATAGCAATTTATTCGAGACATTGATCCATATAATCATTTTGGGCCAGGTCGAGCCTCACTATATCTGTCTTCGCTGAACTAGTTGCAGTCCCAGTCCAACTGGAGTTATCTCCATTGTCGATGAACAAGAACAACACTATCGCCCTAATTATCAACAACAAGAATAACAAAGCAAACACCATACTGATAACATATGATATCACAAACATCATGAACGGTATTCAATATTCTTCGAACAGACTCTCGATACATCAATCGAAGTCAAATCGACGCATCGATCTAGTTCAGATTGGTATAGAATCCACATAGAGAACCAACTGATGAAACCATATAACATTGCAGCATTGCAAGATAGAAGCTTTTTTACTTCTTACTACTGCTACACATTCGATTTTGGGGCCACAGCAAAACTCAGGCCTAAAACCCTCTCAATTACTAAAAGCAAAAACGTCCCTTCAAAACCCACAGATTAACCCTACTCCATATGTAAAATGGAAAGTTTCGAGTCTATAAGAATTAAAGGTGTTAAAATGTCAAGCTATTGTCACTCCAAAGAGCTTTATCCCCTTCTTCTCATCATGATCAGCAGCCCTCGCCTGCTTCTTGATCCCGTCGGTTTCCTCGCACAGAACACTACTACTCGATCTCCCCCCACTGCCTAACTGCAGCTCGACCATTGAACCCGGCGGAGGATTCTCGTTCTCCTTACAGTTGCTCACATCGATCATGAAAAACGTCTCGTTGGTTCCCGCCTCTCCACCACCATGCCTTTCACACAAGCAGAAGGTGATGGTGTCGTTGGCCTTCAGACCGTTGTCCTTCACGAACCGATTCCACCCTCTTGTGAACACAAAACTCTGGCTGCTCTTCCAGTAACAGTAGCGAAACTTCCACGGCGTCCTCATCGACCTGTCGTAGAAGCTCAGCACCAGATTACTGTCCTCCTCCCCCACCTTGTCGTTGCCACTCGCTGCAACCTCATCAGGCACCCTGGGGAAGTACTTCACCGCGTACTTCTTTGGTATCACCAGCCTGTTCAGCTTGCTCACATCGCTTGGGGTCAGCTCCTTCTGGAACAACTGCTTGCAGATGACATCACCGCATGACATTGCTCTCGGCCTAGGGGGGAGGTCGAGGGTCAGCTCGGTGGTGGTCCCCACCCGAGAGATGATGAACTCAGCGAACTTGGACTGGTAGGTCCCATCTTTGATCATGCTGAGGATGGCTTCCAAGGTGTGGTGGGTCTGGAACTCGGGTTCTTGGGCAGTGAAGGAATTGAAAGGGAAGTTCCGCCGCACAGTACTGCTATCTCCACCACTGCCGACACGGAGCTTGAGGGCAGCACTGTCATATGCTGTGGCTGCTTCGCTCTCGGTTTTGAATGTGCCTAACCAGATTCTTTTGTGGTGGGCGTAGATTTGGCAACCCCAATGGCCATTTTGCTGTGGTACCACACCTTTGAACTTGGATGACGTGGAGATATTATTGGTGACAGTGGAGTATCGAGCACGCTTGCTGTTCGGTGGGTTGAGAAGGCAGCGGCGGGTGGTGCTGCTGGAATCGGAGAGTTCATCGAAGATCGAGAGCTCATGCGAGATTATGCTCCTTGGGTCTTCCTCGAACATGGCTCCCCAACTCAAAGCTGCACAAGATTAAATCCAGTCAACTTCTGATTCAGATCTACTGAGAAAGCTTCTCAATATAGCGACTAGAATACTTTTAAGCTAAGTCAGAAATTTCAACAATTGGAAGAATGAGATAACAGAATGACCAGAACAGCAAACTGAAGAACCAATACAACAGAACATAACCGTTAAGGAAAAGACTCAATACTACAGCTGAAATACAAAGGAAATATTAAAGGAAAGAAAATACATGTTGCTAGCAGTATCGGTATCGGATGCATTCTGACTGTACAACAGACAACACTACTAAATCAACAATTGGAAGCATGAGATCACAGGATGTTCAGAACAGCAAAATGGAGAACTCATTCACACAACTTAACTGATAAGGGAAAGACGAGATACTAGAAGCTTAATTCGGAGCAGTGTTTACAGCTGAAATTACATCACAGAGAAGAAAGAAAAGAACAGGATGATGGTAGAACCAAATTAAGATCAAAAGACAATGATACTTCCACACTCCCTACAGTAAGCAGACATCACCACAGAAAACTCTAAAGGCAAGAAAACTTAAAGCGCAGATGGAAATATTATCCAAGTTCTTGGCACAATGGGATGAAAAGATAGATTCTTTAACACTTCCAAGCACCACAGTAAATACCATATATGAATGAAAAGATAGAATTCAAACACTTAATTACTCTTGAAAGGTCTAAAAGTAAAGGCAGTGCCCGTTGGGATTTCTTCTTTTCAGAAATAAGAAAGCTTCTTCGACCAAGGAGAGAGACAACAGAAGATCTTGGGAAAATGTTCGCTAACTTTGCAATTCCTTGTTAATTATTCATCAGTTTCCTATCTCCACTCAACGAAGCAACTTAACTCTACACATTCAGTTACATCTTGAGCCCGTTTTCTGCATACGATATGAGGGGGAAAATGAACACACTGTTTTCTTCAACTACTGTAATCATGGTAAATCTATGAATACGAACATGATCACACACATGATTATTCTACTAGACCACAGAATGTGCATTGATATTTGTAGCACAAACTACAAAACTGTAAGGAATAATTAAAAAAGTCAACGACTTCCAATTTAAACCTCCTATGACAATTAGAGACATGCTGGAGGAAGCAACAAGTCATATGAAAACAGACATGTTCATATCGTTAAATCAGTTCATATGCTACATACAACTGGGAGTAAAAGGGTTCTAGCCATTGTTCGCTACAAGGATTTCCCTAACTAGATTCCTAACCAGCACTAAGGTCTGGCCAACTAGTTCAAGTCAAAGGGCACAAATGAATGGAAACAAATCAAACAAACCTATGAAACTTTCAAAAAAGGTGCAAAGTAGAGATTTGTCCACACGTGCATGAAAGAAGGAAATTGGCAACCTATAAATAGTAACACTAGACATAGCCAGGCAATCAACTGCCAGACAGCAAGATGCCATGGTTAGTTAGCAAAACATAGGAAAGTGGCACCAAAACACCCAAAGAGTCAGGAAAGTTACCCATCTAAATCAAAATGGGCAGTGAGGTCAGGTCACATTAATCAAACAATACAGGAGAAACACACTGCCCATCTTAGAAGCATTCACCATCAAGAGCCACAGAACCAAACCAATAGTAACACCTCCTACTGGAAACTAGGAATCAGGGACCAACATCAATAACATTTTTTGGTGCTGATCAATAGGGATGTTTTTTGGTGCTGATCAATAGGGTTGTCATCTAGATGCTTAACCACCTACAATGAGTGCTACATATGGTTCGGGTATGGTTTTCATATTTAATTATAAGCTCACTTGCCGCTCCGTGGCTAGTAGATGACAAGAAATTCATACATTCATACCTAAGAGACTGAAATGGCCAACTCCTAGTAAAGTACTCTAATCACATTACCTCCCTCACTGGATTTCAGACATTAATTAAATCCAGCTACCGATGTCAAACTACAATGTAAAGGATTAAACGAACTGTTGAACACAAATCAGGGAGATGACAAATAGCCTATGAACTCAATTTCGAACACAAGAAATCCAACCGAGTCTTGAATTAGCAAGTGAAGAGAATTGTTCTAGCCTGGGAACCAACAGATTTCAACCATGCCTTGAAGAAAAATTCAATATTTTGGTGAAAAGGTACAATTGAAGGATAAAACTAACAACCAATTCAACAAATATAATTAGGGCTATGTCGATGGGAAATCAATTCGAGAACACAAACTAAATTGGTAGCTTCATTAAGATTCCATTAAAGGCCTGTTTGTTATTGACTTTCTAGGGTAATTATGCTCTTAATTCTATGTCTGAGCATATTAAGACATTAGATCAAATAATCAAAATTGTTAAAAGTCTTGAGCGAAATGCAGGCAGACCACTTTCAAGAGAAAAATAATGATCTAGCGAATTTTGACTATTCTCAAGAAAACTTTATTCCATAAAACGACATGAATTATGAATGATAAGAGATGGAAAACAGTAACCAAATTAGACCTAGTGTTCTATATCGTCCCTAAAATTAATTCTGTAACAATGATGCTCACCAATTGATCTATCATTCCATGGCAGAATACCAATCACAATGTTAAGACATAAAAACTAGTCAGTAAACGAAAACCAATCGTCGAGATCATCTCCACCAACTATTTCCATACCAAAGATGCATACCAATCAACAGACGACATCATCTTAAAAGAAGCACTTCAGTAAGAAACTAAAGCAGATACGACATTCTCAATCAGAGATGTCTCAACTAAGCAAGCTACAACCAAGAAGATATGAATCAACATAAAATCAGAAACAAACCAACACAACTGAAATCCATCTCAGAAGAACACAAAAACTAACATGGCTACCTGATGATTAGTTCCTCAAATTGTAGTGTCTGCAGCAGACAGTCCGCCCCACTACCACAAAAGCAAAGACAATATCTGTTCCATCTGCAGATAACAGCAAGCAAATAGAACGGGGAAATAAACTAAACTGTCAAAGTTACTTCCTTTATAGAAGAACACAAGAAAGAGTAAGCGAGAAATCAGCCCGATATAGAGAAATCAAGTTGACGAACCTGTAAAGATGGAAACTTTTCCCTTCCATAACTACGAAATAGTCACCCCAGAAAGGGAAACAATAAATCCTTCCCATGTTTGGCGCGAAATAAGATTTCGCCACTGCTGGGAATGCCGACAGACTCTACTCTGGCCGATTTCCGGGAAGCTTCCTTCTTTCCACCATAAGATCACAAATATCAGTCTCGGTTTTAAAAACCCAAAACCAATTCCAGAAAAGGAAAGGCAAAGTAAGAAATAAGTACCTGAATTTCTGAAACCAGCAATGTTTCTTCCGGAAGGAACAGTGTGTGGGAGAAGATAGACAGACAGATGGATCAATCGAATCGCATTGGAATCTCGACAAACTCGGGTGATTTTATGGAAAACCCATTTGAAGCTGAGAATCAATATGACTAAAAAGAACCCCAAACCCCAAAATCACAAAAACGGAACCCTAACAGCAGCTCCTTTTCTTCAGTTGTAGGATGCCATCGAAGAAACATGAAAAAAGAAGGGATCACGGATCTGATGAGCGAGAACAGGAAAAAGGAGAAAGGGGTTTAGTAAGGTAAGCTTGGAGTAATTAACTATGCAGGTAAAGGCGCAAGCTTTGGGGGCAAAGAAGAGAGAATACGGTTTCTGTTAAGCTTGAACAGTAGCAAGTACCATTCCATTCCGCTCCGGTCTCCCTCCCTCCCCTCTTTCAATTCTTCCTTTACCAAAGAGGTACCATCGAATTCCACGCTTTTCAATTGAGGCCAAAGATTGTCCCTTTCTCTCGTTCTATGCATTAAACAATATAAAATAAGAGAAGGTACATATGCGATATACATA
This sequence comes from Linum tenue, assembly GCA_946122785.1. NCBI lineage: Eukaryota > Viridiplantae > Streptophyta > Magnoliopsida > Malpighiales > Linaceae > Linum > Linum tenue. The sequence goes on along the minus strand of CAMGYJ010000006.1, from coordinate 455,625 downwards.
ATTACAAACACATCGAAAGAAATTACCTTTCTTCTTCTTCGTGGTGGTGATGATCTTTATAATCCAACATTCCTTCCACCAAAAGAGAAGTTTTGACACACAGAATGTTCCAATATGTTTCACAAACTAATAGTACTTATTTGCAAACTTCAGAGAAGTAAGTGTACCAAAGAAAGCAACAGAACCGATGATCTTACCTCCACCACCACTACCCACCTGGCTGCTGCCCGTGACTTGAGGGTGAGAGAGATAGAGAGAGACAGAGGATAGAAAAGGAAAGAGCCCGCGTAACACAAGAAAGGAAAGATGATGTGGAGAACGGAAAAAGCCTGCCATTGATGCTTTTTAAGCATATCATATATACAGAGCTCTGCATTTGCTGCAATGTTATAGAATAGAAGAGTGCCACGAAGACATTTAACATAAATATGGCAAAATAGAGCATTAATTTGACCATATCACTAGCTACAGAGAAGCATGCAACCGTATAGACTATAGAGATGAGGGGGGAGGAGGGAAAGGAGAAAGATTTTTCTTTCAAATAGAGAGAAAGGAAGATGACAGAAGAGAAGTGAGCACGCACCCCGCAAAGGTACTCGCCTCATACAATTGCCTGCGTGTGTGCTCACTCTCTTCTGTCAGTCTCAGTCACCTCCTCTCCTCTCTCCCTCTCTCTCTATCTCTAAACCAGTCAACGAAATGAAACGCCCCCTGCACCCTCAAAGATTGTAAGCAGACCAGAAGAGAAGACGTCCTGTTTTCCCAAAACCCCATTTCGGCAGATCTGAAAAATTTTACCATTTCTGGCAAAAGAAAAACCCAGCCACAGATTCCATCTTTGGCTCTACCTATCCAACTCCCTTCATTTCCCTCCACCTTTTTTCCAACTCCCAACCAAAAAGAAAGGGAACCCAAAAGACCCAATAGAGCTCAATCTTCATACGATAAAAGAAGAAAAGCATTTCAATCTTCATCCATCACTTGCTACCAATTAGGGTTTCTCAGACTCACATACACAGATATAAGCATCTAAAAACTCCTCATTACCGTAAGCTTTCTTCCCCTACCCAGATCCCCCATTTCCTCCTCCGGGAAGCGGAAACACCTACCAAACCATGATCCAGCTGCCGCGCCAAGAACAAATTGAAAACAGTAAACAAGGAAAGGAAAAGGAAGCAAGAAGATGACCAAAACTCAAAAAGGGGCAGAGAACCCCTTCTTTAATGGGTGACAAGAGCAGCTTCCTTCGCGGATTCCTTTTGGGTGCACTCACTCGCTGCAATTGGATCCTAGAGGACTACTCGTTTGTTGTCGAGTGGGGAGTGACGGAAGAGGACGGTGGTGGTGGACCGGACTGACTGCGAGCTGCTGCTCTGGCTTTGTCGAGCGTTTACTGGCTCACAGGGACCTGATACCGACACGTGGCGCTCTCTCGTCGCTCCGTTCGTAGGGATGGCTTGTCGCGATGGATTCTCAGCCGTCGGATGGCGGGTGTACGATATGGAACGGTGGGCCTCACATTCTCTGGTTGGTTCGATACTTCGATTCCACTTCTCCTTTATTATTATTATTATTTTAATAAACGGGAATTGCGTTAAGGCCAAAGAGGAGCGAATGGCAAATCGACAACGCATTCATCCAATCCGAAATTTTCACCTATTTAATTATAAGTGTCAATCACTCAATCCAAACCTAATCCGAATCTATGTATAAACAATTATAAGTATAAACAATTATAAGTATAAACAATTGCTATATAACAATACGGCAGAGATGAGATTATAGGGTATTGGGTCATCAAAAGATGAGTACCATACCTAAGGTTAAAGAATTGTACAAAGGACATGTGGGCTCGAGGCCTTTGAGATCACAACAACTTATTGGTACATATGTGACTCGGATTGGGGATTAGCTTGTCGAACGGTACAACATTTTGGACGATGTATCAACTTAGAGTCATGGATTAAGAGTCTGGAAAGATTGCGCTAAAAAAAAAAGGATATGCTAGCTGGTACGATCGAGTCTAAGGTAGTCTGATGCTTAAGGGAGTTTGTATGGCGTTACTTCTGCACAAAGAAAGTAAAAGTTACATGAGAGGATGGTGATGTAGTTCAAGTTGTCGTTTGTTATGCAGGCTAAAAAAATGCTAGTTGGCATGTAACGGGATGTCGATGCAATCACTCTTGATAGTTCTTAAAGAATCTATTGAGTGAAGAGCATCGACCTTAAGTTACATCTAGAGCTGGTCACGGGGCTTCTCCCCACCTATAGAGGCTCTTTTGATCGTTTCTCGAAAGGTGGATTGAATACACTTGACACGTTATCCATATAGTAAATGGCCTTTTGCTTTGGAGGATTTTTTACATAAAATGTCCAATCCATGTAAGGCCTTAAAATTCATTTGGGTCACTATTGAGATGTAACATGCAATCGCCTTGAAGGAGTGTGACGTATAATGTGTGATCCTCTATTTTCTCTCCTTCGAAAAGAAAAAGGAACAATGTGAAATTTATCTTCTTCTTTCTTAGTTTTGTGTCTCACAGTGTATAGTAGAGTCGCCATCAAAAATTAAAATTATCAATAATTTGAATTAATGGTAGAACTTGCATAAGCGCCGTCAACATTTTTAGCATAGTCATCCTAATCAATACTCACCTTACAAACATCACTAGATGAATATTTAAATTCTAGATATTTATGCATTTCTACTTGTCATTTTCCACTAACTTAGGTTTGCAGTTTGCACATTCTAATCAAACGAAACTTTTATATATTCTCAATTATCCTATCAACATTCCTCAACGAAGGAGACCAATCTTACTAATTATTACTTAAAATAAAATTATATTCGACATGTTTAATGTTAATAGCACTAGTATAATTACTTTTTCAATTTCATAAAAGATTCTCATTTCTATGCATCGTATAAAGTTGATTGTCCTTTGTCTTAAATTTGTTGTCCCATCTCATAGGCTTCTTGTCTTCTGGTTTAGTACTTGGTCAAACATTACGGCCATGATGACATATTTTTGTTGGGTTAGATGAATTTCACGATAATGTGTTGAAAACAAATGGTGAAATTTTTGACATGATTGCATAGACGAAAATATATTCTCTCTTTAATCTTATCATGTGTAATTGTTTCATCGTGTAGAGTAAAAAAAATATATTGGGGTCTAAAAATTTATTCGAGGATGTGATATTAGAAGTGAGATCAAATAGGATGAGCAAGAGAAAGAGAGAAGAGACATTTATCCTCATATATGTTGTGATCTTAATAGGAATGTTGTCGATGAGTAGAGAGGTAGAGGGGGACGATAGCGAGGAGGGGAGATGAGCAACATAGAGTTTAGGTTACGTGAAAGATTGAAGTCATAATGATATCTAAAGGGAGCGAAAAAACGAGGATCTACATATTCATCCTCTTTCAATATGATACGTCAAATCTTTTTAAAATATGAGAATTATTCAATATTTATGTTAAGATAAAACTAATGATATTGTCGTGAAATTTCGAATATATTATCGTATACATTTAACAATGGTCGTAAAGGAATTTAAATAATCTGATTTGGACCCAATCCTGATCGTACTAATTTATAATTGATGCCTTCCATTCATTAATCCTTTATGTACGATGAGATTAGATGGTTTGTTTAATTATGTGATTTGTACCGTTTTTTAGGGCAAACTTAATGGCTTCTGTCCTTGGAGAGGACCGATGTGGTTGTACCACTAATCAATCAACAAGTGGTCAATTCATGGGGTAATTCAATGTTATTTTTTTAATCTTACATATAGACATTGATGATGTTTTTTTCATACTTAAAGTATCTTTCGACCCCTAAGCTTATCTTTGGCTTACCTCGAATTTGATTGATGATTGTGGTCCATTTAAGAGTCCTATAAGCTAGAAGGGTTACAAGTTGGACCTGGAATTGGCTATTTGTTAAGACTATGTGTTTTAAACACAAAATCATCATTAGCACTAATTATGTAGAGCACCATTGACAAAACCCTCTATGCATGAGTTATCATAAAGTTTTTTTTCATTAGAAGTTTACAACCGTAACTTCAACACGAAAAGATAATTATTTATGAAACCTAAATTTAGGATTCAATGCCTTTCGTCAATACATATGTTCTCCCTATATGTCTTTGTTCTGTTTCTGCTTTCTTTTCCTGTCAATTACATTTGTTCGGATCAGTCTTTGCTACTCTCTGAGCCTTTACATCTTCTTGTACGTTCTGCAAGAGGCTTCTGCTTTCTTTTCCTGTCAATTACATTTGTCTGAATCTGTCTTTGCTACTCTCTGAGCCTTTACATCTTCTTGTACGTTATGCAAGAGGCTTCATTTCCCCTCTCTATGCTTGTTTCCCTCTATATCGGCGGCTCATGTGTTGCTCCTCTTATTGATTCTCTTTTCTTATTCCATTTTCATCCATTAGCTAGTAGCTATTACATTTGTTTTATGTACTTCAGCATTTTACATACACATTTTTAGGGGTTTTTTTTTGTTACTTGGCCTTAAGAGTTTATTGTGAGTGATATACATAAAAGTTAGGTCTTCAATTCAATGGCCGACAAAGAAGAAAGAGCAAGGAATCAAAGCTCTTGCCCTTTGGAAAAGGTCAAACAATCAAACCATCCTCAACCACTCATATACATAAACACGTTTTACAATAACATATGTGTGGAAACATGAGTTGGGTGCATATGTTTTAGGGGATGGCAATTTCGACCTGACCCGATTTACCCGACCTGTTTGACCTGTTTTGGGGCAGGTCAAACCCGCCTCGTAGGCGGGGCGGGGCGGGCATGGGTACCTCTCATCTACCCGACCTGCCCTGACCCGCCCCATTCTCGACCCGTTCTTGCCTAAATTACATTTAATCTTAGTGAAATTACTTAAGATTTTCCTCTTATTACATTATATTTTAGCTATAATAAAGTTGTAAATAAGTGAAAACCTCAATTTCTTCAATAATTTAACTACATTTTATCATATTATGGTTTCTTTCTTGGTCTTTCAATGAAAAGAACGAATATTTCTAATGTTTTTCACATAAATTACATACCCAATGGGTCGACCTGCCCCGACCCGCGCCCCGTAATAAATTACCCGACCTGGACCCGACCTGCCATGGGGCGGGTATGGGTATCGAGATAACCGCCCCGGACCTGCCCATTGCCATTCCTAGTTTTAGGGTTCAAAGTAAGAATCAAAAGGGTAATGTGTAAATTTTCTCCATTTGGAATGGTAGTTGAGTGCTGCTATAAACGGATAAAGTTTTGGATAAGAGTTGAGGAGAAGAAAACCCAATGACATGAGTGTTAGTGGGGAAGAGAGAGTGTACCATATATTGATGGTAATGAAGCTTGCAAGGCAATGAGGCAAAGGACGACGAGATGGAGACCTATGATATAATAGACCAGTCGCCTCCTTGTCTAGTATAGTACCATATATGATTTCTACAAACAAATTGGTGGGTCACTCGACGCCAAATCTAGTACCTTCGCAATAATCTCCCCCAATTTCGATCTAAAGGTCTTCTCAAATCTCTATATATCACGTCCTCCCAATTCTGAATATATATCTTCACAAAGTTATGGTTATAAAGGATAATTGCAAAGTCTAATTTGTTTCCATGGTTGAAAATCTATATCATGTGTTCACTTCCTTCTGCAATTCCTTGTTATTTATACTAATTTGACTTATAAATTGTTATCTCGTTCATTTCATAAGTGTTAGCGAGGGTATTGACTCAAAGACTCGCACAATTAGCTAGATTTATGCTGAAACTTCATCTTTATTTTTTTTATTTTGTTATGCTTGTGCTTAGATCATGTTTATCATTTGAATATTTTGTGATTTGCAAACAATTAACATTGGTATATTGTAAGCCCAATGATGCATATATGATTAAGGATTAAACATTATTTAGTTTGGAGATTTCTTTCATATTAGATTTAAAATAATGTGAGATTTTAGAATGTATTTTGTGAATCTACCTAACCCACCGAACCACCCATCACCAAAAATCACCCAACCCAATTCACATACAAATATCTGCTTTGAGAACGACAAATCCCTTGTGTTAATTGTGAGAAGCGAATTGGGTATCCCAAAGTACAAGTGAAATATTATCTCTAAGTACTATTAATAAATGCGAAGTGACCATTTTTCGTGCGATTTTGGTAATAGAGGTGACAACGGTTTTGACACCGAGTCCTAATGGCCCTAGGTGAGTCCTTGCTAGGGCGACTATTGCACCATCTTAAAAGCTATAAGGCTTGAGATGTAGAAAGGTATATTTATTTACCTTTCATCAGAGGTGTGCAGTGTCCGGTCCGCATTGGATCAAATTAATGAGAGCAATTGTCCAATAATGAATGATATCGTAGAATTAAGAACCAGATCAACAATGCGTTTGGTCCATTTTTATTCGGTATTTATAAAATTTCACGAAACCAATGATCGAACAACATCATATTTGATACGATATGATCTAGTGCAAGCTACAATTTGATCTGGTGCGATCCGGTACAGACCCAACCGTTGCACACCCCCTACCTTCCATAATGGTAAACAAACAATGAATTATTTCTCTTCTATAAGTCAAACCAGCTGAATATTCTTTATTGTCTAAAAAACAAGAGTTTACGTCGCCTATGGTTATTGTATTAGTTTCGTTGATCGTCTAGGGAACTGGGTGACTCGTTTAGCGGCTCCTCATGTCCTTATTTTGTCGTTCAGTATGTTAAATGAGTATTACTTTGTTTCTCCTCCCCATAGTAGATAGGTCATCACCTGCTTAGACTCTCATTCTTGTTTTTTTCCCTCTTAATCAGATTAATCGAATTTGTCACACGAGTTTATATTTTCTCTCGCAGAGGGAAACGGTTTTGGATTTGTCACAAGATATATGCAAGTTTTGTTAAACAAAAGTAAATAAATCATATTTTTGTTTATAGTAGGGATCAAGCTCACCATCTAAAGATGATATAAGGACATTTCACCAATAACTCACTTCTTGTTACTTGGTTACCCTAACATTTACTCAAGGGTTAATATTTTCGTATGGCCAGAACTTTGACCAAAATAAACATCCTGGCCAATCTTTTGGATCTATAACATCATGGCCCGAACTATACACCAAAATAAACAATTTGGCCAAACCCGATGTTTGACTGTTAACTTGGACGTCAAACGCGTTGACTAACGGTCAACGCTCCACGTCACTGCCAAGTCAGAAGATCTGATAAATATTTAATTTTTTTGTTTTTTATTTTTGGTTTAACTAAGGTATTAGATGATTTTTTTTAATTTATAATAATTTAAAATTAGGGAATGTGTGGAAATTGTGAATTATTTGAAATATTTTATGCTGACTTGGCAGTGACATGGCGCGTTGATTAACGATCAACGCGTTTGACCGTCCAAGTTAACGGTCAAAAGTAGGATCTGGCCAAATTGTTTATTTTGGTGTATAGTTCAGACCAGGATGTTATAGATCAAAAAAATTGGCCAGAATGTTTATTTTGGTCAAAATTCAGGTTATACGAAAATATTAACCCTTTACTCAACTAGGCAAAGTTCGGCAAGCCAATGACACAACGCAAAGAGATTGCCAAATTGTTTGTGATATAATTTATAAAGCAAACCCAGCCCGCCATGACAAACCTGAGGCCCACTACCATCAGGCCTAGTGTGCTCCACCCACTTGATAGTTTCAGCGAAGCCCAGGCTCATGCGTTAGCCGGTGAAGTCCAGCCCAATTTCAGAAACTCCTACCTTCACTCTCGCCGGCGGGTTTGGGTGTCGGTGTCGCGAATTTTTTTCATTCGTTCTTTCTCTGGAGCTGCAAAGATCAATTCATCAATGGCGTCGGAAGCCTACGCATCGAGAAACCCTGATCAAGTCCACACCGACGTTCTCCTTCAAGCCAGACAAGCTTGCTACAAGGTTCGATTTTCTCCCTCCCACCACCTTTTTTGCCCGTTTCAATCGGTTCATTTTTGGTAGGAAGAATTAATGTCACAAATCTAGGGAAACTTGGCAGGCTCGCGATGCTTTCTACGATTGCGTGAAGAATCAATCGGACAAGAAGCCGACGGAACTCGGCTGCGTCGGGCTGCTCTACCCGGCGGAGTGCAAGAAAGCGAGGCTTGCCTACGAGAACAGCTGCCGGCCTTCTTGGGTACAAAACTGAACTGAACTAATCGCCATGGCTAGTTGAAATCCAATTTTTCTCCATCTAAAGCTTGGTTTGTGGGAATTTGGTGTTTGATTTGATTAGGTGAAGCATTTCGATAGGCTGTATTGTAAGGAGAAGAGGGTGCAGAGGCTACTGGATGACAAGGAAACCAGGGGAGGTCCGTTGATACTTCCACAGAAAGCTTAATCAGTTAGTTCCTTTGTTACTTTGAAATTGGATCTTCTCGCCACTCGTAAGATTTTGGGTTTCGGGGTTTATGGCAATGCAGGTTTGTTGTGTCCAAATGCTGTGTTCTATAACCTTGATTATACATAGCCCAATCCACAAAGATGAGTTCTTCTGTTACAGAGTTTCCATCTTTGACATGGGTTCTAGGGTTGGGAATTGGGATTTAGCTTGTTTTACTTCTGATATGTTGGACAACAGAGAGATGATTGAATTAGATTCTAGTAGTTGGAAGATTAATGTATGGATTCCTTGGCTGGATGGTTAATGGTGCCTTCATCAGCTCAAATTTATACCATTTTCGCAGGGGTATAGAGCTTGAGCTTGGTTCAAGATCGCTATGGTCAGTTTGGTTTCGGTACTCAGGTTGAATTCTGGGACAGCATGTTCTAAGTAAAAGAGTTTGCTGCTTGCTTACTTTGTGAGATCAGATTCTATTAACCGTGTCTCTCACTGAGCTTTGCTCAAACCTAGAACAGTTTGTGGTGTATGCAGTGGAACTAAAACTGAACCATGTACCTGTGTATGTGTGACTGTTATTCTTAATGATTACGGCCTATGTTCCCTAAAAGAGGGCTTCGTGACCCTTGTCGAATCTACGCATTTGTTGTCATCATCCAGTGGAACAGAAAGCATAACATGTACTGTTTGTTTCTTAACTGTTCCTATACGGTTCGCACTTGTGCCTGATCTGATTACTTCTCAGTGTTTCACACAATAGTTCTTAACAAACAGGAATGAACTTAGAAGCTACAACTGCAGTTTGAACTTCAAAGTAGAACCTGACCTTGAACTTATGAGTAGTACTGCAGCTTGTCTACAGGTATATATATAGTCACACATAGCCTTGGTTAGTGCTGTTTCAGTTCTGCAGGGTTCATGAAATTGCTTGAATCTCGTGAGATTCAAAGAAAGCTGCAACCTTCCTTCCATGTAAGTTCTCAACTTCCAGATGGATGTTAAGGAAGTCTAGTAAGAGTGAATTTGTCAACTTCCCCTTTCAGATAGGCTTTATTATAATGTGGGGTTTGATAATGCCAAGCCTGTTTTTGATTCCATCTGCTGCACTGTTTGATCTGATTCACTTGCCTTGTGAGGAAATGTATGGGGCTATTATTTCAAGGCCTTTTGTTTAATCCCGATATAATGCTCAAGACTTTGTGGGAAGCAAGTCACTTTAATTCTCCCATGTGCATTCTGCAGTGTTAATTCTCATTTCTGAATATTAAGATCTGCTGCAAATCCTTTAAACAAATGGTCTGAATCAAAGCTTCCATCACATTCAGTCGGCTTACTACTACTTACAACTAGGGGTGGCGGTTCAGTTTGGTTCTGTTAACCTAACCATAAAAAGCGAAACTCGAATTAGCCAATTGCTCAAATCGAAATTGGAATTGTTAAGTGCTTATTGGTTTTTCGGTTGCCCCTAATGGATTCGGTTTTGTTTAGAATAAACTGAAAACCGAAAATAATCTTTTGATTTTAAGACTTATTGGTTTTTTATCGGGTTCGAGTTTTAACCAAAACCAATAAGGATTTATTGCTTTGTATCCGTAATTGAACTGCCACCCCTTCTTACAGCTTGCCACGTGGGAAGGTGGGAGGGAGGAGAGTGACAGGTAGGGCAGAGGGAGTGAATCTGTTTTCTCAAAGTCTCAACCTACTTGGTTGATACTTGATAATTAGTGGGTACAAATCCAAGCATTGTGGTTAATTAATTATGATTAGTTTGGATGGAGTGGGGAAGGGAGGCTAGAACATTGAACAAACTACTTTTTTAATGAGGGATTTTGACGTAAACATTCGAGGTTATTCCGACTCTTATGAATGTTTGATAAGCAAAGTATTGCTGATAATTACGAAGAAATCTTTCTCTTAATGATGTACCGTCGAAATTGAAATCAAAAGCACATTATACTTATCAGTAGGGGTGGGCATTGGGTGGGTCGGGTGGATTTTGACCATAAAATGCACCCACCCGCGCTTAAACGGATTGATAATTTTTAACCCATCACCCACCCACATTTAGTCTCGGGTTGGGTCGGGCGGATGGTGGATGATGCGGGTGGGTTTGTGGGTTCACCCACATCACAATGTATATAATATAAAGGAGTCAACTTGACATGATAATAGGTGAAGAGAATCATCGAGGGAAACAAGAAGTTCAAATAGGGCGAAATATGTCGAATTAGTTCTTAAATTGGATAGAAATTCTATTATGAAAGAGTTTTCTACAGATTGAGACGATTATTAGGTGCAAGAAACTAAGGAAAATAATTCCACAAAGGAAAGAGTGGTGATCTAGGCAGAAGAATTAGAGGAAAAAGTTAAGGGAATAAGAGGGGATCTCTATTTGGAAGGTTGGCTTTGAGGTTCAAACTCCAGGAGCAGTCCGAGTTTATATCTAACTTCTCCACTCTCCTCTCTCTAGCGCCAACGACTTTGATCTTTTTGCTGTTGGGTTGAGCGGGTCACCCGCACACTCACCCACAACCCACCCACCACCCGGCGGATGGCTCCCAGCGCAACCCGTCACCCACCCACAGACCCACCCACTTAACGAAATTCAGGTCAAATGCGGGTGGGTCGGCCCAAAACCGCGAATGATCCGCCCGCATGCCCAGCCCTACTTATCAGCATCGCAACATTGAGCCACCTTTTAGTGGTTAATTGCTTATAACCACAAGGTGATTTCGTTTTTACTTCAGCACCAAGCTTTTCTCCTTGGAGGAATGCATTGGCAAAACGGAACTCCAACCCTCTCCATGTCTCTTAATTACCGCACAGTTTGTTTACTCAACTCAAATTACCATGCGTAATAATGGAGATTAATTAGATAGTGAAAAGTGACCTTTTCCCCCTTTGGTGGATTGAATTGTACCAATGGATACATAAATCATCTCAAAGTAGGTAAGTATGATGGTAATCACTTCAATTCTAGTCTTGAGTGTAAGATATGACTATAAACCCTCTTTTCTTACAACTTGAAATTATCATGTTTTTATATAAAATGAAAGTGTTTCTATAAACTACATGGTACACTCTTGATCAATTTTCGGTCTTATAGAATAAATCATAGTCTAGAACTAGGCTCTAAATAATGAAATTCAAATTTGTAATCCTCAATAGTTGTTTAATAGGATAATATATTCTCAAATTACAACTAATTAGTGTCTCATTAATCCATCCATATACTAGTCATGATTAGATGAATTTCTGAAGTTGTGCTGGACAAGTTTCACAAACATTGGAAATACGAGCAAATCATAAATGATTTTTCACATGAATTCTCACGTTTACTTTTTCATTATTGGTATACAATTTGAAGATTGAGGTACTTTGAGACAAAATTGATGACCATATTGAAGATTACTAGATTATATGCATAACATGCATTCAAAATTGAGAATGTGTCATGCTATAAGAACAACGACACAAGAACCATCGTTGGACACTTGGACCTCTCCTAAACAATTCAAATTGGTAGGATGAGTCGTAACACTTCGTCAACCACTAGTGGGAAATTAGATTGCAATGGGCATATACATAATTGGTTAATTGGTTTGCAAGGGGCATATACTAATTGGTTAATTAATGGCTAACTCTAGTATATGTATGTTGTGCTTAATGCCTAATCACAATTATATAGTGATCCGGCGGCAAACCCACTAACAACTCTTTGTTTGAAATGTAACAAACCCAACAAGCTTGCATACAAAACCAAATATATATTTAACACTCTTTAAAGCAAAATTAACTAGATTAGGTGTATGAGCTAACCCTCTATTCTTTATTTCTTCTTCCTTTGTTATCTTTTAAGATTCCCTTACTAACTTAATCATAACAAAGCAAAACAAGAAGAAAGAAGGGGGAAAAAAAAAGCTACAAAAGTGACACGCCGTTGACTTAAAATGTAATCCTCAATTCCTCATGGGACACGGGTTCTTTTGTTTTATGGTCCTTCCTTCTAGAGGTTCAACCAAAGCAAAAGCTAAGAATTTTGTTCTTTAGTTCTAATGCATATATGAAATTGTAAACCTAGCTTGTCTCTCAATTGTAGATAGCCTATTAGCATAGCTTGTTTGTTGTACCTAGCTAGTTCCATGCTCAACTTAACTATATATGGGTTTAAATTTCGACTACTCTGCATTGTGAATGGTTCTTGCTGTTCTTAAGTGTGGTTCAAAATTCAAATTCATTTTCAAAAGCTCAATGATTCCAGTAAATAGAATTATGAGTATTTGTAAGTGGGAATGAGACCTCAAAACCAACCATCCTTGTGGTTCAACTAGTTTTCGCGTGATAAACACAACCTCTACGTCTTATGTTCAATATCAGGAACATGAATTTATTCAAAGACTGGAACACCAAAACCAATTTTGATTATGTATCATGCCCTAACCAAAATCGATTTGGACCGAGCCTATGCAATTCCAACTTCCTAACCATTGCACATCCCACAACTAATCCTTTTGTTTTTCATAGATTGCATACTCCTACATATCAAATATAAAAGAACAAACTAAAATTCTATATTACTTGAACCAACCACCTCAAAATCAGAATCATGCCTTCTAATAACACTTAACCAATGACCCGTTGCACATTCCTAATCTCACTCGACTAAGCTGGAATCCTTTAACAAACGATGTAGGAATTTATAATTTATTAAATCCAACTTACTATTAAATTAATTTAAGTACATACATGATAATTAATTAATTTAATTAATCATCTAGTAAACCCCTCCCCCCCTAAAAACAAAAGAATTCCTTCTTCTACTCCTCGGGATTTGGTCGGATCTTGTGTCTTTTTGGTAACCGTAGTGGTCTTGTTGGGAATTAGAGCAAAAAGCAAAATACAAAATAACATTAAAAAGTAGTTAGCTAAAGCTCTATACTAAACAAGTATAAAAACAAAGTCTACGCAAATACGACGTCGTGTAAACCACTCCATTCTCCGTCAGTCAATCCGACCCCTTATTTCCGTAGACTTCGTCAACGTTCCGTTTTGTAGAAACCCGAAAACCCCGTTCCGTCCATCCATCCACGTCAGACTACACTAGTCGCACGCGCACACGTCATCACCACCTCCAAATTCCAAAAGCAGAGCCAAAAAAGTGAAACGACGCCGTGACGGATCACGGCTTGGTAGCTGACGTGGAGTCCTTGACAGCGACGTCCCCGGTGAGTACCGACATGTTGGGAGACGACGGCTGGCCGGGGCGACACGTGGCGGTGGAGATGGCGGTGGCGAGGGAGATCGGCATGAGGCAGAGCCCTTTCCCTTGCAGGTACTGCATCGCCGAGCCCATGTCTTCCTCCATCAGCTTCGCCACCTGGTGCTCCGTCATCGTCATGCTGCTCTCGTTCGCCGACGAACCGCCGTTTGCTGCGGCGGTGGCGTTGTTGCTCCCTCCGCCGCCTCCTCCCTACAAAAAAAAAAAACATTAAGAAAAATGTATGAGATAACGTTTTAATTATTTAATACGATTTCGTAATTATTGAGATAATCTAGTCGATTTCATTTCCTACTTCCATTTATTTTTTCCCGGCGGATTAAGGAAAGAGAAAAGACAGAACGCCGGCGAAAATTATTAAAAAGGGAAGAAGGGAGAGGAATCTGGAAAAAATTGGGAATGGAATGGGAGCACGCGTGCTGCTTTCCCCTTTGTCGTGTTCCGGCTGCTTGAATAAGGACTGTTTTTTTCTTCTTCTTTGAGATTTGGATTTTTGAGGATGTAAATAGTCCAAAAATAAGGTAGTGGGTGGTGTGAGTGAGAAAAAAAAAACAGAGAAAAAGGGTGACTGTCGGGTAAACGGAAAAAAATACAAAAAAATCAGGTACTTAAATCAATGTACAATCATAAATTTGGTTTAGCTCGACTCATTCTATGTGCGACACGAGAAAATGATTGAAATTAGGATTTTGGTTAGGGTTTACCTCGGAGGCGGTGGCGGTGGTGGTGACGAGAGGAGCGACGGCGCCGGCGCCGCCGAGGCGGCTCATGCTGAGGACCTTGACTTGGAGCTGGAGGAACTTGACATAGTCGATGATCTCGTCCAGCATGGAAGCCTTGTCCGTCTGTCATTCCCCCCCACACAAAACCAGATCAGAATCTTAATTAATCATTAATCAGCTAACTAATAATCACTGGAAACTATAAATTATAATGGCTAATTTCCCCCCACTAATCTCTCTCCTCCCGACCAATCCGCCGCCCGTTGCGGCCCCCCCTGATCTCAGTTTTTCAGTCCCCCTGGGACCCACCCATCAACTCCCGTCCCTTAATCTAGAACTAAATTCACAATATATAAAAAAAAAATTAAATCTCTCCCGCCTTCTAAATAGTTACCAATTGAATGATCAGATTCCTGTTTATTAGTTATTACGATACGATTCTACAAACACAACCTAATATTCTTAAAAAATAGTTACAAATTGATCTGGTTACTACTAATTACCATACGATTTCACAAACACGAGATTAAACTATAATACAATTTTACCTTGTTGGCATTGGGAACCAGCTCCTGCAGGGACTTCATTCTCTCTGCAATTCTTTCCCTTCGTAACTGTACACATAATAATAATTCAGTGTAAAAAAAAAAAAAATCAATTTCGTATAATTAATTAAATTAAATAACTTCCACCTCTGTTTGTTTCCCGAGAAAACGGAGGAGAAAGAAAATGTGAAAAAATGGAAATGGAGGAAGAAAAAGAAAAAAAAAAAAAACTTACCCTTTCAGCTATACTGTGTGGGTCGGTAGCTTGGCCTCTCCTGGCCCTGACCCTGGGCTTCCCCTGCGACGCCGTCGCCGCCGACCCACTCGCCTGCGGCTGAGCTTTCCCCGGCGAGGCGGTCGGTCCTCCTCCGCCGGCGCCGAAGCTCTGTCCGGGTTGCATAGTGGGATGGTGGAAATGGGGCGGGGACTGGATAGATCCGGACCCGAACCCGTTAAACAGCGGAGCCGGAGCTCCGTCGCCGGCCATGAGGAGCTGCTGCTGAAGCATCATCTTGTTGTTGTTGTTGTGATTACCGTTAGTGTTGTTGCCGCCGTTGATCTGGTGGTGGCGGAGCTTGGCGACGAGGCTGACGGCGGAGGGGTCGTCGAAGAACCCGTTGCCGGCGGCGACATTGTCGTCGTCGGCGGCGAGGTCGGCCCAGGGGGACTTGATGAGGTCTGCGGCGGCGGCGGCGGAGGACCAGGGGGAGGAGGCGGCGGAGGAGAGGAATTGGTCGAGGAAGTCGGCGGCGGCGGCGGCGGAGGAAGGGTGGTCGAAGTGGCCGTGGATCTGGTGGAGGTCGTGGAGTTGGAATTGGTGGGAGGGTGGTGTAGTTGTTGGGGAGTTGAGGCCGCCGGCGGCCATTTCTCTGCTGCAAGGCTGCATTTTTTTCCGGTGGTTGGTTTTAGAGAGAGAGAGAGAGAGAGAGAGGGGAAGAGGGCAGTTTAATAAATAGGAAAAGTGGAGCTTCTTTCGATTTTCTTCCTTTGTTGTGCTGCCTTTTATAATTGTTTCTTCCTTCTTCTTTTCTATCTTGGCTTTGGGGTCTCTTTGTTTCAACTTTCAAGTTGTTTCTTCCTTTTGTGGTCTTACACTCTTACTAGGGTTTTCCCCCCTTCTTTATTTAGTTCTCCTCTTCCTCCAATCTCTAGTCTAAGTGTCTTTCTATGAAAATTCAATCCGATTTAGTCCGTGGAACGGGTAAGATACGACATCAACCCACTTACGAGTTGCAGATGCTTATTCAGTTGTTAGGATTCTCGACAACGATTCATTACGTCTCATGTTCTTCATGCATCGCGCACGATCATATGATGCGAATGGGAGGAGGTGGACGTACGTTGATTTTATATGTATGTCTATCTCTTCTCAACCGAATGACTAACTACATTCGTGAAATTGGTTGCTGGCCGCCTGTAATGAATAGAACGCGAGACAACAAAAAATTGCACGACACATAATAAACGAATTTCGCGAACATGGATATTCTTGTTTCTAATGATGATGGATCAACAATGTACAAGCATATGCTATAGGGATGCTTCTTTATGTGTTTAAACAATGAGAAGTGAAATAATTAGCCTTCTTTAAGGGGAATCCTTCTTTTTTTCTTTTTCTTTTTCCCTTTGTGGTATATATAGATGCAAGTAGAAATTAGCTAGCATGGGAAAGATTGATTTTATATCCAAATTTAGCTAAGCTCTCTAGTTTATGATCATCACACCATGGTAAATGTGAAGGTTCTTATGTTGGGGAGTTGAGTTTGTGGATGACCTAATCGAGTTTCCAACTTCTTGCGGCTATATAAATTTCCGAAAGATGGTTAACTATCTAGATCGATACCGGATTATTATTCACCTCATCAATAATATAACATTTGATATGCGTTCATTCAAATTTCTCACCCTTGTACGCTTGTCTCTAACATACTTAGCAAGTTCATTCCAAAACACGTGGTTGATGAATTTACGTCACTATGCGCTCTAGCGGAGAAACAACTTTGTAGCTAATCTTCTAGTAAATATACTTATCATTGTATGATTCGTTGGACTTCTAGTGTCCATGAAGTAATTTAATGCATTTAAGCGATGATTTTATTTGTACAAATGCTCCAACAATTGAGATATATAGTATCGAGTTTAATATAGAAACAATTAATTAAACTCACCAATCTTGCAATTCCAATAAGTTTATTGAGTTGCAAATTAGAATCACGATTTCGGATTAGAAATAGTATTATTTGTTTGATTCGCTTAGTGGCAACTTGCAAGCGGATACCATATGAAGATCCAACAGCACATAGGTAAGCTTCGAAAGGTCAACCAAACTAGCTACCTACGTGCTTAATTTGATCCTTGTCCCATGGTAATGGAGCTTAATTTGTAACTAACTACTAATTAGCTATTTACGGCTTCATGCAATCACCCATGACAAAAGGTTAGTCATTACTATCGATAGCCGGTTTAAGTATCTATGGACAATTGGGCCGCTTTAAGTAGTCGGCCCATAAGTACATAGTAATTGAGTACGAGGTTGCCATCCAAGATGGTTCCTGTACCAGCTATGGTCGATTATGTTACCATCGATCCATGATCCATCCAATCATCCATCCATGGTACGCAGGGTTGATTGTCAGTGACATGATGACGTGTCAAGGATTCTCACAGGAAGCAACAACCGAATCACAAGGGATGTTCGAAGCGGAGTTCGTACGTAACTGCTACGTGGCGCAAATTTTCAGAGAGAGAGAGAGAGGAAGGTTAAAAAGTGATGCACAACACAACTTGCACCAAGCTTAGGACAACAAATAAAAAATAATAGCAAATCTTGTCAAATTTACCTTCTTTTTTATAGCTAGAACCATAGTCGCAACAGTAGCTCCAGAGGCCTTCCGCAAGGCTTCTCTGTAGTCGTAATTTGTAGTTGTGGAGCTCTCCAAAATTTTCTATAGGAATAGAGATAACAGTAAGTAAATTCCTTTTTCTGTTTTCATAAAATCAGAATGCATTGATCCTAAGAAAATTCTAAAAAAAAGGGAGGAGCGGAGGACAGGCGGCGGATCACCAATCGGCGAGGCCGGCCGGCAAAGTTCCGACTTTCCTCTTTTTCTTTTGTTTTTTATTTTTACGGGGCGATTGGTGGTAAATGTCGGAATTAACCCTGTGGAAATGGCGGGTTTCACGCGTGTAATCCAGTTCTGTTGCAACTAAACCCTGATATTAATGACTTAATCTACACAATAAATAAAAGACAAATGAGAAAACTTGAAGCCTCATTTCAAATTTCCTGCATCCAGAGTGAAAGTAGGAAGGACATTTTGGTCTTCACAATTACTTCTTTTTATTCATTAAAAAGACACTTACTAGGATTCGAACCATGACCACTTTAAAGAAAAGCAAGGATCATAACCAATCACACTAAGTACATTTGTTGTATCTTTTTAACTTAAAAACATATAATCGCAGAGAGGAAAAAACCCTTCCCCATTTCAAATTCCCTGCTCCATGAGCGTTTGTAGGAAGGGTAGAATAGTGAGTGTCAATTTTTTTCTTTTTCCTCTATGGAAC
Organism: Linum tenue; assembly: GCA_946122785.1. Classification (NCBI taxonomy): domain Eukaryota; kingdom Viridiplantae; phylum Streptophyta; class Magnoliopsida; order Malpighiales; family Linaceae; genus Linum; species Linum tenue. The sequence continues at coordinate 437,107 of CAMGYJ010000006.1, read as the reverse complement.
GGGCCAACTTACCGTACACATGCGGATTTAAACAGGTCCAGGAGTGTCAATTTTTTTCTTTAAGTCCTTTTATTTCTCCGTGGTGGTAAAATATATATGAAAAAGGCAAAAACAATACTCATTTTTATTGCTAAAATGAAAAAATTTAACAATAAACTAATGCATGGATTCTAATGGGCAAACCGCTAATCATAAAATAAAAGAGTTGAATGGGCCTGACCTACACGGGATTTGCCCATCAAGTAAAACAAATGAACATCATGGGTTTGCCATTCTAAAACAAGCTATTTTCTCTAGCATAATATATATTATGCTATTATTTTATATCTTAGTGGCTAAAATATAATGTATTTTAAAGTTATTCAATGGTTCAACCTCGACCAGCCCAATTAGTCCAATTTTTATCATTAGAAATATATATTATGTAATTATTTGATATCATAATGATTAAATTATAGTGTATATTATAGGGAATCGTTTGGTATCTGTACAGAAAGATCTATTTGGTTATTTTTAACATTAAAACGATCCTAAACATTTTCATATTCCTTTCGAAATTCTATAGTTTTATTCCCGAATCAGTGATGTGCAAATGGCGAATTACAGTCATCTCTTTTCTTTCATTATTTTTTATTTTCAAATAGATTGTTTAAAAGTAAAGAATAATTAGAGTTTGGCATGGGTCGGTCAAACAGGCTGAATTTCAAGTTTTGGGCCGTTTTGATCAAGTCTAATTTATAATCACATGGTTCCCTGATACCTGATAAAAATCTCAATCCAAACCAGTTTGGCAAGTGAGTCCGTGTTTACCACCATTTTCTAGGGATACAGGAACGGTGGTTCCTATCCCAAATCGTGTTGTTCATTCTTGATTTCTTTATATTTTATCATGGCTTGGCAAAAAACCAGAAAGCACAATGATGACAAGATGAAAGTTTTATAAAGCAAATTAATCGACCAACGGGCCGAGTAAAAGCTAGCAACGATTGTGAGATGCTCATTTCCCGAAAACCGGCGGGATAGACGATTTTTTATTTGATTTTCTGAAATTCGGTTTCTATAAAACTTACTCCACCTCATCATATTACCAGAAACAATATTGTTTCACAAGTTAACAAGTACTTGATTTTGGTTCATAAGGCTGATTTTTGATTCGTTGCATCATTCATGTCTCTTTCCTACTAAAATTCACTATTTTTATCACGTGTTTCCCAAAAAAGCTATACAACAATAAGCTATACACCACATTACATTATCAAATTTCATACCAAACCTTCCTCCGGACAAATGGCCGGGGCCACGCTAGTTAATTAATTAAACTGAATCAGTTGTAAAATGGTGAATGGATATGGATAATCTCCACACCCCACTAAAGCTACGCCCGTCGCCCGCCCAGGATTTAATCTTGCGGGCGCCACGTGTCAGCCGGACAGCTCGAGTTTACTCTTTTTAACTATTTTAATAATTAGTTAACCCACATTGATTAGCCGCTAATACTGCTGAATTAGCGTAACCATTTTTCCCCCACCACATGTTTTAGGAGCCAATAACAACGACTTTCTTCCCTCTAGGTGGTGGATCCTTCATTAACTAGTAATATTGATTGTTGAACTCAAAGTTTTCGAAGGTTTTTAAGATATTTTGGTGTTAAGGGGTTTTCGTACTTCGAAAGAGTAACAATCGATCTTCAACCTCTAGTACGGGTCTTGAACGTTGCACGACTAGGTAGCAATCTCTCAATCTCTAGCACATGTTAGTTGAACACGAAAAAAACCAACCACATGTAGCATGATTACTAACTTGCATTTCACAAGTTCTCTCAAAGTATATATACTCGATCTATATACATACCTTATATAAGTTTATGAAGGAAAAATCAATCTCAATTTTTGAACGACATACCCTCACCCAATTAGTGGCAGTTTCACATGTCTTATAATCTTTATACGGATCATTTAGCTGATCTCGACCAACTAGACCAACACGATATATTCAAAATTATATGCTTTAAAACTTTTCGCTTAGGTAACATATGTGTTATTCAGTATGACATGTTATGTTACTAAACACAACAATAATGATTATGACATATAATTTTATATATCTTATAAAAATCTAAAACATCTCCCCCCTCCCTCTTTCTCTCTCATCTTAATTTATCTCAACTTGATGAGTCTACTATGGGGAATGATTCCCCTTCATTTTTATACATGTACATTATATAAATAAGCAATTAAGAACAGATTAAAAATTTATGTGTGAGCTTCTAGCTAGGAGTCAAAGCTTATTAGCTTCGATTTAATTGAATTCATTCATATCAAAATTGTGATCATATAATCTTCTCTTCAACTTTAATATGCATGTGGATATTGATAGAATATATATGCATGTGGACATGTTCTTTGGTTTCTTTATTATTACAAAAATTCCATGACCAATAGTTAAATAACAATATTATTAATGTGATTCAACATAGTTGATTTTACACATATATGATATGTTTTAGTTATTGCAACAATATTTAATTCGAAACCACAAGAGGTGACTTCTACCCACCCGAAACCTCCCGATTACAGATTTTGATAACTCGAGTGGTAGGAAAAGGTATAGATATGGATCTTATATAATTTATTTACAAGTCTTCTCAATGAAAGTTAACTTATAAAGTTAAATTCATCATATTTTGTGCTTAATGAATCAAATGTTGATATTGACGGTTCATATAATTGTGAACATTTTAAGATGATCAAAATCTGGATTCAATCCATCTTATAGTTGATAAAAAAAAAACAAAGTTCAATGTATCATATCTTCACCAATATTTTGCACTTAATTCATTCTCCTGAAATGGGGGAAAATGTTGAAAATATAATTTATTAATTAATTAGAAATAATTAGCTCAGTGACAACCAACACAACAATGAAATAAAAAAAGATGGATAGAATGTGGGAACTTTCCTACAAAATCCCCTTTCTATATATTGTGGCTAATCAAATTTAATACTTGTTTATTTAGCAAGCCTGTACTTCCATCTCATGTACAAAGAATAATTAAAGAACTCATTTGTATGAATAAATATTGTATAAAGAGAAAAGACAAATAACTCTTTTGTCCCATGAATTATACACTTTCTTCAAATAACCCCTTGTACCATGAAATTAAAGGGAAAATTCTAGTTATTGACATTAATCGTTTTGGTTCCACTAATTCGAGCGGTTGGAAGAAGATTTTCTTATAAATCTTATACCACTTTTTTATACGTCCCTTCAAACGAAAATCAGCCAATATGCGTGAAGTATGCACGGATCCACCCAGCGACGGAGCTAGAATTCTGAATGGAAGCTAAAAAATAACTACGCTTGAGTGACTTACACCGTGGTCATTTGGGTGGGGAGCTTACCAATTAGTATATTTTCCAAATTCGTTAAAATTTTTACATGTATATTAACATACTTTTGAAAATGGAGGGGCCGGGCTATAACCCCTCTGGCTGCAACTTGGCTTCACCATTGGTTCTATCATACAATCGCTAGGTCTATCATCATTTGTGACTAAATCAATTGCTAATTGTCGCGATTCGAACATACGACAACTTCGTCAAACCAACTCTGATGTCATGTCATAAATTATTTAGTTCCAGTAATTTGAATTGTAATTGAAAGAAATGTTAATCAGAAATCTTATACCCTCTATGTACTGTTAATAGTCAACATTCCCTTTTGTTTTTTCTTATAGTGGAGATTTGTTAATCTTCCTGCTAGTGGTTTAGGGCAGGATATGGTATATTACAGATCTCAGAATCAACAACCATATCTAATTTACTAGAGAAGGGAAAATTGCAAAAGAAGAGATATTGTTTGCTTATAAAACCCAGCTGACTTCTGGCCAGCTAGCCGGCCGTCTTATTCACTCACCAACCAGCAATTTACAATGGGGTCTGTTTCCATGTTTCTCCTTTTGGGGCTTGGAAGTTGGAATGTTCCAATTATGTGCTCTTTGCCCCAACTAGTCCAAGTACTCATAAATGCAAGTCTTACTATTCAATCCAGGGGTGAGCATCGATCGGGATGATCGACGATGTAAGAAAGTAAAAAACACATAGATTTAACTGGTCACTAATATAATGTGTTAGTTAGTCCACAAATAGGAGAGAGTTGATTTCACTATACCTGAGGATATTACAGAATATTACAGAAACATAGTACTTCGATCTCCATGCGAACTACGGCCTAACCCTAATTCCAATCGGATAAAGAATAAGGTTATAGTATTCCAGTTTCACTAACTTGAAGAGATAAGAAATTCATTCGAACATACCATTAACACCACCAGACCACGCCGGAATATCAAGCCCTCTGCCTCTGCTTCTCTACTTCTACCCCCACGCCGGAATATCAGTTTCGACAAAAACCCAGATCGAACTGACATTTGGACCAACACAAATTGAAAAAATTAATATGATTCTTCGTATTTTCTGAATATTAAAAAGAAATCAAACCATGAATTAGACATGACCAAATCGAACTAAATGTGTACTTAATTATGTTGCGTTTCTGATCCTCAAGCAAATCTTCTTAACGTCGAGTCGAGGCTATTCAAGTTCTCGGGACTGATTCTGATCAATGGGGACCGAACTGTTGCACACCCTCTTACTTTGGTTTCAGTGGCGCGGCCAAACACTTTTCCATGCAACCTTAGGGTTTTGCTTGTTCCACCCATAAACCCCATCGTCACGAACATACCACAACCTTATGTTTCTCTCGCTTTCATTGTATGCCGTGAAAGTAAGACGCTTATCTTCGACGGCAAGTCTGCACCAGAAAAGCGTCTCCCCGGAAAAACTCGGCCCGAAACTCCACCCGATGCTGTCGTCGACGGCCACCGCGTGGGCGTCTAGATCGTCGTCTTTGGATCGACAATGCACCATCAGTATCTTGTCGCGCAACATATTCGTCACAGAAAAATTGTCCTGGATCGCAGGACGTGTCATGACTATCATCACTATGGTCACCAAAACCGCCACCGCCGTTTTGTAGACAGACATGGCGATAGAGTATCAATCCGATTGTCTTCCTTGTAATGATATCTATCGGCCTCTCGCCTTTCCTTTTTTTATATTGAAAGATGGTGTAGACGTGTAGATGTAGTGCTGTAGGGGATGGCAATGGTCGGGTTGGATCGGGTTATGTCAAACTCATGGGTTTATCCAGCGAAAAAATACCGGGGTAAAATTATTTGGATTTGAAAATCTCAAAGTCAACTCAACCCGTTTTGGTATTCGCAGGTCCATGAGTACCCATGGATTCATGTACAAAGATGCAATTACACTAGTTTTCACTCGTATTGTGTCTACTACATACAAACTAACTCACAAATCGCATTCATACTAATTGTTCAATATTAAAGATAAACATCCACCGAAACAATATGACTAATTGAACGTGTGAGGCATTAGTTTAAGATATTATAGTTAATTTGTTAAGGGTTCCGTGGGTCGTGAGGGGTATGGACTTAATTGGGTGCGGTGCGGGTATTCACGAGTTGGATATGCCTCACCCAAACCCAACCCATAAAAAGTATAACTGATTTAAACCCAAACCTGGCCCGCAATCCGTCAAAACATGTTTTACCCGCGGGTTGGGTCCGATAGAACCCGCGACACCCTCGATCTTCTGCTGCTTTGGTTCTTATAGTAATCCTTCCTTTTGTCGGACGCTTTTGTTTTTTGGGATGAGACGATGACTAGAGTTGCCGGTGCAAGAGACTTTTACCCTTTTGCCGGCAGCGCCATATCGTTTCCGGCCAAGTAAGAGGACCAAAAAGCCGGCCCGGCGCGGGCCTGTCCAACTCAGGACAGATTAACGTGAGGTAGGGGAGAAAAACGGGGGAGCTATATGATGATTCTCTCCGGACTGCATTTTCATATCTCGTCCATGCCGCTTTTGATAAAATACGTGGAAATGTGAAAATTTGTTAAAAATAAATGAATGCATGAATTAATAAGGATCCAATAAGTTCAACATTGATTATTTTGGATGTATCAATTGGGCAAATGCGTCCATAGTGACTAGGATGGATATCTCGTATAAGAAAACTGGTAGGTCGCCCCGTCAATCCCTCGAACCCAAATAACTCGATTTTCTCCCATGAACTATTTGAGTCAATGAATTAGTTCGATCCAAAACTTGAGATAATGGGTTCAATATCCGAAAAAAGGATTCAAAGGTGGTTGTTAATGAAGTTGAAGTTACCGAATTTTGAGAGGTCGGTATCAATTTTATGTCGAATTGCTCCACATATAGTTCCTCGATCTAACCACATTTTCTAAACGAACCAGAGCCATTAATTCGAATTGATCTTGTAAGAGATTCGCTACGGAACGAGTACGCTTATTTTTTAAATGAGTTGAAAATAGATATTTAAATAAAATGTGACATCCATAGTAAAATTACAAATACTCATATTTAAATGCTACATTGAACGAAAATACCTAAACGTTTATACTTGAATCACAGGCCCGCCATACTACGTATGCTTTAAGAACAACGGCTCACGAGGACTTGATGAACACATGACATCATCATAATCAAACCAACTTTGATACTATCTCATAAACCAGTTAATCTCAAATAACTCGAATTATTACGAGATATACAGGTTACTTACGCCCTGCGTACAGATCCATACGCCTTGTATGGTTCAACGGCGTGGCCAGACTCGCCTCCACGAAGCCTTGAAAATTACATCATTGGTGTACTTGCCCTTCCCATAAACCCCGTCGCCACCAACATACCAGTGTCCCGTGTATGACCCACTTTGTTTGAGCCCACTTTGTTCGTACGCCGTGAAAGTAAGACGCTTATCTTCGACGGCGAGTTTGCACCAGAAGAGCGTCCCGCCGAACAAATTCGGCTCGAAACTCCACTGGACACTCTCGCCGACGGGCAAAGTGCGCGCCTCGAAATCGTTGTCTTTGGATTGACAATGCACGATCAGTATCTTGTCGCGTAACATATTGGTAAGATGAATCTTGTGTTGGATCGAAGGACGTGCCATGATGATCACCATGGTCGTCAGAACCGCCGCCGCTAGCAAGGTGTTGTGGGCAATACCCATGGTGATGCAGCTAGCACTTTTTTTTTATAAGCGTGATATAGGTTTATTATTTTTTATAAGGAATTTGGGATTTTCAGGTTAATGGTATGTTACCACTAACATCAAACCCTTATTCGACTAACACTTTGGGGTAGGAATGTTATTGTCCTGGTGATCGCCATTCCTTTTTATAGTGTTTCGATCATGAGGAGTAAGTAATTAAGGAGGTTGAAGTGTTCGAAAACGAAGATCCCTCTGCCGCTTTTGCTTCTGATTAGTTGACGGGAGTTGTGTCGTTTTGGTCCTTTTGGACGTATGCCACACCGGCCGTCCTGCTTTGGGTCCTCTTAATTGGCCGGCCGGAATGATTTGGCAATCATCGATCGGCAGCAAAATGGGTAAACCGTAAAAGCCAGAAAGAGTTTCCGGCACCGTTAACTCTTCCCCCCTAAAAACAAAGCGACCAACGAAGGAAGGCCCATGCGCTACGTTTCCCTCGGAAAACGGCATCATCATACGTCCAAAACGACAACAACTCCCGTCACCTAATCAGAAGCAAAAGCAGCAGAGGGATCTCCATTATTTTCGAACACTTCAACCTCCTTACTTACTCCCCTTGACCAGAACACTATATAAAAGGAATAATGGCGATCACCGGCCAACACACAATAACATTCCTATACGCCAAATTGCTAGCTACTTCACGCGAGCAAGGGTTGGTCTAGTGATAATACCACCAGCCTTAAACCTAGAGGTCTTAATTAGGTTCAAATCCTTCCTCGTGTAGTATCTGATCACAAAAAATAAACCTATATCACCCGTATAAAAAAAAGTGTGGTCTACATCACCATGGTTATTGCCCACAAAACCTTGCTAGCGACGGAGGTTCTGGTGGTGATCACCATGGTGATGATCATGGCACGTCCTTCAGTCCAGCACACGGTTCATGTTACGAATAAGTTACGAGACAGGATACTGATAGTGCATTGTCAATCCAAAGACGACGATCTCAAGGCCCACGCGGTGCCCGTCGGCGAGAGTTTCCGGTGGAGTTTCGAGCTGAATGCGTTCGGCGGGACGCTCTTCTGGTGCAAACTCGCCGTCCAAGATAAGCGTCTTGTTTTCACGGCGTTCGACCACTATGGCCACAGCGCCGTATACTGGTATGTTCGCGACGACGGGGTTTATGGGAAGGACAAGTTAATCAACGATGTGTTTTTCAAGGCTGCATGGAGACGAGTTTGGCCACGCCAATTAACCAGTTAAGCAATTAATCATACATCTTATATATTCTATAAACATACTTAATACTTTATATCAGCACTCATGAATCAAGCGATTCCTCCCTTCGGACTCACAAGAAAATAAAGTTAATTATTGTTCATCTACTATATTCGTTTTTGTAGAGACTAAGAGATTAAGACAATTCACATAGGCACACTAAATTCATTAATCTCATATCATTGGCATGTATTTTTGTTAGGTGACAATAAAATAAGTGTATTAGTATCATGTAAATTACGGATTGATGCATTGACATGAGATTTATCACACATATAATAATAATGTTATGTCATATTGGTAAACCAATTAACCAAAATGCCTAAATAATACTTTGGTTCATTTGGTTGTTGTATTAGTGTTGTACGTGGTCGATTTTGTTATAATATTGTATTCCGATTATTAATAGAATTGAAATTTGTTTGATTTGATAATTACTATGGTACCATTTTAACACGACTACTCATGATATTAAATAGTGGAGATTTATATGATGATTAATCTATGTTTTGATAGGTGGTAATTAATGTCGAGAATTCAGAAACCAGCTTGTAGTTCGAAGGAATACGAAGATATTGTGGTGGTCCAGTGATGATGTGTTCGAATTATCATAAAAATGTGGAAGGACTGATTTTGCTAATGTATGTTGTAATGTAGGAGTTTACTTTTTTCATGAAGAGCCGTGGTCAAAAATTTCATCCAAGTAATTTTAAGTTGTCGGGAAAGGTTGATGAATTTTGTACTCTGTTGTGCTCAATGAAAATATATTTGGTCGCTATAAAAATATCTTAGTCTGGCATGTGCTGAAATTTTCCGACGGCCGGAGCCTCTGTCGGGCCGAAAAAGGCATTGCTTTGCTTGAAACCACCAATACGTTAAACTGCAGCCAATAGCATCTCGACACATGGATATGCTAAAGTGTACAAGTTGGTTTTTGTGACGGATATTTGGGCGACGGTTTTCGACTCAAAATAATATTATTTGCGACGGTCATTGTTCATAGCCGACACTTTTTTTAATTAATGGGTTGGGTTGAGTGGGGGTGCCAATCTTCCAATCTTGTATAAAACTCTGGCCCACTTATTCAACATTTAAGTGAAATTGAAACTTTCGTTTTGTTTATTTTACGACAATGGAGCTCAAACTCATGGGTATTCAAAATAATTTGAACAGGTTAAAACGAGTTGAACTCGATGTTGATGAGTTTTGGATTGGGAGCGAGTTTTATCCGCTTATGTAATCGACGGATTGGCTTCGGTATGGATTTTGTTAAAAATGTGGCCCGCTTTCCATCCGAATCACACCTAAAAATCAAGACAATCGACCCGGTCAAAACAGGTTGAATTCGGTGTTGATGAGTTTTTCGTTTCGGCAACAAGTTTTACCTGGTTTGATAATTCATAGATTGGGTCGGAATCCTAAGTTATACCCTTCCACCATTTTCCACGACCGATACCAGCAAAGATCCATATCAGATCTACTCCGTCCAATCCGCGCTTCACCCACCAATATTCACAACCAATTTCGAAACAATGCCAATGGAATCCTAAGTTGTCTTCGCTCCCACCACCTTTCCCACGACTTCCATTGAATTTTTGACATTGTTAATTTCATCTTCCCGGTATCTCAACAATCAATTGCACTTTACGAAAATATCGTAACATCCGGAACAATTTCAAATCCTCCTTCCATTAAATTAATCATCCCCAGACAACATTCAAAAGGAGGTCAATAATGCTGACAAATCCACGTTTCCTATGGTCGCTTCCATGCAGCCATCTTAAAGATAGGAAAGTGTTTGGGCTTCCCATAAAGCCCATCATCATGAACAAACCACATTCCGAAGGTTTCTTCGTATTCCTCGTACGCCTTAAAAGAAATACGCTTATCTTGTACCGCGAGGTTGCACCAGAAAAGTGTCCCACCAAAAACGTTTGTCTGGAAACTCCAACGGTAGCTATCCCCAACATCTACCGCATGGCCTCCAAGGTCGTCGTCTTTGGATCGACAATGCACAATCAGTATTTTGTTGGTTAAGAGATTGGTAATGGAAACTGTATCCTGGACCGAAGGACGTGGCATAATGACCATTATGGTCGCAAATACTACCATGATCATTATGGTAAGTTTTTTTATTTTTTATTTTGATGATCATTGCCATTCCACTTATATAGTGAAGTGTAGAAAAGATTAGTTGAAGCATTCCAAAGGCCGCCTTTTGGTTCTTATTCTGTGACGGGAGATGTCGTCGTTTTCGGGACACGAGAGAAAAACGTTTTCGAGGGGGAACGTAACTCTGTGTAACTTTGGACCCTTTTGCCGCCGATGCCAAATGGTTCCCGGCCGGCCAATTAAGAGGACCAATGACCGGCGATCCCCGAGGGTGGAGAACCGGCCGGCCCGGGGAAAGAGTCATTTGTATAATGTTATCATTTTGTCATTACATTTAATCTTTTGTTATCTTGTTTTGTATCCTCATAAAACCAATCACGTAACAAAATGGGTTACTCCTCGTCTCGAGAATAGTACTTACTATTCCGATATACTCGAGTTTTATTTACTATTCCTATACTTCCACAAAATTCCATCACTAGAAAGATTCTAGTAATAAATAAGAACTTTGCTACCACTTAATCTGAGTTAACAATAATATAAACCTCTATAAATGACAATTTAAGTTATTAGTCTATCAATCTAAAACCTGTGTAAACAAATTATGGTGGATTTTGAGATTAGTGATGAAGAAGAGAAGACTTCAAAACATGAAAAGTGTAGTTGTTTATGCAATATGTGTAGATCAACAGGTCGATCATACCGATGTCTGGTTTATCTTTCAGGTGAAATCACGGGGTTCATTGTTTTTAGAGCACTATCCACAACGTTGACTTGAGGTTTGAATATATCTTTTGCCTTAACTGGTCGACCTCTTCACGATGTAGTTGACCGGTTAGTTTCTAAACACCGATCTAGAAGCATAAAAACATTAGTTTTTAAGTTTTAAAACGCGATTTTGACTACATTGGTGAGTTGAATACAAAATCTCCATATTATTTTAGATAATTTTATGAAAAAGTAATGTTTTGTGATACATATTCACTTTTTTAATTCATAAATTGTGTAAGTGAGTTTAATATAAAAAAATAAACTCGAAACTTAGGGGATGGTTGTTGCTATAAGCTGTCAATGCAAGTGTTGAAAGAGCACTTATTGTGATGAACAAAGTGAAGAAACACTTCGGAATAAGATGAGTTGTGGAATCATGAATGATTTTTCATTGTGGTATCTTAACATCCCTCATAATTTGCATGATGAATGCATTTAAAAAAAAATTCAGACAAACACATCCCTCATAATTTGCATGATGAATGCATTTAAAAAAAAATTCAGACAAACACATCCTAGAACATAAATTATATTTACATATATTTTTCCATGTTTGATCTATCTTAGATAAATTTCTGGTTACGCCACTGCCACGGCCTATGACAACATATCACAAGAAAAAGAAGAGAAGCAAAAACACAAACAACGTACATCTGCAAAAATAAAAGAAAACTGCCAGGAAAACCCAAACAGAATCAGCAACAGGTGGCAATAACTTAAATTCTTACCTAAAAAAACCTAAGAGTACATCTTATATCATTTCATTACAAAACTTTCGAATACTTTTGCCAGTAAATTCTGTTGGTAAATTAGAATACATAATACTACTCGTACTATCCATATTCTGATAAATTAACTTTTCCCATACTGTCTTCGCGCGTACCTATAGATTACTTGTCATCTTGACATTCCAAAAGAGAATTAAACCTAAAACCATGAGTCGATTTGAACGTTCTTAATTTGAACTAAGACCATGAATTAGGTTCCTTGCTGACTGAGTGCTGGCATATTAAGAAACTCCGGCCCCTCCGATTGCTAAATCCTGACTCCGCCCCCTATGCTGTTGATGGTTGCTTCCATGCAGCCATCAGAAAGGTCGGGAGGCGGTTGGGGTTACCATAAACCCCATCATCACGAACAATCCAGTTACCGCTGAAGGCTTCTTCGTACTGCTCGTACGCCACGAACGAAATACGCCTGTCTTCCACCGCGAGCTTGCACCGGAAAAGTTTCCTGCCAACGACGCTCGGCTCGAAACTCCAACGGAGGGTACCCCCAGCGGCTACCGCATGGCCTCCGAGGTCGTCGCCGTCTCCGGATCGACAATGCACAATCAGTATTTTGTTGCTCAAGAGATTGGCAATGGAAACTGTTTCCTGGACCGAAGGGCGTGCCGTGATGATAATTATGGTTGCCAATACTACCGCCGCTAGCAATGCTTTGTTGATAACCATCATCACTATGGCAGGTTTGTTATTATCTGATTGCCATTCTTCTTTATAGTGAAGGGTAGAAAGATTAGTTAATTAAGGCATTGGATTGGATCTTAGGGGTGGCTATACGGTTCGGATCGGTTAAATTGGCTCGAATTGATCCGGTCTCGGTTCGGTCTTTTCGTGAATATAAGGACCAAAGATTGGATTTGGATACAGTTCGGTCTTGATCCGGTTCGGTCACGATTCGGTCTTGATTTCAGATTGAGCTTGTGTCGATTTGAGTGGCCTAAGGCCTCAAAGGGTGAGGAGTTGGTTAAGCTCTATACAGCGGAGACTCCGGCCAAGGACAACAGCAGGCATAATGCTACCCTAAGACCCAAACAAGCAAGTTTTGGGTGTTGGGCTCTCTTATCCGGTCTTTATCCGGTTTTCGATCAAGTCCCAAACGATTTTTTTTTTATCTCAAATCAAAGCCCGAAAATTGAATTGGATTGTTTGTTATCCGGTCCCAATTCGGTCCCAATCTGGATTATACGGTCCGGTTTCGGGTAAAATCAAAAAGGCCGAACCAAATAACCAACCCTATTGGATCTGCTGCTTTTGCTTCTTATTTTTGAGACGGGAGATGTCGTCGTTTACGGCACATGAGAGAAACGTTTGCGAGGGTAACTCTTTGTGTGACTTTGGACCCTTTTGCCGCCGATGCCAAAATCGTTCCCGGCCGGCCAATCAAGCACGACAGACCAACAATGCATTTTTTCGGGTCGACGAGGCTCCGATCGTCGATAAACTTCGTCCCATGCCAAAACGATGAGATTTTTCTAGTGATTAAATAAATTTTTCATTGAGCATGCGTGCAAAAATATAGTACAAAATTCATCAACCTTTCCCGACAATTTTAAAATCACTTGGATAAAAAAATTTCTGACCACGACTCTTAATAAAATGGTAAACTATTCCATTACAACGCACATTAGCAAAATCGGTCCCTTCACATTTTCATGAGAATTTCGAACACACCACTATTGGATCACCTTAATATCTTCGTATACCTTCGAACTGCAAGTCGGTTGCTGAATTCTTGACATTACCACCTATCAAAACATAGATGAATCGTCATATAATCTCCATTATTTAATATCCGAGTAAAGGTATTCAAATGGTTATCATAGTAATTAATACACCAAATAAGTTTACATTTTATTAATTATAAAATATTTATAAATATCATAACAAAACCGACCAAACTAATACAACAACCAAATTAATAAAACTCATATTGAATCTATTTTGTTAATTGGTTAACCAGTATGACATAGCATTATTAATGTGTTAGAAAAAAAAATATTATTTTAATGCATCGATTGATAATTTATATAATGGGTAAATATAACAATCAACACATAGTTAACCCTTAATAAATACACAAAATTATCTTGCAGTAATTAGAAGTTTATAACAAAAACATTTGTCAATTATATTATGTGAATTGCCTTGGTTTAATTATGAGAGACTGAAAAAAATCCTTCCCTTTCAGGTTTTCATCGAGTATATATAATGCACGCTTTTTTACTTAAATTAGATGCTCATATTATGTTGTTTACCCTCTAAAAAACAAATGTAGTATATGAACAATAATTAACATTATTTAATTAATGGTCCAAAAGGTGAGGAATCGCTTGATTAATTCTTGAGTGGTTATGTAAAGTATTAAATATGTGTATGTAAAATTAGACATATAACTAATTGCTTCATCGGTCAATTGGCCGCGGTTTGATCGACTATAAGTTTGAAACCAAATAAAATAAACTAAAAAATTTAACCAAACCAGTTCACAAAACCAAATCATCCAAATCATTCGAACAAACTAAAACCATAGAATGTACTGAACGAAACGTTCTAAGTAGGTAATTTTACTTACTACCCCTGCCGAACAATACATATGGCGGCTCACCGGCGTGGCCAGACTCGCCTCCACGCAGCCTTGAAAAACACGTCGTCGGCGCTCTTGTCCTTCCCATAAACCCCGTCGCCGCGAACGTACCAGTGTCCCGTGTACGGCCCACTCTGATCGAGCCCAATTTGTTCGAACGCCGCGAAAGTAAGACGCTTATCTTGGACCGCGAGATCGCACCAGAAGAGCGTCCCGCCCAACGCGTTGGGCTCGAAGCTCCACTGGAAGCTCTCGCCGAGGCCCACCGCGTGGGCCTCGAGATCGTCGTCTTTGGATCGACAGTGCACTATCAGTGTCTTGTCGCGCAACTTGTTGGCGACGTGGACCGTGTGCTCGACTGAAGGACGTGGCATGATGATGATCACCACCACCGTGGTCGCCAAAACTAGCAATGTTGTTTTGTGGGCAATAACCATAATGGTGATGTAAACTAGCACTTAGGGTTAGGAATCAATGTTATTGTCCTGGTGAATTGTGATCGACGACATTCCTTTTTATAGTGTTTCTGATCATGGGGAGTAATAATAAGGAGATAGGAAAAGGTTTGGTGTTCGGAACAATTAATTCACGCATTTTTTATGAACGTTTCACATAAATTTGTGCTTATTTTTGTCGTATTGGTGTTCGTATTCACGTAACAGTGGTGGCTATTCACGCAAACAGCAGTAATAGTTGTTCGAGCATATTTTTATTTACTCGCACCTTTGTAAAATCAACTTCTAACTTTTGGAATATATCAAAACATACATGAATGTGTAGATTATTTATGATGCAATTCATTTTTTTTACAAAAAATTGAAATCCAAGTTTATTTTCATAGTATATGGCCAATGCAATTTATTGGGAAAAAAGAGAAATTATTTTGAGATTTTTTTTGTGTGAATAATCATAACTTTTACGTAGATAAGTACGGAATTACGTAAATAAACACTAAATAACGTGAACGAACTCAAAATTGCGTGGATTAGGTGGTGTGTCTCTTTAGCTGTCACACTAATCCTTTTTTCCTAAGGAGATTGGAGTATTCGAAAATGGAGAGGTGGTAGTGCAGTGCCCTCTGCTGCTTTGCTTCTGATTTGGTAACGGGAGTTGTTGTCGTTTTCGACGTATGCTGATGCCGTTTCTGAGGGAAATGTTGCCGTATGGACGTTCCTTCGTCCGACGCTTTTGCTGCCGACGTCCAAATCATTCCCGGCCAATTAAGAGAACCCACAGCCGGACGGCCGGGGTGGTCCAACTCAGAAGAGATCAGCGGGAGGTGGAAGAGAAAACGGGGGAGCTCATGATTCTTCCAAAACAAATGCAAATATATTAATATAGTGAAAATTATTAGAAACCAAAACTCGAGGTAGCCAATTATTCAAAATCGAAGTGGATAAGTCTTTATTGGTTCGGTAAGAAGAAATCGAAAAATCCTGAAAGCGAACCTTTGATTGCATTATGACTTATCGGTTTATTAACTGTTTTCGATTTCAAACGAAACTAAAATAATTAAGAATTTATCGGATTTTTATTTGTTAAGAGAAACTGATAAAACTGTAAAATGGATTTCAGTTAAAATTTAAAAAAACTGAACCATACCCAGTACTCCTAGGCCGTAGATGCAACTACAATTTTTTAAGAGCTAGTTTGTTCCGATAACTCGAATGATTAATACAAGTTCTTACGTCATTCCATCACCCCATATGTGTGCCTTTTTTTTGGCTTGAACAATTATTTGGTATGGATTCGAGGATTTATTTATGTTATGGATACACATGTTGTTTCTGGTATATGATGTTTGCTTGTTCTAAAATAATCTGAATATATGTATCGTTTTCATTTGGCTACGTAGGCATGTAAGAAATATATTATAAAATACCAACATTTTCCGACAACTCCAACAACAATCTGAGTGATCATTAACATAATGTGATGTTATTGTTAGCTAATCTACGGTCATATAAATCAATTTTGCCATATTTTGAGTAGATACATATTACAGATCAGTTTGAGAATTTTGTCAATTTTGCCATATTTAACCAATCCACGGTCATTATACATGTTACACTAATTTTCTAAATATGTCTTCTGCTTAAGTTAATGTTATATCATGCATCTTCACATTTATAATTTCATTTAATTTACGTTCAATACGTTAAATTTCAGTAAGCGCACGACAATTATTTCATCATAAAATGTTGTGTTTGTAAGCAAGCCGATACAAAGTTACACTTTAAACAACTTACATTTCAGTTACCAAGATTATATCAAGGAAGAAACCATCACTAGATAATTAACCATTTGATTAGAATATCTCGACAATTCGAAATAATATTTTCGAACACACAATCATCACCGAATCAAATCACTAATATTATCTTCGTAAATACAATCATGCATGCATCTGGCTCACCAACGTGGCCAAACCCGCTTCCATGCAGCCTTATAAGTCCTCACGCCGGTAACCCTATCCCGTCCATAAACCCCATCGTCACAAACAAACCAGTAGTCGGTTTTGTACTCAGACTCTTCGTCGTACGCCACTAAAGAAATACGCTTATCTTCGACCGCGAGGTTGCACCAGAAATGCGTCCCCCAGAAGAGATTCGGCTCGAAACTCCAGCTGACGCTCTCGTTGACGGCCACCGCGTGGCCACCGAGATCGTCGTCTTTGGATCGACAATGCACGATCAGTATCTTCTCGGCGAGTGTGTTGACGACGTGAATCGTGCGCTGGAGTGAAGGATGTGCCATGATGATGATTGCTACGGTCGCTAAAACTACCGTCGCTAGGAAATTTTTGGTGGTGAACATCATGATATGTCGCTACAACAAAAGTGGGATTATGTGACGAAAAGTCTCGTCGCAAAAGAATTAAATTTTGGTGACAAAAAACTTTATGATGATTGGCTGTTCGTTTTTTTTTTATAGTGCTTTTTCTGATCATGGGGAGAAAGTATAGTAGGAGATTGATCGATGGAGTCTATTTCAAAGGTGGTGTAGTGTCCTCGGCTGCTTTTGCTTCTTATTTACGGCGGGGACGTGGTTGTCGTTTTGCTAAAATGGCGATGCCGTTTCGAGGGAGAAGAGTTGCCGGTGGACAGAGTAGTCTCCCGACTTGTAATATGGCCGGTTCCGAAAGCACACCAAGCAAGTTCAAAGGACCAAAGTTTGTAATACTTGCATCTTCTCCAACGATTCGAGTTATTGGAATAAGTTGATCTAAGTGATATAGTATCAAAGTTGGTCTATTCTTGATGTCACATGTTCAAATACTTGTTACGACATCCAATATCGAAAATTGTCTTCAAGATACATGATATGGTGGGTTTCTGCAAAATTCAATTTCATAAGTTGGCTTTCGTTTGAGAGGGCGTGCGTAAGAAAGTGGTTAAGTACCACACATACACATGGCCCACTTTCAACAATTCAAATTATTGGAAATCATTTATTTATAATAGTTTGTAAACAATGGAAGAAGCTGTATTAAGGACATGCTTTTCGGTATGTATTTCGTTATTGTTAAACTCTATTATTATCCATTTTTCTTTGCATTTAAAATAATTCATATGTAAAATTGAAATCAAGATAAAGATATATTATATCCAAATATTGATTTGGTTCGATAAGGATCGAACCGTTGTCCGACCCTATCGGCCAAATTCCCCTAGGTCTTGGCCGCCTAGGGTCTTGTATAAAAGCTTAGCTGCAAGTTTATTGTAAGCAGCAAGCCTGTCAGTTTATTACGTCAATAATAAATTGTCGTCAATTGAGAGCTCAGTTGAGCTCTCCGTGAATTAGTCCTGTTCACATCGAACAGGGATACCACGTAAATCGTTGTGTTGCGTGTTGTCGTTCTTCCGCATTATCGTTTTCTGCATCCTCAACAAGCAACACCCACGATGCCTTCTTCAGATAGTGCCTCTGCTGAGTTCTTTCCTCTTGCTCTCGTAGGCTTTCTTCATTTCAAGGGCAGCCTCAATAAATTCGTCCAGCAATTCAATGATATCTTCAACGTTGACTTTCTGTTAGTTAACGAGAAACCATGACAAAATCGCAGAATGTATGAGAACGAGGAGCCTCGGAATCAGCCGGTGTGCGCAATAAAAACCATACAATATCTCCAGAGCGTCTTCAAAATCGAAGTTCGATTCCCCACCAAAGATATCATCGAAAAGGTAAGGTCTCGGGAACTTCTCCAACAACAACTTTCTACCGGTTTTGGCCAACTTCATCAAGCCCTTAAACAACTTCGATAGATGATTCAATAACAAGGCGCTGCTCATAGTCTTTAATGGGCTTCTTCTGCAGGGACAGTTCAGAGTTTCTGACTCACGAAATAGCTCCTCACGCGCCATCAGCTTCATTTTGAAAGCGGGAAATAGCCCTTTCAACTCCTTTTTCAACAGAAAAACAAAAACTCAACCTATAAATGATGGACAACTCTATTATAAAAAGCATGGTTCTAAGATTACTATTCATTAAGAGGTTAAGTTGTAAATAACTTCAACTTTAAGGGCAATAGTCTATTAGAGTTTGTCCCATCTATTCATCTCCTTTTTCCTTTTTCTATTATTTAATTTTTATTTCTTTTCTTTTATTCATAATTTCCTATATCTTTATTCCTAAATTATTTTCTTTAATCTTAATTTTTTTTCTCCTAATAATATTTTGACTTGTTGTGGTACTAAAATTGAATTATTTGTTCGTATTTGACTATTTGATTGTACACCTTTAGTCATCTCTCGCTCAAATTCAAATAGAAAATCATGAAAATAATTTCTAACATGAGTTACCATTCCTTAAACGTGTTTTTATGTTGTTGAAACTCATGATTCAGATATCTCAGCTGAGCATCCATCTTTGAAGAGAAAGAAAAATTAATCAATGTTTCCCAGAAAACCACTAGTTAAACAATCAAGAGACACAGTAGAAGGAATCACAACATGACTATATGGTTCTAAGATTACTATTCATTAAGAGGTTAAGTTGTAAATAACTTCAACTTTAAGGGCAATAGTCTATTAGAGTTTGTCCCATCTATGCATCTACTTTTTCATTTTTCTATTATTTACTTTTTATTTCTTTTCTTTTATTCATAATTTCCTATATCTTTATTCCTAAATTATTTTCTTTAATCTTAATTTTTTTATCTCCTAATAATATTTTGGTTCTAAAATTGAATTATTTGTTCGTATTTGACTATTTGATTGTACACCTTTAGTCATCTCTCGCTCAAATTCAAATAGAAAAATCATGAAAATAATTTCTAACATGAGTTACCATTCTTTAAACGTGTTTTTATGTTGTTGAAACTCATGATTCATATATCTCAGCCGAGCATCCATCTTTGAAGAGAAAGAAAAATTAATCCATGTTTCCCAGAAAACCACTAGTTAAACAATCAAGAGACACAGTAGAAGGAATCACAGCATGACTATATGGATGATCTCGGATAGAAACAGAGATAGTGAAATAACACACCGAGTTGAAGGAATCGCCAGTAGCTCTAAGAAACAGAAGATGATCCCAACCTAGGATTGGCAGAGAGCTGCAATAGAAAAGCGAAAGCAGAGAATAGCCGGATGAAGGAAATAGCGGGTAAGAATCAACATGCTATCTGCAAATAATAAGAATCTTGAGAAATCTCGAAAGTAAACAACCCAATCAAGAACACAACGCAATCAAGAAGCGTTCGAAAGTAATGACAAGTTCAGAAAAATGACGAAGTGAAGAAACAACATAAGTCGATTCCGTTCTCAGATTGAATTGAGAGTTGAGATATCCAATCGGAAATCGAGAGATCCACGATGAGTAAATTCGCGAGCGAGAACAATACAAAATGGAATAAAGAAACGATCCAAGAAAAACTACGATTACACTATCAGGAAGCACAACACAGAAGGAATCGCAACACCAATTGTACGGAAAAGCTAGAACAGAAACTGCAATGGCAGTAAACGAATTGAAGGATTAGCGTAACTCTGCTCTGAATCCTGGACGTGATATGAATTCACCAGTAGCTCTCGGAAAATACGAAGAACAACGGCTCCAATCAGAGTCGAAAATGAAGGCTGAGTCGAAGGAAAGTAGAACAGAAGAATAAAATAGGAGGCGAGTATAGAGATTGTTAGAAACCGAACAGAAAATTTAGGGTTACCGATCTGGTTGAGTCGCAGACTAGGTCGCTCTCAGCCAACACGATAATTGCATAGCTTCAGCCAATACATTCGGCTTCCACTAACGACTACTAACCTCTCGACCCTGAAAACAAACTGACACGACACGACAACTGACTGACTCCATAACAAAGTTGTTGATGGCTTATCTTCTACGCTTCCCATCTAACCCTAGCCCTCATACAGACTTATCGAAAGAGTGACTCCTTCATGCATTTTCCATTTGGCTCGGGGGATATAGCTCAGTTGGTTGGTGGAGCTCTGTTCTTGCAATTGGGCCGTAGTGATTATGGGTTGAAGGTCTAATCGTCCAACTGATAGTGATAGTCTTTTGTACCTAAATTGGTGTCTCACTTTGTCAAAGTGATGGGGAATAGGACCGAAACATGCCATTAAGAGACTCGACTGAGACAAAGATGATTAGCCAAGAACGTATGTAATAGAGGTAGGATAAGTAGTTGGTCAGATCTAGCTAATATACTAGTAAATGATATAAGATTTATAAGCGAACATCTCACCACAACTCGATTTAGAATTAGTTGGTTTTGTGACATGATATCATAGTATTTGATTACCCGAGAGATTCTGTGTTTGAGTCCTTACAACCTATAATGTTAGACATTTGGTATTAGAACCTCTGCATATTTCAAATTCATTAATTGGCTTTGTTTGATGGATATGTTAGTAAATTCTATAAGATCTATAACTAATATTTTTTCATTATTGAAACTAATTGATTTTTAATAATGGGAGAGGTGTTAATTACAATTTTAGATAAATTAAATTGTCCTATTGCAGCAGTTAATTAATAAGTGACAAAAATGAAAAAAAAAATGGGGGAATTATTTTTAAGAAACGGTAGTGTTTGATCCATTTTTTATTTTATTTATGATTGATATAATTTTTATTGTAATTAAGGTACTCTTTAAGATATTCGAACCTAGAACCTCTCGGGTTCCAAACTACTACTAGGCCAAGTTCTTGTTGGTGTGTTTGATATCACCTTTAGGGCCGCAAAAACTTATGCACGATGGATAGGGGAGGTCACGTGGGTGGGTAATCCGCCAGTCACCAAATCAAGCCTTTAGCGACGAATATACCATTTGTGACGGGAATTATGGAACGCGCATATCGTCACCATTTGTGACAGTAATTATGGAACACGAATAATTAACAAGCATGACAATTATAGAATGCACAATAGTTACAAGTACTAATTCATCATCACCTGAACATTTTTGTGAGGCACATTAATGACAATGTGTCGTCTTTAATTAGTACAAAACTGCTCATTAATCCACCATGGATCAATTTAGCCGTTGAATTCGCCTCCATTCACGTTCGAGATACTGAGCATTGGTGAACTTGGTCGTCCCGTATACCCCATCGTCACGAACATCCCAAAATTGATCACCGTACATATCTCCATCGAACGCTGTGAAAGAAAGACGCTTATCTTCGACCGCGAGGTTGCACCAGAAAAGCGTCACCCCCGAAATATCCGCCTCGAAACTCCAACCGGTATCTTTCCCGACGATGATGGCACGGGCTCCGAGATCGTCGTCCTTGGATCGACAGTGTGCTATCAGTATCTTGCTGCTCAACTGGTTGCTAACCTGAATTCTCGTCGCTAGAACTGAGTGACGACTTGCTATAACCACCATTAATATGGTCACAAAAGCTACAGACAGTGGCACTAATTTGTGGCAGATGATCATTGTGATGTGATAATAATGTTGTTTTACGGATCGCCGTTTCTTTCTCTTGTGATAAAGGAGAAAGATGGGTATAATTATATATATTTGATGGAGGATATATAGTGTCCTCTGCCTCTTTGATTCTTATCATACATAGTTTTGGGAGTTTCTGGTCGTCTGTAGTTGTGCTGTTGCCGTTTTGTTTCAAGGGAAGAAACCGCATCGAGCATCTCGTCGTCTTTGCTCTTAGGGGTAAACGTCAAAAGGCTTGCCCTTGCGGAGAGAAACTCTTTATGGTTTCTTGCCCTTTCTTTGCCGCCCACTACAGATATACCAAATTAGTACAAAATTTGAAGGGGAGTGATATATATAAAAAATCATTTTGGTTCGTTTTTAGTTATTCGGGTTATTGAGATTAAATGGTTCTCAAAATAATAGATAAGGTTTGGCTGTAAGAACTGCAATATGTCTAAAGTTTTCTAATTACAAGATTTATAATTAACATTTTCTCGACAATTCGAGTTATTGGCAGCAATTGGTCCTTGTCTTAGTATCATATATAACTGGTTTGGCCATTACTTGTGTGTTCGAATTTCAACGACCTCCAATATTAATAGTTGGTTTAAACACAAAGTATGATCGATCTGTGCAAATTTCAAGTGTTTGAATTGACTTTCCTTTGACTTTCTTTTGAGGGACCGTGGAAGAAAATGATATTAAATGTATAAATAATTTTGTCTTAACGCTATTAAAAGCAATGTATATTAATCGCACTCCAGTAAATTTTAATATCAAATACCGATAAATTACGGTCGCTAATTATTTTTGCTGGATTGAAGGTCGTGCTGTAATAACTATTATGGTCGCCAAAACTATGGTCGCTAGATAACTTTTTTGATCTATGATATCCTGCTGCTGCCTCAATTACGCACAACACTTATTTGAGCCCAGCCCATCCACCAACCTCTTCTAAGCCCAACTAGTTATTGGACTTGACAGATTGTGAAAATACCCTCCACACCACAAAAAACATTCAAAACAATGCCAATGACCCATCAACTAAGGCCCAATTTTACGGGGATGTCTTAATAAGTAGTATACATATCTATGGTAATTGGTAAGTGTGTTGATAGCTAGCTAGGTTGAGTAGGGGGAGAGATCTAGCTAGCTAGCTATCGATGATCATAATCTCCATCAAACTTAATTCGAGATGTTGCGGGATCAAATTGCAGAAATCTCCCATGATCACATCTCTCGTGCACATACACAACAACTAAATTTCTTTTCTCTATCAAAGTAAGATCAATATGTGCGATCGCAAAAACAAAAAAAGTACGAATAATGTAGGATGTATAGTCAGACCTCTCAAAGAATCCAGAAGCCTCGCTCTTTATGGCAAAGAGTTAAAAAGAGATACAAACAAAGAGAACCGAATTACAAAACACAAACTGATTTATTGAATACCTCAACAGTCACAGAACGAGATATTCGCGGTGGATTTATGCATCGCGATATATAGAGACACACCTAATTAGCTAGCACGCGTAACCGTTCGAACATTGGCGAGTACACCGAGGTAACCCCGCGCCATCACGAACCTCCCAATACCGAACACTATGCAGGTCGTTGTCTTGATCGAACTCATCGAAATGAAGACAACGATGATGATCGTTCGCCAGCTCGAGGTCGCACCAGAAAAGTGTCCCGTCGAAATAGTTCCAGCTCTACTTATCCCCAGGGCCGAGGTCCTGTCGTGATAGCTTATTGGCGACAGTCATGGTCTCCTTCTTGATGGAGGGTGGTGCCATGATTATTATGATTGTGGTCGCTAAAAAACTACCGTGGTGGCTAATAGTTTTTGGTGGATCATAATAGTGATCGGCAGGTTGCTTTCTGTTTAGGGTTTGTTGTGTATGATTAACAAAGGGATGATAGATGGGTCTTCTTAAATACTAAAGGTGGGATGGGATGGGATGGGATGAATGAGTGAATGAATGGCCTAAGCTAGATCGAACTCCAGCTTTGCTCTTGGTCATCTCAATTACGTACGGCTTGAATATTGTATTGCTCAATGCTCATCATTAATTAATTAAGCAGCGTTTGATAAATGTGCTTTTATTTGGTTGTAGCTATATTATCATGCATGCTTTAATCATTACTCCATGTAATATTTTATTAGAAAGCTGAATTTCCTTCGCGTATATATGGATTATGTGTCAAAGCTCGTTCGAAGGATATGGAAAATAAGAGACAAGCTTCATTGCATATTTATATAAAGTTCGTTTTTTTTTTCTCACTCTACACGTTGTGTGAGAATTAAAAATATTTATATTCAACTCTTTTTATGTTAACCTGAGTAAATATAGGATACTGCATATGCTTAGTAGAAAATATTATCTAAATCTTGAATTAATCGGATTTTGAAATACCATACATATTATACTCTAACTTTTAACGAGTGGACACTGGATCATAATTATCTAAATCGTAAACCATAAACCTAAACCGGTACGCATGTAGTTTGCTACATGAATTTCGAAATATCACGGAAATAGGGTGGAGCAGCAAGGAAACTGAACAAAAAAAAGTTGCTATGAGTCGTAGTTACCATAATATCCTCAATAAATTATATATTATTATGGTGCCAACACTTCCCGGAACCTAATTTATGTAACTTGGTCACAAATTGGGACACCAACCTATTGTAACCAAAGCCTTACCGTAAGTATACATTGTAATACACACAATTAAAACGTGCTAAACAAACTCGAATTAATTAATTATCCAGATCGACCCAAATCAACGGACACAAAGAGCCGTACGTCTCCAAGACCAAGAGCAAAAGCGGTATAGAGATCATTCTCCCACCTTAGTTCATATACATACATAACAAAAAAACCATCACACCACCACCAATTTCTCGTCACTAAAAACCTCGAAGAACAAAAGAGATTCACTCTCTATGACTTGTCTCGTCGCCATAACGATCATCCACAGAGCGATCTTCGCGGCGGTCGTCCTGCAGGCGACCATGCTGAAACTTCACCATCATTTCACCGCGGCGAAATACCACGAGGCGACGATCCACGTCACCAACAGGATGAGCGGCAGCATGGCGCTGATAGTGCACTGCCGGTCCAAAGACGACGACCTCGGGGCTCGCGCCGTGGAAGCCGGCGCCAGCTTCGGCTTCAGTTTCGGCCAGAACGTCGTCGGAGATGGGACGGTGTTCTGGTGCAAGGCCGCGTTCCGGGACCGGCGGCTCTCCTTCACGGCGTTCGACGAGGACGATCACAGTTCGTACGTCAAGGAGTTCGAGGTGTCGGACGGCGGAGTGGACGGCGACGACACTTACAGTGGGAATCGACTTCATATTTGTGGTTGGAATTGAACTGATGCGATGGAAAATCCAAGAAAGTAAAAAAAATAACATATGTGGTTCGTTAAAATAAGTGTGTTAGTTACGTTCACGGACACAGGAGTTTCACTATATTTGAGATTATACAGACTACAACGATTGAGAAGGTATGTATGGTACCTTCTCCAGATGGTGTCGTCTGCCTTCTATGCTGGGCCACTTTGCTACTATCTTCGTTTCACTCAAATTTTGCACGGAAAGAACGTGTTCTTTGTGATCTATTGAATCTGCATAATTCCGGGAGGGATTTTCACGACTAAATATATAATCCTTGTATAAGGTGATAACTAGTGGAAGATGGTGATGAAAGATGGTAAATAATGGCTAGCTAGTATATTCCTACTATCATTTATACAATCATTCTGCACTATGACACTATGTTATATAGTCATACAACATGTACACTTTCATACCACCGTGATTTAATCTCATTTACTATCAAGCATTACCGCCACGGTATAAATGGTAATATGCTTCTCAAAATTTTTTATTCCAAAGTATATGATAGAGAATATTTTAAAGAGCACAATTAATCCAATTTTTCTGCACAAAAACAATTACGATTTTAAAAAAATATATATTATCCATTAAATTAAGGACATTAATTAATATGACAATTATTGATGGATATGTAATAACCTGGATCTTCCCGCTAATATCCAACTGAGTTTTGTGCATTAATGGCAAGTATTTCGAGGTTGCCGATCGGTTTCCTTGAAACGGCAATAGAAACATACGCGAACCGACAAATCACAAGGAGCATAGAGGTGGGATGATGCACTACTCATTGGTTGAGAAATCGCCACGAAGATTTAGCGACCAACTTTTATCTTGTCACAAATACAAGTTCGTTCCTTATAGTAGCTTTGTCGTCGTCAGCCCGCCCAATAACACCCAAATCCGTCACTAAAAATTCAAATGAGTCACAACTCTCCACCCACAAACATGAACCATCTCCCCGCTAAAACTATCCACCCCGTCGACTCCGCCATCTGACACCTCGAACGCCTTGACGTACGTCTCGTGATCGCTCTCGTCGAACGCGGTGAACGAAAGACGCTTATCTTCGACCGCCAGGTCGCACCAGAACAGCGTCCCTCCGAAGAAGTTCTGGTGGAAGGTCATGCCGAAGGTCGCATTGGCCTCGAGGGCACGAGGCCCGAGATCGTCGTCTCCGGACTTGCAATGCACGATGAGCACGATTCCCCTGCTCAGCTTGTTGGTAATATCTACCGACGCAAAATATCTATCCGCCATTGCAGCCGCCGCCAAAACGAACGCCGCTAGCAGCGCCTTGTGGACAATGGTTGCAAGCTGCTTCCTCGTCATGATTGTGTTTACACCTAAAAATTAATCTCATATACCACTTTCTCGACGGAAAACAGATCGTATTGGGAATATTACTGTAAACCTTGGGTGCGTACGTCTCTGATTTCTTTGGGAAGAAGAGCTAGCTTCCTGTAAGTGCTTAATTTATAACTGGGATAGTGGGATTTACAGCATCTCTAGATTGATTTCGGCAGTTTTGTCGTATCATCTTATTATTAAATATGTATGAGTCGAGTTTGAGTCCAACAAGTACTCTAGATATTTAGTAAACAATCTCAATTATAGCTCGACTCATTTATTGATGAGTTTAGTCTGAAATAGATCGGAATTTGACTCGTCTCATTTACATCTCCCTAGTGTGTGAACCAACGAGATTCTATCTATTTCGGAAATAAAGGTAGAGCACTGCACATTATTATACACTAGAAAAATAAATATTGTTTGCATTTATAGGGAATTACAGGATATCCAAATCATGGGCTTTCTTTCAAATTGATGGACACACACATAATACAATCAATGATAACGAAATCGAACATTGTTAGTCATTCTTATGGAATCGAAGCTAATGATTCATAGTATGCAAATTGTAGCATCCTGGCTCTTTATATTATTTGGTCAATATATTGTCCTTTTCGAGTCTAGTTATGTACCATTTTGTTTATGAGTGCATCTTGGTGACTTACTGACTTTTCAAGATGTAACTCAGCTCTACAGTGTGCGCGTCAACATGTTCTCTTACGTACAAAAACTCTTATATATGTTTCACCCTAAAACACTTCTTATCAATTAATGTTGAATTATTTCTTATGACATAAATATCTCCCGTGCTTTATTGAGATTTGTCTAAAGTGTTACGAATTGTGTGAAAGGTGAGACTTGGTATCTCTAGTGGCCGGCGGCAAAGGGGTTAAGCTAGCAACAAAAGAGAGTCTTATTATGAACCGGCAAGTCTTTTGACGTACTGTCCCCAGAAGAACAAAGCGGCTGAGAGTGTCGCCGTTCGGTTCCCCTTAAAACGGCAACAGAACATCGGCAAAACGACAAGTAACAAGAACAATAAAGGCAGAGGACACCATCCCTCTATTTCAGAACGACAAATAACAAAGAAGCATAGA
Organism: Linum tenue; assembly: GCA_946122785.1. Lineage (NCBI taxonomy): Eukaryota > Viridiplantae > Streptophyta > Magnoliopsida > Malpighiales > Linaceae > Linum > Linum tenue. The sequence continues at coordinate 408,734 of CAMGYJ010000006.1, read as the reverse complement.
AGGCAGACGACACCATCCCTCCTTTATTCGTTACTATAAGTAAAACGAGAAGGATCGAAATATATTGCCACTCACTATGTATAAACATTACATCAAAATGGTACTTATCTACAAAAGGTTACTAACGACGGGGTTTTTAGCGACGGCGGTAATCGCCATGGCGCAACTTTCGATCCAGGAGCTGACGGTCCATGTTGCCAACAAGTTAAGCAACAAGATACTGCTAGTGCATTGCCGATCCAAAGACGACGATCTCGGCGCCCTCGTCGTGGAGATTGGCGCCGAGATGAGCTGGAGGTTCGAGGTTAACGCGATGGGCTCGACGCTTTTCTGGTGCAATCTCGCGGTCGAAGATAAGCGTCTCTCTTTCGAAGCGTACGGCGGGGAGGGCGAGCCGTATTACGGGTACTTCAATGTCTACGATGATGGGGTGTACGGGAAGAATTTCGTTACCAACAAAAAATTGATGGGTAGGTGGAGGCGAATTTGGGTACCGTAGAGATTTTTGTAATTTTGGGAAGTTTTTTTTTTATAAGGATGAAATAATTACTATGTAGATGTTACTATGTTAGTCTCGTACAAGATTCAAATTATTGAGATGAACTAAGTTTCTTAATGAATATAAAGTTATGCATCGTCACACAAGCAAAAATTGCCTATCACACAACCTTGGTAAGATGAATAACATTATGAATATTAAGGTAATGGGAGCGCGGTGGCATAGCCAGAATTTCATGTGATGGGGTCAGTTCAAACAGTAATTATAATTTGAGAGTTGGATGAGCCAATATCAAAATGGAGTTGGCAGGTAGATTGAAACTTTTATTCTAATAAGGTCATTTCGTTGGTAGATTTTATGTGATAGATTTTGCCCAAAATCCATGAGTTGATGGATTGCTTCAAATCCATTGTTTAACACACTAAATAGAATATAAGTGATCGGTTTTATACTCGGACAGATTTTAGAATTCAAGGACACGAAAAATTTATAAATCATATAGTCCCTCTAAAACTTGAATATCCACCAGTCCACTTAACGCATTACCCTTAATATTAAGAGAAAAGTATTGAAAATAATTTATGTCTATTTGATATTTTTCTCATTTATATGGCCCATACACAATATAATTCACATGACACAATTCATAACAGAAGTTCATCAACCAAACAACTGATTGCAAAATCTACCACTTCTCAAAACCCATTACCCGGAGCCAAGTTTTTTATTATGTAAAAAACTAGAGCGTATTTTATATAACAGTGATAATTTAATTTCATATAATCCATTGTTTGTGGCTGGTTGAGCTCTCCCAATAATTCAAGTTGTTGACAGAACTATAAAAATCAATTCTATATACTATTCTCTTCAACGCACTTTTCAGAAAGAAAATCAACAGACTAGCAATTGGCGAAAATCAACAAACTTTTCACAAATTTTCCCACTATCTAGTTTAGATTTCTGATTCCGCCACTACCTATAGATTTGAAGTTTGCACATGTCTATACATCTTAAATGTCACGTGCTTAAAAAAAATTGTTAAGAGAAACGTGTGCAAATCCATTCCGCGTGTTGTTTAATCGTTAGTAACAAGCCAAAGATGCAAACTCATTCTGTTCAACTCAAATTTTCTCCCCGGGAAAATAAATGACACAGCGGATCTTCAACATGAAGATCCCAGTTTCGAATCAAACCTCCCCTACCCTCCTCCCCTTAACAAATTAACCATGTCGAAGAATAGGGCTGGCTATTTGGTCTGAACTTTTTGGTTTTACCCAAAATCGGACCATATAACCCGGACCGGAACCGAATAGCAAACAATCAAATCTCATATTCGGGCTTAGATTTTAGGTAAAAAAACCATTCGGGACCGGACCAAAACCGGATAAAGACCAGATAAGAGAGTCCAACACCCAAAACTCCACTAAAATCTCCACAATCTCAATCTAAAATCAAGACCGAATTGGGACCGGACTGGGTTAAAACTGGACCGGATCAAAACCGGACTGTATCCAATCCAATCTTTGATCCTTATATTCTCAAAAAACCGAATTGGAACCGGATCAATTCGGATCAATTTAACCAGACCGGACCGTATAGCCACGTATGAAAGAAAGAAAAAAAGTTCAGGGAAACTTCTTCCATAGGAAAAAATGCAGTCCCTGAAAGAATCATTTTCCCCCCACATATAGGCTTTTTTTGGTGCTCACAATTTCTGGCTGCCGGGGAAAAGGGCAAAAAAGTCAAAAAGAGTTTGGTCGCGCCGGCAACTCTGCATGTCCCTTTTTTTGTCGACGTACATCCCCAAAAGAAGCAGAGCCTCCGACAAAGGAGCGGTCAATGAGAAGCGAAGCAAAGCAGACCACTATAATAATAAGGAACAATGGCGATCGATCGATTCGACCATTCGTTTCATTAAGCAAAGAGAGACGACTGATCGGATTGCTTTATATCTCGCCGCCACCATGGCATTGCTACGTCCGGCGGCGGTTTTGGCGGCCATATTATTGGTCATGATATTCATGGCACGTCCTTCCATCCAGGACAGTGTTTACGTGACCAACAAGTTACGCGACAAGATGCTGATGGTGCATTGTCGATCCAAAGACGACGATCTCGGGGCCCACGGGTTGGCCGTGGGCGAGAGTTTCGAGTGGAGTTTCGACCCGAGTTGGCTCGGGGAGACACTTTTCTGGTGCAGCCTCGCGGTCGAAGATAAGTGTCTTTCTTTCGTGGCGTATTACGAGGGTGATATGTACACGGAATACTGGTATGTTCATGACGATGGGGTTTATGGGCAGACCAGGCACGCAAATGCCACGTTTTATGAGGCTCCATGGCGCCGAGTTTCACCACGCCAATATTGACAAAAAAAAAACCATATGTGTGTATGCATATGGGTTTTGCTGTTTGGTTGGTTGGTTGGTTGGTTGGATGGTTTCGTGAAGATCGTATTAACGATATATTCACTATACTTTGTGTTTAAATGGGTTTATCGATATTTGAAGGTAGTTCGGTATTCAAATATAAAATAGGAGGTAAAATTAGTCGGGATTTTATGCGCGCGCTTGTCGTCATCGATCGGCCAACTCTCCATCATCTTTCTTTGGCTGATTAGTGGCTTGTATTTTCACAGAGCTCGTTTACTTCGAAGTATTTTGTTGGCCTGCACAAAATTTACTAAAAGAAAAATATCGAACCATTGCCTGTAGATTCGAAGTTTGCGCACATATATTAACATGTCACGTGCTTAAAATGAATAGTTAATGCTGAGAGTCATCAAGATTCGAGCATGCGAAACATCACGCGCGGTTAAAAACTCTAATACTATATATATGTCGAAAACTGATTAGTCCGGAATCCCGATAATTACTGATATATGTCGAAAATAGATCCAACACATGGACAAAAGACAGTTGCCAGATAACCCTAACATCTTCCAACAAAGTTTTGTGCTTTGATGTTTGGACGTACGTCCTGATCCAAACAACAAAGCGGCAGCGGATCGCCGACCGGTTTCCCATAAAACGGCAACGGAACATCAGCAAAACGACAAATCACGAGCAATAGATGCAGAGGGCACTATCCCTCCAGTATTCAATATATACTAATTAGTACTGCAAAAATCAGTAGGAGAAAAAAAAATTATATATTACACGATATAGATCACAATGGCTGTCCACAAAAAGTTACTAGCGACGGTTGTTTTAGCGACGGTTTTGTTATCCATGGCGCATCCTTCGATCCAGGAGCTGACCGTTCATGTCACGAACAAGTTGAGCAGCAAGATGCTGATAGTGCATTGTCGATCCGGCGATGACGATCTCGGTGCCCACTGCGTCGAGATCGGTGCCGAATTTCGCTGGAGTTTCAAGTCGAACGCTATGGCGACGACACTTTTCTGGTGCAGCCTCGCGGTCGAAGATAAGCGTCTTTCTTTCGTGGCGTACGGGGATGAGGTGCCGTATTTTTTCGAGCACTGGAGCGTCTACGACGGTGGGCTTTACGGGAAGGATATACGCACCGGTGGTGAACGGTTCATGGGTGCGTGGAGGCGAATTTGGCTACCGTAGAACATTTTTATTTTTATTTTTCATGGATTATGTGTAAATTATAACCTTCTCTTTTCTTCATTAAGCAAGCCCTTCTTTCTTAGTTCAAAGAAGAGCTCTCTTGGACCATTGAACTAACTGTGAGGTAAGTTAGTTTGCACCTGATTTCGTATTTGAACCTCTTCCAATTATTCGAATTGTAGAAATGAATTGGTTCTTAATTAATGGTTTCCATCACGCAGTAACCTACAATTTGTTGCCAACGTTTCATTGTAATATGCAACGGAATATAATTTCCGTCTCCAATGACCAAAATTAGGCCGGTCCTTTCGATAATTCTTTTAGACGACGAATACAAATGTCGTGCAATTGTATCTTTCATGACGGGAAACTGTGTCGTCACTAAAAGTCTTCATCACTGGTCCTGGAAGACAATTGCACGTGCATGCTTCCAAAATGTGGTGCCAGAAAATTCCTATAGCCTTTTTACTATTTTAAAAAGAGAATATTTAGATTAGATACAAATATTTTTTACTATTTTTTAAATTAATCATGCTGATGTACTTTGAAAAAATTATTATGTATGGTATTATGTTACAATTTTATCGAAAAACGGTTAACCATAATTAAACCATGTTTTGGACAACACAAATGTCTAAAATATCTCTAATTTCACTTTAACATTATAGAAATACAAATCATGAAGGGATAAAACTGAAAATTTTCATCATATTTTGTAGAGGTTGGATCGACAATGGTTCGTTCATCTGTATCTCTATCCTGATTAATCTTGCTTCGTGCCTAACTAAACACTCGATTGAAGCAATGCCTAACTAGCAATTCTTCTACACACTCAAGGCTAGGCTAGGATAGTCCAGCTGCTCACTCCTAAACCCATATTCCTTTCTAATCTCCTGTTCTACTTCCAAGTAGATTGTACGTTTGCTGTTCTACGTTCGATATCGTCATCATCATCGCAACTTCAGCTCGGCAAACTTCGACGCCACATCAATGGCTTCATCCACCTTCGACGCATCGTTCCCCTGAAACAGAGAGATCGAATTCATTCAGCTCGCATCATTATGTCGAATGAGTTGGAAAATGGGGGATACACTTGCATTATTCATATGCTCACTCAAAACTACCAACCTGGCCAGTGGCAACAGTGACACCGTCTATTCCTCTGCCACAGTTTCCTTTCAGAGGCCCCAAAGCAGTGCTCAGCCATTCAGAAACCTCCAACTGCTTCACCTTGTTCGACTTATCCGGCACTCCAGCACACACCACTGCTTTGTTTGTGGTTTCATCAGTGCTGATAACCATGATGGAGATCCCCTGCCAATAACATATGTAGCAAACAGCCCGTGTCATGGAAAAAGATTTGTTTTTTTTTTTTTTGGTTCCGATTTCTCTGCACCTATTGGCATCACTAGCAGAATATATGCGGTCAAACATAATAAAACCCCACGCACCTTCTGTCTCAGGACTTTTGATACGACATTGCGAACTGGAGTTGCAGCCAAACCCAGATCGACTCTCGCGATGCAGAATGATTTGCTTTCCGATGCAGCAGTTTCAGCAGTCTCGGTTGCAACCTGCACAGCCTTGTGCAGTTTTTCTCCAGCAATGTTCTTCTTTAGTTTTATCACTTCTTTCTGATAAGATTTAAAACATTTCAGTGGTAATTCTAGGGCCAAAGGCAACACTACAGCAGAAACTAGAAGGGATAATGAAAAACCACATCCGGGGTAATAGAAAATGGAGGACAAGCAGGTATTGAAAGTCAAGTGTGTCCTCAGCAATACCTGAAGTGCCTGTAGCCTGGACAAAAGATCATGTTTCTTGGCTACTGGGATAGCTGCCGGTCCCAGACGACTATTCAGAGATGCGAATTTCTGTTTAATTATACGAAAACAATCAACCAAAAGCAATCATATGTGGAGAGTACTACCAAAGAGCATTTTGTCTTAATGAATCATCAACGTTAGGAAATAGCAGCAAACCTCTTCCAGTGCACTGCCATCTTCTTCGGATGCTTCCTCAAATTCTTGCTCAAACTTCTTTGCCAATTCAAACGCTTGGCGAGCACTGTCGGCTGTAACCGCAGTTATCCGTCTAATCCCTTTTGAAACGGCACTCTCGGAGAGGATAGCAAATTTTTTAGCTTCCTTTGTGTTTGTAATATGTGTTCCTATCAACAAATTCCATACTCATAAGTCACACGAAACCCCAAAAGTACGTATGGAAAGAAGAAGAGCGTTGAAGAGCAAATTGTAAAACAAAAAAAACCTCCACAGAGTTCTGTTGAAAGTGACAGCCATTCATTGTTATCCGGGTTAGCCACAAGTTCCTCAACGTTACGACCAATTGCAACCACTCTAACAGGGTCAGGATACACCTACCATTACAGAGAAGATAAACAAGGAATTCAAAATGTAATAAGTACATACATTTAATACTTTGAACAACCTCAACTGCAGATTAATTCAGTGCATTACGTACGTACTTCCCCGACAATAGCTCGCAGACCATTGATCCGCTTAGCATCAGCCAGGCTCACTTGCTTTGCGTATACATCTAACTCTGCCTTAATTTGTTCATTCACAATTTTCTCAATCTCTGTTAAATCCTCGGGATCCACAGGTTTCCCTACAAAATCATTTGATCAAGTTAGTGACCATCTGAAAGCAGGCAAATTGAATGCTGCTAACCTTTCAATTATGAACAAACTGAAAACGCTCACCATGACGGAAGTCAAATCTTAACTTTTCAGGGAGGACAATGGAGCCCTTTTGGTTAATGTGATCACCAAGGACCTCCTGACATCAGATTAAGACACAATCAGAGAAGTGCTGAAGATTTTATGTGGGGAGGGCAAGGGAAGGGACTTACTCTAAGAGCAAAGTTCAACATGTGCGTGCAAGTATGGTTGGGCGCGATAAGTTTGCGTCTCTCGTAATCAACCTGAACAAACCACAAGGTGAACATTGAAGCATTTACCATCAAAAGTACACCAATTAAGAAAGCAGTCTAGTAATTACTAGTGTCCTTTAAATACCTTACAGATAACCTCGTCGCCGACACAGAATTTTCCTCTGCTTCCAGTAAGGGAACCAATATGAAGGATGAACCCTCCAAATACTTGGACATTGAAAACTTCAAAGGAACCAAATGAGCCCTCAAGTAATCCGGTGTCAAAAATCTACAAGAAAAAACAAGTCTCGTAACATTTTTCGGCGTTAAGAATACATGAATTGCAAAGAGCCATTTCCTTGGCTGGTGAATACCTGGCCACCTTGTTCAGCATAGAAGCTAGTAGATTGAAGAACTATGCCAACTTCGTCGCCAAGAGAGGCACTTTCCGAGAACTCAGAACCTGTGTAGATGGCTTTAATGGAAGTTCCATGATCCTGAAAAGGAGCAGAGAAAGAATGAGATAGGAAAAGGGCAAGAGAATATTCTAACCCAGTAAGTAATATTCCTAACCTGGAACCAAATATATTTGTAGGAATCATCCGTCGTAGAAACACCCATCTTGTGCAATGCAGATGTAGCATCAGCCTCCAGGACAACAGCACCACCAGCTTGCTGCCAAAAGGGTTTCTATTAGCCAAAAGCTTGTGGAAACAAATGGGAAGATCATAGCTAGGTTCCATCAATTTTTACTCTCAAGTTCTGTATTGGAAGAATTGGAACCAGTTCAACAAAAAAAAACAAACTGATAAAGGCAGCTATACCTTAGTTTTGGCACTTCTTGATCTTTTTTTTGCTTCATCCATGGCTTTATAGTAACCTTCAACATCAACTTCCAGTTTCCTTTCTTCTGCCATCAACTGAGTCAAATCTATTGGGAAGCCATAAGTATCCCACAAAGCAAATGCTTTCTGCACCAACCACCAATATAGTTATAGAATAAGCACAGGACTTGGCACTCTGAGCACATCAATCAAGCCAGAATGAAAAATTTCATCTGTCTTTAGAGCATTTGTTCAATACAAGTCCTTAGAAATCTCATCAAAACAATAAAGTTGGCACGCAGATAATAAGCCCTTGCCTGTCCGCTGATTACTCTTCCCTGGGCATCCTCAACCTCCTTAGCGTCCTTTTTGAATCTCTCAATTCCCTTAAGCAATGTATTCCCAAAACTTGCTTCCTCTGCTGTGATTATTTCCCTGATGTGCTGTTCCTTCTGTTTTAGCTCTTGGAAAACATCACCCATCACTTTTACAACAACACTTACAAGCCTGCATTGAGTATAACAGGAAAAGGAATGGAAACCATCAATAAAGTAAGTGACAGCAAGGGATCTCAACCCTCATTCATGTGTAATGAGTACTAAACAACATGCATGACGACCCACATTCACAGCCACAGAAACCCTTTTCTTCATACCCGTTAAAAAAGCCTTCTCGGGCTTTTAGCTTCTCGCGTCCATAACGAACAGCACGGCGAAGAATGCGCCTAAGAACATACTCACGCCCTTCATTACCTGCACAAGCGACAAATAGTGAAGCAGTTGCAACATTTAACATTAAGAATCTCCGCGACCAGAACCAGCACGCTCGGGAAATGAACGACCCAAAATAGGCCCGCGATGACCTACCTGGACAGGAACCATCAGCAATGGCGAAAGAGAGAGTCCTAATGTGGTCAGCAACAACCCTATAAGCCATGTCAACTCCATCCACATCCTCAGCCCCAACTTTTCCAGAGTATGGTCGTGCCCCTGTTGCCTGCAGAAGAGAAACAATGTGTCCTGAGAACATTACTTGACCGCTACAGGACTATCCCCTGTAAACAATGGAGAATCGAGCAAATTAACCAATCGAAATCATTGAAAACTCGAGGACCAAACATTTGAAAAGAAAAGAAATGAAAGAAGCACCAGAACAGTACCTGCTGAATGGCATCAAAGACGGGCATAAAAACATCAGTATCATAATTGCTCATCTTGTTTTGCAGAATTGAAGTAAGCCTCTCGAAACCCATTCCAGTATCAACATGTTTAGAGGGGAGCGGTTTCAAGGTGCCATCACTTTCCCTGTTGAACTGGGGGGAAAAAGCATGGGAGGGGAGGAGGAAATGCAATTAGATAGTTTCAAGATCCTTTTAGCTCTGTCAGTGCTCTGATTTGGAGAGCAACATATATGAGAACAGCTAGCAAGCAAATAAAGTGACCACCGAGGACAAGCTAGCCATACCTGAATAAACACAAGGTTCCATATCTCAATGCACGTGGGATCGTCGTTGTTCACCAACGATGCTGCATCCCGATTACCAATCCTATCGAAATGTATTTCTGTACAAGGACCACATGGACCGGTATCACCCATCTCCCAAAAATTGTCCTAGTAGAAGATTTCAAAACCATGCCCCAATTAATCAGTTGTCTTACACAAACTGCAGCAACTTATCCACACCAACAACGGAAAGCAAACCAAAAACAAGCATATTGACCTTGCAACCAAATGGCAGCACTCTTCCAGGAGGCAACAATTCGTGCCACATGTCTCTCGCTTCATTATCAGGAGCTAGACCAGCTTTCTCATCGCCCCCGAAGTAAGTAGCATAGATACGATCCTCGGGAAGTCCATACACCTATCACCCACAGACAAAAACAGAACAGAACAGGGCGACAACGAAGGTGAACAAGACGCGATCGAAGAAAATGCAACCAGCTGATGTACAATGGAGAGAAGCTGGAGAAAGGTGATAAAAAAAATTCAACATTGTAGTAATTGCCACAACATATACCTTGGTTAGGAGCTCCCAAGCCCATTCAATTGCCTCTTTCTTAAAATAATCGCCAAACGACCAATTCCCCAACATCTCAAAGAATGTATGGTGGTATGTGTCCTTCCCGACATCGTCAAGATCGTTATGCTTCCCTCCCGCGCGGATACACTTCTGGGTATTGCAGGCGCGCTTTAGCTTCCCCAATTCGGTATTAGGATCAGCCGTCCCCAAGAAGATGGGTTTGAACTGATTCATACCTTGATCGCAGAAACAATCAAACATTTAAGCATCCTCAGAGCGAAACGGAATTCCCAATTGCGAAATCGAGTCGATACCCCGTATTTCATCCGATCGAGCAACTATTCAGAATAGACGCGCTAATCAGAATCGTTCGAGCTAGCGAGACGGAGAAAACGAAAAGCTCACCGGCATTGGCGAAGAGGAGAGTCGGGTCGTTCACAGGGACGACTGGGCTGGACTTATAGTTCGTATGGCCTTTGTTCTTGAAGAAATCGATGAAAGTGTCTCTGACTTTCGCCGCCGGCCATTGGGGCTTTTCCGTGGGGTCTTCCCCCGGCATGGCTGCGCAAGGAGGAGAAAATGGAGAAGACGAGGAACGCAGAAACCCTAGCCACTGCTACGCACTCTGTTTTTCTTTCTTTTTTTTAATAATCGATCTAGTTACTAAATAGGGTTATTTTCCCTATCTGTTTCGGAAAAGAATGTAAGCCAATAATAGTAATGCCAATGGTCGGTCCTTTCGAAGTTTCGATGCCTTTCGTTGCAAGAAACTAATTAGTGACGGATGTTCTTTACCATAATGTCGACGTGACAATATCTGACCCAAATTTCAGAATGGTCACGAATTCAATTCGCCACAAAACGTGACCGTGATATATATATGTTACTAAACATACATAATATACGACCAATTTATCTATGTTACTAACAATTTATATTGTTCACAAAATTTATTTCCAACCAATGCTAATTTATTTTTCAATAATTCACAATGGTCGTAAAACCACTGCAGGTGGCAATTTGAATCCAATATAATCCATCGATGGAGAATAAGACACATGATTATTAAGAAAGATGATTACTCACTTAATGAACGGCACACTGATCTTATTCGATAAATATTTTAGTATTAATTATTCTTGATTATTTTCCGTTCTATTTCAGAAAAGAATATCTGATTAGTAATTCAAAATTTCTTCAAAAATTTATAGTATGAAGTAGATAAACCCAACCCACCTACTCACTCAACCGATCGGATAGAAGGGTAGCGTACATGTGTGTATGGTTTGTAGGACACTTAGGTTCTCCCTCTTCTACAAAAGTAGGTAAACCGAAGGATTACACTCTTTGAAGAGAGAGATCTATCTTTAGTTCTGTACACACCCTTCGCAAGACTTTACTCACCAAAGAATCAAAGATGAAGAAGATGAAATTAGCTATTGCAGCTTTTATTAAAACATATTTTATAATTTATATGTACTCTTCCTTCAAAGTAGGGATGACAATTTCGACTTGACCCGTTTATCCGACCTGTTTGCCTTGTTTCGGGGCGGGATGACATGGATACTCTCATCTCCCGACCTGTCCTGGCCCGCCCCATTCTCGACTCGTTCTTACATAAATTACAGGTAATCTTAGTTAAATTACTAGGCATATTCCTTTTATTACATCATATTTTAGCTACAATAAAGTTTTAAATTAGTGTTTCTTCAATAATTGAGCTACATTTATCATATTATGGTTTGTTTCTTGGTCTTATAATGGAAATAACGAATATTTCTAATAATTTTTATATAAATTACATACTCATTGAGTCGACCTGCTCCAACCCGCATCCCATGATAAATTACCCGACTTATTACATAACAGGGATAAGTATTGAGATACCCGACCAAACCTGGCTCATTGTCATTCCTACGGATCTCTGCCACTGACGTGAGATTACAACTTCATAAGTCACGACAGGTCTTGGTATCAATGGATTGTGAAGGGTAGATTTTTTGTTTGTCTTTTACCCTTTGGTTGAAAAGGAACGTAACAGTTTTCATTGATGCCGTCTAGGGCTTTGTTTGTCACCTCTTCTGATCTCTCTCTTTCCGGCTACAAAACGATCAAACTGCCGAAAACAATTCCAAGTAACATAAGACCCACTACTGCGAACCAAAAACACACATGCACAAAGCCCTACGTATCCAAAATAGAACGACGACGGCTGCGCCAATCTTTAGTAACCACATATATATATAATGACGAGGGAGCAGCTGGTACTACTAGCGACGGTCGCTTTGGCGACGGCGGTTCTGATACAAGACTCTGCAGCATGTTTCGGGGTGTCGATTGATTCACGTTGCCAACAAGTTAAGCTGCTACTACTAGCGACCGCATGTATCGATTTAGCATTGTAAATAAGCTATGTATGTGGGTGTGTTTCATCCTCTCGCAAGATTTTGACATTTTACACCTCTCTTCTTAATTTTAGTTTATAATTTTATACCTATTTGTATGTTTCATTATCATTTGATCAAGCAAATCTAATCAATTAGCTTCCATTACTTCTTCTGAGTGGGCTATTTTCCATCGATGATGGAAGTCTATTAATCGTCGATTTGGGCGAATTTCTTTCGGGTCGAGTTTTGGCAAATTCCAATAGGGTATTCATCACAGATTTCGGGCGATTTTTTGGAATAGTCATTTTCCTTGGATTTTGAAATGTTTAAATCACGAATTCGGTCTATAAGACTATTCTCCACCGATGAGTAAGTCAATTTATCACCCATTTGGGTGGTTTTTTTCAAAGGGCATTTTCGAAAAACATTTATATCTTTTTTCTAAAAGTCATTTTCCTAGGATTTTGAAGGCTACATATCACGATTTCTCCTTGAGTCTATTGGTGGCGACAAACTGCAAGTGGACAGTGTCGTACAAGTAATAAAGTGTAAGTAAAAGTATCATTCTCTAGGGGATTTGTGAAATTCAAAAATTAACAAATTTAGTTCAAGAAACTATAAGAATTGCAAAGGTTGTAATCAAGTGAATATTTGCAAAGATCACACAAATTAAGTAACTCGATAATTCAACTATTTTGGAGAAATTGATATTGGAGAGTTCTGAGGGAAACACAAGATTTTACTATGTTACCTCTGTAAATTTAATTGCCCTTGTCAATCAATTTAATCCATATTTCTACAGTCGGGATACCTCTAAATTGATAGCTATCTCTATTGAGAATTACCACGTACTAACTAATTAAGACAATTTCTACTATCGAAGTTAACTGAATTAATTAATTAATTAGCCTTAAGACCGATATTTCTAAAATGACTGCATTTTTTCCGAAAGGCCATTTTCATTTGATTGTGAAAGCTACAGATCTTCGATTTGTCTAAGACTATTCTTCACCGACGATTAAACCTATTAAACACCGACTCAGCTTTTTACCGGGTCCATTTTTGTCAGATTTCAGAGGTACTGTCACATATTCAGACGATTTTATCAAAAAACCATTTTCCTTGGATTTTGAAGACAACAGATCACGAATTTAGTATGAGACTATTCTCCATCGATGATGAAGTCTATTAATCGCAAATTTGGGTATAATTTTTACGGAAGGCATTTTCGTAATTTATTGGGCGATTTTTTTTCTAAATGTCCTTTTCCTTGTATTTTGCAGATCACGGATTCGGTCTGAGGTTATTCTTAACCCATGATTAAGTCTATTAAGCACCAGTTTAGGCGGGTTCTTTTCACGGCTATTTTTTGCAAATTTCAAAGGGGTACCATCACAGATTTCGGACGATTTTTTTGAAATGCCATATTCCTTGGATGTTGAAGGCTGTAGATCACGGATTCGGTCTAAGATTATTCTCCACCAATGAAGAAGTCAAATGACCGCCGATATGAGAGGATTGTTTTTGGATGACATTTTCGTAATTTTTTGGGTGATTTTTTTTCAAAAAGCCATTTTCCTCAAATTTTGAAAGCTACCGATCGATCACGGATTCGGCCTGAATCTATTGTTCATCGATGATCAAGTCTATTCAGCACCTATTTAAACGGATTTTTCGGGGTCCGTTTTTTACGGATTCCAAACAGGTACCATAAAAAATTGTAGACAGATTTTTTCGAAATGTCATTTATTACAAATTTTATACGTACCCTCCCTTCAACGTGGCTCCGCCACTAAACATGAGATCATAATTCATAACTACTTTAAGTCACGACAGGTCTTGGTATCAATAAGTTGTGAAACTGTACCTTTTTTTTTTTTTTTTTTTTGCTTGTCTTTTACCCTTTGGCTGAAATGGAACTTAAACAGTTTTCATTACCGTCGTCTAGCTAGGGCTTTCGTTTGTCACCGATCTTCTGATCTAAACGATAAATTAAAGCTGCCGAAAACAATCCTGTGAAGCTCTACATCCAAGCAGCATAAGAACCCACAACTACCAACCAAACACACATGCAGATCAGCCGTACGTATCCAGAAGCCTTATAACCACCACCGATCAACGCAGTAATCACTATAAAAGCACGACCGCGCCAATCAATAGTAACCAATGAACCAGGATATAATGACGAGGGAGCAGCTAGCTATAGTGACCAGAACCAGAGCAGTACTATTAGCGGCGGTCGTTTTAGCGACGGTTATGATACAAGATTCTGCAGCTGTTACGCAGCTGACGGTTAGCGTTGCCAACAAGTTGAGCAGCAAGAAGGCGGTGATAGTGCACTGTCAATCCGCCGACGACGACCTCCACGGTCACGCCGTCGTCGCCGATTCTCCTTACAGTTGGAGCTTCGGGGCGAGCATTGGTGCAGGGACGGTTTTCTGGTGCCGGCTGGCGTTTCAAGACAAGCGTCTTGGCTTCACGGCGTATAACGTAAATGATAGGTATTACGTTACGGACCACGAAGTGTACGATGATGGGGTTTATGGGAACTACGTTGGTACTGCGAAACGAATTCAAATCGCTGAATGGCACTGAGGTTGTACCGGAAAAATCAGCGGTATAACGTATTTTAATTTTGTGTTGAGACTGTGGTCTGTTCTTGGTACAACCGTTTCATACCGTTGAAAACCACCGTTTATCGGTTTTTGACTCTGGTAGGCGAGGTTGTTAATTTCGATCGAATCACTGGTACGGTTCCCGTGTCTTTTATCCCACGTAACTCTTAGCTAGGAAGTTGGCTTATGTGATTTTAATCCATGATGAGAAAGCATATATAAGCTATATATGTGGGTGTGTTTAATTTGTTTTTTATTTTGCTGTGTATAGTCTTGGTAAATGTATAATGAGGTGTTCTAGGAGCTCAAAATGTATGGTTATTAACATGGTTCAAAAAGGCACGCTTAACCTTACGCTTAGGCTGGTTCAGTTCGTCTAGTTGATTTCGTCTTCTTTTTGTTTTTTTTTCTCCCCTCTGTTTTCGTTTTTGTTTCAGAGTTGTATGTCGTATTTCTTTCTTCTCTTGGTTCTGTGCTCTGTGGGGAGACGGGTTCACTTCTCCTGAGCCTCTGTTTCTCCTTTCATTTGTATTTCTTTCTCTTTTTGCTTTTATTAATATATTCGTCATTATCAACCAAAAAAAAACCTTACGCTTAGGCACGCCTAGGCGCAAGGCAATGACAAAACGCCTCGCTTAGAAGTTTCACTCCTAATTAGACGCTGGAACACATCAATGGAGTAACGCGACATATAATTCTCTCCTAAACATTACTAGATGGAGCTAGGAAGTCAATATTAAAGGAGAAAATTAACGTCAACTACGAAATCAATTTTCTATATCAATATTTTCAATAGCTCAAGAACTTTTGAGCTATTGAGCTATGATTCTATGAATTCGTGAGCTATGTTATTGTCATTAAGTATTGAGTAATTAGTTATTAATCATTTAACTAAAGTGAGGAAGTGTTGTAGATTATTATTTCATTCATCATGTAGTGCGAATAACTATTTTTCTTTCAACGATAGACACGCTTAGTCTACGTCTAAACAAGTTAGACGCTAGGCGAAACCTCAACTCTCGCCTTACGCCTATCGCCTTTTTGAACCTTGGTTATTACTACGTTTCTCGCTCCACAATATATCAAGCGAAGTGTGGAGCAGATTATTCTATATTCAATACAAGAGCAATGTTTATTGGCGACGACAATTAGAAAGTGGCAAAGTAAAGTAGACAAGTGGTGGCTAAAGGTTTTACTATACCAGGGTATCATACCTCTCAGAAATTCACGGCGACCATTTTGTTCCCAAATAATCACCAAATGCAACCAGTGGGAGCGGCGGCAGAAAATAGTCCTTTGGCGACCATTTACAAAGTTGTTTTCTTTTTTTTTTTACTTTCGGAACCACAAGATGGTTGCCAAAGAAATGCAGAAAATTTCAGCGACCATTACTCGCCTGGGTTTCCAGAGACCAGAGCCCAGAGGGCATCATTCAGTAACTATGCAGTAGTGTTTGATACACAACCAAAATGGTACTATCTTTCCCAACAAGGAAATGGGTTAAACCTTGAAGGCTTGAACTGATCATGAAGAGAGGGAACCACCATAGCAACCATTTTTTTTCTCTTTTGGATTGTCGAAAACTGAAGTCCAAGGTAAAACAAGAAGCTCTAAATTAAAGGGGAACAGTACTTCAAATGCAGGCACCAGATTTACACAGCAGGTACTACAGATGTTTGGTCAAAGAACACGAAAAACAGGGGCATGTATAGGATTCAGCTAATTACACCAAACCACTTCTTTAAAGTAGTTTAAACAAACGACACATCAGTATGCCTCTTACTTTGTGGCCTGAGCAATGATGTTGCTTATGGAGCTTGCCTCCTCCTTCGCAACCTCTACCAGAGAGTCCTACAGCATGAGAAAACCATCATTGATCTCTCGGTCAATAACGAGAGAAACTACTGCTTTTGAGAGAAATGGAGATCATATGATACAAACCTGTGCAGAGATTAGCTTGGCGACTGTTTTCTTGCTTGATTCCTGGAGTTCGCCAGCGATTAGAAGCTCGTCCAATATGTAATAGGCCTGCGGTATCGCAAAATACAGAAGGTTTAGATAATCAACCCAATGGAAGTTATCCAAACACGTAGCCGGAAAAGAAATTATCTGAAACCTCGACTGTAAAGCAAGCAAGTGCACACCTTGTGGAAGTTAAAGATCAAATCCAGCTCACAGACCTGCAGAACACGAGTGATAAATGAAAAAGCAATTGCTGCAGAGTTCAACACAATTATAGAGGCTAGCATATCTGCACCACACACAAAAGTTAGAATAACAGTTACAAGTTCACTCACACTGCCAAAGTATCTGTCCAAAATCTCGACGAAGTGGTGAATAACTTCAAGGGCCTCTAACTCGTTGTCCTCGTCATCGATGCACATGCAGAAATAAAGGCTAGCATATCTGCACCACGACAAAGTTGATAAGCTTGAGATTGATAAACAAACACCCTGAAAAACGGAATTCAGGAGATGTTCGAATCATGAATTTATAACCAACCTTTTGTAAACAACTTTATATCCTTTCCAGTCAACAAAATTGCAGAGCTTGGGCCCTCGACTTAGAATCACCCCACTAAGCTCACGGATGGCCTTACAGTTCAGTTACCAAGGATATAAAGGAAAATCAATCAGGAAACATCATAAAAGAAAGCATAGACCAGGGACAATGTTTGCAGTTTACACATGAAATATCAACAGAATATGGTCTTCGAAACTACCTTGGATCTTTCTTTCTGTGTGTAAGTTGAATACCATTTTGTCAACCGGACTTTGCCTTGGCGACTAATAAGACACACAAAGTGAATCTGCGATGTAACAAGAAGAATCACACCGTTAAGGTCATAATGCCTTAATATGATAAGAATGTGTGGCTCTACGTATGGAGAATCCAAACCAGGTTAGCAAACTGGAATGCTCTAAATCACAGTCACTGGAAACATAACGCCTTAATGATACCAAGGACCAGTACTTCTACTCCTAGCCAGAATTCAAGAACAAACAAAACCATCAATTATATGTCTTACTTACAGATAGTGATATATAACCCGAAAGCCCTGCAAGTGACTCCACCATCGAAAAACTACAAACTTTACCCGCAAACAATCACGCATCCTTTCTAGTAAAGCAAAGTTGCATAAACTAATGGTTTGATCAAAACTGTCAAAGATCCCTCATCCGTTCCCAATTCTACCACGAAGAATTCCATTCGCAAAACGAATTTCAAAGTAAGTCAGGTAGAAAAGGCATCCAGCTTATCACGAAATGCTCTAACCAGTCGAAGTTAGATTTGTCAACAGTAAGCATATCATTCATCGCTATGCACAGTGACGATGCATGCGAAGCTTCACCCAAGCTTATATATACACCAAATGAAACACAACAAGATAAAGCACTGAAAACCAAACAAAAGAAAAACCATTAACAGAACAAAATTTCCAAAATCAAGTCAACTCGTTTTCAATCCACCAGAATTTCTCCTAGCAACCAAACCAGCAAAAGGAAATCGAGAAATGAGAGGCCAATACTATCGAAATCCATCAAATTCAAGCGAAACTCAATGAACCCGCTGCCAAATTTTCCGATTCGAATAAAATTCAGCGGGTTAAAGTTCAACGGATCTAAGCAAAGCCAAACGCAAAGAACAGAAGCTGGAAATCATCGAGAGAACACAGGAAGGCGCCGTCGCGTGTTCAAACTGAAGTGAGAGCAAGAGTAAAGAGTTCGGAAGACGGCGAATTTTTACCATGATTGACGATGGACGCTGACTGTAAGCACCGGCGGTTCCTAGTTCGGGCGACGGGAGTCCAAGGGGAAGAATAATCCGAGCGGAGATCTCGGTTCTGTTCGGAGAAGAAAAGAAACAAGCGTTCGAAAGAAAAAGCCACCTGTTCTTCGAGCTGGTTGGGCCGTGTGTATTGCTTTTGGTCAATGCTTGGGCCCGAATCACGTGCATCGTGGGTAAATTTAATAGCCCAACAAAAGCCCAATCTGGCCCACGCAAATGTGCCTCCTTGGTTAGGTATGGGTGGGAAATGAGCCGAGCCGAGTCTCGATTTATTAATAATCGAGTCGACTTCGAGCTCATTTTTTTTATTAAAATCTTAGTTTGTATTTGACTCTAGCTCGAGCTCTACTCGAGTTCGGCTCATCAATTAGCTTGCGAGACTCAGCTTGAACTAAGGTATCATATCATTTAGTTTATAATTGTAATTATTCATATCATGTTATTCGATAGTAATTATTAACTAGTATCTAGATACATACTTTATCTTTTAAATTATAAAGGAGACATATTTTCATAACATGCTCACATTCTTAAACATCATATGTAATGAGATATATGCTCTAATAAGTTGATAGTTGAAATGTCCTGCTAATCATATTGTTGAACTAGCTTATGAGTTGAACTCAACAAGCTACCGAGTCGAGCTGACTCACGAACCTTTCAAGCCGAACAAAATTTAGCTCTATCTCTGATTATTAGCAAACGAGTAAAGTGTCGAACGTGCTTTTCCCAAATCAACAAGTTTGACTCATTTTCACCCACAATACTACAATAGGTCCAAGCCGGCAGCAAAACAAGAGCCGCCCGACGTTGTTGCTATGAATTGGATTATCTGATGTCCATATGCAACCTTATTCTTCAAAGAAAATGCCGACGGAAACTTCAATGGATCACCATTTCGGCCTTTTCTTCTGAGCTGGTCCGATCGAGGAGATTCACTACCGTCACTTTCCGACGAAACTGACCCTCGTCGTCGTCAGTCCGGATTATAATTTCCGCCGTCAGGGGCCTGCGCAGAATTAGCGGGAATCCAAGATAATCCATAAAAATTAATCAAAATCCCAGTACTCAATTAATCCAATCCTAATCAATATCTGATTCTTCGAAAAAGCCATTTAATTCCCAATTATTTGGTCAGTTATGGAGATTAATCCTCGTCTCTGCTTCTTCTCCTCCTCCTTCCTCAGCAGCTTCCTGCCCAACCCAAAAGACTTGATAATTATTCACACTGAAGGAATTTTCAAAGTCAGCACTTTGAATTCCGCCATGGAAACTCCTCACCAAGCTCGACATTGAACTCATAAACAACACTCCTCTCCCCCCAAAATCCCCTGTTTCCCAAATCCCAATTTCACCGGAGATGGGTAAACCGATCATCGAAAACAGGGTACTTTACTACCCTGTAAAGCCTCTCGCTTTCTTCTCCGTAATCTTCATCCTCACCGTCTACCTCGTCCGCACAAGCATGATCACCACCACCGCCGTCCCTCTCCCTTCCTCCCCTTCCTCCGAGCCCCACCACCGCCGCCGCAGAATCATCAAGTCGTCGTCGTCGTCGTCCGACGAAGATTCCGGTCAATACCCAGAAACCTACCTAGTCCCTCCGACGAACCTCACAACACAAGATAGAATCAACTGGTTCAGATCCAACCTCCCTGCATTCCAGATCCTGAAATCGGACAACCTGACGAGCAGATTCCACAATCGAGCCCGCCGGTTCCTGCTCCGAAACCGATGCGAGCTCCGATTCTTCATGACGTGGATCTCCCCTGCCACTTCGTTCGGAAACAGAGAGTTTCTAGCAATGGAGTCCCTGTTCAAGTCGAATCCCGACGGGTGCCTCGTCCTCGTCTCGCGATCGCTGGATTCGCGAAGCGGCCGCGGAATCCTGAAGCCGCTCCTCGATCGCGGCTTCAGGGCTGCGGCATTCGCCCCCGATTTATCCAACCTGCTCCGCGGCACGCCCGCGGAGCGGTGGTTCGAGGACATGAAAACAGGGGAGAAGGATCCAGGGGAGATTCCCCTGCCTCAGAACCTCTCGAACCTCGTCAGGCTCGCCGTGCTGTACAAGTACGGCGGGGTCTACCTCGACACGGACTTCATCGTGATGAAGAGCTTCCGTGGGCTGCGAAACTCGATCGGCGCGCAGAGCGCCGATTCGACCGAGAAGTGGACCCGGTTAAACAATGCCGTCCTGGTTTTCGACAAGAGCCACCCTCTGCTTCTAGATTTCATGGCGGAGTTCGCCGCGACTTTCGATGGGAGCAGGTGGGGACATAACGGTCCGTATCTCGTGTCGAGGGTTGTCGACAGGGTTGGAAATGGAAGCTCAGGGAGGAGGAATTTTACGATTATGCCGCCGATGGCGTTTTATCCGGCGTACTGGAGTAAGATCGGCGGGTACTTTAGGAAGCCGGCGACGAAGTCGGATTCGAGGTGGGTTTCGGCCAAGCTAATTCAGTTGAGTGGGAAGACATTTGCGGTTCATCTGTGGAATAAGGAGAGCAGGAATTTCAGGATTGAAGAAGGGAGCATCCTGTGGAGCTTGATCTCCCGCCATTGTATCATTTGCCAAGGGATTTACCGATAGTAGAATCTCAGGTTAGCTTAACTGGGTAGGATTACATTTACAGGCCCATTTATCCAGTCTCTGTTTTTCCAAAAAGTGAAATATAGTTCATAACTTCATTCTCAATCTAGATTTCGGGAGATTAACATTTTTTTTTATGTTATTAGACAGAGATTATCGTCAATCGTGTTGAAATTCTCTGATTACATTCATTTGACACGATTATTGTGTGGGAGCTAAGTTGTAGGTCAATTTGGCACGTGTTGATATTATTAATTATTCACGTCAACCTAAATAGTATGATAAGATCATCTATCGTGTTGAAATTCTCTTATTACATTCATTTGACACGATTATTGTGTGACAGCTAACCTGGAGGGCAATTTGGCACGTGTTGATAGTATCCGCGTCAACATAATATTATGATTCCAGTTTCTAATATGATAAAAAAAAAATTGTTGGCGTTGATTAGGCAGAAATTATGATAAGATCGTCTATCGTGTTGAATTCTCTGGTTACATTCATCTGACACAATTATTGAGTGGGAGGCTGGGAGCTAAGCTGGAGGGCGATTTGCCATGGTGCTTATATTATCTGCGTCAACATAATAGTATAATTCGGGCTCCTAATATGATCAAGCCACGATCTTCATTTCACAAGATGTAATGTGTATCTCCTCTAAAATCTCAAAATTCACATCTTAGAATTAATTCGAGAAAGGTTTTACACCGCAAGTCGAAATCAATAGGGTACAAATTTCTCATACACACTCTACAATTATGTAAGTGGTTCAGAAGATTTTGCCACAGATCAAAATCCTGAACCGTTTGAATCTCAGCCTCCACCTCCAGAAAGGAAACCTCGGCAGTTTCCTGAACGACTTTTTCCTGCTCAATTTCCCTCTTCTACTTCTCCTCCTTCTTCTAGTACTGGCAGCCTTAACCCTCAATTGATCATCTTTGCAGCTACTAGAATCTGAGCCCTGCATCCCAAATCCTCTAATGGATTCCCAGGGATCCTCCTCTGCTTTCGAATCCTCTGCGTCGCTCCCCCACAGAGGGATCGTCTTCGTCGTGGAAGAACAGCTGTAGTCATGGAAATGTGCGGCCAGAGTCGTGTGCTCCATCCCAAACAATCTCCCCAGCGACGTGCTTCCGGTTCTCATCAGACCCAGCAAGCTGGTGCTGTTCTTGCTTTCCTGAGAAGACGACGATGAGGAAGACGAGGAACGAGAAGCTTCAGTTGGGTTGGAAGAAGTGAGGGAAGAAGATGATGAAGTGGTGGAAGAGAGAAGGAGCGATTTCTGGTGATGTAGCATTCTTCTGATGGTCTCCTTCTGTGCTTGTTTGTTGATGAGAAACCCATCTTCTGGTTCCTCCTCTGTTATTTCTGATATCGCCATTGATGGTCCTTTTTTTTGTTGGTGCTGTGAATTGAAATGAATTGGGAAGAGAGAGGATTGGATTAGAGATTGTAACGAGGAACCAATAGAAAAAAAAACTGAAACCCTGATGTAACCTGTCGAAAAGATCCAAACTTTTTTTCTTCCCCATAAAGAAATTCAAGGCGCCGGCAGCCGGCTATTGGGAACAAGATGACAAGAGGGAAGCCTTGTTCGTCTCTTTGCAGTTTTTGTTCCAATTAGTTTTGTTCGTTTATGACGAGAACACTTAGCAGAAACCAAGATAAATTTGTGTTAAGACGACAAGCAAGTCAAAGCCATGTAAGTGGTATTCTCTACAATGACGATATGGAGATTTGAACAAGTGATCTCTTTGATCGAAAGCCACGATCTTTGTTAATAAGCTCCTCTGCTATAGAAGGTTTTTGGTTCAGTTTTGGGGGACGACTACTGAACCGAGCTTCTGTGGAGTCTAAAGATGATTCTGCTATGGTGCTCCACTTTCATTAACCAAACAACAAACAGTACTCTGGCATGAATTTTGATCGTTAACCATTGGAATGCGAGTCAAATATGGACAATATGTAGTTTGATCGAACTCAAGATTTGAAAGTGCAAGTCTAAGTAGTCAAATACTAGACTCATATTTAATACGCACGTACATAGGAGTTGTACAACAAGTATCCTTTAGTTTATAAATTTTACCCTTCATGAAAACAAACTAAATCAGTGGAAAACAAGATTTGAAGATTTTCGATACACGACTCGAATTCAATACGTGCATAAAAGTCGTACAACAAGTATCATTTAGTTTATACTAACTAATCAATAACTTTTATCTTAGCAAATGCCATAATATTATTCTCTTTGTCGAGTCAAGTTATCTTCACGTGCTTTTTCTGCAACTAGTATACTTTTTCTTAGCTCTAAGGGCGTGCAACGGTTTGGTTCATCCATGACCAAACTGATATTTGGAACATACCATATTCAACAGAATATAATGGTGATATCATCATTGGTCGTCGTGAATTTTATATACGAAAGAAAATTGAATTGGATAGATAGTTGGACTGGACTAAATTAGACCGAATGCAATACTGATTCGTATTTAGTGCTAAATTGTGTTTCACTATTGAACCGTAGTTCTCATGAGTTGGTCCGGACCGGACCGTTGCGCACCCGCATTGGTGTTGCCAGTCCGGCTTATGTGGGCTTGAAACGCAAGCAAAAATTCAATCGCACATATAAAAAGCCTTATGGACTCGTATGCGAAGGCCCATAACCGTTCTTCGTCTTCTACTCTTCTTCTGTCTCGATATTTCTCTGTAAACTCGGTCGGAATATTTTCATCCAGGAGAAGTCGTAAATCCGCCATCGCCGATTCGTTCCTTCGCTACCACGATAACAAATTCCGTCGTTTTCCAGGTTCCGATTTCCCCCCTCAATCTCGCCTGATTCGAGTTTCTGCTTCCCAATATGCACTCCAAATCACGCCAGATTCTGCTCAGAACCCCAAATTCCCGCCGCCTCCAAACCCTAACCTTCGATCCATCTCAACCCCTATCCCTCCGCGACCTGAAGCTTTCCCTGATCCCCGATCATGGAAATCCAGACGCTTTCTACTTCACCGCCAACGGGAAGCTCCTCGCCGACGATTCCATCCCGGTCGGCAGCCCCCAGGTCCCGGCTCTATCCACTCTCACCCTGCGCCACCGCCTCCGCGGCGGAGGCGGCGATGGAGGCGCGACGGGAGCCGAGTCCCGCGACTGCTACTTAAAAATGTACGCGGAGAAGAAGCCGGACAAAATCGACCCCAACGAGCAGCGGCTTTCCAAGTGGGTGAACTGCGCGCTCTCCTACGAGACCCTGCGGCAGCCCTGCGTGATGGATAGACTGGGAAATGTGTTCAACAAGGAAGCTCTGGTCGAGGCTCTGATAGGTAAGAAGCTCCCCAAAGCTTTTAATCACATCAGAGGTTTGAAAGACATGATAGATGTTAAGCTAGAGCCGATCCCCGGTGGGGAATCGAACAATGCGTGGTTTCAGTGCCCGATCACGGGGCTGGAGTTCAACGGGACGTACAAGTTCTTCGCTTTGAGGAAATGCGGGCATGTGCTGAGTGCCAAGGCTTTGAAGGAGGTGAAGTCGAAAGCTTGTCTGGTGTGTTACAGGGAGTTTGATGAATGTGACAAGGTTGTGATCAATGGGAGTGAGGAGGAAGTGGATGCTTTGAGGGAGAGGATGGAGGAAGAGAGGGCTAGAGTTGTGAAGGATAAGAAGCAGAGGAAGGAGAGGAGTGGAGATGCTGTTGCGGCTAAAGGCGTCGCTGATGGTGGTGAAGTGGAGGAGTCTGGGAAGAGGTTGAGTGGGAAGAAGCATGGGATTGTTGATGGTAAGGATGTGGAGAAGGTTGCTGCGAGAACGGAGAAGTTGAATGGGAAGATTGAGAGTGTTGGCAGCACTAACAACAAGAGGTTCAAGGGTGCGGCTGTTGCACCGGCTAACGCGACCAAGGAGGTTTATGCATCGATCTTCACCTCGTCGAAGAAGAAATCGGATTTCAGGGAGACTTACTCTTGTCGATCTCTACCTCTAGGGAGGAACTGATTTAGAGGTGGAATCGAAGCTATGTAATGGTGAAGCTTTTCTCGAATCTGATCGATTGTATGAATTTGATGTTGTTACGATGTGAAGAACTCCGGCTGATATCATGACGAATTGTATCATTGTGTCATGTTCAGGAGCTGGTACGTGATTTTGGCTCGTAAATGTTCAAGTGAAATGATTTCAGATGCTACCATTTCATGTTCAGGAAATAAGATGAAACTGAGGTTCTCAGACAGGAAGCTTACCCTGAAGTTGTTAATCATACATGGCAGTGAAACAATACGACGCAATGAAGCGAAACAAGCTTAACCTATAGTGAATTTACTACTTCCTCTTTGTTCTTTACCATCGATGATAATGTTACAAACTCGAGGTACAAACCTACCCAGAAGGGTATTGAATTCACTAGTAACCTCTATATCATGTTCTCCAGCATAGACAATGTTGCGAATCCGGCATTTCCACCGGCTCTGCTTTCATATATGATCAGAGGAGGCGCTGGGAGCCCCGACGGCCAAAACATTCGCCCCATCAATGGAGCCTTTCGCCTGTTGTCCCGGTGCAACGAAGTAACTCGTTGATTGATTCTTCATTTCAAATGACAACTGTGATGTAGGTAGCAGTTTGCTGATTCATTGCACGACTGTAGTTCGTTTCTCTAACAGTGCTTCCAAAAATGGCCCGCATAGTAAAGTAAGGGGTGGAAGATTGTGTGATGGTCCGCTGAAGATTGTCTCCCAGGGCCTCTCGGATGGGAAAGATGGGACTGTCCACGGAGTTTGTTTTCTGGACGGAATTGGCGAAAGAAGCTCGCCATAGAGAGATGCATAACCAAAATTTCCTGGAAAAGCATGAGCAGAAGGCACCGGGTTAGATTCCTTACAAGTTACAAGCTGGTATGGGATTATAGACTCGGGTCGAATAGATAGGTCTCAGAATGAATTGAAGCTTACCAGCTTCTTCGATGCGGTTTTCACTCCTCCATCGAATTACGTTTAGTTCATCTGATTCCTTCCCATATGGATCAAACAGTACATACTCGTGATCGGCATTCATGTATGCAAGCAGTGTTTGAGCAGCCTGTTGCTGGTCGGATGCGTTCTCTTGATCGGAAAACTGGTTTCTGATGAACGCTAGTGCCCCGCCTCTGGCCTGGTTTACGAAGCAACGAGGATCAAAATATCAGAGCAAGTAGATATTCTCGATGCAAGGAGAACTAACAATATAAATGACTGTAGACTATTTATCCAACATTCAAGAGTTGATGGGGAAGCGGGTAAAGAAACTACCTTCTTGACTGACCATACAGCCACAGGATTCGGTTCTGCAGAATCGAATAAGAGGATCAACCCATCTACTGTTTTATCCGATTTTTCATTAGAGTCGTAGACTCCGGCTGATTCCGAAAGGAGGATGAGAGCAGCAAAAGAGGAACTGTTCGGAGAACTGGCTATAGCTGCACCATGAGTATACGTGTTAATTAAGTACTAGCATTGATGACTAAAAGTTGATGTTTTAGCAGTCGATACAAGTTTAGTGGTCAGCTTCAGAAGATAAAGCATTTATTACCTTCTACGTGAAGCCTGTAAGACCAACATATAGAGAGATTCAACAGACTCCACACTGCAAGTTGCGGCTTTAGACCCCAAGATGCTGAAACAAGATGGTCCGAGTTCCCCACAAACGAGAGGGTCACGATTGGCTGTCAAAATAAGTTCCATACATATAGTCAGCAGATAAGCTACAAAACATGGGAAGAAAGAACAAAGAGAGGGACGCGCAGACGCAGCAACCCTCAAATGACATTGCAGGTATCAATAAGAAGCCAGCTGTGAAAGACATGCTAGAACTACAAGCTCAATCATAGCTAGCAGGTCTCTGCCTCTCGGAAGAGAGAGCACAGTATTTTTAGCCACTTATCACTGGAGAATGGAGAGAAGTTCAACGCTAAATTTCTTGCTTAGTTCATAATATAGGTCGTAGGATATTTGAACACTGAAGTCAGAAATAAATAGGATGGTAGAGAAATTACCGTAATAGCTTCTCCAATTACAGCCAGAAGAAGGTTCTTATCAGGGTCCCACAACGTAATAACAGTTTCAGCTGCAACAGCGAGGACAGAACCATCAGGGGAGAAAGCAGCTGCTGTCATTGGCTTTTTCCTGAAAAGTATCATCGAATATGAGAATCAATGTAAAGTTTAATGGAAAAGACAATGCCAAAAGAAAAATAGGCCTCTGAAGAATTGAACAAGATGGTATATTCCTAACAGGAACAAGGCTCTTACTTATAGGAGCCAGCGGCATGGCAAATCCATCCGGAATTTGCCTGACTTTCTTCTTTCATGGGAACCCCATTGTTGGAAATCCAAATCTGTGGCAAAGAAAGACAATGTCTTGTCATGGAACATGGCCACAGAAAATTTAAAGCCAAAATTTGATAGAGTTCAGCTTACCTTGAAGTCCCCACCAAATGATGAGCTGACAGCCATACGACGGATAGGATGAAATGCAATAGCAGAAATTACAGCATCTCTGCAGAAAGAAAACCATGTTCATGAAGAACTGATATACTAAGCAGCATAAAAACGGTGGCTCACTGAGTGCATTCAGAAAACTACAGAGTGGATATTCATATTTTGAGAAGGAGTAGAGCCAGATGAAACAACAACAATAGCATGCGAAAAGAATACTAGTGAGGGAGAGGAGTGCAGGCTTATTGTGCAGCTTGCAGCACAAGCCTAGTACTTCTACAAGATCACAACTCCATTTCTAAATATATTGCCAAGGCCAAACCTGTGTGGTTCATAGACAATGGTCGACAAGCTGAAATCTCCAACCTTCGACTTTGAGGACCAAAACTTAAGGCAAATAAGGTTTCCCATGCCTTCTTCAGGCAGCCTCACCTCAGAAGTACACAGTATAGAACCATCTGGAGATAGGACTACAGATGTCACAACTATCTGCAACAACACAAGCTCTTCAAATTTCCCACTTTCAAGGAACATGTAAAAGAGAATAGTTCAAGTTAAGAAGATTTAGGTCAAGCGACAACGTTACCGTGACTTCATCAACTGGCTGGTGATTTCTCTCATAAACTTGAACCTGGAAAGTGGAGAATCAAAATAGTTCAATATACAAGCTATACAGAAGATGGTGAGCAGATGGCCCAAATAAAAAGGGATGAGAAGGTTCATGGGAACTAGAATAGAGTATGCGTTAACAGAAGAATGAGTAATTCTCTCAACCTCCGAAATTCCACGATCATCAAAGAGGCTGTATAACTGGACTGCATAACTCTCGGTACGCAAGGCAACCAAGCCAGCATTCTGATCAAAGGAAGCCCCACTTGACATAACCTTCGATATCTCTGGATCTGAATATGGAAGCTGCAAAAAGCATTGCTTTATATACCTCTAGCTAATAACAAAATATCATTGAAAGCAGACTTGCTTAACAAATTACACGTCATGTCTCTCCCGATGTAGGTTGCTACGAGACACCAGGTATAGCATTGGGTTATAGGGCCCATATGCACCTCCAAACTTAAACATGCAGAAAACTGATATATAACGACCAAAAGATATGAGAATGAAATTTCTATCTGCCCCTAATTTCCTCTCCCTGTCACTCTTTACTGTTTTTGCTCATTTCTTCATTTTTCCTCTGTTACGTTTGTCTTTTAAGACACATCCTAGAAAGATCTAGTTTCCATACTAACAAATAAAAAGACTCGACAGCTTCTCATGTGGACTCCTCATAATAACAAATGAAAACTGCAAACATAACCATTTCAATTAAATCAGGTAAATCACAGAGACAACCAACCTTTATTCCAGAGATAGACTTCATGATCTCCATTGAAGGCCTTTTAACTAGATGGATCTGATTATCTGCACAAGATATCTGATGGCCTTTGTTTCAGATAAAACTGTCTAAAGCAGCTAAACATGCTTATACATGCGCATTCTCAAAAAATTCCACTTCGGTCCAACAATGTTCAACTTACTGATGAAATTGACGGATCTGGAGAGTCTGTAAAATGTAACAGTGGTGATCCGATTCGGGGTAAAAATTTCTTCTTCCCTGTGTCCACCTGCCAGACTACAAGAACACCTTCTTTTCCCCCTAAACACAAATCAAAGCAGAAGGTTACAAGAAGAAACAAGAAAGAGAAAAGATCCTAAAAAGAGAAGCCCACAAAAATCTGCAAGGGACAGTTAAGCTGCCCCCAGTTGATTGGTGACTGCTGCGCAAATTTTCAACAAGTGGTTTTAACATAAGGTATTATGCTTACAGTAGTCCACCTGAGCGAACAAATCTTATGGGCATAGCTCTACTACCTTTAGTATCCAGAAAGTAATGTGTCATTGTTTTAAAATCCACATGATACCAGTAAGAGAAATAATCAATTGGCGTGCTTGTTAACAGCATAAATATGGACTTCTTTTATGAACTCCAAAAGCCTGGAAAAGTTTGACAATCCCTTTTCCTGTGTAAGGATATATATAGGCAGTAATAGCTATCACAAGATAGGGCATCTTTCCTTCTAGTTTTGCCACTGTTTTACCTGAAAGTAAATAAGCTCCATCAGAAGAGAAGGAGAGCAAATTCACTTGAGCCGGATGCCAGTGCCATGTTGTGCAGGACTCAGCGTCATCACTATCCCTCACACCAGGATTTTCTTCATCCATAATCATAGAACTTTCATTTACATGCCCATCAGCCATGGCAAACGTTTTGTCTCCAAAACCCGTCCATATCATAATTCTCCCGGTCACATCACCTGCAGCAAGAATTCTTTGGGTAGGATGGAACGCCATAACCGTTATGGCCTTTGTATGATGTAGAGTAATCTTCTTGAGTACTGCATGACCAGAATCAGTAGACGGGACTTTCCATATGTCCAGCTTATGCTTTCTTCGGACACCAAAAAGTTCACCACAGGAGCTCATTGTGATTATCTCTGGTTTCTTCGTCTGTCAGATGAAAATAGCATCATTTGAAAACCATTTCATAAAATGAAATACCTGTGGCAACTTCTCTGAACTCTTTACGTACATATTAATGGTAAATTGCTACTGAAGAAACCATTTCTCAGTAGAATTGAACACACAAGATAACGGATACCAGTAGCATAAAGGATATATGGTAGTAGTACACAGAAATTCCTAACCAAAGCAAATGCATACCAGCCACGGCTAATCGAATCGATCAATTCAGGCAAAGAACCTACCCTTAAAGTTAACCTTCGATTATGAAACAAGTAGCATAATGCGATCAACTGCTGAATTATGAAGCGTACGTACCTCTGCTAATACTGCTCCTCCAACCAGACGAGCGTCAGTTAAGTTACACTTTCTGACTTGAAACAAGACTTTAGACTTATCTTCTGACGCGTCTTTAACTTCAACAGAAATGTAAGCGAAAACTTTAACGGCTTTTTCCCTCGTTTGAACTGGTTTATTAAACAAAGAGGGAATCACCTGCAAACGTATCAACAGAATCAGCATCCAAATTAAAGTACACCGGGAAGACAAATCCTAATGCATCAGGGAATACTAATTATTGCCAAAATGCTGCTCTGCATGCTTGCTCAGCTTATAGGAACTAAGGAGATTCAAACTAACGCTAGTAAAATGGATAGAAGAATCAGCAATGCCAAGGTCTTATTTACCATGGAGTGAACGGGGAGCTTAATATCAACAGTCCTAATCAACTCCGGGACCGCGAAATCCCAATACCGAATAGTTCCATCGAGTGAAGCCGTCCAGCAAAAGCACAGTATCTTACTCCCCGGACTGGTCG
The DNA here is from genome assembly GCA_946122785.1 of Linum tenue. NCBI lineage: Eukaryota > Viridiplantae > Streptophyta > Magnoliopsida > Malpighiales > Linaceae > Linum > Linum tenue. The sequence goes on along the minus strand of CAMGYJ010000006.1, from coordinate 377,751 downwards.
CCGGCACCACTATCACCGCCGTCACAAGCGCCCCATGGCCGTCCAACGACGCTACCTAAGCAAGTCCTCATAGTCAAAACCAGCTTCGGAATAAACTTTCAAGAACAAAAAAAAAAAAACTAGAAAATAAAATGAGGAATAAGAGAGGAAAATTAGAAAGGCACCTGCAATCCGGTATCGGTGCTGAAGACGGCGACGGAGTTTCCGGCGCAAACCAATAGCCGCTTGGAGTCGTTGGAGAAAACCGGCGGCGAAGACACGTAGTTCCTCCCGCCTCTGATCATAATGACGATGACGGAGGTGCGCGCGCGCGAGCTACAGAGGCTGGAAGGAGAAGAGACGAGGTCGACTGAGCGGCGGCGGTGGCGGTGGCGAGCGGGAGGAAGGAAGAGAGACGGAGCAGACGGTGGCGGGGTTTTAGGCTGCAGTTCGCTTCGTTTCTTCGAGGTTTTTGGGCCTTCTGGAATTTGACAGCGAGGGAAGGAAAAGGAATGCCCTAACTGGGGATTTTTTTTTTTTTTTTCGTTGAATAACTGGGGAAAATTGGTCCCGCTAGTTTACCGTTTTCTTGCCTATTTTTAAAATATTTTTGTTTTTCGGGAAATTTAAACTTATGAAGCTATGTAAGGACTCGTCACTCTTCATTGCGACTTCTAAGTGGGCCGACTCCATAAAACTTGGGCTGACAGGATGAAAAAATGAGTTGGGTTGTTCTCGTATGAGAAAACCCACGTAAATAAAACTCAGACATTACATCACAGATTTATTTTATGACGATCTATTTAGTAAGTGACAAATTCATCTTATGTTTGTTTATTTAGTAAAATACTCAGAGGAAAATGAAAGATTGATATTTTGAAAATTTTGGTTCTCAAATCTCACTACGTGTGTTTTCATTTTTGAGTTCATACATGTATATAAACTCATTTTATCACTCCATTTGGTTGGTTTAGAGAAGCTTATGTTTAACATTTGATATTTATGATAATTATTTACGTGTTTTTTTATATCGTTACTTGCTCCCAAGTCCCTTCATATGTCGGAATTGTAGAAGCGTTTCGAGCAAGTGTTCTTAAATCTTGAGCATATAAAATTTGCATGGGCTTTGGGTACACCATAGTATGTTTCGAGTTCGACCAAGACTACACATTTTTTATTGCTTTAACCGATTTATCTTAATCATTCATCAATACATGAAAATAAAAAATTAGTTTTGTGATCAACCATTTTACGGCATGTTCCACGTAATTAAACTTTGTGAAATTATTTTTATGTCTTCTGCAGGGAAAAATGTCTTTTTTTTTTCAAAATAACCAAAGGAAAAGTTTTTTTTTAACAGGAAAACAAAAAGGAAAGTTGAGAAATGTTATTTGTAGTTTGATAACTCAAAACTCTAACAAAGGCTCAAAAAATGAAAAATGAATAAATGACAAAAATGAAGATAAACAGAAAAGAGAATACCGGAAAAATTGATTTCATTGCATTTCCTCTATAGAAGAAAATAAAAAATAAAAACTTGTAAATTGATCTATCATCATCATCAGTCTATTCTACCGTCTCTCATAGAATCTCCAATCTGAATCCCACTGTTTTTGCTTCTTCTTCTTCATTCTTCCCTTTCTTGTCTGTTTTTCCTGCCGATTTTCAGTTCGATGCCGTTACAATGTAACCATAATGGAACTATCCCCTCCTCCTCCTCTTTCCCTTAATCAAACAAAAGGTTCTCTCCTCTTCCTCCTATCGTTATCATTCCTTCAATTCATAATCCCCCGGCAAATTTCTGTCGATTTGCATTCTGAATTTTACTTCTCCCCTGTTTTTCTTTAATATTTTCCCTCGGAAAACTGGAAAAAAAACCCTTATCTGCAGCGTAGGCTATCATTTCATCGTTGTCGTACCTTGTTGATAAGAAAACCCCACAAAGATTTTCTCGAGAAACTCCCAGGAGAGAATTTTCACTTCCGGCGCGAAAAAGCTCAATCCCCCCTCTGCGATTGGGGCGCTTTCGGCTAGAAAGGTACGATCTTTTATCTGAATTCGTCCAATTTTCACTCGTTTTGAGGTTTCCGTCTCGTGGGTTTCTTGTTGGACGAATTGAATTTTTCTGGGTTCCGTTTGGTTCGGCGGAATTTAGGGTTTTTCTGTTCCAATTCCAGGGTTTATCCTCCTGCATGCACTGATTTTACTCTGTTCTTTCTGCGTGCAGAGGGTAGAGTTCTTGGTTTCTGAGAAGGAAATGTCGATTCTGCCAAAGAGCGAGTCCATAATCATCCGTGACGTATGGAGCGACAACCTCGAAGACGAACTCGAGCTGATAAGGGACATAGTTGACGATTACCCTTTCATCGCGATGGACACAGAGTTCCCTGGCATCGTGCTACGGCCCGTAGGCAATTTCAAAAATGGTTCTGATTACAACTACTTAACATTGAAGGCCAACGTCGACCTTCTCAAGCTAATCCAGCTCGGCCTCACTTTCTCCGACGACAAAGGCAACTTGCCCACATGTGGAACTGGCAAGTTCTGCGTCTGGCAATTCAACTTCCGAGAGTTCAACCCGAGTGAAGATGTCTACGCCGATGACTCCATCGAGCTTCTCTCACAGTGTGGCATTGATTTCAGAAAGAACAACGAGATGGGTATTGATGCGAAGCGTTTCAGCGAGCTGCTGATGTCGTCCGGGATCGTGTTGAATGACAATGTTCATTGGGTTACCTTCCATAGTGGGTATGATTTCGGGTACCTCTTAAAGTTGCTTACTTGCAAGAATTTGCCTGAGACACAGGCGGAATTCTTCAAGCTGATCAGGTTGTACTTCCCCGTGCTGTATGATATAAAGCATTTGGTGAAGTTCTGCAATAGCCTTCATGGTGGGTTGAACAAGCTGGCCGAGCTCTTGGATGTCGAGAGGATCGGGATATGTCACCAAGCCGGGTCGGATAGTTTGCTCACTTGTTGTACATTCATGAAATTGAAAGAGAGTTTCTTCAATGGTTCGACGGAGAAGTACGTTGGTGTGCTATATGGTCTTGGTGTTGAGAATGGACAGAGTACTCATTAAAGAGGCAACAACAACAACAAAAAAAAAAAAATCAATATGAAATAAAAGTCTAAAAAAATGAAGTTTTGGTTAGTGTTACTTTGGTGTTCCAGTTCTCTTCTGTTGCATTCTGTATTGGGTTTTCTGCTTGCAGGTTTCAACACGATTCCAGGTAATGAGGCTCTCTCCAGGGGATGGATTACCATCTACGCGCCTTCTCCTTTGCTAGATTTACGTTGTACCCTGGTCTTTATAGTATCCTTGTTGCTTGGTGTATGCTCTAGGTAGCTGTAATCTCGGTTATCAGATTAGGAAGCGTATTCCTCGTGCATTGATTTAGTCTATTTGGTTGGAGCCTAATGCATGAGATTTCCAACACTGCCAGTCTCTTGCACAGCCCAGGCCATGTTTGGCGGATTAGCAACGCTATGGCTAGTTGGTTGGCTGCTCACTGACATTTTACCGGGATGATAACAGTTAGCTCTTTCTTTGTTTCGGGTTGCTTTGTTTCCCTGATATGGCTGCATTAGAAAGCTGCACTGCATCTAGTGCTTGTGTTAGAGATTACTTCCTTGCCCACATTTTGGCTTGTGTTTAATTGTTAAAGTGATTGCTATAGGATTTAGAGATTTTTTATGATTGCATTGGGAAACCATTAGAGCTTCTTTGCCTACTTGTTGAATAACAGGGGAAACTAGGCTAGGTTGATTCCGAAAAATCGTTAAAGGTCATTTATCCTTTTGATTCTCTTCTGAAACTACTACACTAGCAAATTGCAAACCATCCTGCCCAATTGTGTTAACCATCCCACCTCACATTTGAATTGTTCGACATTCCCCTTTATTGTTGATCTTTCATGATTGCCCTGCCTTTCAGTTTAGACCATCACTTTCCCCTTTCCTCCTCTTCATATTCTACTGGTGTATGATATTTATGAGTCACTTGACCAGTTGTGTGTCATAGTGTATCAGTTTGCAATTGTTTCATTCCGCAGCTAAGTTCTCAACCATTTGGTGAAAGACAGTATTTCTAATCTATTTATGAAGCAAATGCGCATATAATTGCTGTGATTTCGTAAGGGGGAGACGCATATTGACATCACATTCAATGAATTGTAGGATTGTAATGATAGGGATAAGGGAAGATGAGAATAATCCAAAGAAGATCTGCATTCCATTTTGCTCTGCAAACAGTTCAACAATCTAATTCAGAGTTCATCATGTGAAGACTAAACTGTGACAACCTTCTACTTTACAATGAGCGCAGTTGATGATCAATAGTCGCTCTATTACAAGATCCACTTAAGAAAGCACACCACCAAAATAACGGTAGTAACAGAATCCGGCGATACCACAACTAAAGTTTTTTCAGAAAGCTTCCTGCAGCAGTTAGCAGTTTGCTAAAACACCACTAAAATGTCCATCGTTGTGTGTCTTGACTCTCGACATGGTGCATGCCAGAGAAGAACATTACACATCAGCATTTTCATTGAAATCCTTACCCTAGCCTTGCTTCTCTTCTTAGCACCTAGAGGCAAGAAAGAGCAGAGAACCAGGAAACTGTTAATAAAGCAGCCGACCAGGGATGTAAACAATCTTGATTAAACTATATACAAATTGGCCTAAAGAATCTGGCTTTCCAATAGCATTTGTAGGTAGGAAACATTTTTAGCTTATCATACACAAGAGAGGCTTGAAATTCTTGCTTAATAAGTGTACTGATATCCAAAATGCAAGACAAAGGGTTACCTCCTCCGCAAATTTTATCAAAATAGTCGTCCTAGGTCGTTGCTGGCCTTCCATGGGAACAAAATGAGCCGTTACCACTGCTGGAAAACCAGCACTATCCAACACACCCTGCAATGATGAAGAAAAAGCAATGTACTTAATGAGATATTTTGACCTGCTCAAAAGGTCGACAAAGCAGTGTATAAAGCCAATGCAGGCTTACCCTCACTATTCCAGCAACAAAAGCCCCACAGTTAAAAGTCCCCATGTCTTTTGGAATGGATATAAATCTGCAAACATCATGGTAGTAGTTGAACTGAATATGGATCCATGGACAATTGAGAAATAATTGACTGTTGATATCATTAGGAAGAAGTCAGGAGAAACCAAGAACCTGTTGACAAGGAGTTCTTTCTCACTGATCATGTATTCATCCTCATGTTCAGTTCCCTTCTCAAGGGAGTCGGCCACCTGATAGGATAACAAAGAGATGAGCTAGGAGAGAAACCAGATATGAGTGTAACTCAACTGGTTAGGCAATTTATCAAACAATAACCAATCGATCTTTTGGAATACCTCAAAGACATTCACATGAAAACATTAGTATCAGCAACTCAATAGTAGACAGGGAAATTGGACGAGAAGGAAAATAGCACCTAGAATTTCAGGCAATAGAGAAAACTCAGAAGGACCTACCAAATAAGCTATGAACTTACTTTGCCAAATAAAACCTTCCAAACGGTGCTGTGAACGAAAGACAAAATCCCCAAGAGTCGTGTTTCACGTCGATTACCCTGTGACAGCCAGAAAGGCATGAACATAACACACTCAGAAAGAAGAGGTTTTCAAGTAAATTACTGTTAGTAACAAAAATGCAAGGAACATAGCCAAAGGAAATCATATAGTGTTTCCTGTAATGTAAGGATCCGGGAAGCAATGAATCATGGATCCCATCAATTGGACAGCTGAAAGTACCCATCCAGCGAAAATCAGAGCAATGGAAGCAAGAAATGTAATGGATGACGCCTACTAGTTTAAAGCTTCCTGTAAATTTGCAGGTACCAAAGAAAATCTAACTTGCATTACTGCCAGCATTTAGGTCTCCTAAAGACTAATAAAATGTCCATTCAAATTGAGCAACTCAATGATACCAGTTTAACTATAATATGGTATACCTTCTCTCTATGGCAAAGAAGTTCTAGGCATCGAGCCCCAACAGCATATCCTGCATCCTCCAACCTGCACAATTGATTATGCACTATCTAAAGTTCCAAACTTTTCATGCAAGACACCAGATTTTCATAATCCTTACCAATACATTTTACCCTTCCCTGTTTTCAGTACTTCTGCTAACTTCGGAACCAGCAGCCCAAGGACCAAGAAACATTGTTTGTAATAACAAAATAACGCCGTACCTTCGCTCTAATTCAGCAATGTTGTCAACCTGCGTCTGGTTATACTGAACAAGCTCCGAGAATAAAAATGCAAATGCACTCAAACTAACCTGCAAAAATCATGAGCTTCAAGGAGGATATATTCCACTCTCAATCTTATTGAACAAGAAATTCAGAGAACCCGAATGATGCCGAAGCGAGCAACAGCTAACAATGATCATAGACATCAATTCAGTTCACTGCACAACGCAAAGGAGCAGTCTTAACACAAGAAACTACGCATCAACCTTACAGTCTCGCGACAGCTTGCCAAAAGGGTTTAGGCTAAAATGGTCAAAGATCCAATCCATTAGTTTGATTACCGGGAAAATGCCCGAGACAGAGAATAATCCTGCGCCTAGTGACCAGAGCTGGAAACCCAAGTCTACAAAAACTTATTCGGCAATGGTAACACCAGCAAAATCTAATCGAAAATTGCCAGCTTGTATATCGTCCCTCGTGTTCTCGGCAATCAAACATAACTATGCATCTAGGGTAGTGAGAAATTGAACGACGGATACGGTTATTACCTCCTGCTTGCCCTTGCTTAGGGGTTTCTCGAGGACATTGGAGTACTGCTTGATCTTGCTTGCTCCGATCATTTTTCCACCCTCCGAACTTGACAGGAGAAGACGCAGTTTATCCTCCTAATTCCGATTCTGTGGAGACGACGAGATCGAATCACCGGCGAATTTTCTCAGGACAGTGAGCGGGATTAGTGTTTGGGAATCTGTTTGGCAGCTGAGAAAAGGGAGCCCGAGAAATGAAATTGCAGAGCACTCCGAAATAAAAATAATAAAAAAATTGCATTCCACCGATCCTGGTTGGACCGGTTTTTATTATACTGGTTGACCCGATCACCAGGATATTGTGTCTTCATGTTGTAGTTGGGCTCAAAACAAAGTAGAAGTTGGGCTTTTCTAACATGAGCAAAGCCCATGATGATTTTGGATAGATTTACCATGGACGTGTTGATTAGCACCATTAGGTCTTCTGTTCGTTTTCAAGCGTTTCAGTCTCATGCTCTTTTTGAAACTTGTAAATTGGTAGCACGCCAACACTATTTCAATGAAAGGTTATTCTCAAAAGGTAAACCTTTGGTTGAGGTATTGGGAAGCATTTCATCTGCTATCCTGTGTGGCTGTGCTATAGTCATCTCTATGTATGTTTAGTGTTGTTACTGAGTTTTGTTGGGATCAATATCTCCTTTACCAAGCTGTCAATACAACACGGAGAAATGATGATTGGGTTGAGCACAATACTCGACTCAGTTCTTTAGCCCGATTTAGAAATTGAAATTTTGTTGGTAAAACAATACTATAGTACTAAATTATCATGTCAAAATTAAGTAAATATCGTGGAATTATATGAGGTGAGGGATAAATTTGTTCATTCCTAAGAAGATTGAGGGCTATGATTGAAATTTTACCCCAATAAAGTGAATCGGAAGGAAAAAAGGACAGACAAAACAAAAGCCGGATCCAAAAAGCGGAAGCCCGAAACCAAATCAAACCGAGCTGGAACTCCGAATCCGACCGGGCAGAAGCTCCAAAGGAGAGAAGAAGAGAGAGCTTTTCTTTCTTCCTTCTCTGCCCTTTTCTCCTTCTCTTCGCCCACTAAGAACAAGACACGCTCTCTCTCTCTCTCTGTTTCTTGGTCGGACTCGGAGCTCAAAAACCCTTCCGCCATTTCTCTCCTCCCTTCTTCCTCCTCCTTCATTCCCACCGTCTCTCGAGCTCCTTCTCCAATGGACGAAGACGACGAATTCGGAGATCTCTACACCGATGTCCTCCAGCCTTTCTCCAACTCCTCAACCTCCGCTCTACCGCCGCCACAGCCGGTGCTTCAGCTCCAGCCGAAACGGGCTTCCCCGCCGCCGCCGCCTCCCTCGTCGTCATCCGTCGATCTCAATCCCGACGACGATGACGAGATTCTCTACGGCGCATCCGGGCGTGGTGATCAAACCCTAGTGAATTCCGCCCCCAATTCGAGGCCCGATGGAAAGCTCTCGGTCATGGTCGGCGGCGGTTCCGATTCACGATTGGGGATTAATAATAAGGGTTTGGAGGCGAGGGGAATTTCCACCGATTTTCTATCCGGGGAGCCGGATAAAGATTTGGATTTTGATATCGAGGAAGGTGGGAATGCTGGGGAGGATTCGGGTCTCCTCATTCCTGGACTTGGGGTTGATATGGTGGAGGACTCGAAGCAGAATGGAGCGGCGGCGGGTGTTGGTGGCATGGGTGGCAGCGGCCGAGGGGTTAAGGAGGGGGGAGATGAAGAGTGGGACGAGGAAGACAGTGATAGTGAAGACGATCTGCAGATAGTGTTGAACGATACTGGGCCGATGGGAATGGACAGAGGCATGATGGGCGATGGAGAAGAAGATGAAGATGACGACGGCGACCCTTTGGTGATTGTGGCAGATGGAGACCCGAACCAGGGTATGGGGGAGCCGGATTGGGGCGGCGGAGATGAAGCAGCGGCTGATGCTGGAGGTGAAGGAGGGGACAAGAAGGAAGGAGGAGAGGCAGCTGGGAAAGGAAATGCTATGGTGGCCGGAGCGAAGATTGGATATAACAATCACGGATATCATCACACATTTCATTCCCAGTTTAAGGTCAGTTTTGATCGTTGTCGTGCTTATATATGTTAGACAAAGGAAAAGGGATAACGAAAGTGTTGTTCTTTCTCATGTTTTGATGAAAGTGTAGAAATGTATAATGGTGTACATAATGTCATGAACGTGTCTATAGCTCGTCATGTCTTCTTCATGTACTCTTTTTTAGTGGAAGATATGAATGAGAATTTTGAAGCTTTACTTATTAATGCTCATTAAGTTCTTATAGTATGCAACATGGTTTGGATTTTTCGGGTTGGGTAACGTTATTCAGAGGTTCTCCATCCGCTATAAGAAGCATCCAGGGGACTTGTCCAAGCCACCTACGCTGAAAGCAATGACTCATCTAACAATCTAGCCAATATCACGTTCTCCTTCTTTGCTTCCTGAAAACCTTCGCCTTCTCACAGCCTTAGGTGCACTTATGCCCAAAAAGTGTTAGCTCCTCTGTTAAGGGGATCAAGAATGACAACGCCGTGAAGTTTTGGGTTATCCGCAAATTGTACCTCTCTGCTATCACTGTGTCGAAGGTCCGACCATCTCCTTGCCCTTGTTTTGGCTAACATTTAGCAGTTAAAGCTCGGCAACTCGGAGCATTTTGACTTTGCAGCTCAAAATCAGGATACCTAATAAATTCTGTGTAGCGAGCCATTAAGAAATGATGTCTTCAATTAAGCTCATAACTTATATGATTGCAGAGGACATCAATGATAGTTGCAGTCCTGAAGAATTCTGAAGTTGAATCAAGTTGAGTTGCGATAGTTAGTTTGATCAGCTTAAGCAAAGACGAGAAAGTCAATTTAGTAGCTTTGGGTTTAGATAGGACAAGGGTTCGATCTAAGACCTGTGCTTAATACCATTTGCCTGCTGTGCATTATGAACTTGCCCTAAAGTTATTGGCAGCAATTTGTCAAATTGATTTCTTTTTTAGCTTGTCACTTGATTTTGTCAGTCCTTTTTCTTGACTATGTGAGCCTTTTTGCTTGACTATGTGCAGTATGTGAGGCCAGGTGCAGCACCAATGCCAGGTGTTACCACTGGTCCTCCTGGAGCACCAGGTCAGCTTCGTCCTCCGATCAGCTTAGGTTCTATGCCGGGTCGGGGTAGAGGTGATTGGCGCCCAATGGGTAATAAAAGTGGCCCTCCAATGCAAAAGGGCTTCCCAGGTTATGGTGGATGGGGCAACAACATGGGTGGGCGTGGTTTTGGTGGAGGACTGGATTTCACACTTCCTTCTCACAAGTAATTCTCTCTGAATATTCTTAGATGATTACCTTTTTATTCATAATATCTTGGCTTTTGTTGATCATTGGTTTCCGGTAGAGTACTAGGCACCAGCTAGACCAATTAGGTTGTAAAGTCGCTTTGCTGGTCTTTATGTGGTGATGGTCCGCGAACCCTGTCAGTGTTGTTTGCATTAGTCATTTCCTTCTCTTGTTTTGTGTTTTCAGGACAATATTTGATGTTGACATTGACAACTTTGAGGAAAAGCCTTGGAAATATCCTGGTGTTGATATAACAGACTTCTTCAACTTTGGGTTAAATGAGGAAAGCTGGAAAGATTATTGCAGACAGTTGGTAACTATTTGGCCTTTATCCATGCTATCTTACAGATTATTCGATTCTCAGAGGGTCTTCTTTGACATTTCAGGAACAGCATCGTTTAGAGACTACCATGCAAAGCAAAATCCGTGTTTATGAAAGCGGGAGGGCTGAGCAGGTAATGATTTAAGAATTTTCTTCTGCCATTCATAAGCATCATGGTATTCAAATTATTAAGACTTTTGATCATTGCTTTGCAGGAATTTGATCCTGATTTGCCCCCAGAATTAGCAGCAGCAGCTGGAGGCCATGATGTTTCAGTTGACAATTCAAATATCGGAAAGACGGATTTGGGCCAAAGTGATTTAGCAAAAGGATCTGCTCGTGCTCGGCCACCTATAGTATGTCTTGGCTAACTTGTCTGTTTATGATGAATGTCTTATTTATTTACTTTTGTTCTTTTAACATTATATATTCTGGATTCTTTTGTGTATCTTCTTCATTTGTCCATTTCAATTGAAAGAACTGACCGCCTACTGTCTTCATGTCAGCCAACTGGTAGGCCGATACCAGTTGAGACTGGTTTTAGTGACCGCCAACCCTCCATCGACACTCGGCCACCTCGTCTTCGTGATTCTGATGCAATCATCGAGGTGAGTTTTTTTTCTTCTTGTTTCTGTTATTATTGACTCTGTCAAACATATTCCAAATACATGCAATGTGATCTTAACTGGAATTTCCTTGGCAAACAGATTCAACTGCAGGGCTCACTTGAAGATGATTCCTCAGGAAATGATGCTCTTGATGGGGAGAACTCAGGAGGGAGCAATAGAGGTAGTCGGGTGCCTGATGATCATGAGGTGATGGCACCAAAAGCAGAAGATTTTGTTGATCCCTCACAGGCTCATCCCAACTTAAAGGGCGGAAGAAAGGCTCCGTATATGGATAAGGACACTGATGGAGATGTGCCTCGTGCCTCTCAATCTGACGCACCAAGTAGATATCGTCCCAGTTTTAGGGGCCAGGCTCCTGTCTACCCTGGTGGAGATTTGGGCACTTCTCATGAAGAGAGGTACGTGGAATATTTGAGACACTGCAACCTTGCAAAAAGCCACATTCACTGTTCTCTATGGGTACAGAGCTTTTTAGTACAGTGGACAAAAAGTGTGGTCAATTCCAAAATCTATGGATGTTACTATACCTCCAATGATGTTACTAGAGAGACCAACCTTGTCAGATCTTCCCTTCAAATGATCTTGGTTAAGATTTACGTTCCTTTTACCATCTAATGATTCTATGTAAGGAATCATATCTTGTATGTAAACTATGATTTTACCTCATTTGCAGCATTGAGAATTTGAGATGACAAATAGAAGATAAATCATGAGAATTTTGCCTGTACAACCTTTTTATGTCTAGGTTGGTTGCGAAGTGATATAAGGCCATATTATGTTGATGGAAGCTCTTTTTGTGGTTATTGCCACGATTTTGGTAGTTTATGAATTAAATTTTTGAAGAATTTCTCCATTGTTAGTGGACCTAATATCCTATTGTACTTCCACTGCCACAGGCGGAAACAAAGAACAAATGGCAGGTCTCCTCATTTGACTTCTAGTAGAAGCGCAGACGAAGAGTCGGTTGAAAGCATGGGTGGCGACGGCAGGCGTAGTAGTCAGCAGTTATCATCTCCCACTAATGGCAGGGAGGTAAGAGAGTCTAGCGTCGGAGACAAGGATTGTCTTGATGCTGTGGGTGACTTCTTACCAGCTGAAGGAAGCTCTGGAATAGCAAAGGGTGGAACTGGGCCAAATGACTTTGGGAAAGATAGAAGTACATATCATTCCAAAAAGAAACAGCGAGTTGAGCGTTCCTCTGATATACCACTCCAAGAAGACGATGCTCAGGAAGAGGAGGATTCTAAAGCTGCTAGAAGCAGTGAAAACAGTAAAGCAAGGTCCAGCAGTAGTAGCAAAGACTATCATCAGAAATGGCAGGATGGTGTTGACGATGAAGTCGTTCAAGGTGGTGGGCGATCTACATCTATCCGGCCTGGCAGCAGCATCAAGAGGCATCCTAAAGACATGGATGGAAGGCAAGAGACAGAAAGAAGTCGTGTATTGAGTAAAAGCAGGGAAGGTTCCTATACTCGCAAGGAATTGGATCCTAGCATTGTAGGCAATCACTTGCAGTCCAAAGGCGAGGGCTATGATCGAAGAAAGGATCGTGATAATCTTGATGGAGCTTGGCAGCAGCGGAGACAGGAAGACTCTAGTGTTCATAACAGGAAGACCAAACCTGAAGAGATGAAGAAAAGGGAACGTGGAGATGAAATAGGATCATCCAGGCACAGAAAGGTTCGAGAAAGTGAGAGGAGTGAGAAAGATGAACATCTGATCTCGAGGAAGCAACTGGATAATGGTAACTACAGGGCTCATTTTGATAATAAGGATGGTGGTGGGTCTAGGCACAGAGGAAGAGAAGACAGCATGAAGCATAGATATGAAATTCCGGAGGATTACCATAGCAAACGAAAGAAGGATGAGGAATACATAAGAGAAGAGATGTTGCATGGCCACAGGGAAAGTAGTAGTAGCCATAGAAGAAGGGAGAGAGATGATCAGCAGAGAATTCCCCGGGATTCCATGGAAGATTACCATTCTTCTGGCAGGCATAATAAGGATGAGGCATGGCTCTCGCGAGAGAGGAATGATAAACCGAGGGAAAGAGAAGAGTTATTATATAGACCAAAACAATCTACCCACGAAGAGCATTTTTCAAAACGTGAGAAAGACGAGGGTGGACGAGGTTCTGTGAGGAATGGGCGGGGGATTGATGAGAAAGCATGGATTGGCAATGCTCGAGGGAAAGACGAGTACTTCGCTAAAGATTCTGTTCGGAATAGTGAACAGCTGAAGAAGAGAGAACGGGTGGAGGATGTACGAGGAGGAAACCAAGTTAATAATAAGGAGAGAAAATCTTCAAGGCATGAGAAGGAAAAGTCGAGTGCTCGAACTGATCGTGCTGTTGATACTCCTGATAACCACAGATCGTCCGACAAGAGACATAAAGAAGCGACCAAGAAGCTCAAGGAGCCGGAGGGTGCAGATTACGGGACACTGGGATCTTCCATCAGAAGCCGAGAAGACAAGACTAGTCAAGCTAATAACTCGGTATGTATAAAATGAGACACATGGGCATGGAGCGCATGAAGTGATTGTTTGCACTGTAGTCAAAATCCCAAGTCAAAACACTCAAAAGCTTACACTTTATCCGCTTAACCAAATATAGTTCTGAGTTTATGCAGGAGATATCAGTCATACAATCTCAAGTGTTTAATAACAAATGAATGAACTTGGTGGAATTGCGATAGGATCTATGCTTTTATACGATTCTACCTTGATATAATTATTTAAAGGGTCATGCATGATAGATGTTTTGAATAAGGATAACATCATATGAGTTTTGTATATCTTAAGATTCTACCTCTCAATGTTGCTATTATTTTTACACATGTTCTCGATTCCAAGGAAAATATATAGTTTGAGTACATTGGGTGTATATGGAGGAGTGAATGCTAAATATTCACAGATTACAATATGTGGAATGTTTTAGAAGTAACAGGCTGATTTTTAATCCCTGCAGAATGACAAAAGATCAAACGTTAACTATTTTCCATGATCGGTAGAATCTATAGTGTGACTGGTTGTTGGTTTTGTTTAGGAGGTGAAAGACAGCAGTGATCGCCAGAACGATAACAAGCAGAATCAAGTGCAACGGAACTCCTCTAAAAGAGCTAAAGAAGATGCATCATCAGACGAGGAACAACCGGACTCTAAAAAAGGACGCTCGAAACTGGAACGATGGACGAGCCATAAGGAGAAGGAGTTCAACATGAATAACAAGTCTGCACCATCTGCGAAATTAAAAAATGGAGATAAGAACGGCGATGGTGGGCCCTCTGAGAAGGTTCAGTCTGTCGAAAGGCAGCATCCGGTGGTGGAAGAGAAGGATGGTGGTGGCGATAATACAGAGAACAAAGATGGAGACAAGAAGCAGTTAGACGACCGCCACCTGGAAACTGTCGAGAAGTTGAAGAAAAGGAGTGAGCGGTTCAAACTCCCACTGCCCCTTGAAAAAGATGGGTCTACGACAGTGAAGAAAATAGAGACCCCGGATGCATTGCCACCAATGCCTCCAGTTAATAAAACCGAGCCGGTTGCTGATGCAGAGGTCAAACCTGAGCGTCCTGCTCGGAGAAGAAGGTGGGTAGGGAACTAGATTCGTCAAGAATTCTCAGATGCCTGCTCTTCTATTAGTGCTGTCACTTACCATGTTGAGCAGCTTGATCACGTTAAAGGCTTCACTGAGCTCAAGATGCCCTCTCAGGAGGAAGGTCGAAAAGCGACGATCTTGTAACATGTGTTTGCTTTGATCTTATTTAGTTATTGTTATATGTACATACTGATAGATGTAACGCTGAAAACCCCAGCTTATGCTGCTGCTGCTGCCATTGTTGGCACGAGAACGAGGAAACCCTTCTGTTTTTTTCTTGTAAGACAAACATATCTGTGTTCTTCCCCCATTTTGGAAGTCGGCCTTCTTTCTGGATGTGCAGATGGCTGGATGTTGAAGCCATGGAGACCGTCGCCACATTGGCTCCACCGTCAGAGTTGATTCCGAGAGGCTGGAATCTCCCTGTCAATGGCCGCTGCTGCGGAGAAGGCGTTGGATCTAATCCGACCTTGTATTAACTGTATAAGAGATCTTGTAGTTGTCAGTGTCCTGCTTTTGTAAGTTCTTCAGGCGTTCTATTTTGTCTTTGAATTGGAATGCTGATAAGGCAGGTAGCGGGATACCCCCATAACTTGCATCTGTAAGACTGTAACGTAGCAACGAGTTTCCAGTTTTTATATATACAGAAGAAATCCGGTGAAGTTTGCAAACTGGATGCCAAGAAGAGAGTGAAGGCAGCCGGGAAATGACCAGTTTGTCACAAACCGAGAAACCTAAGTGACCTATCTGTTACATTTTGAAGTTTAATGAGAATTCTGTTATACTGATAAACATGAGGGACTGTTTAAGATATTAAAACCTCCATAGTACTAGTTCAAACTTCAAAGTCTCAGAATTTTAATTCCCACACTCCGCTAACGATTTCGCGGCAGCGTTGAAGAACTCTACCCAGTACGGATTCCGGCCGGCAGTCGGCAGAGCAGGTACTTCAATGCTTGATCCCAGTTGTGATTCTCGAATGTCAACGTTGGGACTGCTTTGAAGAAGCGTAATAGCCCCGGTAACTACCTTAGTTCGTCGCTTTGCTCTCCTTTTCCATTTTTTCGCTGAATTGCGATGGAGTAAGTTTTACGAATTCCCAGCGAGAATGAAGTTTCGATTGTTCCACATGAATCGAGGAGTTGGGAATTGAACGTTAGGGAGATTAAAGAAGGGGGAAAGTAGAGGGGATGGGAGGAGCTTGTGTCCACAAGGTGTTCGATCATTTGTCTGAACGAGTTGAACTAGTAGCTTTTTCGATGGTTTACTTGTACCAGTCTTGGTTTCCAGTTAACATCTCGTAGCTTTCTCGAGCTTGAACTAGCCTCCTGCTGTTCTTTTCTTATGGATCCCCTTCCCTGTTCATTCTAAACGCATATTGTGTTTCTGTTTCAAAACTCCCTTGGTGTATAATGTTCAGTACTTCTCTTTTGATATCGAATTCCCTTGATTTCTGTTAACTTTGCAGATTTCTGAAAGGCCCTTCGCCATAAGTTCCAACCTTCCAATTCAACAACCCACCAAATGACTCTTCGTCGACCACCCTCGCCAAGAATGGTACTCGACAACGTCTCGTGCATGAGAAACGCACAGCAAATCCTCCGCCACGTCAATGTCTCGGTCCATGACGGCAGTGCCATTGTGCTAACGGGCACCAACGGCTCAGGCAAGACAACACTCCTGCGGATGTTAGCAGGATTCACCAAGCCCTCCGCGGGCCAAGTCCTCTGGAACGGACACGACATAACAAAATCGGGAGTCTTCCAGCAGTACAAGCTTCAACTCAACTGGCTCTCCTTGAAAGACGCCATGAAAGACAGGTTCACGGTCCTGGACAACGTGCAGTGGTTCGAGGTCCTCGAGGGAAAACAGGGCAAATCGCTGCCTGCTCTCGAGCTGATGGGGCTGGGACGATTGGCGAACGAGAAGACGAGGATGCTGTCTATGGGACAGCGGAAGAGGGTGCAGCTAGCGAGATTGCTGGCCATGGACCGCCCCATCTGGTTGCTCGACGAGCCATCTGTGGCGCTGGATGATGAAGGGGTGAAGCTGCTGGAGTTCATAATTGCGGATCATAGGAAGAAAGGTGGGATCGTGTTTGTGGCGACTCATCTGCCGATCAAGATGGAAGATGCTACGTATCTCAGGCTGCCACCGAGGTTCCCCAGAAGGATGACATTTGTGGACATGCTGGATCGTGCTGACATTGAGTGAAAAGAACAAGAATTGGAATATAGATTAGCACTGTTAAACTTAACATCCAAATCCGTGTTTTTGGGTGGGGAGGGTCTAATCCTGAGTTTCACATCATACCTATTTCCTATGATGGTTGTTCTGTCTTTGGCTCTTGATTCCCTTGAACAATTCGTGCTGGATTTTGGTTCCTGGGGGTTTCTCCTCGTTGACAATGAAATGAGGATTAGATCGTGGATTTTAAGATGCCATCTTATCCTTAATTATTGTGGTCTTGGAATGTTTCAATACTTCATTCGTGCTGTTGACGATGGATTCTGTCCTTTTCAGGTCTTGTGGTGGATTGGGAAAATGACAAATAATATATTCGAGATTTTATCAGGTCAGTTTTTCCCTCCAAACATATGCAGCTCTAGGATTTATTAGTTGAATTACAAGTTGATTTCGTGCGCAAATAGATTAATGATGAGTTTATAAATCGAATACGTGTGAACATTAATTTATAAGAATTGCGAAGATATGTTAAGATACGAATTCATGACTAACTGTTTATGATTGAAGATTATGCATTAGATATTTAGATCGGGTACAGTATATATTCGGTTCATCCTATAACATAAATCTGATCTCTCTTTTAATTCTTTTGGCTTGTGATTTGGTAATTGATAAATTGTAGTGGAAAGCAAGTATAGTTTTGGGCAAGGCAAAGAGAATCTTGTTAAACAAAGATGAACGCTATCATATCTTCATGAAAGATTATAAAATAGGGGCACTACCATTGCTGAATCTGTTCATCCATCATGAATCATACATCAACAACAGTGTTGACGTCTCTGAATGATTGAAATGTAAATTACAAAATTCTCTTGAATTATGTTTGTGTGTGCCTTCCTTCCATTTGTCTTGGCTCGCATTTCCCCATCACCTACAACAATTCAAAAAGGACAAACTCCCTGCACAGATCTCATCTCGACATCTTCCCCTGCTGCACCTAGAAGAAAACAAATTTTCAAAGTCGAAGTCTTTGGAAAGAGACGGCACTAGAACACACAGTTACAGAAAAATGGACGGCAAACGATCTTGGACTTGTACTCTCGTCACCCAGCTATGCCTCTGCGTTGCTCTGTACCTCGCATTGAACATCGGCGAGCCCCAGCAGCAGCAGCCATGGCAGCGTCTTCCTCGTCGTCCTGGTGATGTCGTCGTCTTTGTAACGGTACGAGGTGGTGGGTTCAGACCTTTTCAAACGCAGACCCATCTTCTCAAACAGGTCAAAGTTCTCTCCTTTTTTATTCCTTTCGTCTCTGTTTTCCCTGGTTCATTGTGCAGTTCGAGCAATTGGGCATTTTGGGCTGGCCGATTTCTGATATGGTCAATGGTTCGAGTTGATGGGTGTAGATGTTAATGTCGGATTTGCAGATTGAGGATGTAGTGAGGATTTACGGAGCTCGGTTTGTGGTGAATTTCAGTGAGCTTGGGGAGGAAGATCCCCTGACCCGTAATGTGATTTTCCTTCCTCTTCTCTGTTCTTCTTATTTTCTTTCTACCCCACCATTCCCGCTCAGTTTGACTCTTTGATTAAATAGCCCTGTCTGTGCCGAATACTTTTGGCTCAAATTGGAATCAGTCAACTCAGCTAAATGGAATCGTTAGGGAGAGAAATGATTGGTAAAATTGGTTAGTGAATGTAAATCGGACATTTAAATTCTTGGAATGCTTAGTTTACCAGATTTAAAACTGGGAATGTAAATCGAACACTGTCAGAGCTGTTTATTTGATTGTGCGACGCTCCTAATAGCACAAGAATTCGGTTTTTACCTGCCAAAGTTGAATATCAACTGTGATTTTTTTGCAGGCAAGTCAGCTCTTCAAATCATCCAGCATTCCCTGGTACAGCTTGTTTCTTGGGCTGATTGTTGCACTCTTACACTTTGGAGACTGCTGATGAAGTTTGTGATTGATTTGCTTATGCAGGTACACAACTAAAGCTTCAAAGGGGCAGGAAATAGCCAGTTGCTTCAAGGAACATATAAAAATAGATAATAGACAGACTTTTAACATGATTGGTCTGAATACTGGTTCATTACTGGTACTGTGTCATAATTAGCTCCCTACCATTTTCATGGATAATCTGTTAAAGACTTGTCCATCTCGATTTAACATAAGTTAATCTTCCTTCTAGGATCTACTGCTTACCGAGTCGATGAATGGCTCGGGTGACGGTCAGAATTGGCTGGGAAGTACACTTGAAGCTGCTAATGGTAGTATCTGGTAACATTTCCTGTCTGTTGGTTCATCATTACTTCTCTCTCGATGGAATCCATGGATTAGTACTTTTATGTGTTGTTCATCAAATGCTGATAAAAAAGCATCCTATTTCCCATCTGTAAATCTAGGTATATAGTCGTTGGATACCACCCGATCATTCGTTGTGACAAGAACCATGAGCATTTAGAATCAATAAACAGTGCTCCCGAAATTCTACACCATATATTTGTGAAGTATGGAGTGGTAAGAAGGCCAAAGGAAAAAGACATGTCAGGTGCTGCTTCTTCTCCAAACTCCATGCCCAGTTGTTGATTTGCTCATCTTTCTTTCTTTCTTCAGAATGCTTATTTGAGTACCAATGCCTGTTCCAATCATACCTCTCGAGACGGTGTGGATTACATTGGAATCGCAGGCCCTGATGAACACAGTGATGGTCCCTTTCTCCCAAATAGGAAATTGGGATTGGATCAGCAGCAGCAAAAGTATACATCTTTTCCTCGCACCTCCTAAGTTTTTTCATCAACATTTTGGTCTCTGAACTGCTTTCTGTTGCTGGCTTTTTGCAGTGGAATGGCCGATGGGTTCCTTCTCCACAGAGTAACCTCTCTTGAAATGGTATGCTGCTCTCTGAATCTCGCGTCTTGCAGCGACGAAACATACAAGTCTTTTTTCGCAATCCGATCTCTTCGTGCTTACCTCATTCCTTTCGATGGCAGATTACATATTCCATTAGTTCAGAAGGGAAGGTCCTGAGCAGATTTGTGACCCAACAGAAGGGCAAGGCTGCCATCTGACCTCTTACAATCTAATTCAGAAAGCCAAAAAATTTTCCTTCTGGAGGTCGCGATTAAGGTAGACACTTCACAACATATAAACTAGATCTTCCTGTACCTATCCGACTCCAAACCAACAGAGTCGAGGTTTCCGATTTTTCACAATATTATACTCATTAGGCAATCTTCATTATGTAACTTGGTACGTGTTTAACTAAAGCAGAATTGATGCCACATTGGGCTAGATAGCTATTCATTACTACCACAACTTAGTTGGCAATTTCTGCTAAAAGTTATAGTATAGTGACCACTTATTACAAACATTATAATTCAGTGACCATTTACAGATTTATCCCACACAGCGGTGAAAGGGCAAAATAGGAAGAATCCTCCCCGCTATAAAAGCCACAGAGCCCAGCCATCAGGCTACAGCCATGGACTGAACTCCGGGTACTCGCTTTGAAGAGAGAGCAAAGAACGATGGCTTCGGCTTCGAGAGAGATTCTCTCTCCCCCGCCGGAGCCGATGACTTCTCCGGCCGCTGATTACTCTGTGTTTGTGAGTTTGGTTACTGGAATCACAGCTCTGGTTCCTCCTTTCTTCCTTCCCCTTTTGTTTCGTTCTGCCTATCGCTTCTGCTCTGCTCTCTCGCTCTCTCTCTCTCTCTAAACACGAGGCAATGACGATGACATTTGATCGATTTTCTCTCTTCCGCGAGCTCCCGGCTCGGTAGCGGCGGAGCCGCCGATTCCACGGCGGGGAGACGCCGGACGGCTGGATTCACGGGACATCGGATTCCCTCCGGCAACCGGTTGTCGCAGCCATGGACGGCGGAGCTTCCGGCTCCCGATCGCAATTCTAAATCTGAGCCTCCGTCTCCGACAAACTAACCCTCCGTCTCCGTACACGTGGACGGTGCTCGACCGCCTCTAATGTTCGTAATGGGCTGCGAAAGAACGTGGGCTAATTTCGTGTTGCTATAAACTAAGTCACTGGCCCAATCGGAGCCCAATAAGGAACTGCCGACAGCGGCCAGTGGCTTATATAAACACAGAGAGCTGCCTCGAGAGGCAATCACTCACTAGTTTAAGTATGAGGCTTTGCTCTCAGTGGAGAGAGACAGAATCGTCGCCGGAAAATCGACAGTTTCTCCCTCTGGTCGCCAGCGAAGCCAGTGATTACTCGCCGCCGATGCGCGGATCTGCCGCCACATCGTCCGAAAGTACCTAGGGTTAATTGCAAGTTTGGTCACTGAGATTATATACATAAAACAAAACATATATATATGGTTTCCTTTGCTTCATCGACCTTCACTCTTCCTCTCGCTCTCTCTCACATTCGCCTGAGGCTATGACGAATGATTCTATCAGACTTCCCGGAGACGGAGATAGCAATGGCTGGATATCAGTTACCTGGCATGGCGACATCTTGGAGAGAGAGTGTTGGAACACCTTTTTTAGGGTTTCTCCGCCTCCTTTAATTTGTCTGCAGCCAATGGCAGCTGGTGATTCTTGCTTCTCTGTTTTCGTGGCTTGCTTCTTAGTGTCTGATTAAAGGCGAATCTGAGCCTCTTAGTTTGTAATTTCTCTCTTTTGCGATGATTTTCTAATGAGCTGCGTCGAAGATTTGATAGTGTTGAAATGTTTGCATGAAATGGATTTTGAGTCTAGAACCATATGTAGGGTTCTTAGAATGTGAAGATTGTGGAGACGGTGTAATAGTGTGAAAGAGATCTAGATCATAGCTTGAAATGTGAAAAATTGCAATCTGTACAAGATGGTATCACGATTGCTAATGCTAGACGTCTGTTAGAAGTTCTGGATGGAGTTAGATGTGGAAGAAACCGTTGAGTGAGAGCTTAGCAAAGCCATAGCAGCGGATTGTGATAAATTGCAATCTGTACAGATGTAAAGTTGGAATCACGACTGCTAATATGCTAGACGTCTGTTAGAACTTCTGGCTGGAGTTAGATGTGGAATAAGCCGTTGAGTAAGCTTAGCAACGCCATAGCTGCAATTGAGAGGCCGGAATGGGCACAGGCAGATGAACCCGGAGGAGGAGCTCCGTCTTGAACTTTGATCGCTGGAGGTAATGGTGGGTCGGCGATGTCTTTAACAGCTAGAGCTGGTTTCGGAGGACTCAGGTTTTCCGAGTACTTGGTTAGATTGAGCATTTGGCCCGGGTTGATTGGTAAGATGGCGTACATGAGATCTGGGTCGTTAAGATTCGAGCATGGGTTCTCTGCAATAAGGAAACAATAAGGGGAAATTCAGATTTTTATGATCTTTGGAGGGATGAAAGAAGGCTGCACGCATGAATGAATGCTTACTCAGATATTTGTTTGCAGTTCCTGGATATTCCGTAATGGTACCATTGACTTGGACCAGCTGTGTGTAAGTGGCGATCTCGAACATGGCATCCGAGTTGTAATCGAATGCAAGCGAGAGATATTCGTTGTTCAGAGTTGTAACGAACACAGACAAGTTTGCAGCTTGCAGTGCCAGAACAGAGTTGGTTTCCTTCCTCGTGAAGCCATGGCTTGTTGGGATTATAGAGAATCTAGTCAACGTGACTGCATCTGCATACTTTTTGATTTCGTCTACTGTAGCCTTTGGTATGTCGCTTACTTCTTCCTTGACAGCCAGTACCCTTTTGTACCCGAGATTGCTGAATTTGGCCAACACCGATGTATCGTCTGATTGTATTAAGACTTGTTGAGTGGTCTGTTTGTCAAATGAGGCTTTATGTAAGGCTGTGCTCACTGTCGTAACAACGTCGTGGCCTTCTTTCGATGCTAGGTATGCAGCATTCTGCAAGTTTTTTTTTTTTGGGTATATTATTAGCTTGTTTATGATTAATAAGAAGAGAGATTCAGATGAAAGGGAATTACTTACATCTATGTTGATCAGAATGCCCGGAACAGATTTTGCCTTTGCAAATTGCAGGAATTGATCGAGGGTCATAAATTTTCCCTCGTTCTTTACCGCTGGATTTCTCTTAAGATCACTGGTTTTCTCAAAAGGGGATGATAATTGAGCTGAAAAATAAAAACATCCATTGTGAGAAGGACATGATGAAGGAAGATTGAAGCATCAGGAAAACGTGGTGAAACCATTGAAGAAAGTTGCTTATACGTTGTAAGCTTTGAATGTCACTCCATTCCAGGTCAAAAGAAAATATTCCATCATCCTTTTGAATTTCAGGGATGGTGGTGGCCCGATCAGGGAAAATGGCTGCTGCAGTAGTATCTACACTGAGGTCAGCAGTCGCCATACAGAAAGCAACTCCATCTTTACTCATTTGAACGCTGCAATCAATTATGTCGGCCTCATCATCTACTGCTTTCTGGTAAGCGAGATCAGTGCTCCCTGCATAAATTCCACTTGCTCCCCCGTTGGTTATAACCAAAGGTTGTCCTGCATTACATTAAAGTAAATCATGTTTTGGTTATCCTGCTATTCCTCATTGCCATCTTGATTCAAACATTTGGATGCAGGAAGAAGGCCTCACTCACCCTCTCTGCGGCTTTCGGAGTTGTTGTACTTGGCAAAACATTCTGTTCCACGAAAAGTTATAAAGTTAATATAAAGACACAGAGAAGGCTTAACCATCTATTTTGTATGTTCAATAAACTGATTTAGGTAATTTTCTGATGTGATAACACTGCTTTAGTGCAATTTTCAGTAAGGAGAAGTGATCTTTACCAACGGCGTTCATTGCAGTTGGAGGGAAATCGGTAATGAAACCATCGACTGAGAAGCCCTTACTGGTGAATTGCAGGTATTCTTCTGTTGGATCATAACTATAGTTGTAGCTGAGTACATTGTCATTTGCAAATCCGTAGACATATACTTCCAGACCAAGTTCATGAGCATCAGCCACCAGTAGGTTTGGCTCTGGTGCCAAGTAGTTGGATTTTTCGACCGGCCATATGTATTCCCTTGGGACAACAATTCCAGTTATCATCGGTTTGAGTTTGTCTAACAAGAGCTCACCGTAGGTTTGGTTGGTTGTGGGTTCTAGCTCTTCTCTGCCTTTGAAGGCAAAATAGAGCTTCATGGTAGGGGGTTTCATAGCACTTATTGCCTTCAGAAAAGTAAGCTCCGGAGTGGATAAATAATTGATGCCTCGGAGACTATTTTTGTCAAAATAGTCCTCATAGCTCAGCTTGTGCTCGTCATAGAATTGAGGATACTGAAATCACAGCAGAAGAGAGCATACATACAGAGTAAGGAAAATTGATGAGCAATGTTGCCTGCTGGTAGAGGTGGCAAATGGATCGAGTTTGAATGAGTAGTAGATTCTTTGTACAATAGGAGTTAAGTTCTGGACCAGTTTATGAACATTTGAAAGTGTAGGTACTCGATGGAAGACCATAAATATTTAAAGTATTATTTTTCTTTTAACCCAAATCAATTGGGCTAGATGAATTCTAAGTTGGTTCTAAGTTGGTTGGTTTGGTATTTACCAACCCTTACTGCAGAAAGCTTCAGAGCACTAGGAAAAACAGAAGCAAAAACTGGAAACGTACCTCAACATGGATCCACCGTGGAGCAGCGATGCTTGCACGAAAATCATCAAATGTTGGAATCGGATCGATATCGAAGGCATCTGGACGGCTCAATACGCTCTGCGTTGCTGTTACGGTTTTTGAAGAACACAGAAAGAAAATGCTGGTAAGTGATTTCTGATTCGTTCATTTCAATGGAAATGGTATCGTTCTGTAAATAACATGTCGGTTTGTTGCTGCAGAATGGCCTTCTGACTGACCTATCACGTTATTGAGTTGGTTCATGGCGTAATCCACGCTGAAATAGCCAGTGACATCTTTTCCATTTACCTTGTACGTTTTAGTTTTGTTGGGGTACTCTACCGCTATGCTGGTTCCTTCACTGAGGTCGAGATTTGCCACGCAGATTCCGACCTTGTCCATTGTTATTTGTAAATTGCAGAGCAGAATCAGTTTTGGGTACAGTGCAGCAATTGCATTCGCAGTTGGAGTCGATTGTGGGTATAGCCCCGAGAACCCGCCATGAGCCACCACCTTTGGCTGCTCCCCTGTGGAAAACGGAAGAGGAACATCAGGTAATGCCCGAGGATTCATGCATTTCGAACTCGTATGGATCATCATCGTGTGGTGTAATATCAGACAACATTTATCTTACCATGTAGAGTTTGCCATACGGAGCTTCCTTTGGCTGCCCCAGCGTCGCCTGGGGGTGGTGCGTCGCCTGGAGGCGGTGCTTCGCCTGAGGGTTCTGCGCTTGCTGCTGAAGTTGCATGGATGAACAATAGAACCAAAAGCAAACTCCTTGTCATCTTCGTCTGCTATTCCTTGCTGTGGGGAAAAGAAAGTATGCATTGTTATTTGCATATATTGCTTGCCTGTTCCTAATTACTACGTCTATCAAACGATCTCTCCGTCAAAAATTTCGTCGTTGATTCGGAAGAAAGCAGGATCGAGATTATGAGTTATCATGTCATGAAATGAAATCTTTTGAAAACGAAACTTACTTTCCAATTTTCTGCAACGTCCACCAGATGGACGTTCCTTGTCAAGTTTCAACTTCAAACCCCCTGAAACACTGTTTGGGGGATCCAAATCCTGAGCCAAAATGCAGGAAATTTTGTTGGTTTCTTACAGCGAATCGGAGCTCGAAAATTGCTACAGAATGAACAGTGTTCGAAGCTTTCTTCGTTGATTCTCAGGACAACATCATGTATTCATAATAAAAACACTCATAAAACTTCCGAGGCTTCTTTGAAGAAATTGAGAGAACAGGAAAGAAAGCGAATTCTGACTCTCCAGATTTATTGCATTGAAAATGTGTTGGCAAATTTTTCTTGGGAAAGAAAAGTAAGAAATTTACTATTTTAGAGTTTTGTGACATCTCGGCCGTAGATTTTCTCTTAAAATCATAAATTAATTTAACACTATTTGTATAATTATTATTTTTAACCGAATGGGCATTTAGCATTCCTATCCTTCATTCAAAACCAGCCGTCGGCAATAGATATGTAATACATAAAAGATGTAGTTAACAAAAAGGTTAATTAGACATGTAATAAGTTTATTAGATACCGAAATTTTGTTGGCACAAAAAAAAAGACGAGAACCAAACAATTGTCAACGGCAATTCTCACCAAAAGGGTCATTTCGGTTATTATAATTGCTTTCAATTTGGCTCTGTTACCATTTGGGAGCTAACTCACATTCCCCTTCTAAGAGTTTCACATTAGGGGACAAAACAAAAAAATTTCCCAAATTCTTCTGAAGGGGAATGTACGTTTTCTGATTTCTTCGCTCCACGGTAAAGGTAAGTTCTTTCTAATCTCTAATTTATCATCTTCGGAATCCCCAGTTTCATGATCGAAATGAAAAGTATAACACGAGATGTATGCGTTGAAACCTTTGATGACTTGAATTGGGATTTTAATGTAACATATAACTTCCGCCGTCCTAATCACGAGAAAATGGAGATAAATTGATAAATGAGTTCATTAATTCATTTGGTTTTAGGATTTAGAGTTGAAATCCTTGTTCACGGAAGGAGAGAAAAAAAGGCAAGAAATGTCTGGTCAAATTTTTTCAAAGTTCTTATGAAGGGGAATGTTCATTTTATGATTTCTTTGCTCAAGGGTAAAGGTAAGTTCTCTTTTAAGTCTAATTTATTCACTTTGTAATCCATAGTTTCGTGATTGAAATGAAAAATATAATACGAGTATGTCTCGAAACATTTGATAATCTGAATGAAAATTCTGGTATAAAGTGCAACTTCTCATGTCCCAATAACGAGATAATTGAGAGAAATTGAGGAAAGAGTTCATTTAGTTTTAGGGTTTATAATTGAACTCTTCCCTCACCGTTGACAAAAGGGAAAAAAAACAAGGAATGTTTGGTGAAAACATGTATGTTGATTATCTGGCTGATAGAGGTCAATATTCTTCTTTTGAAGTGTTCTTGTGTATCTGTATTTTCTCATTTTTTACTATATATCTAGAATTTGATATTATATAATTATCAGGGTTATCTCGATTTTGCATCTAATTATTGAACATAACACATGTGGGTGAACTTTTCTTTGAACTAATGCTTCTTTGTTTTTGTACACGAAAAAGAAGAAATCAAACAAGGTGCAAGTTAAGAGGAAGAAAAAATGGTGAGGGGTTTGTTTTTTGTGCTATTGCTCATCCATGCAAGTTCTTCTGCAAACGGTGCCGATGAGAAAGAAGCTCCATGGCTAACCCTAAACGGTGAGAAAAAACATGTTTTGGTTTTCAACTAGCCCCGCTCGTATCGAATTTTCATCCTACGAAGCGACAATAATAATGAGTAATTGAAGGAATTTTACAATGTCTTAAAGTATTAGTGTCTTAGTTTTGTCTTTATGATACAATTTGAAGTTTTACATTTAATGTTATGGACTTATGGTACAACTTTCCAACTTCAAGTTGTACCATAACATTAAGGTCAAATTCCCCTATAATACAACTTCAATTTGTACTTTTTAACGTTATGATATAACTTCAAGTTGTACTTTAAAGCCCTTTTTTTTTTTTCTTTCTTCTTCTGATCCGATATGAATGTTCACCCAGGAAAGGCGCCGGCGGTGGTAGCTCGAGAGGGTTTCTCCGGGCAGTTCCCTGAAGACACCGGAATGGCGTTCCAAATGCGTACATACGACGGCATGCTCTTGCTTTGCAGCGTACAGTTAACGATGGACAACGGGGCAGTTTGCCAGCCAGATGTGGAGATCAGCAAATCCACAAACGTACAGGCCCTCCATCCAAACATGACCAAAACTTACAACGTGAATGGCAAGAACGTTAGCGGTTACTTCACCATTGATTACACCATGAATGACCTCGTAGAGACGATGGTTGGTGAGTTTTTACTATAAATTACGAGATTATGAAAGAATGAAGTTTTGCATCTAAGCATAATTACTAAATTTTTACGATTAGACCAATGGTGATGACTGATGTACGTCAGGCGTATAGTATACGTCAGGTGATATAGCCGTTAGATGTAGTTAGATGAGCTCCGGCCGATCTCAATGGTCAATTTTTATTTTTTATTAAATCAAACTTCGGGTTGGGATTTAGAAAATCGGTGCCTGGGGTTTATCCATTAGAGGTTAGGGTATAGTATCATACCCCAAACTCGATATAATTCATGGTCTAGATAGAGATATCTCACTAATAGTACCTGACGTATAGTATACGCCTGACGTACGCCAGTCTGACCCTTAGACCAATATAATAATATGTAATACAAAATTAAAATACTAATTTTGTACTTGATATATTGGTAAATATGTTGGATAATGCAACGAAACGCATATAGTTTGTGTCAGATTTGTCATATTGAATAGTTTAGTACACAAATGACGCTTTTTGAATAGTTCGGACTTCTTAGTGAAATTAGCCTGAAAATTATGTTTTATAAGAAGATTTCGAATTGAATAGCTAAAAAGAATATTTATTGAATATTAAAAAAAAATTGGTCACATCTTTTATATGGTACGGGGCCTCTAGGATCGATTGGATGGCCCTGATGCATATGTAACACATCTTTTTATTCTGTAATCGCCGGTTTGATAAATTTGCTTCGTTTCTCCTCTTTTTACCGTCCTGCAGGGGTTCAACGCATCATGACTCGATCAGATGCTTTTGACGGCTACAGTATTATGCCATTCGAAGGCGAGAGCCAGTTCAAGATGCCTCTTTTGTGGATCAATGTTCCGGTATGGTCTCGCGAATGAGTCTTTTGTTTGCATGAAATTTGAAAGGGTCGTATTGGATGAGGAATTCCAACGGATCAATGTGACCTAATTGTTTTGTTTTGAGATAAGCTGGCGAAACTGATCCATTTGACATCATAAAATTTGGATGAAACAATTCGGCACGGAGAATTTCAAATTTGTTTGACTTGTTAAACAACTGATTCACCTCTATTTTTTTTTTCTTTTAGTATGTTCAATTCTTCTCAGAACACAAGATGAACATGGAGGATTTCATTCGCCAAGTCCCGCTCACCAGCAAACATTGCCTCTCCTCGCCGGAGATCGGTTTCTTGAAAGCAATGAGTGACAGAAAGCTCCCGGCTGGGCTGAAGCTCTACTTCGCCTTCCACGGCAAGGACGCCGTCGAGCCCACGACCAAAAAGACGTACGGTTCGATCGCGTCGGACCTGGCCGCGTTGAAGCCGATCGTGGCCGGAATCGTCGTCCCGAAGGACTACATTTGGCCGGTCGACAAATCCAACTACTTGGTCGCACAGCCGACGACTCTGGTGACCGACGCTCATAAACTTGGTCTCGAGGTTTACGCTTCCGGCTTCGCAAATGACAATGTGCTCGTCTACAACTACAGCTACGATCCGATGGCAGAGTATCTCAACTTCATCAGCAACGGCCAGTTCTCCGTCGACGGACTTATCACCGACTTCCCGCCGACCGCGACGGATGCCATCAGTAAGACTGATCCCCCTGTATCTACATTATGTCAATTTATCCATTGTTTTCATTAATTTTTTTTTGTCACATTTGGGTCTACTCGCGCAAGCGTGTGCATAATCCGAAAAGACATTCGGATTAGGAACGCGCACGAGTAGACCTCCTCACATATAAATTTTGAACATTTTTTTTTGGAACGTGACACAGTGTGTTTTGGACCGTTACGCGAGAACCGGTCGAAACAAGGTGAGAGATATCTCCTCCCCTGTAACCTAACCATACCCAAAAATCAAATAGCTCAATTATGCACACAATTCTGCAAGAAAAGAAAAAAAACTGAACCAACCATATATACACATCTCATCGCCATGGCAGGCCAACCTCTGATCATAACACGAGGAGGAGCCTACGGAGTCTACGCTCCGAGCACCGACCTCGCGTACAAGCGAGCGGTGGACGATGGTGCGGATGTAATCGATTGCAGCGTTCAAATGTCGCAAGATGGAGTCGCTTTCTGTATGATTTCTCCAGACCTCACTGCAAGCACAACCGCAGCAACCATCTTCGTGGATCGCATCACCGATGTCAAAGAAATCCAAGAGGAATCGGGCATCTTCTCTTTCGCCTTGTCGTGGGACGAGATTCAGACGTTACAGCGTAAAAAAAAAAAAAGCCATTGACATTGTTCATTAGTCTCGAGCTTTTCTAAACTAACCATAAATGATCCATTCTTTGCGTTTGTCACAGCTCAATTGTCGACCCCTTACGAGAAAAGCACAGGCCTGAAGAGAAACCCTCTGTTCCGAAACAAGGGCAAGTTTGTAACCCTTGCTCAGTTCTTGGAGTTCGCCCGATCGAAATCTGTTACCGGCATTCTGATCAGCCTGGATGTAAGTTCACCACATTATGATAAGTCTTTTTTTTTTTGTGTGTAGCATTCAAAATCTTACGATTTTACGATTTCGGCCAATTCTTACTGCAGAATGCGCCATACCTTGCGTCGAAAGGTCTAGATCTCGTCACCACGGTCACCGCGGCCTTAACCAAGGCACAGTACGACAAGAAGTCCGGTCCGCAGGTCTTCATTCAATCCGACGACACGTCCGTGCTGGCCAAATTCAAGAACTTCCCATCCTACAAAAGGATTCTCTCCATCAAGGAAGAAATCAGCTCCGTGAACAAGGCCGCCGTAGAGGAAATCAAGAAGAATGCCGATGGGGTCACCTTGACGAGATACTCCATCCTCCCCACCAACCCGCAGGGCTTCACGACGGTGGAAACCCCGATCGTCGAGACATTGCATAGCGCGAACCTGACGGTCTTCGTCTCCACCCTCAACAACGAGTACATCACGCTAGCGTTCGATTACTTCGCCGACCCGACGGTCGAGATCGCGACGTACACGCACACGGTCGGAGTCGACGGGTTCGTCACAGAGTACCCAAAGACCGCGAGCAGATACCAAAGTAAGTGTCTCTCTCTGATACTCTGGCATCTGCCCGCACGCCGTAGGTTTTCAATAATGAATCTTATACCACATACTAACACACCACCATCGCGCGGTCTAATATGTTTTGAATGGATCCAGGAAACCCATGCTCAGATATCAACCGCAGCTATATCATCCTCCCGGCCAGGCCTGGAAGTCTCTTGAACGAAACTCGCGCAGCACCAGCAGATCCTCCAAAACCAGCTCTCACCGTTCAAGATGTCGTCGACTCACCGTTGCCCGAAGTAGCCAAACCGAAAGACCCTCCTTCGAAGCAGAAGCAGGAAGCATCCACTTCATCTTCTTCTGCAGCTGCCGGACTCCAATCGACAGCCCCCGCCGTCGCCGTTGCCGTGGCGTTGCTCTGCTTTCTCACTGCGGGACACAATTGGGGTTCTTAAACGAACAGACTCCGAAATCATGTTTCTCTCTCACAATGACTTGTGGTTTCCTCCCCGCTGTAAATGAGAATTGGCAACCATAATCAAACATTTCTAATTAGGAAACTAATTTCAGTGAAAGGACGTTTTCTCCAATTGTGTTTCCTTTTGCACTACAGTTTTTGAAAAAAAATGTGAAAAATTGATGGAGCTTGACTGTAGGAGGCTCACATTTTTGCCTTTAATTGGGCAGAAGGGGGAAAAAGCGAGAAGGAGAAGCGGAAAATCAAACTAGCTGCTGTCATGGCTGCAACGGAGAGGGGAACTGTCACGTACATAGACTTTTGAAGTCGTCTTGAAATGCACTCATTTCTTAAGATCAGCCTTTTCGCATACTCATGCCAACTGGTTTCGCCCTGCCTTGAGCTCATCAGGGAGATGGCAATAGTCTCCGACCAGTTGTGTCTTCGCTTGCAACGATCTCCGTCATAGTCACATCCTAACTCGGCCAGAACGATGCACAGGCAGACAACGCCTTATCGATAATGTCGTCCCCTTTACCCCTCTTGTGGCAAGACAACCAGATGGCAGCGTTCTTCAGACGATCAACACGGTCACGACATTCCGGGTTGTGACATTCTCCACCACTCATAATGCAGCACGTCCTCATGCTGGTGAAGAATACTTCTCTCCGCATCATGTATTGCAACACTCGAACCGATTGTGAGCCTTCGCATACGATACCATCCTCTAATGGACAGGCTCCGATCGCATCTCTCGCGCTAGCCTGCTGTGCCACTCGCACATACCGCTTCGCCCCTCGACATCAACCTTCACTCTTCGCTTCTGTTGTGCTAGTACCTCAGTCGACCTTCACCCCACGCTTCTCTTAGCGTTTGTACCTCAATCGACCTTCACCTTACGCTCTTGCTAGTGTTAATTCCTCGGTTGAACGACATTCTCAACCGTTGTTTCTCTCCAACCTGTCGAGGTCTACCACAACGACGCAACACATGTGTATCTGCGTCCGGACAGCCTGATGCACACCCAGTACCGCCTCTCATTCTAGCATAGGGTCGGTCCATACTTGACCTACGCCGTACTGAGAGAGGAACTAGGCTCTTCAGCCTAACCAGACTCTGATACCACTTGTCACGGACATAGACTTCCGAAGCTCGTGCGGGTGGTGCACTCATTTCTCAAGACCAGCCTCTCCGCATACGGATGCCAACTGGTTTAGCCCTGCCTTGGGCTCATTAGGGAGACGACAATAGCCTCCGACCAGTACTGCCTTCGCTTGCAACGATCCCCGTCATAGCCACATCCTGACTCGACCAGAACGATGCACAGGCAGACAACGATTTATCGCTAAGGTCGCCCCCTTTATCCCTCTTGTGGCAAGACAATCAGATGGCAACGTTTTTCAGACGATCAACACGGTCACGACATTCCGGGTCGTGACAGAACCCCTATAGTTTCAAAGACGCTTCTCTCGATCTGAAAATGAAGATGAGACAATAGTATTGTCAATCTGGTTTAGCCGGTTGATCTGGTCGAACGGGTTAACGAAGGGTTAATGGGTCGTCAATTTAGTCCGGTTTCACTCGGTTTGGTTCGAATATGTGAATCATAACGAATTAGAATAATGTTCTTATTATTGGGAAGAGAGTATTTAATGCTACCCACTCACCCATCCCCTCTCACTCCTGCTTCTCTCTCTTCGTGAATGTGGAACACATATTGTTTTCATATTGGATATTATTTAGCAAACGTGAACACTAGTTGTTTTGAGTGTGGATATTAGTTCGTAATTGTTTGGTTGAATACTAGGTCTCCCACGGTATGGATACTCTTCTGTGTTGTATGGATATCAGTTCGTGAATGTGGATTACCTATTGTTTCATGTTGGATATCATTTAGGGAACCTTGAATACTAGTTGATTTTAGATATTAGTTCACAATTGATTTGCTGAATACTAGTTATGTGATGCATGGATACTATTTTGTGTTGTTTGGATATTAGTTCGTGAATGTGGAATAATAATTGATTTCATGGTGGGTATCAGTCAACAAATCTTGAATACTAGTTGAATTTTTTTATAGGTGAATACTAATTGGTTTGATTGTGGAATTGATTAAGTGAATACTAATTATATGAGTTGGATCTTGACGTTATCCATGTGGCCTCTCATTTCATTCTATGAAGACGGAAGTGGGTATAAATTAACACCATTAGTTCTAATGAACATAGTTAGTAAAATACGGTACGGGAAAGTTACGTAAAAAATACGTATGGGTATTATACTTCATCTCTAAGCCATAGTTACGTTTCATAGTACGTTAATAGTCATAAAGATATAAAATTAATCGTTTTAAAAATAAATAAATATATAAATAATAGTAAAGTTAATAATTTAATTCATAAAATACGGATAATAAACGTATTATACGGGTTTCATACGTGTTTAGTATGGGAGCCATCAAATGAAAGGGAAAAATGAAACAGCTTGACAATAATACGGATACGGAAGTTTTAAACGGATAAAATATGTACGAGTACATATGCGTAGGGGTGGGCAATGGGCGGGTTGGGTGGATTTTGGTCTCAAATTGACCCACCAGCTTACTAGCGGGTTGAAATAATTGTGACCCGCAATCCACTCACATACTTCTGCGGGTTGGGTTGGGTGGGTGGCGGATGAGTGCAGTTGGGTCGTGGGTCAACCCCCAAAAGCAATTCTCCAACTAGCTATTAAGAAAGTTGACTACCATTTATAATAAGTTCATAGTAAAATTAGTAAGACTGTATCAATAATTTGTGATTTTGATACAATTAATAATTTATAGTTTGCATCCCAATATTTAATGATTATTAACAATAATATGCATACCAATATCCAATATCTAATGGATATTGCACAGCACAATGACCAATAAAAGTAGTCAAAACAATTATTTATTCTTCACCTTTTGAAGTATATGGTCAGACTGTAGTGCAGTTGGAAAATATGATGAATATTCGATACTATAAGAAACAACATTTTTTCATGTAAAAATAGGATGTGGGTCATATGGGTGACCCGCAATCCACCCACATAAGTGCCGTTGGGAGATTTACCAATCTACAATCCACCCATATCAATCACCCACTACGTGCAGGTCGGGTTATTTGTAGGTGGATCGATATCAATCCGCGGATTAACCACCCACGTACCCACCCCTACATATACGTGTATTAAACGGAGTATTTACTAATTATACTAATGAAGATGAGAGTGGGTATAAATTCTGTTGGCCCACCGCACCAATTGGTCTGGGCCCATAGGGCACTGTCGTAGGCCTTGCTTGGTTTGACGAGAAAGATTAAAGAATAAACATATTATTCGCAGTTCCGCCAATCAGAGCCATCCAGCTAAGCAGCACTGGCAAGTGGCAAGGCTAGATTCGGCCGCACCTGATCCCTCCCGCTCAACTCTCAAATAGAAGGAAATGGAAACAAACCGACCGTCGTTGGACGAAAAACGAGAAGGAAAGGCAACAGAAATTTGACGAAATGCTCTAGAGAGAGGAACGCGAAGTTTCTGTTGTTTGATTTCTAGAGAGAGGAAGTAAAAGGGAGGAGGGGATCATCAACCTTCGGAGACCAACAACGCCGGCGGAGGGAGAGATGAAGATCACGGCGCTTTTGGTGTTGAAGTGCGACTCGGATTCGTCGGATCCGATCATCTTAGCGAACGCCTCCGACGTCACCCATTTTGGATACTTCCAGAGGCCCAGCATCAGGCAATTCATCGTCTTCGTCGGCCGGACCGTCGCCAAGCGCACCCCGTCCGGCCAGCGTCAGTCCGTTCAGCACGAAGGTAGGATCTCGAATCTCCTACTCAGCGTCCTTTGCTGTGTATCGTCTCCTCACTTTTTTTGCGAATTTCAGTTTTAGGTTTTTGGTTTTCAATTTTGATCGCAAGGATCGGTGTCGCTGATGAGGTTAAATTTGAGGATTGGTTGTGATCAAGCCAATGTCCTTACCTGTGGTTTTAGCTCTTTCCGTCTCCTTTAATGCTTCGCCCATGTTAGATGAACGCCCGTACTATGATCCTTCGGGAGACACGGGATTCGATTGATATTTATTTAAACTCGTCGGATTATTTTTCCTGTGCGGGATTATGATAGAGCTTCGAATTTATGAACTGGTTGAGGTGTTTGTAGATTTCTTAATCCAAGGGAATTTATAGATGCGACGCTTCTATGGGTTAATTCTGCCCAATTATGATCTTGCACGGTTGTTTCTTAGATGAAATTGGCCTTCTTTCTTATCCTTGCGTTTGGTAAAGAGTTATTTGGTTGGTTGCAGAGTATAAGGTCCACGCATACAACAGGAATGGACTTTGTGCTGTGGGATTCATGGATGATCACTATCCCGTTCGTAGTTCATTTTCCCTTCTTAACCAGGTATATTAACATTACCATTTCTGTGGCAGAGGCAGAGTTGGAGACCAATTAGTTATCTCAGGTTCTGTGTCTCTTTTATAGTTCTAGTTGAGAGATGCGACATGCTGCCTGGTTTTTATGGCAAAATTAGGTCTTCCCTCGGGTGTAAAGTATTGTGTGGTTAGCATTCGTGTGGATCTGTCTCAAGCACCCTTAGATTTGCTTTGAAAAGATTATGAATTTTATTAATTTTGTTGGCTAGGTTTGTCACGCGATTGTCTCTTTCTAGTTTCTTCTCACCATCCTACGTAGGAAGGTGGGTGATTGTGTTTGGCTCTTAAACTTTTATGTGGTGTCGTGTAGTTGACGCACTCTTTAGTTTGTGGTTGCACTATAACACGATAAATTTACTTGTTTTAAGGTGGTTGATGAGTATCAAAAGAATTTCGGCGAGTCATGGAGGACAGCACAGACAGATAGCACCGAGACTTGGCAATACTTGAATGACGCTTTGGTTAGGTTCCAGGTAACTGTACCTTCTTCCCAGACTCAATAAGTGTTGTTCTTTACATTGTACTGTACTTTTGAGCCTCTGAAGCATGCTTATGGCTTCACTGATATGTGGAATTTGTTGTAGGAATGTCTGACTTCTCTTGTTTCTTGCATGATATATGGATAATTTCAGGATCCTGCTGAGGCTGACAAGTTGTTGAAAATTCAGAGGGACTTGGATGAGACGAAAATTGTACTAGTGAGTGCACTCCTATCCCCATCCTAAATTTCTTTCCTCTTCCTTGTTGTGGTATCATAAGTGTTCGTCTAAACAAAATGCCCTGTGGCCTGCAAGTTGCAACTATTGTATTCTAACTTGCCTGCTGGTGGGAGGTTTATATCCTTATTCCTGCATTTTAGAGGTTATTGCATATTAATTGCTCGGAGATGATTTGGTGAGTGGATTTTAGTTGTGTCCTGGTCTCCTGGAGGAGTGTTAAGTGAGTTGCATAGGTTCTACTTTCTCTTCTACAGTTCTACCTACTTGGGATGGAAGTACTAGCTGGGCCGGTTTGTAGTTGTTTTCTCTGGTAGATGAAACTGAGTTCCCCTACGGGTAGAGAATGTGTCCAAAGCTTCTCTGTAAGATGGCATCAATGTGGTTCCATTTAGGGGCTTGGCTTCTCCTCCTGATACAGTGATTTTGTTCAGATATGCCTTTCAAATAAATTTGCATCCCTCTTCCGATCTTATTATGCAACTAAGCAACATATCATCTTCTGCTTTTCCTAGGAGCGGCCTGCATTTATTTCTGAACTCCTCTATGTGGAATCGCAACTGAATTTGTTACATACCTGCTTATCCGTGCTCTCTTAAATAGTTCATATCATTGTTGTTTTCGTTACAGCACAAAACAATCGACAGTGTCCTCGCCCGAGGTGAAAAGCTGGACAGTTTAGTTGAAAAAAGTTCAGATCTCAGTGCTGCATCTCAGGTAAACATGTACCTAGTAAACTGCATCCCATATGCTTTTCAGTCATATAAACCTTCACACATAACAAACCCAAAACTTGGTCTTTAGTGTTAACTTTTCAAGGCATACAACATTTCATGGGAAACCAGGAAACTGATGTGCCCTCTCGTCTCAGTTGAATGTCGAATTAGCTTCTTGCATATACTTATTGCCTATCGCGATAGTAGGTTCCTGACATATTATATCCTTCTCTCTTCGATATGGGCAGATGTTCTACAAGCAGGCCAAGAAAACCAACTCATGTTGTACCATACTCTAAACGTGAAACCGCAGGCGGAAGAAATATATATATCAGATTGAAGCCAGTTCGGTGCCCTGTCCAGGTATGCAGAGTGTAGTTTGAGGCAAAGCAATGAGCAACCAGGAGCTTCAGATGAGCCTTAATACGTTGGGAGTTGGGATGGTGAAGAATACTTAAATAGTTTTGCTTGTTTATTTGTTTGTTAAATACATGTATTGGATTTTGTTTTCATTCCTCTTTAGGGACTGCTCTTGTGGAGCTGTCCTCTCCTTTGATGATTGTACTTGGTTCAAAAGGAAGTTGGTTTGGTGCCTAATAATATTTGATTTAACCATAAAAGAAAATATGGTACAACGAAGATATAATCGTAATCATAATTTACGAAATGACATACACTGTGATATATTTTTAGACACCTGATCCCTACTCCACGTCTCGATGTCACCAAGGTGTATGCTACAGATCACGGATTCGATCTGAGGCAATTCTTCAACGATGATTAAGTCCATTAAGCATCGATTTGGGCGGATTTATTTCGGGTCAATTTTTTACAGATTTTAAAGGGTTACCATTACAGATTTCGGGCGATTTTTTCAAAATACCATTTTCTTTCGATTCTATAGGCTGCAAATCACGGAATCAGGCCGAGTCTATTCTCCACCGATAACAAAGTCTATTGATCCTATTCTTCACGAATGATAAGTTCATTAAGCATCGATTTGGGCCAATTTATTTTCGGATAACATTTTTGTAATTTTTTTTGGATGTCGAAAGACCATTTTCTTTGAATTTTGAAGGCTATAGATCACGGATTCGGTCTGAGGCTATTCTTCAATGATGATTAAGTCCCTAAGCACCGATTTGGGTGAATTTATTCCGGGTCAATTTTTGGCAGATTCCAAAGGGGTACCATCACATATTTCGGGC
The DNA here is from genome assembly GCA_946122785.1 of Linum tenue. Taxonomy (NCBI): domain Eukaryota; kingdom Viridiplantae; phylum Streptophyta; class Magnoliopsida; order Malpighiales; family Linaceae; genus Linum; species Linum tenue. The sequence continues at coordinate 339,435 of CAMGYJ010000006.1, read as the reverse complement.
GATTTTTCCAAAATGTCATTTTCTTTCGATTCTGGAGGCAGCAGATCACGGAATCAAACCGAGGCTATTCTCGACCGATAATGAAGTCTATTGATCCTATTCTCCACGGATGATAAGTCCATGAAGCACCGATTTGAGCCAATTTATTTTCGAATGACATTTTGGTAATTTTTGGGCGGCGAAAGGCCATTTTTTTTGGATTTCTAAGGCTACAGATCACGGATTCAGCCTGAGGCTATTCTTCAACGATGATTAAGTCCATTACGCACCGATTTAGGAGGAGTTATTCCGGGTCAATTTTTGGCAGATTGCAAAGGGGTACCATCACAGATTTTGGGCGATTTTTCCGAAATGCCATTTTCTTTCGATTCTGGAGGCTACAGATCACGGAATCAGGCCGAGGCTATTCTTCACCGATAATGAAGTCTATTGATCCTATTCTCCACGGATGATAAGTCCATTAAGCACCGATTTGGGCCAATTTATTATCGGATGGCATTTTCGTAATTTTCTGGGCATCGAAAGGCCATTTTCTTTGGATTTTGAAAGCTACAGGTCACGGATTCTGCCTGAGACTATTCTTCAACGATGATTAAGTCCATTAAGCACCGATTTGGGCGGATTTATTCCGGGTCAATTTTTGGCAGATTGCAAATGGGTACCATCACAGATTGTGGGCGATTTTCCCGAAATGCCATTTTTTCGATTTTGGATGCTACAGATCAAGGAATTAGGCCGAGGCTATTCTCCACCGATAATGAAGTCTATTGATCCTATTCTCCACCGATGATAAGTCTATTAAGCACCGATTTGGGCAGATTTATTTTCGGATGGCATTTTCGTAATTTTTTGGGCGTCGAAAAGCCATTTTCTTTGGATTTTGAAGGCTACAGGTCACGGATTCGCCCTGTGACTATTCTTCAATGATGATTAAGTCCATTAAGCACCGATTTGGGCGGATTTATTCCGGGTCAAATTTTGGCATATTGCAAAGGGGTACCATCATATATTTTGGGCGATTTTCCCGAAATGCCATTTTCTTTCGATTCTGGAGGCTACAGATCACGGAATCAGGCCGAGGCTATTCTCCACCGATAATGAAGTCTATTGATCCTATTCTCCATGGATGATAAGTCCATTAAGCACTGATTTGGGCCAACTTATTATCAGATGGCATTTTCGTAATTTTGTGGGCGTCGAAAGGCCATTTTCTTTGGATTTTGAAGGCTACAGGTCACGGATTCGGCCTGAGACTTTTCTTCAACGATGGTTAAGTCCATTAAACACCGATTTGGGCGTATTTATTACGGGTCAATTTTTGGCAGATTGCAAATCGGTACCATCACAGATTTTGGGCGATTTTCCTGAAATGCCATTTTCTTTCGATTCTTGAGGCTACAGATAACGGAATCAGGCCGAGGCTATTCTCCATCGATAATGAAGTTTATTGTTCCTATTCTCCACGAATGATAAGTCCATTAAGCACCGATTTGGGCCAATTTATTATCGGATGACATTTTCGTAATTTTGTGGGCGTAGAAAGCCCATTTTCTATGGATTTTGAAGGCTACAGGTCACGGATTCGGCCTGAGACTATTCTTCAACGATGATTAAGTCCATTAAGCACGGATTAGGCGGATTTATTCCGGGTCAATTTTTGGCAGATTGCAAAGGGGTACCATCACAGATTTATGTCGATTTTCCCGAAATGCCATTTTCTTTCGATTCTGGAGGCTACAGATCACGGAATCAGGCCGAAGCTATTCTCCACCGATAATGAAGTCTATTAATCCTATTCTCCAAGGATGATAAGTCCATTAAGCACTGATTTGGGCCAATTTATTATCGGATGACATTTTCGTAATTTTATGTGCGTCGAAAGGTAATTTTCTTTGGATTTTGAAGGCTACAGGTCACGGATTCGGCCTGAGACTACTCTTCAACGATGATTAAGTCCATTATGCACCGATTTTGGCGGATTTATTCCGGGTCAATATTTGGCAGATTGCGAAGGGGTACCATCACAGATTTGGGGTGATTTTCCCGAAGTGACATTTTCTTTCGATTCTGGAGGCTACATATCACGGAATCAGGCCGAGGCTATTCTCCAACGATAATGAAGTCTATTGATCCTATTCACCACGGATGATAAGTCCAATAAGCACCAATTTTGGCCCATTTATTATCGAATGACATTTTCTTAATTTTTTGGGCGTCGAAAGGCTATTTTTTTGGATTTTGAAGGCTACAAGTCAGGGATTCGCCCTGAGACTATTCTTCAATGATGATTAAGTCCATTAGGCATCGATTTGGGCGGATTTATTCCGTGTCAATTTTTGGCAGATTGCAAAGGGGTACCATCACAGATTTTGGGCGATTTTCATGAAATACCATTTTCTTTCGATTCTGGAGGCTACAGATCACGGAATCAGGCATAGGCTATTCTCCACCGATAATGAAGTCTATTGATCCTATTCTCCACGGATGATAAGTCCATTAAGCACCAATTTGGGCCCATTTATTTTCGGATGGCATTTTCGTAATTTTTTTAGCGTCGCAAGGCCATTTTCTTCGGATTTTGAAGGCTACAAGTCACGGATTCGCCCTGAGACTATTCTTCAATGATGATTAAGTCCATTAGGCATCGATTTGGGCGGATTTATTCCGTGTCAATTTTTGGCAGATTGCAAAGGGGTACCATCACAGATTTTAGGCGATTTTCATGAAATACCATTTTCTTTCGATTCTGGAGGCTACAGATCACGGAATCAGGCATAGGCTATTCTCCACCGATAATGAAGTCTATTGATCCTATTCTCCACGGATGATAAGTCCATTAAGCACCGATTTGGGCCCATTTATTTTCGGATGGCATTTTCGTAATTTTTTTAGCGTCGCAAGGCCATTTTCTTTGAATTTTGAAGGCTACAAGTCACGGATTCGCCCTGAGACTATTCTTCAATGATGATTAAGTCCATTAGGCATCGATTTGGGCGGATTTATTCCGTGTCAATTTTTGGCAGATTGCAAAGTGGTACCATCACAGATTTTGGGCGATTTTCATGAAATACCATTTTCTTTCGATTCTGGAGGCTACAGATCACGGAATCAGGCATAGGCTATTCTCCACCGATAATGAAGTCTATTGATCCTATTCTCCACGGATGATAAGTCCATTTAAGCACCGATTTGGGCCCATTTATTTTCGGATGACATTTTCGTAATTTTATGGGCGTCGAAAGCCCATTTTTTTTGGATTTTGAAGGCTACAGGTCACGGATTCGCCCTGAGACTATTCTTCAATGATGATTAAGTCCATTAGGCATCGATTTGGGCGGATTTATTCCGTTTCAATTTTTGGCAGATTGCAAAGGGGTACCATCACAGATTTTGGGCGATTTTCATGAAATACCATTTTCTTTCGATTCTGGAGGCTACAGATCACGGAATCAGGCATAGGCTATTCTCCACCGATAATGAAGTCTATTGATCCTATTCTCCACGGATGATAAGTCCATTAAGCACCGATTTGGGCCCATTTATTTTCGGATGGCATTTTCGTAATTTTTTGAGCGTCGCAAGGCCATTTTCTTTGGATTTTGAAGGCTACAAGTCACGGATTCGCCCTGAGACTATTCTTCAATGATGATTAAGTCCATTAGGCATCGATTTGGGCGGATTTATTCCGTGTCAATTTTTGGCAGATTGCAAAGGGGTACCATCACAGATTTTGGGCGATTTTCATGAAATACCATTTTCTTTCGATTCTGGAGGCTACAGATCACGGAATCAGGCATAGGCTATTCTCCACCGATAATGAAGTCTATTGATCCTATTTCTCCACGGATGATAAGTCCATTTAAGCACCGATTTGGGCCCATTTATTTTCGGATGGCATTTTCGTAATTTTATGGGCGTCGAAAGGCCATTTTCTATGGATTTTGAAGGCTACAGGTCACGGATTCGGCCTGAGACTATTCTTCAACGATGATTAAGTCCATTAAGCACCGATTTAGGCGGATTTATTCCGGGTTAATTTTTGGCAGATTGCAAAGGGGTACCATCACAGATTTTAGGCGATTTTCATGAAATACCATTTTCTTTCGATTCTGGAGGCTACAGATCACGGAATCAGGCATAGGCTATTCTCCACCGATAATGAAGTCTATTGATCCTATTCTCCACGGATGATAAGTCCATTAAGCACCGATTTGGGCCCATTTATTTTCGGATGGCATTTTCGTAATTTTTTTAGCGTCGCAAGGCCATTTTCTTTGAATTTTGAAGGCTACAAGTCACGGATTCGCCCTGAGACTATTCTTCAATGATGATTAAGTCCATTAGGCATCGATTTGGGCGGATTTATTCCGTGTCAATTTTTGGCAGATTGCAAAGTGGTACCATCACAGATTTTGGGCGATTTTCATGAAATACCATTTTCTTTCGATTCTGGAGGCTACAGATCACGGAATCAGGCATAGGCTATTCTCCACCGATAATGAAGTCTATTGATCCTATTCTCCACGGATGATAAGTCCATTTAAGCACCGATTTGGGCCCATTTATTTTCGGATGACATTTTCGTAATTTTATGGGCGTCGAAAGCCCATTTTTTTTGGATTTTGAAGGCTACAGGTCACGGATTCGCCCTGAGACTATTCTTCAATGATGATTAAGTCCATTAGGCATCGATTTGGGCGGATTTATTCCGTGTCAATTTTTGGCAGATTGCAAAGGGGTACCATCACAGATTTTGGGCGATTTTCATGAAATACCATTTTCTTTCGATTCTGGAGGCTACAGATCACGGAATCAGGCATAGGCTATTCTCCACCGATAATGAAGTCTATTGATCCTATTCTCCACGGATGATAAGTCCATTTAAGCACCGATTTGGGCCCATTTATTTTCGGATGACATTTTCGTAATTTTATGGGCGTCGAAAGCCCATTTTTTTTGGATTTTGAAGGCTACAGGTCACGGATTCGCCCTGAGACTATTCTTCAATGATGATTAAGTCCATTAGGCATCGATTTGGGCGGATTTATTCCGTGTCAATTTTTGGCAGATTGCAAAGGGGTACCATCACAGATTTTGGGCGATTTTCATGAAATACCATTTTCTTTCGATTCTGGAGGCTACAGATCACGCAATCAGGCATAGGCTATTCTCCACCGATAATGAAGTCTATTGATCTTATTCTCAACGGATGATAAGTCCATTAAGCACCAATTTTGGCCCATTTATTATCGGATGGCATTTTCATAATTTTTTGGGCGTCGAAAGGCCATTTTTTTTTTTGAAGGCTACAAGTCACGGATTTGCCCTGAGACTATTCTTCAATGATGATTAAGTCCATTAGGCATCGATTTGGGCGGATTTATTCCGTGTCAATTTTTGGCAGATTGCAAAGGGGTACCATCACAGATTTTGGGCGATTTTCATGAAATACCATTTTCTTTCGATTCTGGAGGCTACAGATCACGGAATCAGGCATAGGCTATTCTCCACCGATAATGAAGTCTATTGATCCTATTTCTCCACGGATGATAAGTCCATTTAAGCACCGATTTGGGCCCATTTATTTTCGGATGGCATTTTCGTAATTTTATGGGCGTCGAAAGGCCATTTTCTATGGATTTTGAAGGCTACAGGTCACGGATTCGGCCTGAGACTATTCTTCAACGATGATTAAGTCCATTAAGCACCGATTTAGGCGGATTTATTCCGGGTTAATTTTTGGCAGATTGCAAAGGGGTACCATCACAGATTTTAGGCGATTTTCATGAAATACCATTTTCTTTCGATTCTGGAGGCTACAGATCACGGAATCAGGCATAGGCTATTCTCCACCGATAATGAAGTCTATTGATCGTATTCTCCACGGATGATAAGTCCATTAAGCACCGATTTGGGCCCATTTATTTTCGGATGGCATTTTCGTAATTTTTTTAGCGTCGCAAGGCCATTTTCTTTGAATTTTGAAGGCTACAAGTCACGGATTCGCCCTGATACTATTCTTCAATGATGATTAAGTCCATTAGGGATCGATTTGGGCGGATTTATTCCGTGTCAATTTTTGGCAGATTGCAAAGTGGTACCATCACAGATTTTGGGCGATTTTCATGAAATACCATTTTCTTTCGATTCTGGAGGCTACAGATCACGGAATCAGGCATAGGCTATTCTCCACCGATAATGAAGTCTATTGATCCTATTCTCCACGGATGATAAGTCCATTTAAGCACCGATTTGGGCCCATTTATTTTCGGATGACATTTTCGTAATTTTATGGGCGTCGAAAGCCCATTTTTTTTGGATTTTGAAGGCTACAGGTCACGGATTCGCCCTGAGACTATTCTTCAATGATGATTAAGTCCATTAGGCATCGATTTGGGCGGATTTATTCCGTGTCAATTTTTGGCAGATTGCAAAGGGGTACCATCACAGATTTTGGGCGATTTTCATGAAATACCATTTTCTTTCGATTCTGGAGGCTACAGATCACGGAATCAGTCATAGGCTATTCTCCACCGATAATGAAGTCTATAGATCCTATTCTCCACGGATGATAAGTCCATTAAGCACCGATTTGGGCCCATTTATTTTCGGATGGCATTTTCGTAATTTTTTGAGCGTCGCAAGGCCATTTTCTTTGGATTTTGAAGGCTACAAGTCACGGATTCGCCCTGAGACTATTCTTCAATGATGATTAAGTCCATTAAGCACGGATTTAGGCGGATTTATTCCGGGTCAATTTTTGGCAGATTGCAAAAGGGTACCATCACAGATTTATGGCGATTTTCCCGAAATGCCATTTTCTTTCGATTCTGGAGGCTACAGATCACGGAATCAGGCCGAGGTTATTCTCCACCGATAATGAAGTCTATTGATCTTATTCTCAACGGATGATAAGTCCATTAAGCACCAATTTTGGCCCATTTATTATCGGATGGCATTTTCAAAATTTTTTAGGCGTCGAAAGGCCATTTTTTTTGGATTTTGAAGGCTACAAGTCACGGATTCGCCCTGAGACTATTCTTCAAGGATGATTAAGTCCATTAGGCATCGATTTGGGCGGATTTATTCCGTGTCAATTTTTGGCAGATTGCAAAGGGGTACCATCACAGATTTTGGGCGATTTTCATGAAATACCATTTTCTTTCGATTCTGGAGGCTACAGATCACGGAATCAGGCATAGGCTATTCTCCACCGATAATGAAGTCTATTGATCCTATTCTCCACGGATGATAAGTCCATTAAGCACCGATTTGGGCCCATTTATTTTCGGATGGCATTTTCGTAATTTTTTGAGCGTCGCAAGGCCATTTTCTTTGGATTTTGAAGGCTACAAGTCACGGATTTGCCCTGAGACTATTCTTCAATGATGATTAAGTCCATTAGGCATCGATTTGGGCGGATTTATTCCGTGTCAATTTTTGGCAGATTGCAAAGGGGTACCATCACAGATTTTGGGCGATTTTCATGAAATACCATTTTCTTTCGATTCTGGAGGCTACAGATCACGGAATCAGGCATAGGCTATTCTCCACCGATAATGAAGTCTATTGATCCTATTTCTCCACGGATGATAAGTCCATTTAAGCACCGATTTGGGCCCATTTATTTTCGGATGGCATTTTCGTAATTTTATGGGCGTCGAAAGGCCATTTTCTATGGATTTTGAAGGCTACAGGTCACGGATTCGGCCTGAGACTATTCTTCAACGATGATTAAGTCCATTAAGCACCGATTTAGGCGGATTTATTCCGGGTTAATTTTTGGCAGATTGCAAAGGGGTCCATCACAGATTTATGGCGATTTTCTCGAAATGCCATTTTCTTTCGATTCTGGAGGCTACAGATCACAGAATCAGGCCGAGGCTATTCTCCACCGATAATGAATATTGATCTTATTCTCAACGGATGATAAGTCCATTAAGCACCAATTTTGGCCAATTTATTATCGGATGGCATTTTCTTATTTTTTGGGCGTCGAAATGCCATTTTTTTAGGATTTTGAAGGCTACAAGTCACGGATTCGCCCTGAGACTATTCTTCAATGATGATTAAGTCTATTAGGCATCGATTTGGGCGGACTTATTCCGGGTCAATTTTTGGCAGATTGCAAAGGGGTACCATCACAGATTTTGGGCGATTTTCCCGAAATGCCATTTTCTTTCGATTCTGGAGGTTACAGATCACGAAATCAGGACGAGGCTATTCTCCACCGATAATAAAGTCTATTGATCCTATTCTCCACGGATGATAAGTCCATTAAGCACCGATTTGGGCCAATTTATTATCGGATTGCATTTTCGTAATTTTCTGGGCGTCAAAGGCCATTTTCATTGGATTTTGATGGCTACAGGTCATGGATTCGGCCTGAAACTATTCTTCAATGATGATTAAGTCCATTAAGCACCGATTTGGGAGGATTTATTCCGGGTCAATTTTTGGTTGATTGCAAAGGGGTACCGTCACAGATTTTGGGCGATTTTCCCGAAATGCCATTTTCTTTCGATTCTGGAGGCTACAGATCATTGAATCAGGCCGAGGCTATTCTCCACCGATAATGAAGTCTATTGATCCTATTCTCCATGGATGATAAGTCCATTAAGCACCGATTTGGGCCAATTTATTATCAGATGGCATTTTCGTAATTTTGTGGGCGTTGAAAGGCCATTTTCTTTGGATTTTGAAGGCTACATGTCATGGATTCGACATGAGACTATTCTTCAACGATGATTAAGTCCATTAAGCACCGATTTGGGCGGATTTAGTCCTTGTTAATTTTTGGCAGATTGCAAAGGGGTACCATCACAGATTTTGGGCGATTTTCCCGAAAAGCCTTTTTCTTTCGATTCTGGAGGCTACAGATCACGGAATCAGGCCGAGGCTATTCTCCGCCGATAATGAAGTCTATTAATCCTATTCTCCAAGGATGATAAGTCCATTAAGCACTGATTTGGGCCAATTTATTATCAGATGGCATTTTCGTAATTTTATGTGCGTCGAAAGGTCATTTTCTTTGGATTTTGAAGGCTACAGGTCACGAATTCGGCCTGAGACTACTCTTCAACGATGATTAAGTCCATTATGCACCGATTTTGGAGGATTTATTTCGGGTCAATATTTGGCAGATTGCGAAGGGGTACCATCACAGATTTTGGGTGATTTTCCTGAAATGACATTTTCTTTCGATTCTGGAGGCTACATATCACGGAATCAGGCCGAGGCTATTCTCCACCGATAATGAAGTCTATTGATCCTATTCACCACGGATGATAAGTCCATTAAGCACCGATTTGGGCCAATTTATTATCGGATGGCATTTTCGTAATTTTAAGGGCGTCGAAAGGTCATTTTCTTTGGATTTTGAAGGCTACAGGTCATGGATTCCGCCTGAGACTATTCTTCAATGATGATTAAGTCCATTAGGCATCGATTTGGGCGGATTTATTCCGTGTCAATTTTTGGCAGATTGCAAAGAGGTACCATCACAGATTTTGGGCGATTTTCATGAAATACCATTTTCTTTCGATTCTGGAGGCTTAAGATCACGGAATCAGGCATAGGCTATTCTCCACCGATAATGAAGTCTATTGATCCTATTCTCCACGGATGATAAGTCCATTAAGCACCGATTTGGTCCCATTTATTTTCGGATGGCATTTTCGGCAGATTGCAAAGGGGTACCATCACAGATTTTGGGTGATTTTCCCGAAATGTCATTTTCTTTCGATTCTGGAGGCTATAGATCACGGAATCAGGCCGAGGCTATTCTCCACCGATAATGAAGTCTATTGATCCTATTCTCCACGGATGATAAGTCCATTAAGCACCGATTTGGGCCAATTTATTATCGGATAGCATTTTCGTAATTTTGTTGGCGTCGAAATGCCATTTTCTTTGGATTTTGCAGGCTACAAGTCATGGATTCGGCCTGAGACTATTCTTCAACGATGATTAAGTCAATTAAGCTTTGATTTGGGGGGATTTATTCCGGGTCATTTTTTGGCAGATTGCAAAGGGGTACCATCACAGATTTTGGGCGATTTTCCCGAAATGCCATTTTCTTTCGATTCTGGAGGTTACAGATCACAAAATCGAGCCGAGGCTATTCTCCACCCATAATGAAGTCTATTGATCCTATTCTGCACGGATGATAAGACCATTAAGCACCGATTTGGGCCAATTTAATATCGGATGGCATTTTCGTAATTTTGTGGGCGTCGAAAGGCCATTTTCATTGGATTTTGAAGGCTACAGGTCATGGATTCGGCCTGAGACTATTCTTCAATGATGATTAAGTCCATTAAGCACCGATTTGGGTGGATTTATTCCGGCTCAATTTTTGGTAGATTGCAAAGGGGTACCATCACAGATTTTGGGCGATTTTCCCGAAATGCCATTTTCTTTCGATTCTGGAGGCTACAGATCATTGAATCAGGCCGAGGCTATGCTCCACCGATAATGAAGTCTATTGATCCTATTCTCCACGGATGATAAGTCCATTAAGCACCGATTTGGGCCAATTTATTATCAGATGGCATTTTCGTAATTTTGTGGGCGTCGAAAGGCCATTTTCTTTGGATTTTGAAGGCTACATGTCATGGATTCGACATGAGACTATTCTTCAACGATGATTAAGTCCATTAAGCACCGATTTGGGCGGATTTAGTCCAGGTTAATTTTTGGCAGATTACAAAGGGGTACCGTCACAGATTTTGGGCGATTTTCCCGAAAAGCCTTTTTCTTTCGATTCTGGAGGCTACAGATCACGGAATCAGGCCGAGGCTATTCTCCACCGATAATGAAGTCTATTGATCCTATTCTCCAAGGATGATAAGTCCATTATGCACTGATTTGGGCCAATTTATTATCGGATGGCCTTTTCGTAATTTTATGTGCGTCGAAAGGTCATTTTCTTTGGATTTTGAAGGCTACAGGTCACGGATTCGGCCTGAGACTACTCTTCAACGATGATTAAGTCCATTATGCACCGATTTTGGTGGATTTATTCCGGGTCAATATTTGGCAGATTGCAAAGGGGTACCATCACAGATTTTAGGTGATTTTCCCGAAATGACATTTTCTTTCGATCCTGGAGGCTACATATCACGGAATCAGGCCGAGGCTATTCTCCACCGATAATGAAATCTATTGATCCTATTCACCACGGATGATAAGTCCATTACGCACCGATTTGGGCCAATTTATTATCAGATGGCATTTTCGTAATTTTGTGGGCGTCGAAAGGCCATTTTCTTTGGATTTTGAAGGCTACATGTCATGGATTCGACATGAGACTATTCTTCAACGATGATTAAGTCAATTAAACACCGATTTGGGCGGATTTAGTCCTGGTTAATTTTTGACAGATTGCAAAGGGGTACCATCACAGATTTTGGCGATTTTCCCGAAAAGCCTTTTTCTATCGATTCTGGAGGCTACAGATCACGGAATCAGGCCGAGGCTATTCTCCACCGATAATGAAGTCTATTAATCCTATTCTCCAAGGATGATAAGTCCATTAAGCACTGATTTGGGCCAATTTATTATCGGATGGCATTTTTGTAATTTTATGTGCGTCGAAAGGTCATTTTCTTTGGATTTTGAAGGCTACAGGTCACGGATTCGGCCTGAGACTACTCTTCATTGATGATTAAGTCCATTATGCACCGATTTTGGCGGATTTATTCCGTGTCAATTTTTGGCAGATTGCAAAGGGGTACCATCACAGATTTTGGGCGATTTTCAAGAAATACCATTTTCTTTCGATTCTGGAGGCTTAAGATCACGGAATCAGGCATAGACTATTCTCCACCGATAAAGAAGTCTATTGATCCTATTCTCCACGGATGATAAGTCCATTAAGCACCGATTTGGGCCCATTTATTTTCGGATGGCATTTTCGTAATTTTATGGGCGTCGAAAGCCCATTTTCTATGGATTTTGAAGGCTACAGGTCACGGATTCGGTCTGAGACTATTCTTCAACGAGGATTAAGTCCATCAAGCACCGATTTAGGCGGATTTATTCCGGGTCAATTTTTGGCAGATTGCAAAGGGGTACCATCACATATTTTAGGCGATTTTCCCGAAATGCCATTTTCTTTCGATTCTGGAGGCTACAGATCACGGAATCAGGCCGAGGCTATTCTCCACCGATAATGAAGTCTATTGATCCTATTCTCAACGGATGATAAGTCCATTCAGCACCAATTTTGCCCAATTTATTATCGGATGGCATTTTCGTAATTTTTTGGACGTCGAAAGGTCATTTTCTTTGGATTTTGTAGGCTACAAGTCACGGATTCGCCCTGAGACTATTCTTCAATGATGATTAAGTCCATTAGGCATCGATTTGGGCGGACTTATTCCGGGTCAATTTTTGGCAGATTGCAAAGGGGTACCATCACAGATTTTGGGTGATTTTCCCGAAATGTCATTTTCTTTCGGTTCTGGAGGCTATAGATCACGGAATCAGGCCGAGGCTATTCTCCACCGATAATGAAGTCTATTGATCTTATTCTACACGGATGATAAGTCCATTAAGCACCGATTTGGGCCAATTTATTATCGGATAGCATTTTCGTAATTTTGTGGGCGTCGAAAGGCCATTTTCTTTGGATTTTGAAGGCTACAGGTCACGGATTCGGCCTGAGACTATTCTTCAACGATGATTAAGTCAATTAAACTTTGATTTGGGGGGATTTATTCAGGGTCAATTTTTAGCAGATTGCAAATCGGTACCATCACAGATTTTGGGCGATTTTCCCGAAATGCCATTTTCTTTCGATTCTGGAGGTTACAGATCACGAAATCAGGCCGAGGCTATTCTCCACCGATAATGAAGTCTATTGAACCTATTCTCCACGGATGATAAGTCCATTAAGCACCGATTTGGGCCAATTTATTATCAGATGGTATTTTCGTAATTTTATGTGCGTCGAAAGGTCATTTTCTTTGGATTTTGAAGGCTACATGTCACGGATTCGGCCTGAGACTACTCTTCAACGATGATTAAGTCGATTATGCACCGATTTTGGCGGATTTATTCCGTGTCAATTTTTGGCAGATTGCAAAGGGGTACCATCACAGATTTTGGGCGATTTTCATGAAATACCATTTTCTTTCGATTCTGGAGGCTTAAGATCAAGGAAGCAGGCATAGGCTATTCTCCACCGATAATGAAGTCTATTGATCCTATTCTCCACGGAGGATAAGTCCATTAAGCACCGATTTGGTCCCATTTATTTTCGGATGGCATTTTCGTAATTTTATGGGCGTCGAAATCCGATTTTCTATGGATTTTGAAGGCTATAGGTCACGGATTCGATCTGAGACTATTATTCAATGATGATTAAGTCCATTAAGCACCGATTTAGGTGGATTTATTCCGTGTCAATTTTTGGCAGATTGCAAAGGGGTACCATCACAGATTTTAGGCGATTTTCCCGAAATGCCATTTTCTTTCGATTCTGGAGGCTACAGATCACGGAATCATGCCGAGGCTATTCTCCACAGATAATGAAGTCTATTGATCCTATTCTCAACGGATGATAAGTCCATTAAGCACCAATTTTGGCCAATTTATTATCGGATGGCATTTTTGTAATTTTTTGGGCGTCGAAAGGCCATTTTCTTTGGATTTTGAAGGCTACAAGTCACGGATTCGCCCTGAGACTATTCTTCAATGATGATTAAGTCCATTAGGCATCGATTTGGGCGGATTTATTTCGTGTCAATTTTTGGCAGATTGCAAAGGGGTACCATCACAGATTTTGGGCGATTTTCATGAAATACCATTTTCTTTCGATTCTGGAGGCTTAAGATCACGGAAGCAGGCATAGGCTATTCTCCACCGATAATGAAGTCTATTGATCCTATTCTCCACGGAAGATAAGTCCATTAAGCACCGATTTGGTCCCATTTATTTTCGGATGGCATTTTCGTAATTTTATGGGCGTCGAAAGCCGATTTTCTATGGATTTTGAAGGCTATAGGTCACGGATTCGGTCTGAGACTATTTTTCAATGATGATTAAGTCCATTAAGCACCAATTTAGGTGGATTTATTCCGTGTCAATTTTTGGCAGATTGCAAAGGGGTCATCACAGATTTTAGGCGATTTTCCCGAAATGCCATTTTCTTTCGATTCTGGAGGCTACAGATCACGGAATCATGCCGAGGCTATTCTCCACAGATAATGAAGTCTATTGATCCTATTCTCAATGGATGATAAGTCCATTAAGCACCAATTTTGGCCAATTTATTATCGGATGGCATTTTCGTAATTTTTTGGGCGTCGAAAGGCCATTTTCTTTGGATTTTGAAGGCTACAAGTCACGGATTCGCCCTGAGACTATTCTTCAATGATGATTAAGTCCATTAGGCATCGATTTGGGCGGACTTATTCCGGGTCAATTTTTGGCAGATTGCAAAGGGGTACCATCACAGATTTTGGGTGATTTTCCCGAAATGTCATTTTCTTTCGATTCTGGAGGCTATAGATCACGGAATCAGGCCGAGGCTATTCTCCACCGATAATGATGTCTATTGATCCTATTCTCCACGGATGATAAGTCCATTAAACACCGATTTGGGCCAATTTATTATCGGAAAGCATTTTCGTAATTTTGTGGGCGTCGAAATGCCATTTTCTTTGGATTTTGCAGGCTTCAAGTCATGGATTCGGCCTGAGACTATTCTTCAACGATGATTAATTCAATTAAGCTTTCATTTGGGGGGATTTATTCCGGGTCATTTTTTGGCATATTGCAAAGGGGTACCATCACAGATTTTGGGCGATTTTCCCGAAATGCCATTTTCTTTCGATTCTGGAGGTTACAGATCACAAAATCAGGCCGAGGCTATTCTCCACCGATAATGAAGTCTATTGATCCTATTCTCCACGGATGATAAGACCATTAAGCACCGATTTGGGCCAATTTAATATCGGATGGCATTTTCGTAATTTTGTGGGCGTCGAAACGCCATTTTCATTGAATTTTGAAGGCTACAGGTCATGGATTCGGCCTGAGACTATTCTTCAATGATGATTAAGTCCATTAAGCACCGATTTGGGCGGATTTATTCTGGCTCAATTTTTGGTAGATTGCAAAGGGGTACCATCACAGATTTTGGGCGATTTTCCCGAAATGCCATTTTCTTTCGATTCTGGAGGCTACAAATCATTGAATCAGGCCGAGGCTATGCTCCACCGATAATGAAGTCTATTGATCCTATTCTCCACGGATGATAAGTCCATTAAGCACTGATTTGGGACAATTTATTATCAGATGGCATTTTCGTAATTTTGTGGGCGTCGAAAGGCCATTTTCATTGGATTTTGAAGGCTACATGTCATGGATTCGACATGAGACTATTCTTCAACGATGATTAAGTCCATTAAGCACCGATTTGGGCGGATTTAGTCCTGGTTAATTTTTGGCAGATTGCAAAGGGGTACCATCACAGATTTTGGGCGATTTTCCCGAAAAGCCTTTTTCTTTCGATTCTGGAGGCTACAGATCACGGAATCAGGCCGAGGCTATTCTCCACCGATAATGAAGTCTATTAATCCTATTCTCCAAGGATGATAAGTCCATTAAGCACTGATTTGGGCCAATTTATTATCAGATGGTATTTTCGTAATTTTATGTGCGTCGAAAGGTCATTTTCTTTGGATTTTGAAGGCTACATGTCACGGATTCGGCCTGAGACTACTCTTCAACGATGATTAAGTCGATTATGCACCGATTTTGGCGGATTTATTCCGTGTCAATTTTTGGCAGATTGCAAAGGGGTACCATCACAGATTTTGGGCGATTTTCATGAAATACCATTTTCTTTCGATTCTGGAGGCTTAAGATCACGGAAGCAGGCATAGGCTATTCTCCACCGATAATGAAGTCTATTGATCCTATTCTCCACGGAGGATAAGTCCATTAAGCACCGATTTGGTCCCATTTATTTTCGAATGGCATTTTCGTAATTTTATGGGCGTCGAAAGCCGATTTTCTATGGATTTTGAAGGCTATAGGTCACGGATTCGGTCTGAGACTATTTTTCAATGATGATTAAGTCCATTAAGCACCGATTTAGGTGGATTTATTCCGTGTCAATTTTTGGCAGATTGCAAAGGGGTACCATCACAGATTTTAGGCGATTTTCCCGAAATGCCATTTTCTTTCGATTCTGGAGGCTACAGATCACGGAATCATGCCGAGGCTATTCTCCACAGATAATGAAGTCTATTGATCCTATTCTCAACGGATGATAAGTCCATTAAGCACCAATTTTGGCCAATTTATTATCGGATGGCATTTTCGTAATTTTTTGGGCGTCGAAAGGCCATTTTCTTTGGATTTTGAAGGCTACAAGTCACGGATTCGCCCTGAGACTATTCTTCAATGATGATTAAGTCCATTAGGCATCGATTTGGGCGGATTTATTTCGTGTCAATTTTTGGCAGATTGCAAAGGGGTACCATCACAGATTTTGGGCGATTTTCATGAAATACCATTTTCTTTCGATTCTGGAGGCTTAAGATCACGGAAGCAGGCATAGGCTATTCTCCACCGATAATGAAGTCTATTGATCCTATTCTCCACGGAAGATAAGTCCATTAAGCACCGATTTGGTCTCATTTATTTTCGGATGGCATTTTCGTAATTTTATGGGCGTCGAAAGCCGATTTTCTATGGATTTTGAAGGCTATAGGTCACGGATTCGGTCTGAGACTATTTTTCAATGATGATTAAGTCCATTAAGCACCGATTTAGGTGGATTTATTCCGTGTCAATTTTTGGCAGATTGCAAAGGGGTACCATCACAGATTTTAGGCGATTTTCCCGAAATGCCATTTTCTTTCGATTCTGGAGGCTACAGATCACGGAATCATGCCGAGGCTATTCTCCACAGATAATGAAGTCTATTGATCCTATTCTCAACGGATGATAAGTCCATTAAGCACCAATTTTGGCCAATTTATTATCGGATGGCATTTTCATAATTTTTTGGGCGTCGAACGGCCATTTTCTTTGGATTTTGAAGGCTACAAGTCACGGATTCGCCCTGAGACTATTCTTCAATGATGATTAAGTCCATTAGGCATCGATTTGGGCGGACTTATTCCGGGTCAATTTTTGGCAGATTGCAATGGGGTACCATCACAGATTTTGGGTGATTTTCCCGAAATGTCATTTTCTTTCGATTCTGGAGGCTATAGATCACGGAATCAGGCCGAGGCTATTCTCCACCGATAATGAAGTCTATTGATCCTATTCTACACGGATGATAAGTCCATTAAGCACCGTTTTGGGCCAATTTATTATCGGAAAGCATTTTCGTAATTTTGTGGGCGTCGAAATGCCATTTTCTTTGGATTTTGCAGGCTTCAAGTCATGGATTCGGCCTGAGACTATTCTTCAACGATGATTAATTCAATTAAGCTTTCATTTGGGGGGATTTATTCCGGGTCATTTTTTGGCATATTGCAAAGGGGTACCATCACAGATTTTGGGCGATTTTCCCGAAATGCCATTTTCTTTCGATTCTGGAGGTTACAGATCACAAAATCAGGACGAGGCTATTCTCCACCGATAATGAAGTCTATTGATCCTATTCTCCACGGATGATAAGACCATTAAGCACCGATTTGGGCCAATTTAATATCGGATGGCATTTTCGTAATTTTGTGGGCGTCGAAAGGCCATTTTCATTGGATTTTGAAGGCTACAGGTCATGGATTCGGCCTGAGACTATTCTTCAATGATGATTAAGTCCATTAAGCACCGATTTGGGCGGATTTATTCTGGCTCAATTTTTGGTAGATTGCAAAGGGGTACCATCACAGATTTTGGGCGATTTTCCCGAAATGCCATTTTCTTTCGATTCTGGAGGCTACAAATCATTGAATCAGGCCGAGGCTATGCTCCACCGATAATGAAGTCTATTGATCCTATTCTCCACGGATGATAAGTCCATTAAGCACTGATTTGGGCCAATTTATTATCAGATGGCATTTTCGTAATTTTGTGGGCGTCGAAAGGCCATTTTCATTGGATTTTGAAGGCTACATGTCATGGATTCGACATGAGACTATTCTTCAACGATGATTAAGTCCATTAAGCACCGATTTGGGCGGATTTAGTCCTGGTTAATTTTTGGCAGATTGCAAAGGGGTACCATCACAGATTTTGGGCGATTTTCCCGAAAAGCCTTTTTCTTTCGATTCTGGAGGCTACAGATCACGGAATCAGGCCGAGGCTATTCTCCACCGATAATGAAGTCTATTAATCCTATTCTCCAAGGATGATAAGTCCATTATGCACTGATTTGGGCCAATTTATTATCGGATGACATTTTCGTAATTTTATGTGCGTCGAAACGTCATTTTCTTTGGATTTTGAAGGCTACAGGTCACGGATTCGGCCTGAGACTACTCTTCAACGATGATTAAGTCCATTATGCACCGATTTTGGCGGATTTATTCCGGGTCAATATTTGGCCGAATGCAAAGGGGTACCATCACAGATTTTGGGTGATTTTCCCGAAATGACATTTTCTTTCGATTCTGGAGGCTACATATCACGGAATCAGGCAGAGGCTATTCTTCACCGATAATGAAGTCTATTGATCCTATTCACCACGGATGATAAGTCCATTAAGCACCGATTTGGGCCTATTTATTATCGGATGGCATTTTCGTAATTTTCTGGGCGTCGAAAGGTCATTTTCTTTGGATTTGAAGGCTACAGGTCATGGATTCCGCCTGAGACTATTCTTCAATGATGATTAAGTCCATTAGGCATCGATTTGGGCGGACTTATTCCGTGTCAATTTTTGGCAGATTGCAAAGGGGTACCATCACAGATTTTCGGCGATTTTCATGAAATACCATTTTCTTTCGATTCTGGAGGCTTAAGATCACGGAATCAGGCATAGGCTATTCTCCACTGATAATGAAGTCTATTGATCCTATTCTCAACGGATGAAAAGTCCATTAAGCACCGATTTGGGCCCATTTATTTACGGATGGCATTTTCGTAATTTTATCGTTGTCGAAAGCCCATTTTCTATGGATTTTGAAGGCTACAGGTCACGGATTTGGACTGAGACTATTCTTCAACAATGATTAAGTCCATTAAGCACCGATTTAGGCGGATTTATTCCGGGTCAATTTTTTGCAGATTGCAAAGGGGTACCATCACAGATTTTGGGCGATTTTCCCGAAATGCCATTTTCTTTCGATTCTGGAGGCTACAGATCACGAAATCAGGCCGAGGCTATTCTCCACCGATAATGAAGTCTATTGATCCTATTCTCAACGGATGATAAGTCTATTAAGCACCAATTTTGGCCAATTTATTATCGGATGGCATTTTCGTAATTTTTTGGGCGTCGAAAGGCCATTTTCTTTGGATTTTGAAGGCTACAAATCACGGATTCGCCCTGAGACTATTCTTCAATGATGATTAAGTCCATTAGGCATCGATTTGGGCGGACTTATTCCGGGTCAATTTTTGGCAGATTGCAAAGGGGTACCATCACAGATTTTGGGTGATTTTCCCGAAATGTCATTTTCTTTCGATTCTCGAGGCTATAGATCACAGAATCAGGCCGAGGCTATTCTCCACCGATAATGAAGTCCATTGATCTTATTCTCCACGGATGATAAGTCCATTAAGCACCGATTTGGGCCAATTTATTATCGGATAGCATTTTCGTAATTTTGTGTGCGTCGAAAGGCCATTTTCTTTGGATTTTGCAGGCTACAGGTCACGGATTAGGCCTGAGACTATTCTTCAACGATGATTAAGTCAATTAAGCTTTGATTTGGGGGGATTTATTCTGGGTCAATTTTTGGCAGATTGCAAAGGGGTACCATCACAGATTTTGGGCGATTTTCCCGAAATGCCATTTTCTTTCGATTCTGGAGGTTACAGATCACGAAATCAGGCCGAGGCTATTCTCCACCGATAATGAAGTCTATTGATCCTATTCTCCACGGATGATAAGTCCATTAAGCACCGATTTGGGCCAATTTATTATCAGATGGCATTTTCATAATTTTGTGGGGGTCGAAAGGCCATTTTCTTTGGATTTTGAAGGCTACAGGTCATGGATTCCGCCTGAGACTATTCTTCAATGATGATTAAGTCCATTAGGCATCGATTTGGGCTGATTTATTCCGTGTCAATTTTTGGAAGATTGCAAAGGGGTACCATCACAGATTTTGGGCGATTTTCATGAAATACCATTTTCTTTCGATTCTGGAGGCTACAGATCACAGAATCAAGCCGAGGCTATTCTCCACCGTTAATGAAGTCTATTGATTCTATTCTCCACGAATGATAAGTTCATTAGGCACCGATTTGTGCCAATTTATTTTCGGATGGCATTATCGTAATTTTGTGGGTCGAAAGCCCATTTTTATTTTATTTTGAAGGCTACAGGTCACGGATTCGGCCTGAGACTATTCTTCAACGATGATTAAGTCCATTAAGCACCGATTTAGGCGGATTTATTCCGGGTCAATTTTTGGCAGATTGCAAAGGGGTACCATCACAGATTTTGGGCGATTTTCCCGAAATGCCATTTTCTTTCGATTCTGGAGGCTACAGATCACGGAATCAGGCCGAGGCTATTCTCCACCGATAATGAAGTCTATTGATCCTATTCTCCACGGATGATAAGTCCATTAAGCACCGATTCGGACCAATTTATTATCGGATAGCATTTTCGTAATTTTGTGGGCGTCGAAAGGCCATTTTCTTTGGATTTTGAAGGCTACATGTCATGTATTCGACATGAGACTATTCTTCAACGATGATTAAATCCATTAAGCACCGATTTGGGCGGATTTATTCCTGGTCAATTTTTGGCAGATTGCAAAGGGGTAGCATCACAGATTTTG
This sequence comes from Linum tenue, assembly GCA_946122785.1. Lineage (NCBI taxonomy): Eukaryota > Viridiplantae > Streptophyta > Magnoliopsida > Malpighiales > Linaceae > Linum > Linum tenue. Next base: position 318,508 of record CAMGYJ010000006.1, on the reverse strand, counting down.
GGCGATTTTCCCGAAATGCCATTTTCTTTCGATTCTGGAGGCTACAGATCATTGAATCAGGCCGAGGCTATTCTCCACCGATAATGAAGTCTATTGATCCTATTCTCCACGGATGATAAGTCCATTAAGCACCGATTTGGGCCTATTTATTTTCGGATGGCATTTTCGTAATTTTATGGGCGTCGAAATCCCATTTTCTATGGATTTTGAAGGCTACAGGTCACGGATTCGGCCTGAGACTATTCTTCAACGATGATTAAGTACATTAAGCACCGATTTAGACGGATTTATTCCGGGTCAATTTTTGGCAGATTGCAAAGGGGTACCATCACAGATTTTGGGCGATTTTCCCGAAATGCCAATTTCTTTCGATTCTGGAGGCTACAGATCACGGAATCAGGCCGAGGCTATTCTCCACCGATAATGAAGTCTATTGATCCTATTCTCAACGGATGATAAGTCCATTAAGCACCAATTTTGGCCAATTTATTATCGGATGGCAATTTCGTAATTTTTTGGGCGTCGAAAGGCCATTTTCTTTGGATTTTGAAGGCTAGAAGTCACGGATTCGCCCAGAGACTATTCTTCAATGATGATTAAGTCCATTAGGCGTCGATTTGGGCGGACTTATTCCGGGTCAATTTTTGGCAGATTGCAAAGGGGTACCATCAAAGATTTTGGGGGGTCGTTTGGATTAGAGTTTCTTATGAGGGATTTTGGCACAATCTCTCACAATGAGAGATTTTAATGAAATTACTCGTTTGGAAAGTGATTAATTAGTGAGAGATTTTAAACATTAAGAATTTAAAAAACCCTCAAACGTGGGTTTTCAAAATAGCTGATGACCACCAACTATTTCGAAATCTCTCGTTTTAATTTTTTCATTTCCAAATGTTACCCTTCGGCCTTCCTTCTCCCTTCAATTCGAAGAGTAGACGCCGCCATTCAACATCAATGAACGCCTCCATCGGCCACAAAGCCCAGTCGCATCTTAGGAGCCGGCGGCGGCTGGTCCCGACCACTAAAGTCGACGGCGGCATCTCACAGCCCAGCCGCCATCAAGCTTTCTTTGCTGCAGAACCCATTGTGATTCATCATTCCTCTTGACGATGTTGTCAAGAACCCATTGTTGCAGAAACCGCTCTTCTTCCCGCAACCCATTCCCCATTCCCCCACTCTCCGCGATGTCGTCCAATCCTGTCGTTTGGGTTGTTTCTCTGCAGCACAGATCGCAGTAGCCATCAAATCTAGGTTCTTGAATCCAGTAATTGAATCTGATTCTGGCGATTGGAGGGGTCCGTCCATGGGAGCAGATGAATCGTCTTAAGGGATGACGATGACGAGCGACGAAGGTTGTGCCCATCCATGTCAGTAGATGAATCGTCCAAATTGAACCCAGAGGGCAGTTCTCCTGTTCGTTCCCATCGACGAGCAGAGTGGTTGGTGGTTCTGGGTTGATTTGCAACTCCGATATTTTGCAATCGATGAGGAAGATCTAGGTTCCTCTTCCATAGCCACCGCCAAATTGCGATATCGACGCCGGCGAGATCGCCGCCTGGAGAGATTGTAGTCCGGCAAGATTGCCGTCTGGCAAGGGCACCGGTCGTGAGCATGACAAGTTCGTCGGCTTCTTTGTCTGGTGGAGTTTTCCAGTCTTCGGTGGTTGAACAATGAACAGGATGTGAGAGGAGGAAAAAGGAGATGAGGGTACATTAGTCTTTAGCCAATTAGGGTTAAAATCTCTCATGTCTAACCAAACGAGTAAATTGGTTCAAATACCTCATTAAAATTTCCTGGGTTTTTAGTTGAGTGATTTGGGCCCAAATCCTTCATAAATCTCTCGAATTAAAATTCCTAATCCAAACGACCCCTGGGTGATTTTCCCGAAATGTCATTTTCTTTCGATTCTGGAGGCTATATATCACGGAATCAGGCCGAGGCTATTCTCCACCAATAATGAAGTCTATTGATCATATTCTCCACGGATGATAAGTCCATTAAGCACCGATTTGGGCCAATTTATTATCGGATAGCATTTTCGTAATTTTGTGGGCGTCGAAATGCCATTTTCTTTGGATTTTGCAGGCTACAGGTCACGGATTCGGCCTGAGACTATTCTTCAACGATGATTAAGTCAATTAAGCTTTGATTTGGGGGGATTTATTCCGGGTCAATTTTTGGCAGATTGCAAAGGGGTACCATCACAGATTTTGGGCGATTTTCCCGAAATGCCATTTTCTTTCGATTCTGGAGGCTACAGATCACAGAATCAAGCCGAGGCTATTCTCCACCGATAATGAAGTCCATTGATTCTATTCTCCACGGAAGATAAGTTCATTAAGCACCGATTTCTGCGAATTTATTTTCGGCTGGCATTTTCGTAATTTTGTGTGCGTCGAAAGGGCTTTTCTTTATTTTGAAGGCTACAGGTCATGGATTCGGCCTTAGACTTTTCTTCAATGATGATTAAGTCCATTCAACACCGATTTGGGCGGATTTATTCCGGGTCAATTTTTGGTAGATTGCAAAGGGGTACCATCACAGAATTTGGTCGATTTTCCCGAAATGCCATTTTCTTTCGATTCTGGAGGCTACAGATCATTGAATCAGACCGAGGCTATTCTTCATAGATAATGAAGTCTATTGATCCTATTCTCCACGAATGATAAGTCCATTAAGCACCGATTTTGGCCAAATTATTATCGGATAGCATTTTCTTATTTTGTGGGCGTCGAAAGGCCATTTTCTTTTGATTTTGAAGGCTACAGGTCATGGATTTGACATGAGACTATTCTTCAACGATGATAAAGTCAATTAAGCACCGATTTGGGCGGATTTATTCCGGGTCAAATATTTGGCAGATTGCAAAGGGGTACCATCACAGATTTTGGGCGATTTTCCCGAAAAGCATTTTTCTTTCGATTCTGGAGGCTACAGATCTCGGAATCAGGCCGAGGCTATTCTCCACCGATAATGAAGTCTATTGATCCTATTCTCCACGGATGATAAGTCCATTAAGCATCGATTTGGGCCTATTTATTATCAGATGGCATTTTCGTAATTTTGTGGGCGTTGAAAGGCCATTTTCTTTGGATTTTGAAGGCTACAGGTCACGGATTCGGCCTGAGACTATTCTTCGACGATGATTAAGTCCATTATGCACCGATTTTGGCGGATTTATTCCGGGTCAATATTTGGCAGATTGCAAAGGGGTACCATCACAGATTTTGGGTGATTTTCCCTAAATGACATTTTCTTTCGATTCTGGAGGCTACAGATCACGGAATCAGGCCGAGGCTATTCTCCACCGATAATGAAGTCTATTGATCCTATTCACCACGGATGATAAGTCCATTAAGCACCAATTTGGGCCAATTTATTATCGGATGGCATTTTCGTAATTTTATGGGCGTCGAAAGGTCATTTTCTTTGGATTTTGAAGGCTACATGTCATGGATTCCGCATGATACTATTCTTCAATGATGATTAAGTCCATTAGGCATCGATTTGGGCGGATTTATTCCGTGTCAATTTTTGGAAGATTGCAAAGGGGTACCATCACAGATTTTGGGCGATTTTCATGAAATACCATTTTCTTTCGATTCTGGAGGCTACAGATCACAGAATCAAGCAGAGGCTATTCTCCACCGATAATGAAGTCTATTGATTCTATTCTCCACGGATGATAAGTTCATTAGGCACCGATTTGTGCCAATTTATTTTCGGATGGCATTTTCGTAATTTTGTGGGCGTCGAAAGCCCATTTTTATTTTATTTTGAATGCTTCAGGTCACTGATTCGGCCTGAGACTATTCTTCAACGATGATTAAGTCGATTAAGCACCGATTTAGGTGGATTTATTCCGGGTCAATTTTTGGCACATTGCAAAGGGGTACCATCACAGATTTTGGGCGATTTTCCCGAAATGCCATTTTCTTTCGATTCTGGAGGCTACAGATCACGAAATCAGGCCGAGGCTATTCTCCACCGATAATGAAGTCTATTGATCCTATTCTCTACGGATGATAAGTCCATTAAGCACCGATTCGGGCCAATTTATTATCAGATGGCATTTTCGTAATTTTGTGGGCGTCGAAAGGCCATTTTCTTTGGATTATGAAGGCTACATGTCATGGATTCGACATGCGACTATTCTTCAACGATGATTAAATCCATTAAGCACCGATTTGGGCGGATTTATTCCTGGTCAATTTTTGGCAGATTGCAAAGGGTACCATCACAGATTTTGGGCGATTTTCCCGAAATGCCATTTTCTTTCGATTCTGGAGGCTACAGATCACGGAATCAGGTCGAGGCTATTCTCCACCGATAATGAAGTCTATTGATCCTATTCTCCAAGGATGATAAGTCCATTAAGCACTGATTTGGGCCAATTTATTATCGGATGGCATTTTCGTAATTTTACGGGCGTCGAAAGGTCTTTTTCTTTGTATTTTGAAGGCTACAGGTCACGGATTCGGCCTGAGACTACTCTTCAACGATGATTAAGTCCATTATGCACCGATTTTGGCGGATTTATTCCGGGTCAATATTTGGTAGATTGCAAAGGGGTACCATCACAGATTTTGGGTGATTTTCCCGAAATAACATTTTCTTTCGATTCTTGAGGCTACAGATCACGGAATCAGGCCGAGGCTATTCTCCACCGATAATGAAGTCTATTGATCCTATTCACCACGGATGATAAGTCCATTAAGCACCGATTTGGGCAAATTTATTATCGGATGGCATTTTCGTAATTTTGTGGGCGTCGAAAGGCCATTTTCTTTGGATTTTGAAGGCTACAGGTCATGGATTCCGCCTGAGGCTATTCTTCAACGATGATTAAGTCCATTAAGCTCCGATTTGGGCGAATTTTTTCCGGGTCAATTTTTGGCAGATTGCAAAGGGGTACCATCACACATTTTGGGCGATTTCCCCGAAATGCTATTTTCTTTCGATTCTGGAGGCTACAGATCACGGAATCAGGCCGAGGCTATTCTCCACCGATAATGAAGTCTATTGATCCTATTCTCCACGGATGATAAGTCCATTAAGCACCGATTTGGGTCAATTTATTATTGGATAGCATTTTCGTAATTTTGTGGGCGTCAAAAGGCCATTTTCTTTGGATTTTGATGGCTACAGGTCACGGATTCGGCCTGAGACTATTCTTCAACGATGAATAAGTCAATTAAGCTTTAATTTGGGGGGATTTATTCCGGGTCAATTTTTGGCATATTGCAAATGGGTACCATCACAGATTTTGGGTGATTTTCCCGAAATGACATTTTCGTTCGATTCTGGAGGCTACAGATCACGGAATCAGGCCGAGGCTATTCTCTACCGATAATGAAGTCTATTGATCCTATTCTCCACAGATGATAAGTCCATTAAGCACCGATTTGGGCCAATTTATAATCGGATGACATGGTCGAAATTTTGTGGGCTTTGAAAGGCCATTTTCTTTGGATTTTGAAGGCTACAGGTCACGGATTCGGCCTAAGACTATTGTTAACGTTGATTAAGTCCATTAAGCACAGATTTGGGCTGATTTATTCCGGATCAATTTTTGGAAGATTGCAAAGGGGTACCATCACAAATTTTGGGCGATTTTCCCGAAATGCCATTTTCTTTCGATTCTGAAGGCTACAGATCACAGAATCAAGCCGAGGCTATTCTCCACCGATAATGAAGTCCATTGATTCTATTCTCCACGGATGATAAGTTCATTAAGCACTGATTTGTGCCAATTTATTTTCGGCTGGAATTTTCGTAATTTGGTGTGCGTCGAAAAGCCGTTTTTATTTTTATTTTGAAGGCTAAAGGTCATGGATTCGGCCTGAGACTATTCTTCAATGATGATTAAGTCCATTAAGCACCGATTTGGGCGGATTTATTCCGGGTCAATTTTTGGTAGATTGCAAAGGGGTACCATCACAGATTTTGGGCGATTTTCCCGAAATGCCATTTTCTTTCGATTCTGGAGGCTACAGATCATTGAATCAGGCCGAGGCTATTCTCCACCGATAATGAAGTCTATTGATCCTATTCTCCACGGATGATAAGTCCATTAAGAACCGATTTGGGCCAATTTATTATCAGATGGCATTTTCGTAATTTTGTGGGTGTCGAAAGGCCATTTTCTTTGGATTTTGAAGGCTACATGTCATGGATTCGACATGAGACTATTCTTCAACGATGATTAAGTCCATTAAGCACCGATTTGGGAGGATTTACTCCTGGTCAATTTTTCGCAGATTGCAAAGGGGTACCATCACAGATTTTGGGCGATTTTCCCGAAAAGCCTTTTTCTTTCGATTCTGGAGGCTACAGACACGGAATCAGGCCGAGGCTATTCTCCACCGATAATGAAGTCTATTGATCCTATTCTCCAAGGATGATAAGTCCATTAAGCACTGATTTGGGCCAATTTATTATCGGATGACATTTTCGTAATTTTATGGGCGTCGAAAGGTCATTTTCCTTGGATTTTGAAGGCTACAGGTCACGAATTCGGCCTGAGACTACTCTTCAACGATGATTAAGTCCATTATGCACCGATTTTGGCGGATTTATTCCGGGTCAATATTTGGCAGATTGCAAAGGGGTACCATCACAGATTTTGGGTGATTTTCTCGAAATGACATTTTCTTTCGATTCTGGAGGCTACATATCACGGAATCAGGCCGAGGCTATGCTTCACCGATAATGAAGTCTATTGATCTTATTCACCACGGATGATAAGTCCATTAAGCACCGATTTGGGCCAATTTATTATCGGATGGCATTTTCGTAATTTTATGGGCGTCGAAAGGTCATTTTCTTTGGATTTTGAAGGCTACAGGTCATGGATTCCGCCTGAGACTATTCTTCAATGATGATTAAGTCCATTAGGCATCGATTTGGGCGGATTTATTCCGTGTCAATTTTTGGCAGATTGCAAAGGGGTACCATCACAGATTTTCGGCGATTTTCATGAAATACCATTTTCTTTCGATTCTGGAGGCTTAAGATCACGGAATCAGGCATAGGCTATTCTCCACTGATAATGAAGTCTATTGATCCTATTCTCAACGGATGAAAAGTCCATTAAGCACCGATTTGGGCCCATTTATTTTCTGATGGCATTTTCGTAATTTTATCGTTGTCGAAAGCCCATTTTCTATGGATTTTGAAGGCTACAGGTCACGGATTCGGCCTGAGACTATTCTTCAACGATGATTAAGTCCACTAAGCACCGATTTAGACGAATTTATTTTGGGTCAATTTTTGGCAGATTGCAAAGGGGTACCATCACAGATTTTGGGCGATTTTCCCGAAATGCCATTTTCTTTCGATTCTGGAGGCTACAGATCACGCAATCAGGCCGAGGCTATTCTCCACCGATAATGAAGTCTATTGATCCTATTCTCAACGGATGATAAGTCTATTAAGCACCAATTTTGGCCAATTTATTATCGGATGGCATTTTCGTAATTTTTTGGGCGTCGAAAGGCCATTTTCTTTGGATTTTGAAGGCTACAAATCACGGATTCGCCCTGAGACTATTCTTCAATGATGATTAAGTCCATTAGGCATCGATTTGGGCGGACTTATTCCGGGTCAATTTTTGGCAGATTGCAAAGGGGTACCATCACAGATTTTGGGTGATTTTCCCGAAATGTCATTTTCTTTCGATTCTCGAGGCTATAGATCACAGAATCAGGCCGAGGCTATTCTCCAGCGATAATGAAGTCCATTGATCTTATTCTCCACGGATGATAAGTCCATAAAGCACCGATTTGGGCCAATTTATTATCGGATAGCATTTTCGTAATTTTGTGTGCGTCGAAAGGCCATTTTCTTTGGATTTTGCAGGCTACAGGTCACGGATTAGGCCTGAGACTATTCTTCAACGATGATTAAGTCTATTAAGCTTTGATTTGGGGGGATTTATTCTGGGTCAATTTTTGGCAGATTGCAAAGGGGTACCATCACAGATTTTGGGCGATTTTCCCGAAATGCCATTTTCTTTCGATTCTGGAGGTTACAGATCACGAAATCAGGCCGAGGCTATTCTCCACCGATAATGAAGTCTATTGATCCTATTCTCCACGGATGATAAGTCCATTAAGCACCGATTTGGGCCAATTTATTATCAGATGGCATTTTCATAATTTTGTGGGGGTCGAAAGGCCATTTTCTTTGGATTTTGAAGGCTACATGTCATGGATTCGGCCTGAGACTATTCATCAATGATGATTAAGTCCATTAAGCACCGATTTGGGCAGATTTATTCCGGGTCAATTTTTGGTAGATTGCAAAGGGGTACCATCACATATTTTGGGCGATTTTCCCGAAATGCCATTTTCTTTCGATTCTGGAGGCTACAGATCATTGAATCAGGCCGAGGCTATTCTCCACCGATAATGAAGTCTATTGATCCTATTCTCCACGGATGATAAGTCCATTAAGCACCAATTTGGGCCCATTTATTTTCGGATGGCATTTTCGTAATTTTTGGGCGTCGAAAGGCCATTTTCTTTGGATTTTGAAGGCTACAAGTCACGGATTCGCCCTGAGACTATTCTTCAATGATGATTAAGTCCATTAGGCGTCGATTTGGGCGGACTTATTCCGGGTCAATTTTTGGCAGATTGCAAAGGGGTACCATCACAGATTTTGGGTGATTTTCCCGAAATGTCATTTTCTTTCGATTCTGGAGGCTATATATCAGGGAATCAGGCCGAGGCTATTCTCCACCGATAATGAAGTCTATTGATCCTATTCTCCACGGATGATAAGTCCATTAAGCACCGATTTGGGCCAATTTATTATCGGATAGCATTTTCGTAATTTTGTGGGCGTCGAAATGCCATTTTCTTTGGATTTTGCAGGCTACAGGTCACGGATTCGGCCTGAGACTATTCTTCAACGATGATTAAGTCAATTAAGCTTTGATTTGGGGGGATTTATTCCGGGTCAATTTTTGGCCGATTGCAAAGGGGTACCATCACAGATTTTGGGCGATTTTCCCGAAATGCCATTTTCTTTCGATTCTGGAGACTACAGATCACAGAATCAAGCCGAGGCTATTCTCCACCGATAATGAAGTCCATTGATTCTATTCTCCACGGATGATAAGTTCATTAAGCACCGATTTGTGCCAATTTATTTTCGGCTAGCATTTTCGTAATTTTGTGTGCGTCGAAAGGCCGTTTTTTTTTTTTTGGATTTTGAAGGCTACAGGTCATGGATTCGGCCTGAGACTTTTCTTCAATGATGATTAAGTCCATTAAGCACCGATTTGGACGGATTTATTCCGGGTCAATTTTTGGTAGATTGCAAAGGGGTACCATCACAGATTTTGGGCGATTTTACCGAAATGCCATTTTCTTTCGATTCTGGAGGCTACAGATCATTGAATCAGGCCGAGGCTATTCTCCATCGATAATGAAGTCTATTGATCCTATTCTCCACGAATGATAAGTCCATTAAGCACCGATTTTTCCCAAATTATTATCGGATAACATTTTCTTATTTTGTGGGCGTCGAAAGGCCATTTTCTTTTAATTTTGAAAGCTACAGGTCATGGATTCGACATGAGACTATTCTTCAACAATGATTAAGTCCATTAAGCACCGATTTGGGCGGATTTATTCCGGGTCAAATATTTGGCAGATTGCAAAGGGGTACCATCACAAATTTTGGGCGATTTTCCCGAAAAGCCTTTTTCTTTCGATTCTGGAGGCTACAGATCTCTGAATCAGGCAGAGGCTATTCTCCACCGATAATGAAGTCTATTGATCCTATTCTCCACGGATGATAAGTCCATTAAGCATCGATTTGGGCCTATTTATTATCGGATGGCATTTTCGTAATTTTGTGGGCGTCGAAAGGCCATTTTCTTCGGATTTTGAAGGCTACATGTCACGGATTCGGCCTGAGACTATTCTTCGACGATGATTAAGTCCATTATGCACCGATTTTGGCGGATGTATTTCGGGTCAATATTTGGCAGATTGCAAAGGGGTACCATCATAGATTTTGGGTGATTTTCCCGAAATGACATTTTCTTTCGATTCTGGAGGCTACAGATCACGGAACCAGGCCGAGGCTATTCTCCACCGATAATGAAGTCTATTGATCCTATTCACCACGGATGATAAGTCCATTAAGCACCGATTTGGGCCAATTTATTATCGGATGGCATTTTCGTAATTTTAAGGGCGTCGAAAGGTCATTTTCTTTGGATTTTGAAGGCTACAGGTCATGGATTCCGCCTGAGACTATTCTTCAATGATGATTAAGTCCATTAGGCATCGAGTTGGGCTGATTTATTCCGTGTCAATTTTTGGAAGATTGCAAAGGGGTACCATCACAGATTTTGGGCGATTTTCATGAAATACCATTTTCTTTCGATTCTGGAGGCTACAGATCACAGAATCAAGCCGAGGCTATTCTCCACCGTTAATGAAGTATATTGATTCTATTCTCCACGGATGATAAGTTCATTAGGCACCGATTTGTGCCAATTTATTTTCGGATGGCATTTTCGTAATTTTGTGGGTCGAAAGCCCATTTTTATTTTATTTTGAAGGCTACAGGTCACGGATTCGGCCTGAGACTATTCTTTAACGATGATTAAGTCCATTAAGCACCGATTTAGGCGGATTTATTCCGGGTCAATTTTTGGCAGATTGCAAAGGGGTACCATCACAGATTTTGGGCGATTTTCCCGAAATGCCATTTTCTTTCGATTCTGGAGGCTACAGATCATTGAATCAGGCCGAGGCTATTCTCCACCGATAATGAAGTCTATTGATCCTATTCTCCACGAATGATAAGTCCATTAAGCACCGATTTTTCCCAAATTATTATCGGATAGCATTTTCTTATTTTGTAGGCGTCGAAAGGCCATTTTCTTTTGATTTTGAAGGCTACAGGTCATGGATTCGACATGAGACTATTCTTCAACAATGATTAAGTCCATTAAGCACCGATTTGGGCGGATTTATTCCGGGTCAAATATTTGACAGATTGCAAAGGGGTACCATCACAAATTTTGGGCGATTTTCCCGAAAAGCCTTTTTCTTTCGATTCTGGAGGCTACAGATCTCTGAATCAGGCAGAGGCTATTCTCCACCGATAATGAAGTCTATTGATCCTACTCTCCACGGATGATAAGTCCATTAAGCATCGATTTCGGCCTATTTATTATCGGATGGCATTTTCGTAATTTTGTGGGCGTCGAAAGGCCATTTTCTTTGGATTTTGAAGGCTACATGTCACGGATTCGGCCTGAGACTATTCTTCGACGATGATTAAGTCCATTATGCATCGATTTTGGCGAATTTATTTCGGGTCAATATTTGGCAGATTGCAAAGGGGTACCATCACAGATTTTGGGTGATTTTCCCGAAATGACATTTTTTGTCGATTCTGGAGGCTACAGATCACGGAACCAGGCCGAGGCTATTCTCCACCGATAATGAAGTCTATTGATCCTATTCACCACGGATGATAAGTCCATTAAGCACCGATTTGGGCCAATTTATTATCGGATGGCATTTTCGTAATTTTAAGGGCGTCGAAAGGTCATTTTCTTTGGATTTTGAAGGCTACAGGTCATGGATTCCGCCTGAGACTATTCTTCAATGATGATTAAGTCCATTAGGCATCGATTTGGGCTGATTTATTCCGTGTCAATTTTTGGAAGATTGCAAAGGGGTACCATCCCAGATTTTGGGCGATTTTCATGAAATACCATTTTCTTTCGATTCTGGAGGCTACAGATCACAGAATCAAGCCGAGGCTATTCTCCACCGATAATGAAGTCTATTGATCCTATTCTCCACGGATGATAAGTCCATTAAGCACCGATTTGGGCCCATTTATTTTCGGATGGCATTTTCGTAATTTTATGGGCGTCGAAAGCCCATTTTCTATGGATTTTGAAGGCTACAGGTCACGGATTCGGCCTGAGACTATTCTTCAACGATGATTAAGTCCACTAAGCACGGATTTAGACGAATTTATTCTGGGTCAATTTTTGGCAGATTGCAAAGGGGTACCATCACAGATTTTGGGCGATTTTCCCGAAATGCCATTTTCTTTCGATTCTGGAGGCTACAGATCACGGAATCAGGCCGAGGCTATTCTCCACCGATAATGAAGTCTATTGATCCTATTCTCCACGGATAATAAGTCCATTAAGCACCGATTCGGACCAATTTATTATCAGATGGCATTTTCGTAATTTTGTGGGCGTCGAAAGGCCATTTTCTTTGGATTTTGAAGGCTACATGTCATGGATTCGACATGAGAATATTCTTCAACGATGATTAAGTCCATTAAGCACCGATTTGGGCGGATTTAGTCCTTGTTAATTTTTGGCAGATTGCAAAGGGGTACCATCACAGATTTTGGGCGATTTTCCCGAAATGCCATTTTCTTTCGATTCTGGAGGTTACAGATCACGAAATCAGGCCGAGGCTATTCTCCACCGATAATGAAGTCTATTGATCCTATTCTCCACGGATGATAAGTCCATTAAGCACCGATTTGGGCCAATTTATTATCAGATGGCATTTTCATAATTTTGTGGGGGTCGAAAGGCCATTTTCTTTGGATTTTGAAGGCTACATGTCATGGATTCGGCCTGAGACTATTCATCAATGATGATTAAGTCCATTAAGCACCGATTTGGGCAGATTTATTCCGGGTCAATTTTTGGTAGATTGCAAAGGGGTACCATCACATATTTTGGGCGATTTTCCCGAAATGCCATTTTCTTTCGATTCTGGAGGCTACAGATCATTGAATCAGGCCGAGGCTATTCTCCACCGATAATGAAGTCTATTGATCCTATTCTCCACGGATGATAAGTCCATTAAGCACCGATTTGGGCCCATTTATTTTCGGATGGCATTTTCGTAATTTTATGGGCGTCGAAAGCCCATTTTCTATGGATTTTGAAGGCTACAGGTCACGGATTCGGCCTGAGACTATTCTTCAACGATGATTAAGTCCACTAAGCACGGATTTAGACGAATTTATTCTGGGTCAATTTTTGGCAGATTGCAAAGGGGTACCATCACAGATTTTGGGCGATTTTCCCGAAATGCCATTTTCTTTCGATTCTGGAGGCTACAGATCACGCAATCAGGCCGAGGCTATTCTCCACCGATAATGAAGTCTATTGATCCTATTCTCAACGGATGATAAGTCCATTAAGCACCAATTTTGGCCAATTTATTATCGGATGGCATTTTCGTAATTTTTGGGCGTCGAAAGGCCATTTTCTTTGGATTTTGAAGGCTACAAGTCACGGATTCGCCCTGAGACTATTCTTCAATGATGATTAAGTCCATTAGGCGTCGATTTGGGGCGGACTTATTCCGGGTCAATTTTTGGCAGATTGCAAAGGGGTACCATCACAGATTTTGGGTGATTTTCCCGAAATGTCATTTTCTTTCGATTCTGGAGGCTATATATCAGGGAATCAGGCCGAGGCTATTCTCCACCGATAATGAAGTCTATTGATCCTATTCTCCACGGATGATAAGTCCATTAAGCACCCGATTTGGGCCAATTTATTATCGGATAGCATTTTCGTAATTTTGTGGGCGTCGAAATGCCATTTTCTTTGGATTTTGAGGCTACAGGTCACGGATTCGCCTGAGACTATTCTTCAATGATTATTAAGTCCATTAAGCGATTTGGGGGATTTATTCCGGGTCAATTTTGGCGATTGCAAAGGGTACCATCACATATTTTGGGCGATTTTCACTGAAATGCCATTTTCTTTCGATTCTGGAGGCTACAGATCACGGAATCAGCCGAGGCTATTCTCCA